>CM038145.1:25414741-26614741 GCA_021437245.1 Aegilops speltoides
AACAAAAATTCAAGGCTGAAGACTTCTTTTACGAGCATGTGTTCTTCATCGCTTATAATCCATATGACTCTGCTGCGCATGAGGAAAAGACGCTTCTGGACTCCAACTCAAGCCAACTTCTATTCCTCAGTGCTCTTTGACAAGGACAAAATCTTCGATCATGAGCATATTCCTCATGTGGATATGGAATCATTGCCATGCTTGAGCGATTACTCGAGTTATTCACGATGCGAGGCTGCTGAATTTCTGACCGATATCTGTGGATGGAATGAGAACTCATTCTTGATTCTATGCCACCTCGCACATCACGGAGATCTTTCAAGATATCAATTCATGGGTGCTGGATTGGATGACAGAAAATACTCACTACAAGGCACCAGCAACCGAATTGCTTCGTGTCCTTCCTCTTGATCCTCCCCATGAAACTGCACGTTGCATCTACAATGACCGTGAACTGTCTGATCACTTTATGCAAGTGCTCATGAAGCCCTTGAAGCCAGGGCAGGCTCCTCGAACCAAATTCCTCGTCAAGGAATTGCTGTATGTACCTCGGACTGTCTATAGAATCTTGACGAAGACAATGAGTCCTATCAAAGGCCACGACTCAAATGATGAAGATGTTGTTGGCATCATGAAGAACATGCTTTTCAATATCATTCATGGCGTTCAACTTCCATGATTTCTTCATGAGGACTCTGGCTAATGTTGCAATGTCGCCTTTTGAGCTGAAGCCATATGCGCCTTGGATTATGAGATTCATAAGGGCAAGATCTTCACTGAATTACAAGGCTGACACTCTAAACCATGGCAGCTACTTGCCGCCCATTGAAGTCCTCAAGCGATCAGCTTCATCATTTGATGATAAGGGCAAGGCAGCAGCTGTGATTGATGAAGGCACTCGTCCATTGGATGGTCAATTCCGTCTAGCTACATCTTACTCCACCAATGACGATTACGCAACACATGACACCGCCAAAATACCTCGGCCAAGCAAAAGCCTCAAGCAACGGCACCGGTGGTGATGGTGATCGTGAGTTACTCCTCGGTCTTCATCGGAAGGTTGAGCATAATCGAAATGGGTGAAGCGTCAATTTGCTGCAATTCTTCACAACATGACCTCAACACATAATGCAGTGAAGAAAAATCAGTATTACCTTCATGAAACCGTCAACCGCACCTGGGCTGTTCTCAATCATGTCCATTCCGCGGAAGAATTGAAGACTATGGGTCTCCAGGAAGCATTTGACTGGTCTGCACCACCTCCGAAGAAATTCAAGAGAGTCAAAGTTCCCGATCTGGTGGCCAGCTCTTATTCTTCATCGCGTGGCCCTGATGAACATGAAGATTTGGGCGACAACTGCGGCAGCCCTACTTCAACAACCAACCCGACAACGCCGGCGCTCCTCCATCAACTTGAAAATCTTCAGGGGCTTTAGTCCTCAGTTTCGATCCTTTTGGTCATTTGATAACAAAGGGGGAGAAATCTGAGTTAGTCTTCAAGCAGGTTTATATTATGGGCGTTTTTATTAAGTTACAACTCTCGTTCTTCCGAAACTTTTTTGGATCGAGTTGTAATCTTAAACCCGATGGTGCCCTGATACTTTTGGTCGTGCTCTGATGCCTTGATGCACTGAGCTCTGAAACTTTTGATGTGATATTCTGCATGCTCATTCCTTGTTAATATTATTGCACACATGCTGAATCTCATCAGGCACCATATTTCATCATGCATTTCAAATTCTTCATATTATATATCAAATGCGTGTATGAATTACAAGATATAGGGGGAGATCTCCATGATTCAAATTCTTCAAATGTGCATTGCCTCAAAAGCAAATTCCTCACTATGCACATATTCAGGGGGAGTTCTTCTATATCTTGCAATCAAATTCCTCAATATCGATATTTACACTTCATATGTTTATCCCGTTGAAAACTTAACCTATGTTGTCATCAATCACCAAAAGGGGAGATTGTAAGTGCATCTAGTGCCCTTAGTGATTTTGGTGTATTGAAGACTTATAGGTTAAATGGCTGATCGTTGTGAGTGTACACAGGTCTATAAGTCTATGAGGAGTTTGATATTTACTGAGAAAGTCGACCCTAAAATGAAGTTCTTCAATGAAGAATTTGATATTCGAAGACTTTACGAAGACTTTGAAAGTGAAGAAATTGGTGTGACCTTGAAGACACTGGTATTCATTCGAGGAATATGAAGCGTGAAGACTTTTGTTTTCGTGGTTTCATTTTCTCCTTCTTGAGTCATAGGAAACACCGTCTTTGTTAAAGGGGTCGAGGAAATACTAAGGAAAAATTTCCATGTGATGCTCAACTCAAAATCCTACACCTACCAGTCCCTTGAGTGAAGCCATTGGAAATCTCATACTGATTCGATCAAATTCATCGATGTGAGAGAGCAGCAGTTCTTACATTCCTTGAGGACTTCTTTCGATCGAGAGTTAGGAATTCGCCAGTCGAATTGCCTACCTGATGAGGAACATGATAGCCACGAGGAATTTGAGAGTCAAATTTCCGACCGTTCTTTATCTTCGCTACCGACTGTCCCAAAATATCTTATCCACCTAACGGTCATATCATTGAAGGCATTTATGTCTTATCATGTCGGGCTGCTCCCTAGGCTATAAATAGCCGCCCCTACAACCACTAGCTGGTTGGCTGCTCGAAGAACTTGACACTTGTCATTTGAGAGCAACCCATCCTCCGAGGACTTTGGCGAAAATCATCAAGTGAGGAAAATCCCAAAACCAAACCCCACAAACCCAAAGTGATTGAGCATCATCAAGAAATTGATCTGCTTGGATCCGGCGCTTATTACCTTTGAAGATCGTGCTTCTTCCAGACGGTTAGGCGTCAAGGTCTAGAACATCAAGAGGAATTGTGGATCGCCGAGTGACCAAGTCTGTGAAGGTTTGGAAGTCACTGAAGACTTACCACGAGTGATTGGGCGAGGCTGCGTGGTCTTAGTTCAAGGAGAATACGGTGAGGACTGGTGTCTGAGTTGCGGCTCGAGATCGGGTGTCCGGACTGTGTGTCCTCGAGTTTAAATACTCGGCCGCTCCAACAGACGTACAAGCGAGACAGCAGATTGGAACTGGTTTACCAAATCATTGTCTTCACCAACCGACGGTTCTATTTCCTCAACTCTTCCATTTCCTCATTACATGTTGAATGTTGTTCATATCTGTGCTTGAAGACTTTGGTGAAGACTTTCACAAATTCCTCAGTTCAATTTCTTGATCTGTTTGTCTTCATCTTGTTATCCTGTGTTTACGCTTTCCGTACTCTATTTTTAGTCTTCATTTCATCATGCTGACTATGTGTGTATCCTGTTATGTTTACTCCTAAGTACATATTCCGCTGCAAGTAGTTCTTTGCTAAGGAATTTCCTCACCAGCAAATTCCTCAGTGAAGAATTCATAAAAATCGCCTATTCACCCCCCCTCTAGTCGATATAACGCACTTTCAGTGATCAACTTCGGCAAGAGGACCTTGCCTGTAGTATGGTTCAGTGTCAAACACTGGCTCTTCCTGCTCGCTCTCAATGATCATATTGTGCAAGATGACACAGCAAGTCATGATCTCCCACATTTGATCTTTCGACCAGGTCTGAGCAGGGTACCGGACAACAGCAAATCGAGATTTAAGCACACCAAATGCCCTCTCGACATCCTTCTTGCAAGCCTCCTGAACCTTGGCAAAGTGGGACTTCTTGCCTCCTGGCACAACGTTTGAGATAGTCTTCACAAATGTTGACCATCTCGGATAGATGCCATCAGCTAGGTAGTACCCCTTGTTGTAGTGCCGCCCATTGACCTCGAAGTTCACCGCAGGAGAATGACCTTCAACAAGCTTGGTAAAGACAGGGGAGCACTGTAGCACATTGATGTCATTGTGAGTTCCTGGCATACCAAAGAAGGAGTGCCAAATCCAGAGGTCCTGTGTAGCCACCGCCTCAAGTACCACACAACAACCGCCTTTGGCACCTGCCAAGCAAATGGGCAGTTCTTCCATTTCCAATGCATGCAGTCGATGCTTCCAAGCATTCCAAGAAATCCTCTTGCTGCATTCTGTGCTAGGATCCGAGTAGTGTCTTCCACATTGGGTGTTCGCAAGTATTGCGGTCCAAACACTGCCACCACTGCCCTGTAGAACTTGTAGAAACACTCAATGGTGGTGGACACGGCCATGCGCCCATAGTCATCGAGTGAATCACCGGGAGCTCCGTATGCAAGCATCCTCATCACTGTCGTGCACTTCTGGATTGAGGTGAATCCAAGTTTGCCGGTGCAATCCTTCTTGCACTTGAAGTAGCTGTCGAACTCCCGGATGGAATTCACAATCCTGAGGAAAAGCTTTCGGCTCATCCGATAACGGTGCCGAAATACTTTGTCGCCGTGCAGTGGATTGTCGGCGAAGTAGTCGGAGTAGAGCATGCAGTGCCCTTCTAGACGATGCCGGTTCTTTGCTTTCATCTGCCTCGGCGCCGAGCCACCTCGCTGCGGCTTTTAATTGCTTGCGAGCAGGCTGGCGAGGGCGGCGCGGACCATGAGATGTTCCTCTTCCTGGACGTCGGCATTGGCTTCCTCCTCCAGTAGCGCGGCGAGCGCCTCCTCGTCGTCCGAGTCCATTGCCGAGCAGGCAAATTGCCGAACACCTTGCGAGCGTGGTGGGCACACACTCGCCGGTACACTGCCCCTGCGCGGCCGAAACGCCGGAAAAACCGCCCGGACGGTGGTGGAGAGGCTACCGCGGTGAAACCTCTTCTCTTTTCTGGCGGGGAATGGCCTATCTAGCGGTGGAGGGCGGTGGGCGGCGCCGGGATCGGCAGGGTGGCGGCCGAGCGCGCGGGAGGGTGGAAGGCGAATCTGGACGATTAGCTTGACTTTTCGCCCGACAGTGTGGCCCAGGCGTGTTTTTCCCTTGCGGAGCCATAGCGCCCGCCAGATGCCGGGTTTAGCTTTGTGATCGCGGGTCCAAAAGCAGCCGGTGGCGGATTTCGGCGTCTCGGGCGCGATCAAGCGTTTTTTGGCGCGGCGCATAAAAAGTCGCATGAGGGCCTGTTGGGGGCACGGCTGGAGATGCTCTTAGGTTTCATTCAGACTCGTATGACGCTGGGGTGCGTCCCAAGGAACGGGACGAACGAACGGACGGACAGACGAGACAAGCCATTGTAGGTCGGTCGCGAGGCAATCAATCGAGCAGACGGTGATGCGGGCATGCATGGAGTGGAGTACCATGATTAAGGTCGCGTGTCACTGCGCTGCAGGGTGACCGCTGCGTGCGGGGCTAACCGGCAACGACGACGTCACGCTTGGCACGAACCAAGACGACATCGTCATGCGGGCACGGCCGTGGCCCCTGAACCTGAATGGACTGTCCACGCGGCATTAGTCTGCTGTTCACATCATTAGTGAACAAGTGTATCGAAAGATGAGCAAGAGTCATATGAAGATATGATCAGCAAGTTTGCCTACCGATTGAAGTTCACATCATCAGTGATGTCCACATCAATTGCTATGAATAAGATCAGGGTCTTGAATCACTCACTTTCGATTATGAGAGATATTGATTTGAGTAGGAGCGCACTTTATATTAAAATTTGTTTAAACACTAGTGCACATTAATTATGAAGAATGTGTAAGTGAATCTTGTGTTTATCGTTGTAGATCAATGGCTCACAACACTTTCAACTTACCCCTTTGTTAAAGAAAGAAAATTTAGCTGCCACTGGTGCAAACTACGAGGATTGGATCTGGAACCTAAGATATGTTCTCAGGAGTGCTAGGAAAGAATATGTGCTTTATCAACTGTCTAACAGACCATGAGCAACTTCGTCTATTGGCCCCGCCAACTAAAACTACACATCCACAAGCAGAGGGGAAGGAGTTGCACATCGACTAGTAGGCAGTTGGCTGGAACAACACACTAAGTTGCACATATCTTTGGTAGGGCGTGCGGGGCAGGTTGTGCCAACAATGAAAAAACTACAGATTAACATGTAGGGGGGGAGGGGGGATGTTGCATTTCGACTACTTGGTAGTTGACTGGGACGGTAGACTAGTTGCACATCATATAAAGTTGGTTGTAAAGGTTGCTAGGTTGCAACCTCATAGGAAGTTGCATCGGTCTCAAAATTGATTTTGAAAACAGTTGTACCATGAAGTATCACAAGTTGCACCATGTATAAGAGTTGCATCATATAGCATTAAAATTGGCATCGAATTTTTTTCATCGAATCATATCTACGCGGGATCTAGTTTCAAAAATCTCATTACGAGAATTCCAATCGTGAAAATGAATCTGAATTGACGCTGCTTTGAAAGATATGACTTCTAAATTTTTTAAGAACCTAAATAAATGCACATGCACATCCATCCACATCACACACACAAAGAGAAGGGTTGAACCACAGAACTGCATGCGTGCGTGTGTATGCGGCTACTCGGTTCGCCCAAATCGTGCATGCACACGATTAAGATGGCCTGCATGTTCCATTTTACGATCTTGTACCGACCTATGCAGGCCAATATGAATTTGTTTTAGGGTTTGTAGACCAATATGAGTTGGATAAGAGCATCTATAGTCGGGAACCCTAACCTCTCTCATATGTCTGGGTGGACTATCTGGTCCAATAAAAAAATCCGACTCAGACGGACGCCTCAAACGGGTCTTAAACGTCCGGACTAACCGGCATCTCTCATATCTATATCTATACCTACTATTAAAGGGAGTAGGTATTCTTGGTTTGGTTTCGCTTTGTTTCGTCCCGTTTAGGTAATTTTTTTCTTTTTGGTTTCGTCCGATTTAGATGATTTATATTATCTGAGGTGGTACTAAAATTCCGTCTGTCCTGGAACCTTAAAAATGAGTGCTCCTAGCTGACGCTCGCGCGTCAAAACGAGCAGCTTTTGCTGGTTTGCGCAAAACGGGCCGGCCCATTCCTACGTGCGAACGTAAAAGCTTTCGCTGGTACGCGCAAAATGGCCCGACCCATTCCCACGAGCGCACATAAAAGGGAAATGCGACGAAAAATGCAGCGTTCGCTGGAGTCGAACCCGCGATCCATCAATATATAGCCAGCTTGCTCATCATTACACTAGCGCCTGATTATGTGTTAGATTGCAGCCCTCATGTACAGCGTCTTTTAACCATTCCTTCAACAAATGAATAACGTTTTCTCGAAAAAAGTTAAAACCTGATTTTTTACAAAAAATGTGAATAATTATTGACCACGATTTTTTTTAAAATCCAAAGATTTGTTGAATTTTATAAGTTTCAAATATACATTGATTTTTTTGTTAAAATACGCTGAACAATTTTAAATTACACAGAGTACATTTTGTCATATAGGATGCAAAAATTTAAATATACATTGAACATTTTTGTAATATAAGTTGAACTATTTTTAACTACACGTTGAACAATTTTGTTATGTACACTAAACAAATATTAAATAGAAATATTGAACATTTTCTGATAAACGCTGAACAATTTTGTTTAAAGGTAATCAAAATTTTGAAAACCAGTTCAGGGAACCTATTAGAAGGTTCTCAAAACCAGGTCTCGCTCGAATTGGGCTGGCCCGTGCGCCTCGTTCCCTCGCTTCGCTTCATCGAAGCAGCGACGAACGGACGCACACGGGCGTCATATAGGAATCTGCCCTTATAAACGTTTTGCTGTGTTGTTGAGCTTTTCTGTCTGGGCCATAGCTCCTTTTCCCATCATGGGCCGAGCTGGGCTGCTGCAGCGAGAAGTGAAAAATATAGTTGCGCTCTTATGAGACATGCTATACAGTTTTCTTTATCGCATCGGAGTATGCAAGCAGCCACAGAATTCACCGCGTTCTACGGTGTTTTTTTAAAGCTCATTCTACGGTGTTCGAACACAGGACTTCCTCTCCTGTAGGCAAAGAGCGAGCATTCAACTGTGCTATAAAACAGGGTACATTACTTAATTGTCCCACCGCAATTCTTTACTCCTAATGCACAATTTCTTTTTCTCCATGCTCGGCAATAAAACAATTTGTCCCGTTCCGCCTCCCCCCTCTATGCACGACTCCACCCTGTGCCTCGGGCTTTACATATTATTATTAGCTTAAAAATAGATGATGTGTATTCTTTTGTTTTGTTTGCGGCTAATGTGTCTTCTTTTGTTAATAGACCCACCTCGCTCAGTTAAACCGATTATCAACTCAATTGCCACCAGCCGCCTTGGGAGAAAATAATGAGCTGATAAAAGAAGATTAGTGTATGTTGGATGATGTGTCAAATACATAACGACTCGAGGGCTCTAGATGCAAGCCTCTCTGCATGATATCGGGCACCACATGCCCGGCGTCCAGGGTCCAGGGCTACTCGTGACTCAAGACCAACGGCGGCTACCTGTAGTCCATTAATTTAATACGACATGAAACAAAGGAACATCACATGATGTGCCAAATATGTTTTTAGACAAATGTGTTAAATACGTAACTAGAGCATGCATGGTCGTGTGTTCGACGGCTCTAGACATGATGCATGTGTCAAAGACAAAACGAGACAAAGGGGTCCACAGTCCAGACTGGATGTATTCTTTGATAACTCAAATATTTTTTGGGAGTCCCTGGTTTGGCTCATGGAGGTGCAGGAAAGAGGATAAACAGACATATATTTTGAAATAGATGATGACGTAGGCATTTGAGAGTTTTGATCCAGACAGAGAAGAGGATAAGCAGCAATACGAGTTCCACTTTGTGTTTAAATAGATGATGTGGACCTTTGTGAGTTTGAGCCATACTTACTGGATTGGGAGCATGATATATTTTTTCCCGTTGCAACGCACGGGCATGTGTGCTAGTCGAGGATAAAAATAGGACGGATATAAGGAGGTCTGGGCATGTCCACCACGTCGGACCGACAATGAAGTTTCACACGGAATCGCCGGGAAACCCAACAGTCTAACGGGCGTCTCCCCCGGTAGGGTTGTGAATGCCGCGTGGCGCTGCTCCGGCTTGCCGCCCGAGGGCAAAGTCTGGCTATTTAATCCAGCCGACGTCCCCAACCCTAGCCACAACCTCTTCCTCCCTTTTCGCACCGCCAGCCCGAGCATATTTCTCTCCATCTCCACTTTCCTCCCCCCCTCGCTATCCGACATGGCCAGAGAGAAGAAGACCGCTTATGCTATGCTAACGCTGGAGCGTTGCTTCCATATCAAAGAAGAGATCTGGGTGAGGCACCGCCCTCATCGTAGCTGGCTTGCGTCCAGACTCGCCGGAGCCGGAGCAACATTCGGTTACGACGGAGGTGCCAAATTCGGAGGAGGACGAGGCGGAGCAGCCGGAGAATGAGCTGGCGCCGGATGCAGACTTTGGCATGGAGGACACCATGGGGGAGTTCGCGATCGCCCAAGCGACGAAGATGCCACAGCAGCAGGCCATCCTGGAGTCTATTTCGGATGATGCCTATATCAAGGCCAACCGACAATTCATCCGGTAGGAACGGACGGCGACCGACATGCTTTTTGCCGAATTTGCGCGGAGGCGGAGTTACATGACGAGGTGGAGCAGCCGGAGTTGCGGGTGCCGCCCATGTACACGGAGCCGGGCACAGAGATAGTGAACATCTCCGACGAGGATTAGGGTAGTAATAGGTTGATCTATGTAGGATTTCCTCGTTTCCATGCTTTTTTATGAATTTAATATTTTAAATATGAGATATTTGGATGTAGATGTAATTCAAGTTGTGACCTGTCAGGTTAAGTGCCTTGATTTGCTGTCCGAGGCTGATCTAAATTAATTCAGAGTTTCGTAGTACGTGCCAGTCAATTTGTCCTTTTTGAACACAGTACAAATGCAAGCGCTCATACATATGTGAATACACTCACCTCTATAAATGCACACACACGTACACCTTACCCCTATGAGCACTTTCGACAGACTGAGTCGGCATATCATCTTAAGATTTACGAAGTCACCGTAGGCGCCTCGTCATCGACGGAAACGTCTCCTTCTACTGAAAGCGCGTCGCCGAAAATTCTAAAACAAATTCAGAAATAATGCGAGCACCATGACTTGAATCTTGGTGGATTTGGGATACTGTGGTTCGCGCCACTCAATTTGTCCTACTCGCAAACCAACTTTGTGGTTGGATGGTTAGAGGACGATGGTATCCCGACCCACCAGGTTCAAGTCACGGTGCTCGCATTATTCTGAATTTATTTCGAGATTTCATGATGCACTTTCGATGGGAGGAGACGTTCTCGTAGACGACGAGGCGTCTACGGTGACTTCATAAATCTCAAGATGATATGTCGGCTCAGTCTGTCGAACGTGCTCATAGGGATAGGGTGTGCGTGTGCGTATTCATAGGGGTGAGCGTATGCGCGTATGTACAAATGCTTGCGTCTATACTGCGTTCAATTTTTTTGTCCTAAGGCCTTGTACAATGGGAGGTGCTTAGAGAAATAAATCAGTCTTTTCTTAAGCACTGGTACTTATTTGTACAGGATATATGCTTAACTAAGCGTCTCTCCTGTAGAAATAGGTATCGGTGCTTCAGAATAATCCGATTTATTTTTTTAAGCATCTCTCTAAGCACCTCCCATTGTACAAGGCCTTACGTGAACCCCGCCCCCCCCCCCACCCCACATTAGGGGGCTAACCTTTTTTCTTTTAGAAAAATCAGAGGGCTAGCTCTGCTTGCATGAAAACCGCCGGCCGGATGGATGGATCCCAACAAACAAATACCGCTTAACCAAGCCCAACTCCACCTTGAAAATTTCAGTAGATCGGTCGAGGTCGCACGAAGTGCGATGGCTGCCGCCGCGGACGAACAGGAGCTGGTGGTGCCGGAGGCCGACGAGTGCAGCAGATGGGCAATAACGTGCCTGCTGGGCTTCGCCGGTGTCTCGGTTCTTTACATCGCCAGTCAGGTGCCCAAATTCGTCCAGGAAGACCCCCTCATGACGCTCCTCCTGCTTCTGCTCCTCTTCCTCGGCTTGTTTCTTTCCGCCCTTTCCTCTCTGTTTCTGATGGACAAGTATATGCCTGGTCTTAATCCGGAGGGTCAAATTAGGTTTGTAGATAAAGTTTTGTTGCTTTATTAATTCATTCTTTCATCCGCCCGTACATTCAATTATCTATCTGTAATTTATAATTTTATATATTCATCGATCGGTGCTCTATCTATTACTAATTGTCACACTATATCCTTCTGTCCATTTATCCGTATGTACGCCTCGGTCTTCTCCATTTATCTGTATCGGGATTGTATGCACTGACTTATTTGTTGACTAAAGGCATGTTTTGGTTGGAGGCGTCAAATCTCCACTATTAGAGCATCTTTTTTTTTAGAATCTATTATTAGAGCATCTATGCGTGGGAGGACGATCCGGTCATTGACTGGTCAGAAAAATCCGACCCAATCGAGCTTCTTATACTGGCCCAAAGGCCCGGACTGTCCGGTACCCTTCATATCCACCCCCAAATCTGGGGTATAAGTGTCCGCCATATCGGACGAACCGCATGGACCCACACAAAATCACTCGATAACCATCGATTCGATGGATGTCTCCTCCGATTTCGATGAGGGTGGTGAGGATGCATTCATGACACGGCTCAGACGTGTTGCCCGGTGACCCAAGACTGGCTATTTAAGCCGGATGGCAACCCCAAACCCTAGCCGCATCTCATTTCCCTCCCCTCCGCGCCGCCACCCACCCATCCGCTCGTCATCCGTCACTAGCCATAGCCCGACAGAAGGTCACGACGTACGCCATACTCACATCGGAGCGGCGCCTACAACTGCTTGAGGAGATTCGGGTTAGGCATGAAGCCCCGATCGCAGCCGGACCGTCTCCTGACTCGTCGAAGCCGAAGGAGGAGGAGGACGACGACATGGGCAAGGCAGATCCGGCTCCTCCGGTTGCGTGCTTCGCCATGGACGACGCCATGGCAGAGTTTGAGGCGGCCCAAATGGAGGAGGGGACGGAGCGGCATATCATCCCCGACTCCCTCCGCACTAGTGTTGGAATGGCCATCAGGTTCTCAGTGGAGCCCACCACTGTTAACATGTCATCTGTGACGGGCGTGTTGACCGCCACTGGTAGAACAGTCCCAGTGGTGGGCATGGCTTAGAGCCCGCCACAGGTCCGAACGTTGCAATGGCGAGCATCCGTTCCTGCCCGCCAGTCATATGGGGCAGCAGTGGCTAGCACTTTTGACGCCCGTCGTCACAGGTAGAAATCCGGGCTGACAGAAGAAACGCTGCCATGCATGGCAGCGTTTTAATCACGTGATTGCAACATTTTGCATTTGACCATCACATTGCATTACATATACAAAATGTAGTCTCGACGTTCATACATGCATACCATATTACAATGATGACATGGTAATTAAAAGTATATTAATGTATAATAAGTACACTTCAACACACATGTCTCATCAAATAATTAATAGTTTGACTAGTTGTTTTCGGTCAAATTCGTAAGAGGCAGCTGATCATGCATTACGAGGCCCCACACATACTAAATGCACACCGAGTGCTAGGAACGAACGGGCATCGGCGGGCCTCTGGAACCGAAGATCTGGCCTCACGAAGAACCCATTTAACCACCTCACGTGGCGTGGGTATGATGGTTGGACTCAGATCCGACCGGACCCGCAACCTCTCATCCGAGGTCGTCTCCGTCAAGATGTCATTGAACCATCTTTCTGTTATTTTCTTCAACATTGGGACACCACACCGGGTCGGTGGAACACTTCTGACCCAAGCTAACATCGCTTCTCTAACTTGCTTCGCTCGATGCCTATCATTCGTCAACTGGTACAATAGCTCCATGTCTGCCGTAGAGTCCCCCTCCTACAGTTCTTCTCGCGATCCTATCTGTTATTGTCATCACAACTATATTCAATATATATGTCACACGTACATATAATGAAAATATCACAAGGTAATTCTTAGAGTAGTGCAAGGCAACAATATATATAGCCGGTCTATTCTTCTAATACTAGGAGAATAGTTATTCCGCTAACACTTTTGAACTGCACGCTCAACGCAAGTGCACGTCATTGTTAAAGTAAGAGCACCTCAGTTTTTTCAGTAGTGTTTTCGCTTCGGTTTTTAAACCGTTTGTTTGAATAAGGCATGTAATATATCGTTGGAAAACTATGGATTAGGCACAACTTCGCCATGTTATTTTTTTTTGTGATTCGTCACTGTTTAAGAGAAGTTTTGAAAATGGTGCGGCGCCTGACGAGTGGCAGCGAGTGTATATTTATGTTTTTTTCTAAACCGCTCGTTGGAATGAAGCAAATGATACGCCGTTGAAAAGATATTGTCGAGGCGCGAAATTTTCAAATATATTACTTTCTCTAATTTGTTACGGTTTAAGAGCAGTTTAAAATTTACTAAATCGCGGAATTCTATTTTTCATTTTTTTTTTTGCAATTTTCGGTACTGTTTTCGCTCTAGTTTTTAATCGTTTATTGAAACGAGGCATGCGATATGCCGTTGGAAAGCTAAAGACGAGGATAAACTCTCATTTGTATAAAGTTTTTTGAGATTCTTTATAGTTTTAAATTAATATTGAAAATGGTGCTGCGGCAACGAGTGGCAGTGGTAGTTTTTTCGTGAATTCTTACAAATCGCTCACCGGAATGATTCAAATGATATGTTGTTGGAAAGGTATCGACGAGGCACAACTTTTCATGTAGAACACTCTCTCTAATTCCTTACGATTTAAGAGCAGTTTTGATTTTTTTTCGAAAGGCGGACAGTGTTTTTCGCAACATCAAAATCGATGAATGAACCACATCAGACAAAAGAACGCACTGTTTCAGACTGAAAACCGCTGCATCAGATAGCTAAGAGAACTGCATTTATTTAAATGCATTTTGTTTAAAATGGAGTGTACTGAAAAGTCCTTGGAAGTGGACTTTTTTTAAGACCAAAGTACATCACATTTGGATGTTTTTTAAAGTGCGTTTTGGTTTAAGTGGAGTGTACTAGAATGTCCTTCGTAGTGGACTTTTTGTAAGGCCAACGTGCACTGAATTTGTATTTTCTTAAATGAATATTGTTCTAAATGGAGTGTACTTAGGAGTCCTTCGTAGTGGACTCTTTTTTAGACCGAAGTGCACCGTATTTGCATGTTTTTTAAATGCATTTTGTTTTAAATGGAGTGTACCAAAAACTCCATAGTGGGTTTTTTGTCAGACTAAAGTGCACTGCATTTGCATGTTTTTTTAAATGCATTTTGTTCTAAATAGAATGTACTGAAGAGTCCTACACAGACTGGCAAGTGAACCATTCAGCTGTGGCTAGTGAACCACAAAATGCTTTTTTATAAATGTGTCTCAAGTACATAGTCGATGCTAACGAGCTGCATTAAATTTTATGTCTTTTTCCAAAAACAAAATATCAACGAATATGCACCGCATTCCCCAAAACAACAAAATGAAACTTGAGATGAACAACGATGGTCTCTTTCTTTTGTTACTGAGTGCACTACAAATGATTTCCAGAAAAGAAAATGAGAGAGCTGCAAAGTGAGCATGTCGGCGATGGTGTACTGCAGTATGGTCACATATATCTGATCGACCACTAACATCACTGGATGAACTGCATGTAGGAACCGCACGCCCATAGATGATGAATGCATCCGTTTTACAGAGTTAACCATTGAATTTTCTACAATGAACTGCCTTGTCCTTTTTTTCTAAACAAATCACCCATGTAGTGCATAGAGAGAGCTTCTGGTCGAGAAGAACAATGAACCGCTCAAGAGTCAGGAAACACATGCAAAAAAATACAATTGCATACAACCATCTACTAGTACTACATGGCAAGATATTTGCACTACTAACACCCCAGTGAGCTACAGCAAAGGGAGGGAAAAAGCTCGGTGTGCAGTTCACTTTTTTTATGTTCTTCCACTCCTGAAAATATAACAAATTTGATTCACAGAAGTCCGATGAAACGTCTCTGACGTATCTATAATTTTTCTTATCGTTCCATGTTATTATAGTATCAATCCTGAATGTTTTATATATCATTAAATGCAATTATATATCATTTTTGGGACTAACCTACTAACTTAGTGCCTAGTGCCAGCTGCTGTTTTTTGCATGTTTTTAGCTTTTCACGAAATCAATATAAAAAAGAGTCCAAAAGGAGAAAAGACATTTGATTAATTTTTTCCAGACCAAAAGAGACCCTAGAAGGTTCGGAAGAAGGCCAGAAGAGCCACGAGGGAGCGACAAGCCCTTGGGGCGCGCCCCCCCAGGCCTGTGGGCCCTTCATGGCACCTCCAACCCTAATTCCACCTCTATAAATTTTCAAATATTCCCTTGACATCAGAGGGTCCATGAAATACTTTTTTCCGCCACCACAAGTTCCCTCTGGAGGCCTTTTTCGGTACTCTGTCGGAGGGCGAAAGGATCACGGAGGGCTCTACATCATCCTTGTTGTCCTTCCGATGATGCATGAGTAGTTTACCACAGATCTACGGGTCCATAGTTAGTAGCTAGATGGCCTCTTCTCTCTATTTGATCTTCATACAATGTTCTCCTCGATGTTTTTGGAGTTCTACTCGATGTAATGACTTTTTCGGTGTGTTTGTTGGGATCCAATGAAGAGTTTATGATCAGATCTATCCATGAATATTATTTGATTTTTCTCCGAACTCTTTTATGCATGTTTACTATATCTTCGTATTTCTCTTTGATCTATTGATTTGGTTTGACCAACTAGATTGATATTTTTTTCAATGGGAGAGGTGCTTTGTAATGGATTCGATCTTGCAGCACTCAATCCTAGTGACAGAGAGACATGACACATATTGTATCATTTCTATTACGGATAAAAAGATGGTGTTTATTCATACGTGAGTTTATCTTGTCTACATCATGTCATCTTGCTTAAGACGTTACTCTGTTCTTTACGAACTTAATACTCTAGATGCATCCTGGATAGCAGTTGATGGGTGGAGTAATAGTAGTAGATGTAGGCAGGAGTCGTTCTATTTGTCTCGGACGTGACGCCTATATATGAACATTGCCTTGGATATCGTCATAATTATTTGCTTTTCTATCAATTGCCCAAAAGTAATTTGTATACCCATCGTATGCTATTTTTAAAAGAGAAGCCTATAGTGAAAACTATGACCCCCGGGTCTATCTATACCTACTAATAAAGCAATGTGCGTTTTATCAAAATTTTCATCCGTTCACTGTCGAAAAGAAAAAAGAAAAGAATTTTTTCTATCCGAGGTGGTATTATGCGTTTGTCTGCTAGAAAAAAGAAGTTTTCCAGAATTTCATACGTGGCCGCATGCTCTGGCCCAGCGAAGCCAACCCACTTATTTTTCTGCCCATGCAGCTGGGAAATTCAATTTTCTGCACAGGCCGACAAACAGTCGGAGCTTCGCATAGGACAACCAATAATGGGCCTGCCCATTTTTCTTTTTTTATGTGTTTTCTTCTATTTTTATTCTCCTTCCCCTATCTCTTTTTTCACTTCCGAGTGTATTTTTCTTATAAATTTATTTCATAAATTCAAAATTCTCAAAAACGTTCAGAATAACAAAAAAATCAAATTATAGAAAATGTTCAGAATTCCAAAATTTTGTTGCTATTTTGAAAAATATTCGGAATCTAAAAAAATTCCCATTTTTTCAAAACCTTTTATTATTTTTCAAAATTGTTCGAGATTTCTAAAAATAAAATGGCAATTTAAAAAATACTAAATTAAAAAAATGTTCTTGTTTTAGTGAAATTTTCACAATACAAAATAATGTTAAAAGATACACATGTTAGAAAAAAGTTAAAATTTTCAACAAATGTTCCCGTTCTAAAAAAATATTAACAAATTCAAATAATGTTCATGTTTTAATAAAAGAAGTTGGTTGTTTTCAAGAAATGTTTGTGAATTTTAAAAGTTGTTCCAGTTTTTTCTGAAAGTGTACATAACTTTCAAAAAACTATTTAGAATCTAAAAAATGTTTCATGTTTCCTACAATATTTGGAAACTTCATACCTTCAAATCTCCTCGATTGAATGAAAAAGTAGATTGAATAATTCATGGGCCTTCTCTGGTGTATGTGAATGAAATATGCCCTAAAAGCAATATTAAAGTTGTTATTTTATATTTCCTTATTCATGATAAAGGTTTATTATTCATGCTAGATTTGTATTGATCAGAAACTTAAATACATGTATGAATACATAAACAAATATCGTGTCCCTAGTAAGCCTCTACTAGACTAGCTCATTGATCAAAGATGGTTAAGGTTTACTAACCATGGACATGAGTTGTCATTTGATAACGGGATCATATCATTAGGAGAATGATGTGATGGACAAGACCCATTCGTTAGCTTTGCATATTGATCGTCCAGTTTATTGCTATTGCTTTCTTTATGTCAAATACATATTCTTCGACTATGAGATTATGCAACTCCCGAATACCGGAGGAATACCTTGTGTGCTATCAAACGTCACAAGGTAACTGGGTGATCATAAAGATGCTCTACAGGTATCTCCGAAGGTGTTTGTTGAGTTGGCATAGATCGAGATTAGGATTTGTCACTCCGAGTATCGGAGAGGTATCTCTGGGCCCTCTCGGTGATACACATCATAAGCTTGGAAGCAAATGACTAAGGAGTTAGTCACGAGGTGATGTATTACAAAAAGAGGTAACAAGATTGAACTAGGTATAGAGGTACCGACGATCAAATCTCGGGCAAGTAACATACTGATGGACAAAGGGAATTACGTATGTTGTCATAACGGTTCGACCGATAAAGATCTTCGTAAAATATGTAGGAGCCAATATGGGCATCTAGGTTCCGCTGTTGGTTATTGACCGGAGAGGTGTCTCGGTCACGTCTACATAGTTCTCGAACCCTTAGGGTCCGCGCGCTTAACGTCCGTTGACGATATAATGTTATATGAGTTATATGTTTTGGTGACCGAAAGTTGTTCGGTGTCCCGGATGAGATCACGGACATGACGAGGAGTCTCGAAATGGCCGAGAGGTAAAGACTGATATATAGGATGATGATATTTGGATACCAAAAGTGTTTCAGGACATGCCGGGAAGTAATCGGGTCACCAGAAGGGGTTCCGGGCAGCCCCCAGCAAGTTATGGGCCTTATGGGCCAAAGGAGGGGACATACCAGCCCACAAGGGGGCTGGCGCGCCCCTTCCCTTGGTTGGCCAGCCCTAAGGAAGGAAAAGGGGGAGGGGTAGCCCCTCCTGTCTTTCCCTCTCATGGGAGAAAAGATAGGGCTCCCTTGCCTTTCCCCGCGCTCCAAATATGGAAAGGGGGCGGCTTGGGAGGGACTCCAAGTAGGATTCCTCCTACTTGGGTGCCTCATTCGGCTGCTCCTCCCTCCCTCCCACCTATATATCTGTGGGAGGGGGGCGCCTAGCATAGCCTAGCCATGTGCGGCGCCCCCCTCCACCGTTTACACCCCCGGTCATATTTTCGTAGTGCTTAGTCGAAGCCCTGCGGAGATCACTTCACCATCACCGTCACCACGCCGTTGTGCTGTCGGAACTCATCCAGTACCTTGCCGTCTTGCTGGATCAAGAAGGTGCGGACGTCACCGAGCTGAACGTGTGCTGAACTCGGAGGTGTCGTACGTTCGGTACTCGTTCGGTTGGATCACGAAGAAAGTTCAAGTACATCAACCGCGTTGTGAAGTGCTTCCGCTTACGGTCTACGAGGGTATGTAGACACACTCTCCCCTCTCATTGCTATGCATCTCCTTGATAAATCTTGCGTGGGCGTAGGAATTTTTTTGTTTTCATGCAACGTTCCCCAACAGTGGCATCATGAGCCAGGTCTATGCGTAGATGATATGCATGAGTAGAACACAAAGAAGTTGTGGGAGATGATGTTCATACTGTTTACCACCAATGTCTTATTTTGATTCGGCGGCATTGTGGGATGAAGCGGCCCGGACCAACCTTACATGTCCACGCACATGAGACCGGTTCCTCCGACTGACATGCAACTAGTTTTGCATAAAGGTGGCTGGTGGGTGTCTGTTTCTCCTACTTTAGTTGAATCGAATTTGATTGTGGCCAGTCCTTGAAGAAGGTTAAAACAACAAACTTGATAAATCACCATTGTGGTTTTTGCCATAAGTAAGAATGGTTCTGGATAGAAACCCGTAGCAACCATGTAAAACTTGCAAACAATAAAGTAGAGGACAACTAACTAGTTTTTGCAGGGTATGTTGTGATGTGATATGGTCAAGACATGATGTGGTATATGTTATTGTATGAGATGATCATGTTTTGTAATTTATTGGCAACCGGCAGGAGCCTTATGGTTTTCTCTTTATTGTATGAAATGCAAACGCCATGTAATTGTTTTACTTTACCACTGCGTTAGCAATAGTTGTAGAAGCAATAGTTGGCGAGACGACCACGACGCAACAATGAAGATCAAGGTGTCGAGCGGTGATGATGGAGATCATGATGATGCTTTGGAGATGGTGAAGGAAATATGCACTAGAGGCAATAATAAAGTTATTATTTATTTCCTTATTTCATGATAAATGTTTATTATTCATGCTAGAATTGTATTAACCGGAAACATAATACATGTGTGAATACATAGACAAGCAGTGTCACTAGTATGCCTCTACTAGACTAGCTTGTTAATCAAAGATGGTTAAGTTTCCTAACCATAGACAAAGGAGTTGTCATTTGATTAACAAGGTCACATCATTAGTTGAATGATCGATTGACATGACCCATTCCATTAGCTTAGCACCCGATCGTTTAGTATGTTGCTATTGCTTTTATCCATGACTTATACATGTTCCTATAACTATGAGATTATGCAACTCCGTTTACGGAGGAACACTTTGGGTACTACCAAACGTCTGGCGTAATCGGGTGATTATAAAGGAGTACTACAGGTGTCTCCAAAGGCGGATGTTGGGTTGGCGTATTTCGAGATTAGGATTTGTCACTCCGATTGTCGGAGAGGTATCTCTGGGCCCTCTCGGTAATACACATCACTTAAGCCTTGCAAGCATTGCAACTAATGAGTTAGCTGTGAGATGATGTATTACGGAGCGAGTAAAGAGACTTGCCGTAACGAGATTGAACTAGGTATTGGATACCGACGATCGAATCTCGGGCAAGTAACATACCGATGACAAAGGAACAACGTATGTTGTTATGCGGTATGACCGATAAAGATCTTCGTAGAATATGTAGGAGCCAATATGGGCATCGAGGTCCCGCTATTGGTTATTGACCGAGGCGTGTCTCGGTCATGTCTACATTGTTCTCGAACCGTAGGGTCCGCACGCTTAAGGTTTTGATAGCGGTTATATTATGAGTTTGTGTATTTTGATGTACCGAAGGAGTTAGGAGTCCGGATGTGATCACGGACATGACGAGGAGTCTCGAAATGGTCGAGACATAAAGATTGATATATTGGGCGTCTATATTCGGACACGGAAAGGTTCGAAGTTTCGGAGAAAACCGAGTGCCGGAGGGGTTACGGAACCCCGGGAAGTAATGGGCCTTAATGGGCCAAGAGGGAGGGAGAGGGCTGTGCCGGAGGTGGCGCGCCCCCATGGGGAGTCCGAATAGGACAAGGAGGCGGCGCCCCCTTTCCCTCTCTCTCCCTCTCCTTCCTTCCCCTTCCTCCTTCCTAGTTGGACTAGGAAGGGAGTCCTACTCCCACTAGGAGGAGGACTCCCCTCCTTGGCGCGCCTCCTAGGGCCGGCCGGCCCTCCCCTTGCTCCTTTATATCACAGGCGGGGGGCACCCTAGAACACACAAGTTGATCCTTGAGATCGTTCCTTAGCCGTGTCGGTGCCCCCTCCACCATATTCCACCTCGGTCATATCGTAGCGGTGCTTAGGCGAAGCCTGCGGCGATAGAACATCAAGATCGTCACCACGCTGTCGTCTTGTGGAACTCTCTCTCCCGAGCTTTCTGGATCGGAGCCGAGGAGCGTCACCGAGCTGTACGTGTGTCAAGAACTTCGGGCGCCGGAATAACGACGCTGGGATTGGTTGGATCGCGATGAGAGCGTCGACTACTTCCTCTACGTTGTGATCGCTTCGCTTGATCTCACGAGGGCGTAGACAACACTCTCCCCTCTCGTTGCTATGCATCACCATGATCTTGCGTGTACGTAGGAAATTTTTGAAATTACTGCGTTCCCCAACAATGGCATCCGAGCCTAGGTTTTTATGGTTTGATGTTTTGCAGAGTAGAACACAAGTGAGTTGCAGACGATACAAGTCATCTTGCCTACCAGCATGTCATACTTTGGTTCAGCGGTATTGTGAGATGAAGCGGCCCGGACCGACATTACACGTACGCTTACGCGAGACTGGTTTCACCGTTACGAGCACTCGTGCTTAAAGGTGGCTGGCGGTTGTCTGTCTCTCTCACTTTAGTTAAACCGAGTGTGGCTATGCCCGGTCCTTGAGAAGGTTAAAACGGAGTCTATTTGACGAAGTATCGTTGTGGTTTTGATGCGTAGGTGAGATTGGTTCTTGCTTAAGCCCGTAGCAGCCACGTAAAATTTGCAACAACAAAGTAGAGGACGTCTAACTTGTTTTTGTAGGACATGTTGTGATGTGATATGGTCAAGACGTGATGCTATATTTTATTGTATGAGATGATCATGTTTTGTAACCGAAGTTATCGCCAACTGGCTGGAGCCATATGGTTGTCGCTTTATTGTATGAAATGCAAGCATACATAATTGCTTTACTTTATCACTAAGCGATGGCGATAGTCGTAGAAGCAATAGATGGCATAAACGACAACGATGTGTCACATCCACAGTTACTGTTATGCACTAGGTTAGACCCTCATGTGTGCATCATGTTTTAATTCAAATGAAATTTGAATTGAGGATTTTCAAAGCCTCGAAAACCTTCTAAAATGATCAACATTAAAATCTTCTCAAAGAAGTCCAAGAAAATGTTCCTCTTAGTCACTGAAAATATTGCAAAGAGGTAAAACTCAAAACAATATTTTTGGTATCTCGAGTTAATTATTTTGGGCCTTTGAAATAAATACAATAACTATTTGCATTGGATATATATATTATATATAATTAATATATGTCCAATAATTAAGAAACATTTTATGTGGGTTGGTATATTTTGTTCTAGCCACATAATTATTTTCAGGATTTTATAAAATGGTTTAGTATTTTACTAAATCAAAACAAAATAGAACGAGCAGAAATATAAAAGAGAGAGAGACTAACACAGGGCCAACTTACAGGCGCCCACAAAGCCCACCTGGCCGGCCTGCTCTTGTCGGCCCAGCCCACACCCCCGCCATCATCCCTAACCTCTGCCAAGATGGCGAGGCGGATACAGACGCTGCAGCGCCACGCCTCCTCGCCTCCTCCTGCCTTTGCCGAGGCGCCTCAAACTCCTCCTCGGCGCCGCTCTGGACCCCGACTCCCACTCTCTCCCGGGCCTTCCACCCTCCTCTGCTCTCTCCCTACGACGCCACCGAACGCGCCCTCCGCCGCCGACGTGCACCACCGCGGCCACAATCACTCCCCCGCTCCCTCTCCGTCCCCAAGAGCTCCGCCCCGACCTCTTCTTCGTATCCGCCGAGCTAAACGACGCCGGAGCGCCCCGCAGCGCCGCCATCGCCATTGTCTTCGCCCTCTGCACCGACAGTCGTCGACGTCGATTCGCAGCAACCCGACCGCCCCCGACCTCGCCGACGACGCCATCGAACGCGCTGTGAGCACCCGCGTCGTCTCCCCCTTTCCCCCTGGTCGCGCCCGCCCTCTAGGCCGTAGCCCTGCCGTGGCCGAGCTTCCCCTGCCGCCGGCCATGTCGCCGCCGTCTTTGCAGCCGCTTGAGCTCGATTAGGAGCGCGTCACCGCGCTTCGAAGCCACCAGAGCATAACGCACACGCTAACATGCCCTCCGTGCACCACAGGCGCCAACCCGCACTCACCCGAACTCCGGCGCCGCCCTGAAACTCACTTCCGTGACTCCGACCACCCCGCGACCTCCCACCTGCTCCATTCGATGCGCGCGAGTGAGGGACTCCTCCCTGTGCCCTTCTCTTGCCCAGCCGCCGCCTGTAGAGCAGCCCCGGCGAACATCCGCCGCGTTTCGGGTCGCCGCCGGCCGAACTCCGGTGGCCGGTGACGTGGCACGTCATTAGCAGCTAATAACCGTACTAATTAACCTCCAGTGAAACTGACAGCCGGGCCCCACTGCCTAACTAACTAGCTAACAAAATAGTTTAAGTTTAATCTAAACACAGTAGCCCCACGCGTCAGCATTGACTTTGCTGACGTGGCGTTTGACTGGTCCCACACATGCGTGAGTCGGACTAGCCTCGAGTCAGCGACCGGTGGGACCCGTGACGTCGAGTTTGACCCTGGTCAGCGCTGTTGACTTGCTGACGTAGGCATGACGCAGTGCTGACGCATTAATTCAACTACTGGAATTATTCTTTTACAGGAAATTCCAGAAAATTGCCTAAACTTCTAAAATTCATATAAAATCAACCGTAGCTCCAAATCAAATAAATTATATATGAAAAATTATCAGAAAAATTCAAGGAATCCATCTGTATCATTTTCATGCATGTTTGAACAATGTTTGTCCTCTGTTTTGGACAAAACAAATAAAGGGCATTTAAATAATCATATATGGAGTTTGAATTTGGATCTTGTATTCAAACCAACTCCATTTAATCTGTTGCTAGTTGCATTAGCTCAAATCACATCATATTGCCATGTCATGATCATGCATCATATTGTGCATTGCATTGATTGTGTTTCCTTCTGTGTTGCCGGTGTTTGTCCCCTCTCGATAGACGTGGTTTCGACGATGAGTTCGATGACACCGATGAAGAAGTATAATATCTTCAGAAGTGCCAGGCAAGCAAAACCTCCTTGTTCATTCCGATACAATCCCACTCTCTCGCTCTTGCTCTCTTTTACTGCATTAGGACAACAACGAATCATTTGTTACTTGCTGCGGTAGCTGAACCCCTTATCCTTTGCATGACTGTCATTCCACAAGAAATAGATGAAACCCACTAGCATGAGTAGGAGTTGTTTGAGCCTGTTGTGCCTACTCATTCATGTTTGTTTGTCATGCCTGCTATTGCTTAGAGTTGAGTCAGTCGATTCATCGAGGATGAATCGGAGGTGTGTGAACATGTCCTATTGTGTGTGAGCTAAGTGTGTGAACACGATCTGGTAAAGGTATCGGTGAGAGGCCATGTAGGAGTACATGGTGGGTTGTCTCATTGAAGCCGTCCTTAGGAACTGAGTTACGTGTTTGTGATCCATGATTCAGCTACTACCATGCATTGGGCCTGAAATATGACCCCGCCGACTTCTTATTCACCCTTGTCCTCTGTCCGGGAGTTGCAAGTAGTTTCGTGTTTGTAGTATCTTTGGAGGCCGTCTTGATCTTGACCGTAGGGGTGGGCTGTGATCACGGTAGGCACGTGGCAGATAAACCGGCGCCCGTTTGGTGTTCTGGAACCTGTTCACATCGTTTGGGGCTGTGGCGAAACTTGGCGGAACTCCTCATAGATGGAACCCAAATAGGCGATAAACTGGACTAGGGACTTGAGTGTCTAGGTAGGTCGTGGTCTACACCCACGTTGGCTTTAAGCTTGAAGTCTGCCGAGCACATGTCGTGTCTGAGGCGCTAAGTGGTGGAAACATGTATGAAGAAGTACACCCTGCGAGGTTAATATGATCTATTCGAATAGCCGTGTCATGATAAAGGACTTCAGGGTTGCCTATAACAGTTCATAGACAAGTGAAAGTGGATACTCTAAAATACGCAAGATAAGTGTGAGTGCTATGGATGGCGTTCTCGTAGGGAGGCGGAGCGGATCCATAGTGGTGTATTGATATGGTGAATATGTGGACTCGTGTGCGCCACCTCAAAAGAGTTACTTGCGATCGTAGTTTAGGATAGCCACCGAGTCAAAGCTGGCTTGTTGCTGTTAAACTCCACCATCCTTTGTTGATAATGATGCATATGTAGCTAGTTACGATGTAAGTCTTCTTTGGGTACATTTGTACTCACGTTTGCCTATTTTATGTTTTTGCGGAGAGACTTGGTCTCGCTAGTAGTTCCACGTGGACTTGACGTTTAGCTTGATACCTCAGCTACGATCTTGTGCCCTCGGCGAGGTGCAGTAGATAGTCGGGCTTCTAAGCCTTTTTCATTTGTAGATGTCTCGTACTTTCGGACATATTAGCTTCGCTTGTGCTTTGATTTGTATGCTCTGAATGTTGGGTCATGAGACCCCTGTTTGTAATATCTCGCTCCTCGGAGCCTATTGAATAAATACTTGAGTCGTAGAGTCATGTTGTGATGCCATGTTGTATTTGCACATATCGAGCATATTGTGTGTATGTGATTGAAATGCTTGGTATGTGTGGGATCTGACTATCTAGTTGTTTATCTTTAGTAGCCTCTCTTACCGGGAAATGTCTCCTAGTGTTTCCACTGGTAGCTTGCTACTGCTCCGGAACACTTAGGCTGGCGGCATGTGTCCTTCTTCGTTCTGTCTGTCCCCTTGAAATGTCACGCGTTGAGTCCGGAGTCTGTTAGCCCGCTTCTGCCGGTTCATCGAGTCTGCTAGCCAGTGCTACAGCCGGAACTTACTCGTGATGACCGACACGTTCGATCTTTGGGTCGTGGATGCTGTCCTGTAAGTTTGTGCCACTTTGGGTTTACGACTAGCCATGTCAGCCGGGCTCCTTATCATATTGATGCTAGCGACACTATCATATCGTGTGCCAAAAGGCATAAGCGGTCTCGGGCAAGGGTAAGGCGACACCGTGGGAATACCGTGCGTGAGGCCGCAAAGTGATATGAGGTGTTACATGCTAGATCGATGTGGCATTGAGTCGGGTCTGACAGCTTTGGTATCGAGCTTGATTGCTGTAGGATTACCAAGCCAAACCGGTGAAATTGAGTCTAGAAATGCTTTAGTTATATGTAAGGAATTGATTGTGGGATGGAGCGTAAGGCTCTTTTTACTCCTTATACCTCATGGCCTTCTGATCTGAGTCATCCTCTTCTCTTCTACGGGGATTAAGAACTAGGCCTTCTCATCTATCTATTAGGATGACGTGTTACTAATCCATAGACTTGTAGAATTGTTAGTTTCAAATCTCAGCCCAGTTTTACTACTTCCGTATGTTCATAATTGTTGGTCTCGAAACCTTGATATTGTGCTTCTGAGTGGTTATGCCACCGTTTTTGTAGCATGTCTCCAATCTTTTTGAGCATTTACAGCCGTTATGCTGTCCGAGTCATCCCAGGTTTCTAAACAATCTGATGCACTTGCAAATCCTTTTTCCTCTGGTTATGATGCTCCTTTGGGCCAGGTTAATCACACTAAATGCTGAGTTGAGGTATTCTATTGCCTCGACATATATGTTGGAATTATTATTATGACCCTAGGTGTCTTAGGGGATCATCTAGTAATCTAGCCATGATTTGTATCCCAGTGTGATGACTCTCGCCTTCATTCTCGAAAGCATCCCGTGATGCAATTTAGTTAGTAGGTAATCTACTTCTGGGTTTTGAACCCGAGATTCACCCCACTTACCTCATGTTTATAGTGTTTGCTCGTTCCTTTAGGTTATTAGTAACCTTTGCGTTAGTCCTCGAGGTCTGTGGTATATCGTTCTTCCAAATGCATGAACCATTCTTGGCAGGAGTTCTTTTGAATCAAAAGATCACAACAGGAGAGCTCTCGAAGAATTCTCCATGCTATATTGTGACTCCGCCAGTTCTACTTTTCGGCATGGGTTATCTGGAAGAAATATGTTGAACTCGTTCGACATTCTAATCCATGCATCCACAACTTAGGAAATCATATGTTCTTTTGAGTTGTCCCTCTTAGTTGTCTTCTGACCCTCATCTATCAATTGATAGTCAGGACTAGTTGAGCATTCATGATATCGATGCCTACTATTCTTGTGGTTCGTCAAGCCATTCTATTCAGAATGACCAGGAGAAACAAACTCCAGTACCTCATCCATATCCAGGATTGGGTCAAAGTAATTGTACTTCGCAGATCAAAATGCTAATTCAGCTTTTGATTCTGTTCCACCCCGGAGTATTACCATCTTTATATCAAGAATGTCATGGGAATTGCACACCATCTCTCATGAATTCTTGATACAGTGATACTTCTCGCCCTCATTATTCATTCCTCGGTTTCCGTGTTGTTGTAACCGGAATGCTGACAAGTGAGTCATGATGTGTGAAATCAATACCCCTAGCAACTCCGTTGCTTGGTAGTTAATGGACTATATTCTCATTCTTAGCGTGTTGATTATTGAATCGTCACCCTAAGGTTGATTGTGCTACCTAGTCCTTATTTAAGGTGCACTCTTTGATCAATGAGTTAGGATCTTGTCAAACCCTCGCTCTTTTGATCATATCATCTTGCCCTGAAAAGCAAGATTGTTCTCGTGCTTAGTAGCATATTGGTGGTTCGTGATTCTTCGAATGTCTTCTCGGAGGTATCACCAGGATGTCACCTGACCGCTATGTTGAGCTCGTGATCAAGCTGGTTTTCGAAACCACCCTTTCTCCAAGAATCCGTGTTGGATACCCCTGAGCTGTTTGGTCAAGCTAAACAACAACTTGGAGAGTTGGAAGATAAAAGCTTGTCCGACTTAGCTCATGTTAAGGGATATCTCTTTGTGTGTGTTTAATGAAGAAAGGTAATATCTTCATTGATTGGTCCTCGTGATCAGTTGTTGGACTTATTATCTTGCCAAAATTTTGATTTGAGTATGGGCTATCCTCAAATCAAGTCGGAACTAACGATGTTAAGTAATGTTGTCTTACTCGTGGATTTTCCTCGAGCATACACCATTACATCTTTTGGGTCTGACCAATGCTATCACTTGTTCCCATAATTATGGAATTCCATCTACATGGGAATCTGGATGAATTGTTGTTGAACCCATCGACAACATCCTTGTCTTCTCCATAGTTTTGTTGAACATTAAGCTAGTGTTGGAAACTTTTAAAAAGCATTGGTTCATGCTAGCTCATGAAGCATATGTTCGGATGTAAGAAGTGACTTCCTCTAGTTCATGTGTATTTGATGCAAGTTGCCGTCGTGGATTCGAGAAAGTCAATGTTGCTTCCTTGGAATCATCCCAAATCGTTCATGCATACGTGCGAAGTATTCTGTGGTTCGAAGACTTGCAACCTTCATTCTATATGTATTCCTAGCACACCAAGCCACTGATTGATTTGTTCAAGGAGAAGAAGCTCCTTCTTATGAGTATACCCTATGCAAGGACTTCGATATCCTCGATGATGATTCCCCACCGGAACTCGATAGTGTTTTATTGTAAGACTACCATGGGATCATGTTTGTCTGGGACAACGTGTTCACATGTTTGTAGCAGAACCAGCTCATGTTTTGGAGCTTGCTATCGTGGTTAATTTCCTGAGATTCACGCAACGTCTTCTCGTCGGTTTATGTTGCAAACTTTCATTTTCCTTTCTAGACTCGATGAGTCTGGACTATTCTGACACCAACCAGATCTGAATCTCAGGCAGATATGATGGTTGGAACGTGTCCCAAGAACTATAATATTGGTCTCTCTGTAGCCCGGTAAAATGGATGTCCTGGCCAACACACCCAGCCGGAAGACCTGTTACTGTAATATCTTGATTGAAGCAGTTGGCCACCTCCCCATAAGGACTTTATAGGATTTACCCCCTAGCTGTGCCTTATGATTTTTGTGTTTCCGAAGTCCGACCTTTACTTGATGTTCTAGATACCAGACCATTTCAATGAATGGGATACGCTAGTACATCAAGGAGAACATTAGAAGCGGAGTGCTAAATGTCTCTCGGTCGATCATCCAGATTTTGTCTCCTTGGTCTCGCCAAGGTGAAATCTGAGAAAGTGTTATCTTCCTTTGCATCTGCATTGTCCATCGCTACTCATCATGGTAGTATGTTGTGTTATCAGCACCCTTGACCGGATGTTGGTAAAACGTTGATGAATATGGAAATGCTCAAGTTCTTGAGAGCATGCACAAGCATTAGGTGCAATCGTAGTTACTAACCGGGATTGCTCTCAATTCCCTCGGTTATGCTATAACCATTCCAACAATAGATTCACTCTCTACTGCTGAGCTTCTCCCTAGCTACTAAAATCACCCCTTGTGTTGTTTTCAACAAGGTAATCCACATCATCCATTACGGCCGAGAATGTCATTCTCTCGGACCCCTTCAACTGATCGACTATGAATTGCCTTAGGCTGGTATAAAGAGTTTCAATGATCTTTGAATCAAATGTAATTCTTTTGCCACTTAAGAGGATATTTCTACAAGTCACCTCTCCCAAGGTGCCCGTTATGGGATCATAGTAATTGTTCCTCGCTACTCTGAAACCTCGTCAAATTATGTCTTCGTCCTTCTGAAGCATGTCTCGCCTCTCAGCTCGAGAGATGTTTCTCGTCTCATTCGTGAGTTGATCTTGTGATCCTTGAGATGATCCTAAGTTGCTCGAACCTCAAGAAGATCGATTCCTCCAAGATCCTTCCCTTCTTCTCATCGTCATGTTGGATGTAGTTCTCAAAGCAAGACGTCAAGATCAATTGGAGCACTGAATCAGCATCCTCGAGAAAGACAGTTGGATGGTGAAGATTGTAATAGCTTGTGTCCCTTTGTCTTCTCACCTCACGTTTTGAATCTCGGGACGAGATTTTTGTTTAGTGGGGGTGAGTTGTCACATCCCTGGTTCTGTTGTGCACTAGGTTAGACCCTCATGTGTGCATCATGTTTTAATTCAAATGAAATTTGAATTGAGGGATTTTCAAAGCCTCAGAAACCTTCTAAAAATGATCAACATTAAAATCTTCTCAAAGAAGTCCAAGAAAATGTTCCTCTTAGTCCCTGAAAATATTGCAAGAGGTAAAACTCAAAACAATATTTTTGGTATCTCCAGAGTTAATTATTTTGGGCCTTTGAAATAAATACAATAACTATTTGCATTGGATATATATATTATATATAATTAATATATGTCCAATAATTCTAAACATTTTATGTGGGTTGGTATATTTTAGTTCTAGCCACATAATTATTTTCAGGATTTTATAAAATGGTTTAGTATTTTACTAAATCAAAACAAAATAGAACGAACAGAAATATAAAAGAGAGAGAGACTAACACAGGGCCAACTTACAGGCGCCCACAAAGCCCACTGGCGGCCTCTCTCAGGCGGCCCAGCCCACCCTCGCCATCATCCCTAACCTCTGCCAAGATGGCGAGGCGGGACAACAGACGCTGAGGCGCCACGCCTCCTCCTGCTTTCTTTGCCTCACCGAGCGCCTCAAACTCCTCCTCGGCGCCGCTCTGGACCCCGACTCCCTCTCTCTCCCCGGGCCTTCCACCCTCCTCTGCTCTCTCCCCTCGGCGCCACCGAACGCCCTCCGCCGCCGACGTGCACCACCGCGGCCACAACCACTCCCCCGCTCCCTCTCCGTCCCCAAGAGCTCCGCCCCGACCTCTTCTTCGTATCCGCCGAGCTAAACGACGCCGGAGCGCCCCGCAGCGCCGCCATCGCCATTGTCTTCGCCCTCTGCACCGACAGTCGTCGACGTCGATTCGCAGCAACCCGACCGCCCGACCTGCGCCGGCAGCGCCATCGAGCGCGCTGTGAGCACCCGTCGTCTCCCCTTTTCCCCTGTCGCGCCCGCCCTCTAGGCCGTAGCCTGCCGTGGCCGAGCTTCCCCGCCGCCGGCCATGTCGCCGCCGTCTTTGCAGCCGCAGGCTCGATTAGGAAGCGCGTCGCGCTTCGAGAAGCCACCAGAGCATAACGCTGCGCTAACATGCCCTCCCGTGCACCACAGCGCCAACCCGCACTCACCGAACTCCGGCGCGCCCGCGAAACTCACTTCCGCGACTCCGACCACCCGCGACCTCCCACTGCTCCATTCGATGCGCGCAGTGAGGACTCCTCCTGTGCCCTTCTCTTGCCCAGCCGCGGCCTGTAGAGCAGCCCCGGCGAACATCCGCCGCGTTTCGGGTCGCCGCCGGCCGAACTCCGGTGGCCGGTGACGTGGCACGTCATTAGCAGCTAATAACCCTACTAATTAACCTCGAGTGAAACTGACAGCCGGGCCCCACTGCCTAACTAACTAGCTAACAAAATAGTTTAAGTTTAATCTAAACACAAGAGCCCCAGCGTCGGCATTGACTTTCTTGGCGTGGCGTTTGATCGTCCCACACATGCATCGGTCGGACTAGCCCCGAGTCAGCGACGATGGGACCCGCACGTCAGGTTTGACCCTGGTCAGCGCTGTTGACTTGCTGACGTAGGCATGACGCAGTGCTGACGCATTAATTCAACTACTGGAATTATTCTTTTACAGGAAATTCCAGAAAATTGCCTAAACTTCTAAAATTCATATAAAATCAACCGTAGCTCCAAATCAAATAAATTATATATGAAAAATTATCAGAAAAATTCAAGGAATCCATCTGTATCATTTTCATGCATGTTTGAACAATGTTTTTCCTCTGTTTTGGACAAAACAAATAAAGGGCATTTAAATAATCATATATGGAGTTTGAATTTGGATCTTGTATTCAAACCAACTCCATTTAATCTGTTGCTAGTTGCATTAGCTCAAATCACATCATATTGCCATGTCATGATCATGCATCATATTGTGCATTGCATTGATTGTGTTTCATACGTGTTGCGGTGTTTGTCCCTCTCGATAGGCGTGGTTTCGACGATGAGTTCGATGACACCGATGAAGAAGTATAATATCTTGAAGTGCCGGGCAAGCAAAACCTCCTTGTTCATTCGATACAATCCCACTCTCTCGCTCCTGCTCTCTTTTCTGCATTAGGACAACAACGAATCATTTGTTACTTGCTGCGGTAGCTGAACCCCTTTATCCTTTGCATGACTGTCATTCCACAAGAAATAGATGAAACCCACTAGCATGAGTAGGAGTTGTTTGAGCCCTGTTGTGCCTACTCATTCATGTTTGTTTGTCATGCCTGCTATTGCTTAGAGTTGAGTCAGGTCTGATTCATCGAGGATGAATCAGAGGTGTGTGAACATGTCCTATTGTGTGTGAGCTAAGTGTGTGAACACGATCTGGTAAAGGTATCGGTGAGAGGCCATGTAGGAGTACATGGTGGGTTGTCTCATTGAAGCCGTCCTTAGGAACTGAGTTCTGTGTTTGTGATCCATGATTCAGCTACTACCATGCATTGGGCCCTGAAATATGACCCCGCTCGACTTCTTATTCACCCTTGTCCTCTGTCCAGGAGTTGCAAGTAGTTTACGTGTTTGTAGTATCTTTGGAGGCCGTCTTGCATCTTGACCGTAGGGGTGGGCTGTGATGTGGTAGGCACGTGGCCGGGTAAACCGGGCGCCCGTTTGGTGTCACGGAACCCTGTTCACATCGTTTGGGGCTGTGAGCGAAACTTCGGCCGGAACTCCTCATAGATGGAACCCAAATAGGCGATAAACCTGGACTAGGGACTTGAGTGTCTAGGTAGGTCGTGGTCTACACCCACGTCGGCTTTCGCTTGAAGTCTGCCGAGCACATGTCGTGTGCAGACGCTAAGTGGTGGAAACATGTATGAAGAAGTACACCCCTGCAGGGTTAATATGATCTATTCGAATAGCCGTGTCATGATAAAGGACTTCAGGGTTGCCTATAACAGTTCATAGACAAGTGAAAGTGGATACTCTAAAATCATAAGATAAGTGTGAGTGCTATGGATGGCGTTCTCGTGGGGAGGCGGAGCGGATCCATAGTGGTGTATTGATATGGTGAATATGTGGACTCGTGTGCGCCACCTCAAAGAGTTACTTGCGTGTAGTTTAGGATAGCCACCGAGTCAAAGCTGGCTTGCTGTCATTAAACTCCACCATCCCTTTGTTGATAATGATGCATATGTAGCTAGTTACGATGTAAGTCTTCTTTGGGTACATTTGTACTCACGTTTGCCTATTTTATGTTTTTGCAGAGAGACTTCAGTCTCGCTAGTAGTTCCACGTGGACTTGACGTTTAGCTTGATACCTCAGCTACGATCTTGTGCCCTCGGCGAGTCTGCAGTAGATAGTCGGGCTTCTAAGCCTTTTTCATTTGTAGATGTCGTACTCGGACATATTAGCTTCCGCTTGTGCTTTGATTTGTATGCTCTGAATGTTGGGTCATGAGACCCCTGTTTGTAATATCTCGCTCCTCGGAGCCTATTGAATAAATACTTGAGTCGTAGAGTCATGTTGTGATGCCATGTTGTATTTGCACATATCGAGCATATTGTGTGTATGTGATTGAAATGCTTGGTATGTGTGGGATCTGACTATCTAGTTGTTTATCTTTAGTAGCCTCTCTTACCGGTGTCGCGGCCGATGGGTGGCGCAGCACCTATGGGGCCGGGGCCCCTTCGTGTGTTCGGTACGAGGGCGGAGGGTGCACGGAGAGCAGATCGAGGCGGCGCCGCGAGGATTTTACCCAGCCGGGCGCGACGGTCGCGTAAACCCTCTTGCTGCATTGTGTTGTATTTGATCTTGCTCAAGAATGCGAGCAAGCGGTGGAGTGGTGTGCGCAACGGCGAATCCTGGGCACTAGAGTTGCCAAGGGTTGAACCTTCACAGCGAGTGGCGGATGATCCCTCGCGAGTAGCGGTCGTGGAACCTCCTCTCGTTGTGCATGGGCCTCCTTTTATAGGGCAAGGGGTCACCGGCAGTGTCAGCGTGAGGTAGAGGGTAAAAGCGTAAAGAGGTGGTAGTTGGAGCAGTGCGAGGAAAGTGCAGCTACGATGGATTCTACCTACTTTTGACGAGAGGGGACAAGAGCATTAAATGCCCGTCGCCGTCACCCCAAAAGCTCCGCCATTCGTCTCCTTTACGCCACGGCGGCGAAGCCACCACCGTGGAGTGCCACCGCATTCCTCATGCAGCACAGCCACCCGCCACGCGCGTCTGGAGAAGGCCGGAGGCGGCGCGGGGGCAGATGAGCTGGAGTGCGGCACGTAGCATAGCTCTTCCGGCAAGCACCTTGCCGGGCCTTGATCTTGCCGGGCCGGGGCTTGTCGGGCTTTGTGACTTGCCGCTCCCGGGTCCTCGCCGGAAGCAGCAGCAGCGCGAGGCGTGTCTTCTGTGATGTGATCTTCTAGTCATCCCGACGAGCTCCTCTCGCCGGGATCTGCAGGAGTAATGTAGCCTTGAGCTGGAATGGCCTTCCCGGCAAGCTCCTCTTGCGGGGTCTTGAGCTTTCTGTGTATACTTTGTTCTTGAATGGCTTGGTGTGGAGCGGAGATGGTCTCCGGCAAGCATTTGGTGGACTGGCTGTGGGAATGGGGCTGCCCGTGCACAAGTTGGGGTCTTGAGGTACCCCTACCTTAGTACACCGACAGGAGCCCCGGCCTGGGCCATCTGTGATGCCGAGCGCTGTTGGGCCAGGCCCAAGATAGTGCAGGCGCCGAAGCCTGACGCGTCGAATCCACTTCCGCCTCTGCCGCCCTCCGTGCAGCAGCCTGCGTCGATTCTTGGCGTCGTGGGATAGGACGTGCCCACGCCCCTTAATGAGGAGAGTGGAACGCCCCCTCCCCCCACTTCCCCATAAAAACAGAGGAAGCAGGCGCGGTTCCCCTTCATTGCTTTCATTGCTTCTTCTTCCTCCGCCAGAAAACCCTCCTCGAGCTCCGCTTCCGTATCTCCTCCGCTGTTTCTTTCGTCCGCGGCGCTGTCGGACCCTCATCCCCCTTCCCTCGCCGCTGCCGCTATGGCCCCGAAGACCAGGAAGGGGAAGGAGAAAGCGGAGGGCACCAAGAAGGAGAAATCCGAGCAGGCGGAAGAGCTCGCTCAGATGCGGAGGGAGAACGTCGTCTTCCCGCCGCGGCTCGGCGTGGACGAACTCTGGGGCAAGTACTTCTTGTTCTGGTCCAAGAGGACCTCGGCGCATCCTCGGACCAGCGCCCACCCGGCCGATCTCATGGACAACTATCCCGGCGGGTACCATTTCTTCGCAGCTTTCTTTCCTGCGGTCTTTGCCCTCCTTTCTCTCAATTCTTACATGCCATTATGCACACATATGGCTTCCACCTTCTCGATTTCACCCCCAACGCCGTCCTCACAATGGCGGTTTCGCTTTATATGTGTGAGAACCGTGAGGATCCACCCAAATGTAGCTCTGTTCAGGGCATTTCTTTACCCGAGAGCGAGCCGGCTCCCCCTCTCCGGAGGGATTTCTTGGGTTTTCGTCTGAACACGAAGAGGTCGTACTTGCCGGGGAGCTCCGCATCAAGTGGGAAGAGTGGCGCCTTGAGACTGGTGCTGGATCGTCGAGGACGAGCCGCAGCCCTTCACCGCGCCGCGCACCACGCCCATTGAGCGGGGCAGAGATTGGAGCGAGCTGGACTCCGACGACGTCAAGCTCGACGCTGCCCTCATCCGGATCCTTCGCCTCCGACACGCGGGGCTGTCCATTGCAGCGGTAGGCGCAGACTTTCTCCGTCGCCGCATCGCCCCCCTCCAAGACAGAAAAAGGCCGGCCTGGGAGTATGGCGGCGCGGGGGATATAATGAGGCTGCGCACCGGGCTGAACTTCAATTTCCGACGCTGGAGCTGAGGGGATGGTCGGGAGCTCTTCATCTGACCCGCCCATCCGGAGTGGTTCGAGCTTCCCGGGAGTGGTGCCCCTTTGCAATAACGTGGCCGGATCGTCTCCTCGCCATGATGCCAGCGTGTGATTCCCGGCGTGGGCGTTCATGGATTCCGCTGAGCCGTCGACATCATCAACTTCTTCGACACCCTCGAGAAGGTGGCGAAAAACAAGGACGAGATCCGCGGGCTGACACGGGACACCACGGATCAGGAGATCGCGTACATAGCCTCTCGGGCTGAAGAGGCCGCTGCAGCCGCAGCGGCAGGAGAATTCGGTTGCACGCCCGAGGAGGCGGAGGCTGCGGAGAAGTCCTATCAAGCGGAGGCGGCGGAGATCTGCAGATTGCTGCGACTTCCTCCCGGCACGCTCGCCGGGGTCCCTTCACTGAGGCACTCCGGGATCCATGGAATCGTGGCTGAAGTCGCGGCAAGTGGTGGCGCTGCCGGAGGGAGCAGAGGCGCCGGAGGGAGCAGAGGCGCCGGAGGGAGCCGGGGCGCCAAAGGTAAAGGGTCGCGGCACAAGGTGCGGGCCAGCGAGCCAACCGGGCGAGAGGAGGGGAGAACGTCGCGATCGCCGATGATGCGGCGGGTCCACGGATCTTTATGGCGGCGCGTCTCCTCGTCGTCGGAAACCTCCGCCTCGGGCGAGCCCCAAGCGTTCTCCGCTGAAGCGCCTCCATAAAGCTGCGGCGGAGGTAATCGCAAGCCCCGGCAGCCGCCACTCGCGGGCAGCGCAAGCTTCCGGGGAGTCGAGCCGTGCGAAGGCGACAAGCGCACCAGATGTGGCGGAGGCGACCAGCGGGCAGGCCACAGCAAAAGCGCCCCATAAGTCGGCGCCCGGCGGTCGAGGCCTCCTCGGGCGGAGCGGCGGCCCGCCCACTTCTCGGGTCTCGACCGCCCACAGGCAGGTCTTGCAGCCCCAGGCCGAGGACCGCCAAGCGCCGAGAGGGCCGCCGTCTCTGCTCCTCACACCGGCGCATCTCAGGTGCGGTCGACTTCTCCGCCTTGGCGAAGGCAGCGAGGAGGAGCAGGAGTGAGTACCCAAAACCTTCATCTTCTTAAATTTCGCCTTGGTCATTGTTGATGCTAATCTTGTTTCTTGCGTTGACTTGGGACCTTGGTGGCGGGCGAAAGAGCCAAGGTGCCCGTGGTCGAGATTGCAGGCGGCTCGCCCGTCGAGGAGGCGGAGGCGCTCCGACCCGGGCTTGCGGACCAGCGCCGTCGAGCAGCCCAGTGCAGCCCCCAGCGTAAGTGGGTTCCGCTGCTCGCTTGCGGGCACATCGACAGCTCCATCTTGTCCCAATATCTTGATGTGTTTGTCTTGACTTGCGCGAGGATGGAGCCGCAGCGCGAGGGAGCATTCGGAGGTCGCCCTCGAGGAGCAGCGGTCCCTCCATCCCGCCAAGGCGGATTCCCGGCAAGGGAGAGCGTCCGTCAAGGGCGGGTACTCCGCCAAGGCGAAGTAGCCCGACAGGCGGCTACTCCGGCAAGGATGGTTCCCGGCAAGAGAGCTGCCGCTGAAGGCGTCCACCAAGGTAAGTTCTGCGACCGCCTTCTCGGTGTTGCCTCTTTTCGGATATTTGCTTGAACCGCTTTTTGCTTTTTCTTTCTTCTTCTAGATCCTCCTCCTCCCGGGCCGGATGGAGACGGAGTCGCCGTCGAGGAGGAGGAGGGCGTGCAAGGTGGTGGCGACAATGCCCCTGTAAATCGAGGACGGCGGGAGCCGCCGAGCCCATGTGCGAGAGATCGCCTCGGCGCGACGCGGCGGCCGGAGAGGGGCGGCAACCACACCACTGCCCGGAGGCTGCGGGGCGTCAGCGCTGCGCGGTCACCGACCCTTCCGCCGGAGAAAACGGCCCGGCTACTATTTGAAGCCCCAGCGCGTCTTTATCCGAGATGCCATGGGGGTCCTCGTCATGAGCCCCAGCGAATGAGAGACCTTCGACGGGGAGATCCTCGCCTCCAGCAGGTTTGAAGGTCGTCGAAGGGCGGCGGGGCGGCGGGCCCGATGAAGAAAGCTACTTCACCAGCTCCTGGCCCTTACCGGGCGAGACGGTAGCTTCGATTCCGGGAGGCCCTTGCCGCCAAGGCCGCCGAGGAGATGGAGAAGCGGCGGAGCTTAGTGCTGCTAATCGGGCTGCTCTCCGTGAGGTGGCGGAGGCGTGAGCAGCTCGCCCGGGCGTCTGAAGGGTGGCTCTTTGGAAAGCCGAGGCGAAGAGCAGCAGCGGCTCGCCGGAGTGGATCTGTCTCGGCGAAGGAGAGCTCAACCAGCGAAAGGTTGCCCTTGACGCCCACGAGGAAGACCTTGCCGCTCGGGAGCAAGCCCTTGGCGGGGAATTGAAGGAGGCGAAGGACGCCGCGGCGGCCGCGGAGGCCGCCAAGGAAGATCTTGCCGCCAAGGTTGCGCAACTGGAGGAGCTGTTGAAGGTGGACTCGGAGAAGATCGCCGCGCTCATCACGGAGCGCGAGAAGTACGCCCACACCAACTCAGAGCTCCAGGCACGTCTTGCTGAGAAGGACGAGGAGCTGAAGGCCGCCAAGGACTCTCTCGATGCCGCCTAGGACCGGGAAACCAAGCTGAAGGAGGAGCTCCGTGAGGAGCGATCCTTGGTGTCCGTCGCCAACAAAGCAGCCGAGGATTTCCGTCGCATTGTCGAGATATGGACCGAGGATTTGGTGTCCTCTGCGTCCGCCATCGACCAGGAGCTGCTTGCGCCGAGGCTGGAGCATCTCATCTACTCCCGGATCAAACCTCGCTCCGGCGCCAAACTCAGCCTCTTCTTGAAGTCGCGCCAGCTCTTGCAAATCTGCGGAAGAAGATCCGCAGCGCTTCGCCGAGGCGCGCCCGGTGTCTTGCGCTGGCACCATGGAGCAGCGTCTTGGCGAAGATCGTATACCGCAATCCGGGCATAAACCTTTCCAACGTCCTTCGCTTGCCCGGCCGGCCGACGGACATGGAGGCCCTGAAGGAGCAGGTCGCCCACATCATCGCCAAAGTGAACAAGATCCCCAGGATGGAGGGCGGCCGCGTAGACTAGGCCTCTCTTATCTTTATTTCCTTTTGCTGCTGCACAGGTCGCTATGAACTTATCAGTCATCGCGACAAGTTACTCTTTGTAAGATATTACCTTTATTCTGATCAGCGGACGTAGAATTAACTCCCTTGTTTTGATTCTCAACTCTGTATGCTTTAACCTTATGCTTCTAGGAAACTTGCCGGCAAAGGGGCGAAGCCCCACCGGCAAGCAACCTTGCCGTGGCCAGCCGCGACGCACTTAACTTGCTGAGCCTGACTCGAGCGCAAGATAAGGGCACGGCTATCCGTTGGTAGGTTCCTCCGAGCACAGGTTTTCCATACAAGGTATGATTGTTCAAGGAAGGCAACTTAAAATTTAAAATTTTGAGCTGCGCAAATCCCGACAACCTAGCTTTCGTGACCTGCGTGTTCTCCGGCAGGTTTTTCTTTCTTGAACAGCATTTGAAGTGCTTGGTTCATCCTTCATTTCCTCCCCCCCCGGCAAACTTGTGCGGGAGGAACATTTCTTTTGCTTAAGAAATAAGGAGAAAAAAGAAGAGGATGGGCACGTAGCTTTTTGACGCGCTATTGCTTGTCGGACATGCGTGCCATACGAAAGATGCCAAATAACTCATGCAAATAGCAAAGAAGAGCATGGAGAAAAGGCAAATAACGCAAGACACGGAAACTTTATTGCTGCACGGGGTCTGCGCCCGGCTTTGTACAAAGGGTTACATGCAACGGCGGCAAAGCTTTTGTACAAAAGGTGGTTGCGGAGCGGATCACGACAACCGCGCCTTATGGGTAGAACTTGCGAAGATGCTCTATGTTCGGGAGTTACTCACTGGCAAGCCTTCTTCGGTCTCGAGTCGGACAGCGCCGGGCCTCGTGACTTGTCTCACCGATAAGGGCCTTCCCACTTGGCGTCAACTTGTTGGAATTCTTGGCGGACTGAACACGCCCGAAGAACAAGGTCGCCTTCCTCGAGGCTCTGGCTTTGACCTTGCGGCTATGGTAGCGGCGCAAGGCTTGCGATATCGAGCAGCTCGTGCAGCAGCACAGGCGTCCCTCCTCGAGGAGCAATCGTCATCTTGTCGCGATTGCTCTTGCTCAAGCTCATCATAGCGAGCACTCGAGGAGATCCGTATCTGATTCCGTGGGGAGAACTGCTTACGCTCCATAGACTAGAGCAAAGGGTGTACGTCCGGTGGCTCGATTTGGTGTCGTTCGATTGACCAAGAGCCGCGGCAGCTCCTCTATCAATTTCTTCCGCGCCGCGCCTGTCGAAAGTTCTTGTCTTGAGTCCGCGCAGCACTTCCGCGTGGCCCTTCTACGCTTGACCGTTGCTCCTTGGGTGAGTAGCGAGCGAAACAGACCTTGGCGCCAAGGTCTTGGACATATTGCATGAAGGTGCGGTGGTGAATTGTGTACCGTTATCGGTGATAATCCGGTGGGGATCCCAAGCGGCATACAATCGATCTGAAGAACTTGACTGCTTGTTGTCTTTGTCACCTTTCTCACGCTCCACTTCGGCCACTTTGTGAACTTGTCATTGCTATGTACAAGTACTCAAAGCCCCGGCAACACGGGAAGGGGCCGAGGATGTCGAGCCCCAGACCGAGAAGGGCCAGGACAAAGGGATTGTTTGGAGAGCTTGAGCTGGTGATGAATTTGCTTTGCATGGGCCGACACGCTTCACACTTGGTTACTAGTGCGATTGCATCTTGGAGGCTTCTTGCCAAAGAACCCTTGCGGAAAGCTTTTCGGCAAGTGCCCTTTGCGCCAATGTGGTGGCGCAGATGCCTCCGTGAATCTCGCCAACAGCTGTTGTCCATCTTCCCTAGAGATGCACTTCAATCGACACCATTGAGCCTTCTTACATGCAGCTCGTTGTCCACGAACTGGTACATACTTGATTTGTCTGGTTATCTTTTCTATCTCTTGAGGTCGTCGGGAAGTTCTCCGGTTTGCGAAGCAGACGATCTGCTGCGCCCATGCGGGAGCTCGGGGCTCGGCGACAAGGACTAAAGGCATGAGGGCAGCTGCGGGAACCTCGGCTTCTCGGCAAAGATCCCTCGCTCTGCGGGCTGAAGGTCCCCCGGCAAGCTTGTCGGAGCAAGGTTTGTCGGGAACATTTGCTTTGATTGCACAAATCCGAGGATCGGCAGGAGCAAACTGTCCCTCAGCGTTCTGACCGTTGGCCTTGGGGACCTTGGCGGCGGTCTCTGGGAGATCCGCCGGCAGATAGTCGCCGGAGGCCAACTTTCTTTTCTTGGGCTGCCCAATTGATGGTGTGACGGATGGTTGAAGCAGCTTGAGCAAGAAGGTCCCTGGTTCCACAGGTAACTTCATAGAAGCACACTTTGAAAGGCCGTCTGCGATTTCATTCTGAGCCCTCGGAATGTGCTCCATCTGCAAGCCTTCAAAGTGCTCCTCAAGCTTCCTTACCTCATCTACATAGGCTTCCATCAAAGGGCTCTGATAGCTCTTGTTAACTTGCCGGACCACCAACTGAGAATCTCCCCGCACAATCAACTTCTTGATCCCAAGTTCGGCCGCAATCCTGAGGCCGGCAAGCAAACCTTCATATTCGGCGGTGTTGTTTGTCGCTTGCTCTCTTGGGAAGTGCATCTGGATGACGTACTTGAGGTGCTCTCCGGTTGGCGCGATGAGTACGACGCCAGCACCGGCCCCTTGTAGTGAGAAGGCACCATCAAAGTACATTATCCATTCACTTGTTGCTTCTTGCACGGGTGCGCTCGTCTCTTGAACTTTGTCATCAGGTGTTGGGGTCCATTCTGCTATAAATTCTGCCAACGCCCGGCTCTGTATGGTTGAAGTACTTTCGAATTTGAGTCCAAAGCTTGACAGCTCTAGTGCCCACTCAACGATCCTGCCTGTTGCCTCTGGGTTATGCAATATTCTTTTCAGCGGAAAGCGAGTGACCACCGTTATTTCATGTGCTGGAAGTAATGGCGCAGCTTTCTCGAGGCCATGAGGAGGCCGAAGCAACTTTTGCACCCAGTATCTTGATCTAGCTCCACGGAGAAGGGAGCTTACAAAATCTGCTGGCGCTGCACCATTTTCTCCGCACCTCATCCGTTCTGCAGATTTGTCATTGTCGGGGCTAGAGCTTGCCGGAGCAGTACCCTGCTTGTCGCTGGATTCACTTGTCGGAGATGTAGCTTCCTCGTCGGACTCCCTCTCTGCTACCAGCGCAGCACTGACCACTTGGTTGGTTGCCGCTAGGTACAGCAGCAACTTCTCCTGTGGCTTGGGTGCGACAAGTATTGGAGTGGAGGACAGGTAACGTTTCAGGTCTTGTAGTGCTGTCTCCGCTTCTGGAGTCCACTTCATGGGCCCCGCCTTCTTCAAGATTTTGAAGAAGGGCAGAGCGCGCTCAGCGGACTTTGAAATGAACCTACTGAGGGCCGCCACACAACCCGCGAGCCTTCTGACATCCTTGACCCGCTTTGGGGCTTGGATCTGCTCAATGGCTTTAATTTTATCGGGGTTGGCTTCGATCCCTCTCTGCGACACAAAGAACCCGAGAAGCTTGCCGGAGGGAACCCCAAAGACGCACTTCTCAGGGTTCAACTTTAACTGTATCCTGTGCAGGTTCTGGAATGTCTCTTCCAAATCTTGAATCAGTGTACCCTTGCTCTTGCTCTTCACTACGATGTCATCCATGTAAGCTTCTACATTTCTGTGGATCTGTGGCTCAAAAGCAGTATACACTACCCTTGCAAACGTTGACCCTGCATTCTTCAGCCCAAACGGCATGCGTGTGAAGCAATAGGTGCCGCATGGAGTGATGAGCGCAGTCTTCTCTTAGTCCTCTTTGGCCATGAAGATCTGGTGATAGCCTCGAGTATGCATCAAGAAAGCGAGTAGCTCACATCCGGCGGTGGAGTCAACAATCTGGTCGATCTTGCCGCAAGGAAATGGATCCTTGGGACATGCTTTATTCACGTCGGTGAAGTCTATACACAATCTCCATTTCCCATTGGCCTTGCGCACGCGGCGAATCGGGTTTGCTAACCACGTTGGATGGATCACACCCCTGACCAGGCCTGCCGCTTCTAGTTTCTTGATTTCTTCGCCGATGAACTCTTGGCGCTCACGGCTTGCTTCCTTACTTTACGCTTGACGGGCGCGCATGGGGCAAGCGGCAAGCTTGTGCTCAATTACCTTCACGGAGCGCCGGGATGTCGGATGGTTGCCATGCAAACACATCGACATTCGCCCGCAGGAAAGCAACGAGCGCGCTTTCCTATTTGCTGTCAAGCGTGGCGCTGATAGTGAAGGTACCACCAGTGCCGTCCTCCTTGGCGGACACCTTCTTGGTTGCCGGCGGAGCAGCCATTCCCCTTTTAGCCTTGCCGGTGGAGCTCGACGGGGCGTCCTCGGCAGCAGCGCAACACTCCGGAGGGGTGCTGTTGCCGGAGTGGGTCCCGGAGCGCTTGCTGGATTTGGCCTTCATCTTCTTTCCTTTGGGAACTTCAGCGGCAAGTGCATCCTTGTCGGCTGCCGCGGCCGCGTCCCGGTAGATCTGGTCGGTGCAGATAAGCGCGTCTTTCTTGTCGCCGCGGACAGTGATGACGCTTATCGGACCCGGCATATTGAGCACGTTGTAGGCATAATGGGAAGCCGCCATGAACTTGGCGAGGGCGGGACGGCCGAGTATCCCGTTGTATGGCAACGGAATATCGGCAACGTCGAAAGTAACACGTTCGGTCCTGAAGTTGACCTCCCCGCCAAAGGTCACTGGCAAGGTGATCTTTCCCTTGGGCTTGCTCCTTCCCGGGTTGATTCCTTGGAAGGGACCGGTCTCTTCGAGCTCGTCGTCCGGGATTTGGAGTTTCTTGATCACAGCAGAGGAGATCAAGTTCAGCCCGGCACCGCCGTCAACCAACATCTTGGTGACCTTGAGGTTGCGGATGGTGGGCGAGACCAGCATCGGCAAACACCCGACCGCAGTGGTGCGGTCGGGGTGATCCTCAAGGTCGAAAATGACGGGCGTGCTGGACCATTTGAGGAGTCTGCGTGATTCCATGGACGGCTCTGCTGCATTCACCTCGCGTGCCCACTGTTTTAGTTGGCGGTGGGAGGTGTGCAGCGAGGCGCCACCGTCAACGCACAGGACCTCCGTGGCCTTCTGGAATTCCTGCTCACTGTCATCCTCATCCTCCATGTCCTCGTCGCCGTCTTCCTCATCTTTGTCGCGGCCCCGAGAGGGTCGATCTCCTTGTCGCCGCTTGGCCTTGCCGGGGGATCCTCCCCGACCAACGAACGGCCGCTTCTTGCTTGGTTCTCCCCCGCCACCTTGGGCTCTTTCCTTGTCGCGTCTCTCGTACTCAGCTTTACTGCTGCTCGGCGAGGTAGTCGACAAGCGCTTGCGATTGTAAAGGTCGTGGCCCTTAGTGCGGTGGATTTTGCGATCTTGCTTGCGGGACCGCCCTGCTTGTCGGCTTGCCGCCACAGGCAAGCTCCTTGCGGAGTTGCCAGCCTGTGTTTGCTTGGCGGAGCCTCCTTGCCGGACTTTTCGACGGCAAGCACCTGTCCCTTGTTCTTCTTCTGGAAGTTCTGCTGCCGACGCTTTTTTGCCGGGGCGGCGCCATCGGAGTCGCTTCCTCCTGCGCCAGCATCCTCTCCGGGGAGCCTCCTCCCCTCTTCCGCACGTGCGCATTTATCAGCAAGGGCATAAAGCTCGCTGACATCCCGGATTTTGGTCATCGCCATCTCTTCACGCATGCGGCGGTTACGCACGTTCTGGTGGAACGCGCTGATAACCGCAGCAGGGTGGACGTCAGGGATGTTGTGTTGCACCCGGCTGAAGCGTTGGATGTACTTGCGCAGGGATTCTCCTTCCTTCTGGGCCAAAATGTGGAGATCGCTTTCCTGGCCATGGGGTTTGTGGCCGCCAGTGAAGGCACCAACAAACTGATGGCAAAGATCTGCCCAAGAGGAAATGGAGCCCTCCGGCAAGTGCATAAGCCAAGAACGAGCGTTCGGCCTAAGCACGGCGGCGGAAGTAGTTCGCCGGAATCTTCTCGTCGCGCCCGCCAGCTTTGCACGCGATGGTGTAGATCTTGAGAAACTCCGAGGGTGCGTCTTGCCGTCGTACTTCTCCGACGTCGGGCTTGAAGTTTTCATCTTTGAGCCCTTTGGGCGCGCCGCGATTCACGGTGAACGCAGGGCAGCCCGCCAGCGTCTGACAAGTCGCTGGCTCGCCGGCGTCGCGACGCCGACAGTGCTCCAGCTCTCTGGTCGATTGTCGCCGAGTCTCGGCGGCGCTTCGATCGTGGTCCGGCGTCTTCGCCGCCGCTTCGTCGAGGACTGGCGTTATCCCGCAGGTCCGCGGGTCCGACGATGCCGTGGAGCCGTCGTTATCGTTATTCGGCGAAGCGGCGTCTTCGTTTCAGCGGCGGGGAGTGCACGGTGGTTGCACCCAGCGGTCTTATCGCCGCAGGCCTTTCGCCTTCTCCGCTTGCGCGGCCGCGAGGCCGCAGCTGCTGCCGACGGTCGTTGTTGGCGGCGACCAGACTACAGATGGTAGCCCTCGATCCTCGACCTTGTCCGCCGCGGAGAAGTCGAGAGCATTTGCGCTCGTGGCGCTTCGCGAAGTGGAGAAGCGGGAAGCGGCGGCGCGAGGCGCGGACGCGCTTGGGCTTCCGGCGGTGTTGGAAGGAGCAGGTCTGTCCCCGCGCCGCTTTGCCCGTGTCCGGGCGGGGTCGGAACATCCGTGAGCCTCCGGCGCGTCCCTGTTCCAGCAAGCGGATACCGCCTCCTGTGGTATGGCGCTGCTGGGTCGTCGTGCGCTGAGATGGACGTGGATCTACGGAGGCCGAGGCGTGGTCCTCCGCCCTGTCCCTGGATCTGGCGGCACCGCGAGCGCCCTCGTCGGCGCCCACTCTTCCACCGGCGTCTCCTCCGCCAGCCGCTGGCTCCGGTGGCGGCGGAGAAGACGGAGATGGGTCCGCGACCCTTGAAGCTCTTGTCTTCGGGGCCATGGCGCAGTTGTCGATGAAGCCGCTGACGAAGCCGGAGAGGTTGATGAAGAGTGCTGGCGCGCGAACGCCGGATCAGGTTCGCATAACCTCGGCGCCCCTACAGCGCGCCCGAAGATGTCGCGCCGATGGGTGGCGCGGCACCTATGGGGCCGAGGGCCCTTCGTGTGTTGATGCGAGGCGGAGGGTGCACGGAGAGCAGATCGGCGCGACGACGCGAGGATTTTACCCAGCTTCGGGCCGCGACGGTCGCGTAAAACCCTACTGCTGCATTGTGTTGTATTTGATCTTGCTCAAGAATGCGAGCAAACGGTGGAGTGGTGTGCGAAAACGGCCGAATCCCAGGCACTAGAGTTGCCAAGGGTTCGAACCTTCGCGCGAGAGTGGCGGATGATCCCTCGCGAGAGTAGCCAGTCGTGGAACCTCCTCTACGTTGTGCATGGGCCTCCTTTTATAGGGCAAGGGGTCACCGACAGGTGTCAACGTGAGGTAGAGGGGTAAAAGCGTAAAAGAGGTGGTAGTTGGAACAAGTCGGAACGGTGCAGCTACAATGGATTCTACCTACTTTTGACAGAGGGGACAAGAGCATTAAATGCCGTCGCCGTCACCCCAAAAGCTCCCGCCATTCGTCTCCTTTAGCCACGGGCGGCGAAGCCACCACTGTGGAGTGCCACCGCATTCCTCATGCAGCCAGCCACCCGCCAGCGTCTCGGAGAAGGCCGGAGGCGGCGCTGGGCAGATGAGCTGGAGTGCGGACACGTAGCATAGCTCTTCCCGCAAGCACCTTGCCGGGCCTTGATCTTGCCGGGCCCGGGGCTTGTCGGGCTTTGTGACTTGCCGCTCCTCGGTCCTCGCCCAAGCGCGCCGAGGCGTGTCTTCGTGATGTGATCTTCTAGTCATCCCGACGAGCTCCTCTCGCCGGGGATCTGCAGGAGTAATGTAGCCTTGAGCCTGGAATGGCCTTCCCGGCAAGCTCCTCTTGCCGGGGTCTTGAGCTTCTGTCTTGTATACTTTGTTCTTGAATGGCTTGGTGTGGAGCGGAGATGGTCTCCGGCAAGCATTTGGTGGACCTGGCTGTGGGGAACTGGGGCTGCCCGTGCACAAGTTGGGGTACTGAGGTACCCCTACCTTAGTACACCGACAACCGGGAAATGTCTCCTAGTGTTTCCACTGGTAGCTTGCTACTGCTCCGGAACACTTAGGCTGGCCGGCATGTGTCCTTCTTCGCTCCTGTGTCTGTCCCTTCGGGGAAATGTCACGCGTTGAGTACCGGAGTCCTGTTAGCCCGCTACAGCCAGTTCACCGAGTCCTGCTAGCCAGTGCTATAGCCGGAACTTACTCGCTAATGACCGACACGTTCGATCTTCGGGTCATGGATGCTGTCCTGTAAGTTTGTGCCACTTTGGGTTTACGACTAGCCATGTCAGCCGGGCTCCTTATCATATTGATGCTAGCGACACTATCATATCGTGTGCCAAAAGCGCAAACGGTCTCGGGCAAAATGGCGACACCGTGGGAATACCGTGCGTGAGGCTGCAAAGTGATATGAGGTGTTACATGCTAGATCGATGTGGCATTGAGTCGGGGTCCTGACAGCTTTGGTATCAGAGCTTGACTGCCTGTAGGATTACCAAGCCAAACTGGTCGAAATTGAGTCTAGAAATGCTTTAGTTATATGTAAGGGAATTGATTGTGGGATGGAACGTAAGGCTCTTTTTACTCCTTATACCTCATGGCCTTCTGATCTGAGTCATCCTCTTCTCTTCTACGGGGATTAAGAACTAGGCCTTCTCATCTATCTATTAGGATGACGTGTTACTAATCCATAGACTTGTAGAATTGTTAGTTTCAAATCTCAGCCCAGTTTTACTACTTCCGTATGTTCATAACTATTGGTCTCGAAACCTTGATATTGTGCTTCTGAGTGGTTATGCCACCGTTTTTGTAGCATGTCTCCAATCTTTTTGAGCATTTACAGCCGTTATGCTGTCCGAGTCATCCCAGGTTTCTAAACAATCTGATGCACTTGCAAATCCTTTTTCCTCTGGTTATGATGCTCCTTTGGGCCAGGTTAATCACACTAAATGCTGAGTTGAGGTATTCTATTGCCTCGACATATATGTTGGAATTATTATTATGACCCTAGGTGTCTTAGGGGATCATCTAGTAATCTAGCCATGATTTGTATCCCAGTGTGATGACTCTCGCCTTCATTCTCGAAAGCATCCCGTGATGCAATTTAGTTAGTAGGTAATCTACTTCTGGGTTTTGAACCCGAGATTCACCCCACTTACCTCATGTTTATAGTGTTTGCTCGTTCCTTTAGGTTATTAGTAACCTTTGCGTTAGTCCTCGAGGTCCGTGGTATATCGTTCTTCCAAATGCCATGAACCATTCTTGGCAGGAGTTCTTTTGAATCAAAAGATCACAACAGGAGAGCTCTCAAAGAATTCTCCATGCTATATTGTGACTCCGCCAGTTCTACTTTTCGGCATGGGTTATCTGGAAGAAATATGTTGAACTCGTTCGACATTCTAATCCATGCATCCACAACTTAGGAAATCATATGTTCTTTTGAGTTGTCCCTCTTAGTTGTCTTCTGACCCTCATCTATCAATTGATAGTCAGGACTAGTTGAGCATTCATGATATCGATGCCTACTATTCTTGTGGTTCGTCAAGCCATTCTATTCAGAATGACCAGGAGAAACAAACTCCAGTACCTCATCCATATCCAGGATTGGGTCAAAGTAATTGTACTTCGCAGATCAAAATGCTAATTCAGCTTTTGATTCTGTTCCACCCCGGAGTATTACCATCTTTATATCAAGAATGTCATGGGAATTGCACACCATCTCTCATGAATTCTTGATACAGTGATACTTCTCGCCCTCATTATTCATTCCTCGGTTTCCGTGTTGTTGTAACCGGAATGCTGACAAGTGAGTCATGATGTGTGAAATCAATACCCCTAGCAACTCCGTTGCTTGGTAGTTAATGGACTATATTCTCATTCTTAGCATGTTGATTATTGAATCGTCACCCTAAGGTTGATTGTGCTACCTAGTCCTTATTTAAGGTGCACTTGTCGGGCGACGCTGGGGCACGACACCTATGGGGCCGGGGGAGGCCCCTTCGTGTGTTCGGTACGAGGGCGGAGGAGGCACGGAGAGCAGATCGAGGCGATGCGGCAGGCGAGATTTTACCCAGCCGGGCGCGATGGTCGCGTAAAACCCTACTGCTGCTTTGTGTTGTATTTGATCTTGCTCGAGAATGCGAGCGAGTGGTGGTGTCTGGAACCAGTCGAATCCCAGGCGCTAGAGTTGCCAAGGGTTCGAGCCTCGCGAGGGTAGTGAATGATCGGAACCTCCCGCGAGAGTGGTGGATAATCGGAACCCCCTCTACGTTGTGCATGGGCCTCCTTTTATAGGGCAAGGGGTCACCGACAGGTGTCAACGTAGGAGAGAGGGGTAAAAACGTAAAAGAGGTGGTAGTTGGAACAGTGCGGGAACAGTGCGGCTACAGTGCTTGAACAGTGGATTCTACCTACTTTTGACAGAGGGGGACAAGAGCATTAAATGCCCGTCGCCGTCGCCCCAAAAGTTCCCGCCCTTGCGTCTCCGTTTGCCACGGCGATGAAGCCACCACCGTGGAGTGCCACCGCACCCTCCATGCAGCACAGTCGCCCGCCACGCGTCTCTGGAGAAAGCTGAAGGCGACGCGTGGACAGATGACCTGGAGTGCGGGCACGCAGCACAGCTCTCCCCGGCAAGTACCTTGCCGGGGTCTTGAACTTGTCGGGCCCGGGAGCTTGTCGGGCTCCATAACTTGCTGCTCCCCGGGCCCTCGCCGGGGCGCGTATAGCGCCGAGGCGTGCCTTCGGTGATGTGATCTTCTAGTCTCCCCGGCGAGCTCCTCTCGCCAGGGCCTTGCATGAGTGATATAACCTCGAGCACAGGCGGCCTTCCGGCAAGCTCCTCTTGCCGGGCCTTGATCTTCTGTCTTATGCGCTTGTTCTTAAATGGCTTGATGTGGAGTGGGAATGATCTCCGGCAAGCATTGTGGTAGATCCAGCCAGCGGGAAGTTGCGATTGCCCGTGCACATGTTGGGTACTGAGGTACCCTACCTTAGTACACCGACAGAGCCCCGGGCCTGGGTCATACACGGTGCCGGCGCTGTTGGGCGGGCCCAAGGCAGTGCACGGGCACGCCAAGCCCATGGCGCGTCGAATCTGCTTCATCATCCGCCGCCCCTCCCGCAGCGCACGCGTCGATTGCGGCGTCGTTGGAGGCGTGGGCGGCGCATGCAGCCTTAAAGGCATCCACCCGTGATCGTGGCGCGAGCGGGTCGCTTCACCCGTCGCTCCGGCTCCACTTTTTTCGCCACGCAGCCCTCATGCACGGGGTGCGTGGGCGGCGAAGGTGGGAGACCGGGCCGTCCGGGCGGAGAAAGCGAGTCGGCCCGCTCTCCTCAGCCCTTCGCTTCTGATTGGTCGGCCGGGCGGTTGAGCCCCACCTCGCCCCTTTAAAAGGGGCGGGCGGGGAGCACAACGGCCACACTCATCCTCTTCTCCCTTCGCCTTCGTCTTCAATTCTTCTTGCCGCCATGGAAGGAGGGAATCCCGGCTCTTCGACGGTGGCGGCGCGGGTCGCTTCTAGGCAGCGCACCACTCCCCATCCCGCTCCTGCGGCGGGGGAGCCGGCCCCGAGAGGGAGAGGGAGGGGACGTGGCCGTGGACGAGGCCGAGGGCGTGGCCGAGGCGGTCGGGGGAGAGGCGGTCGTGGTGATGCGCCTCCTCCGTCTCCCCCGGCGTCTCGACCACGGCGCGGTCCACACCGGAGATGACCCACAGAGTTCTTCATCAAGCCGCCCGGCGCCTCGTCGCCGCCTCCGGCTGCCGGCCCCGTTATGGACGCGATGGGGCGGATCCACCCGACGTGATGGAGCTGCGCATGAGGGCTGCGGGATCAGCGGCACTTTCGGGTGAGTGTCGTGTCCCCAGCCCGGCGTGATGTTCTTCGACCGAGGGTGGAAGACATTCGCCGGATCCATAGCTTGACGGCGGGTTCACCCTCCATTTCAAGTTCTTGGATGGTGATCTCCTCGCCGTCAAGGTCTTCGGGGACTATGGAACCCGGGTGCGCTGCTGTGTGGACAGCTCCTCGGATAGCGAAGGCTCCTCCCCGAGCGAGAGTGACGAGGAGGAGAGCGACAGCGGCGACGAGGGGGATGGCGGGCCCGACTAGGCGTCGGACACCGCTGCCTCGCGTGCCACCGGCAACCCCATCTTCTGGGTTGCCGGCCTCCTGAACTCCGGGGCCGTCTCCTTGGCGGTGGCGTGAAAGGTAGCGAGAAGAGGAAGAGGGGATGGCGGCAAGGCCGTTAAATGAGTCTGAGGCGAGGTGCCCTCGCTTTGCCGATGTCCCATCACCCCGTCTTCAAGCTCTGCCTCCGCGCCTCCGTCTCCGCCAAGCTCTGGGCGGCCCCCGGGTGTTCTCTTGGGGTCTTCCGGTGCCCGTGGCTCTCCGGGCATCGTTCCCCATGCCCGTCACCTTGCGCAGCTCACAGGGCACGCAGGGCGTCACCGCCACGCCTCCTAGGCGCTCCTTCGCCCTTCTCCGACAAGCTCCTCTTGCGGGGCCTCCTTCCCAGCAGGCTTATCTTGCCGGGGCTCCTTGACCTACCTCCGAACTCTGAGCAGAGAAACAGAGAGGGATCACGGGCACCTTATCTTTTTAATCTGTAAGCCCTCGGGCATTAGCTGCATTTAAGAACTTGTAATCCTCTCTATCATGTTTTCATCCTCTATGGACTTGTCTTGAATTGGATGTTTTTAATGAAAAGAGGGAAAGCTTGCGGACCGAGTCTTTTACTTGATGCGTGCCTTGTGTGTTCTTACGCTATCGGGGAGCTTGCAGGGCGAACACGCTTGCCGGCGGGGCAGCCCGCTGGCGGTGTTGCTTCGCAAGCAACCTTGCCGGGCGATTCTGACGCAACAACTCGCCGGCGAGGCTCGAAAGCAGGATAAGGGTGCAGCGGCACACTTGTGTTTGTTGAGCGGACTCGGAAACAAACCAAGTACGCAACTGGGCCACGACTCGGCTCCTCCGCGTACGGGTTTTTACAAGACACGCTCGTTCAAAGACGCAGCCCGCATTTCCCGGTCCATAGAAGGATGCATGACGAGGATGAAAAACATATCTGGTATTGCAGCCCCAGCAACTCGGCTTGCGGAGACGAATCTTAGCGCTCGCAGCCCAGCCGAGGTGGCTTGCCGAGGAGGAACACAGGCACCCGCAGCCCGGCGACCACGGCTTGCCGGGCCCAGTCTGGTGTGATCTTCGGTTCCTCCCTCGCCGCTGCAATTTCAGTCATGAACACAACTGAGAGTAGATATGCAACTGCTCCATGTATATGCATGTGTATACAAATCTTGACTATGCAATATGATGCGAGCCTTGCCCTTCGTATGTTTGTACTCTCGCTCTCGGGGAGCTTGCGGGGCGAACACGCTTGCAGCAGGACAGCCATTGGCGGTCTTGCTTCCGCAAGCAACCTTGCCGGGCGATTCACGGCAACAACTTGCTGAAAGGGCTCGAAAGCAAGATAAGGTGCAGCAACACACTTGTGTTTGTTGGCGGACTCGGAAACAAAACAAATGCATAAGCCCAGGCCCACGACTTGGCTCCTCTCGCGCACAAGTCTCTCATACGAAGAACGCCTCACGGCAGGGCTTGCCACGTTACACCCTCTACTTCACGCCCTTTGTGCGCTTTCTCCCTACGCTTCTAGGGAACTTGTCGGCGCTTAACGCGCTTGCTGAGTACGGGACATCAGCAGCCCGCTGGCTGGCGTCGCTTCCGGCAAGCAACCTTGCCGCGTCTAGTTCGCGACGCGCTTATCTTGCTGAACAGACTCGAAACGAAACAAGGGCGCGAAGCTGGTCGCGGCTCACTTTTTCACTCGTTGAGTGCGCTCGAAGCAAGATAAGGGTGCGGCTATTCACAGGCAGGTTCCTCAGCGCACAGGTTTTGAGCACAAACGACGAACGCGAGAGGGATATAACAAATAAAAGCATGGAATTAAGGAGTGCTCTGCACGAAGGCTCGAGCGACTTAGCTTTTCTTTTCCTTGTTTCTTTGCACTTGCTGATGGAGCTCAATGGCGCGTCCTCGACGACAGTGCAGCGCTCCGGGGAGGTGCGTTTGCCGAAGCGAGCACCAGAGCTGTCCTCGCCGGGCTTATAGCGTCCCGAGGGGCTACGCTCGCCGGAGTGACCACCAGAGCCGTCCTCGCCGGACTTAGAGCTCGATGGTGCATCCTCGACGGCAACGTAGCGCTCCAGGGAGATGCGCTTGCCGGAAAAGAGGGGAGCGGGAGCGAGCGGCGCGAGGAACAGGACACGCTCGGACCCCTAGTAGCGATAGGAGGAGCAAGGCCCTGCCTCGGCACTTTCGCTTTGCTCATGCATGGACAGCAGTCCGGAGCATCCCGCGAGCCCCCGGCATATTCTTGCCCCAGCATGCGAGTACCACCTCCGGGGCACAACGCGGCTGGGTTGTTGCACTGGGATGGACGTGGATCTACGGATGCCGAGGCGCGGTCATCCGCCCTGTCCTTGGATCTGGTGACGCCGCGAGCGTCCTCGCCGGCGTCCACCCTTCCGCTGGCGTCCCCTCTGCCCACCGCTGGCTCTGGTGGCGGCGGGTGAGACGCAGACGGGTCTGCGACCCTCGAAGCTCTCGTCTTCGGGGCCATGGCGCAGTTGTCGACGAAGTCGCTGACGAAGCTGGAGAGGTTGATGAAGAACGCGGCCGCGCGAACGCCGGATCAGGTTCGCACCACCTCGACGCCCCCTACCTGGCGCGCCCGAGAGATGTCGGCGGCAGCTGGGGCCACGACACCTATGGGGCGGGGAGGCCCTTCGTGTGTTCAAGACTGGCGGAGGAGGCGCGGAGAGCGGATCGAGGCGATCTGGCGCGGGCGAGATTTTACCCAGCTTTGGGCGCGATGGTCGCGTAAACCCTCTTGCTGCTTTGTGTTGTATTTGATCTTGCTCGAGAATGCGAGCGAGTGGTGGTGTCTGGAACCAGCCGAATCCCAGGCACTAGAGTTGCCAAGGGTCCGAGCCTCGTGAGGGGAGTGAATGATCGGAACCTCCCGCGAAAGTAGCCCCCCATCGGAACCTCCCCTACGTTGTGCATGGGCCTCCTTTTATAGGGCAAGGGGTCACCGACGGTGTCAGCGTGGGAGAGAGGGGTAAAAAGCGTAAAAGAGGTGGTAGTTGGAGCGGTCTTGGGAACAAGTCGGTTCTGATTGCTTGAACGATGGATTCTACCTACTTTTGACAGAGGGGACAAGAGCATTAAATGCCCGTCGCCGTCGCCCCAAAAAGTTCCGCCCTTATGTCTCCGTTTGCCACGGCGATGAAGCCACCACCGTGGAGTGCCACCGCACCCTCCATGCAGCCTGATCGCCCGCCACGCATCTCTGGAGAAAGCTGAAGGCGACGCGTGGACAGATGACCTGGAGTGCGGGCACGCAGCACAGCTCTCCCCGGCAAGTACCTTGCCGGGGTCTTGAACTTGTCGGGCCCGGGAGCTTGTCGGGCTCCATAACTTGCTGCTCCCCGGGCCCTCGCCGGGGCGCGTATAGCGCCGAGGCGTGCCTTCGGTGATGTGATCTTCTAGTCTCCCCGGCGAGCTCCTCTCGCCAGGGCCTTGCATGAGTGATATAACCTCGAGCCTGGAGCGGCCTTCCCGGCAAGCTCCTCTTGCCGGGGCCTTGATCTTCTGTCTTGTACGCTTGTTCTTAAATGGCTTGATGTGGAGTGGGAATGATCTCCGGCAAGCACAGGGTAGATCCAGCCGCGGGAAGTTGCGACTGCCCGTGCACATGTTGGGGTACTGAGGTACCCCTACCTTAGTACACCGACAGCACTCTTTGATCAATGAGTTAGGATCTTGTCAAACCCTCGCTCTTTTGATCATATCATCTTGCCCTGAAAAGCAAGATTGTTCTCGTGCTTAGTAGCATATTGGTGGTTCGTGATTCTTCGAATGTCTTCTCGGAGGTATCACCAGGATGTCACCTGACCGCTATGTTGAGCTCGTGATCAAGCTGGTTTTCGAAACCACCCTTTCTCCAAGAATCCGTGTTGGATACCCCTGAGCTGTTTGGTCAAGCTAAACAACAACTTGGTCTTTACGGCTTAGAACCGGGTCTTCAACGACGTTTTGAACGTCATGGAGAATATGAGATGTTCCAGGAGTTAAAGTTGATATTTCAACAGAATGCCCGGATTGAGAGATATGAAGTCTCCAATAAGTTCTATAGCTGCAAGATGGAAGAGAATGGAGTGCATCGGTGAGCACATACTCGTAATGTCGGGTATTACAATCACTTGACTCAAGCGGGAGTTAATCTTCCGGATGATTGTGTCATTGATGAATTCTTCAATCACCGCCACCAAGCTACAAAGGCTTCGTGATGAACTATAATATGCAAGGGTTAGTAAATACTATGGCTGAGCTCTTCAATGCTAAAGGCTGCGGAGGTAGAAATCAAGAAGGAGCATCAAGTGTTGATGGTCAATAAGACCACTAGTTTCAAGAAGAAAGGCAAAGGGAAGAAGAAGGAACTTCAAGAAGAACAGCAAACAAGTTGTCTGCTCAGGAGAAGAAACCCAAGTCTGGACCTAAACCTGAAATCGAGTGCTTCTACTACGCAAGCGGACTGGTCATTTGAAGCGGAACTGCCCCAAATATTTGGCGGATAAGAAGGATGGCAAGGTGAACAAAGGTATATGTGATATACATGTTATTGATGTGTACCTTACTAGAGCTCGCAGATAGCACTGGGTATTTGATACTGGTTACTTGCTAATATTTGCAACTCAAACAGGGACTACGGATTGCGAACACCGGCAAAGGACGAGGTGACGATGCGCGTGGAAATGGTTCCAAAGTCGATGTGATCGCGGTCGGCACGCTACCTCTACATCTACCTTGGGATTAGTTTTAGACCTAAATAATTGTTATTTGGTGCCAGCGTTGAGCATGAACATTATATCTGGATCTTGTTTGATGCGAGGCGGTTATTCATTTAAATCGAGAGAATAATGGTTGTTCTATTTATATGAGTAATATCTTTTATGGTCATGCACCCTTGAAGAGTGGTCTATTTTAATGAATCTCGATAGTAGTGATACACATATTCATAATGTTGAAACCAAAAGATGCAGAGTTGATAATGATAGTGCAACTTATTTGTGGCACTGCCGTTTAGGTCATATCGGTACAAAGCACATGAAGAAACTCCATCTTGATGGACTTTTGGAGTCACTTGATTATGAATCACTTGGCACTTAAGAACCGTGCCTCATGGGCAAGATGACTAGAACCCGTTCTCGGTACTATGGAGAGAGCAACAGATTTGTTGGAAATCATACATACTGATGTATGTGGTCCGATGAATCTTGAGGCTCGTGGCGGATATCGTTATTTTCTCACCTTCACAGATGATTTAAGCAGATATGGGTATATCTACTTAATGAAACATAAGTTTGAAACATTTGAAAAGTTTAAAGAATTTCAGAGTGAAGTTGAAAATCATCGTAATAAGAAAATAAAGTTTCTCTGATCGATCGTGGAGGCGAATATTTGAGTTCTGAGTTTGGTCTACATTTGAAACAATGTGGAATAGTTTCGCAATTCACGCCACCGGAACACCACAGCGTAATGGTGTGTCGAGCGTCGTGTCGCACTTTACTAGATATGGTGCGATCTATGATGTCTCTTACAGATTTACCGCTATCATTTTGGGGTTATGCTCTTGAGACGGCCGCATTCACGCTGAATAGAACACCGTCAAAATCTGTTGAGACGACACCTTATGAACTATGGTTTAGCAAGAAACCAAAGTTGTCGTTTCTTAAAGTTTGGGGATGCGATGCTTATGTGAAAAAGCTTCAACCTGATAAGCTCGAACCCAAATTGGAGAAATGTGTCTTCATAGGATACCCAAAGGAGACAGTTGGATACACCTTCTATCACAGATCCGAAGGCAAGACATTTGTTGCTAAGAATGGATCCTTTCTAGAGAAGGAGTTTCTCTCGAAAGAAGTGAGTGGGAGGAAAGTAGAACTTGATGAGGTAACTGTACCTTCTCCCTTATTTGAAAGTAGTTTATCACAGAAACCGGTTTCTGCGACATCTACACCAAATAGTGAGGAAGTTGATGATGTTGATCATGAAACTTCAGATCAAGTTACTACGAAACCTCGTGAGATCAACGAGAGTAAGATCCGCACTGAGTGGTGCGGTAATCCTGTTACGGAAATCATGCTACTAGATCATGATGAACCTCACTTAACTATGAAGAAGCGATGGTGAGCCCAGATTCCAAAAATGGCTTGAGGCCATGAAATCTAAGATGGGACCCATGTATGAAAACAAAGTGTGGACTTTGGTTGACTTGCCCGAGGGTCGGCAAGCAATAGAAAACAAGTGGATCTTCAAGAAGAAGACCGACGCCGACGGTAATATTATCGTCTACAAAGCTCGACTTGTCGCATAGGGGTTTCGACAAGTTCAAGGGATTGACTACGATGAGACCTTCTCACCGTAGCGATGCTTAAGTCTGTCCGAATCATGTTAGCGATTGCCGCATTTTATGATTATGAAATTTGGCAAATGGATGTAAAGACTGCATTCTGAATGGATTTACGGAAGAAGAGTTGTATATGATGCAACCAGAAGGTTATATCGATCCAAAGGGAGCTAACAAAGTGTGCAAGCTCCAGCGATCCATTTATGGACCGTGCAAGCATCTCGGAGTTGGAATAAACATTTTGATAGTGTGATCAAAGCATTTGGGTTTATCTGAGACTTTTGGAGAAGCTCAGATTTACAAGAAAGTGAGTGGGAGCTCAGTAGCATTTCGATATTATATGTAGATGACATATTACTAATCGGAAATGATATAGAATTTCTGATAGCATAAAGGATACTTGAATAAGAGTTTTTGATGAAGGACCTCGGTGAAGCTGCTTACATATTGGGCATCAAAATCTATAGAGATAGATCAAGGCGCTTAATTGGACTTTCACAAAGCACATACCTTGACAAAATTTTGAATAAGTTCAAAATGGATCAAGCAAAGAAAGGGTTCTTGCACTGTGTTACAAGGTGTGAAGTTGAGTAAGACTCAATGCCCGACCACTGCGGAAGATAGAGAGAAATGAAAGATGTTCCCTATGCCTCACCCATAGGCTCTATCATGTATGCAATCTTGTGTACGCACTGATGTATGCCTTGCTATAAGCTTAGCAGGAGGTACCAAAGTAATCCAGAGTGGATCATCGACAGCGGTCAAGAACATCTGAAATACGAAAAGGACTAAGGATATGTTTCTCGTATATGGAGGTGACAAAGAGCTCATCGTAAACGGTTACGTTGATGCAAGCTTTGACACTGATCCGGACAATTCTAAATCGCAAACCGGATACGTATTTACACTAAACGGAGGAGCTGTCAGTTGGTGCAGTTCTAAACAAAGCGTCATAGCGGGATCTACATGTGAAGCGGAGTACATAGCAGCTTCGGAGCAGCTAATGAAGGAGTCGGATGAAGGAGTTCATATCCGATCTAGGTGTCATACCTAGTGCATCGGGTCCAATGAAAATCTTTTGTGACAATCTCGGAGCAATTGCTTTAGCGAAGGAATCCAGATTTCACAAGAGAACCAAACACATCAAGAGACGCTTCAATTCCATCCGGGACTTGGTCGGTGGGAGACATAGAGATTTGCAAGATACATACGGATCTGAATGTAGCGACCCGTTGACTAAGCCTCTTCCACGAGCAAAACATGATCAGCACCAAGACTCCATGGGTGTTAGAATCATTACTATGTAATCTAGATTATTGACTCTAGTGCAAGTGGGAGACTGAAGGAAATATGCACTAGAGGCAATAATAAAGTTATTATTTATTTCCTTATTTCATGATAAATGTTTATTATTCATGCTAGAATTGTATTAACCGAAACATAATACATGTGTGAATACATAGACAAGCAGAGTGTCACTAGTATGCCTTTACTAGACTAGCTTGTTAATCAAAGATGGTTAAGTTTCCTAACCATAGACAATGGAGTTGTCATTTGATTAACAAGGTCACATCATTAGTTGAATGATCGATTGACATGACCCATTCCATTAGCTTAGCACCCGATCGTTTAGTATGTTGCTATTGCTTTTATCCATGACTTATACATGTTCCTATAACTATGAGATTATGCAACTCCGTTTACGGAGGAACACTTTGGGTACTACCAAACGTCACAACGTGGCGGGTGATTATAAAGGAGTACTACAGTGTCTCCAAAGGCGATGTTGGGTTGGCGTATTCGAGATTAGGATTTGTCACTCCGATTGTCGGAGAGGTATCTCTGGGCCCTCTCGGTAATACACATCACTTAAGCCTTGCAAGCATTACAACTAATGAGTTAGCTGTGAGATGATGTATTACGGAACGAGTAAAGAGACTTGCCGTAACGAAATTGAACTAGGTATTGGATACCGACGATCGAATCTTGGGCAAGTAACATACCGATGACAAAGGGAACAACGTATGTTGTTATGCGGTCTGACCGATAAAGATCTTCGTAGAATATGTAGGAGCCAATATGGGCATCCGGTCCCGCTATTGGTTATTGACCGGAGGCGTGTCTCGGTCATGTCTACATTGTTCTCGAACCGTAGGGTCCGCACGCTTAAGGTTTCGATGATGGTTATATTATGAGTTTGTGTATTTTGATGTACCGAAGGAGTTAGGAGTCCCGGATGTGATCATGAACATGACGAGGAGTCTCGAAATGGTCGAGACATAAAGATTGATATATTGACGGCTATATTCAGACACGGAAAGGTTCCGGAAGTTTCGGAGAAAACCGGAGTGCCGGAGGTTACCGGAACCCCGGGAAGTAATGGGCCTTAATGGGCCAAGAGGGAGAGAGAGGGCTGCGCCAGAGGTGGCGCGCCCCCATGGGGAGTCCGAATAGGACAAGGAGGGGCGCCCCCCTTTCCCTCGCCCTCTCCTCTCCTTCCTTCCCCTTCCTCCTTCCTAGTTGGACTAGGAAGGGAGTCCTACTCCCACTAGGAGGAGGACTCCCCCCCTTGGCGCGCCTCCTAGGGCCGGCCGGCCTCCCCTTGCTCCTTTATATCACAGGGGCAGGGGCACCCTAGAACACCCAAGTTGATCCTTGAGATCGTTCCTTAGCCGTGTCGGTGCCCCCTCCACCATATTCCACCTCGGTCATATCGTAGTGGTGCTTAGGCGAAGCCTGCGTCGGTAGAACATCAAGACCATCACCACATCGTCGTCTTGTGAACTCTCTCTCCGGAGCTTTGCTGATCGGAGCCCGAGGAGCGTCACCGAGCTGTACGTGTGTCAAGAACTTCGGGCGCGAAATGTAACGGCGCTGGGATCGGTTGGATCGCGAGGAGAACGTCGACTACTTCCTCTATGTTGTGATCGCTTCGCCGGGTCTCACGAGGGTACCTAGACAACACTCTCCCCTCTCGTTGCTATGCATCACCATGATCTTGCGTGTACGTAGGAAATTTTTTGAAATTACTGCGTTCCCCAACAGATGGAGATGAAAAGCACGAGATGATGATGGCCATATCATGTCACATATTTTGATTGCACGTGATGTTTATCTTTTATGCATCTTATTTTGCTTAGAACGACATTAGCATTATAAGATGATCCCTTCACTAAATTTCAAGATACAAGTGTTCTCCCTAAGTATGCACCATTGGAAAGTTTGTCGTTTCGAGACACCACGTGATGATCGGGTGTGATAGACTTTACATTGGCATACAACGAGTGTAAGATAGTTTTGCACATGCAGAATACTTGGGTTAAACTTGACGAGCCTAGCATGTATAGACATGGTCTCGGAACACTTGAGACCGAAAGGTCGAACATGAGTCATATAGTAGATATGATCAACATAGATATGTTCACCATTGATGATTACCCCATCTCATGTGATGATCAGACATGGGTTAGTTGATTTGGATCATGTATCACTTAGACAACTTGATGGATGTTCATTTAAGTGGGAGTTCATTAGTAATTCGATTAGTTGAACTTAATTTATCATGAACTTAGTCCTGATAGTATTTGCAAATCCATGTTGTAGATCAATAGCTCGCAATGTAGCTCCCCTATTTTTGATATGTTCCTAGAGAAAAATAAGTTGAAAGATGATAGTAGCAATGATGTGGACTGGGTCCGTGATCTGAGGATTACCCTCATTGCTGCACAGAAGAATTATGTCCTTGATGCATCGTTAGGTGACAGACCTATTGCAGGAGCAAATGCAGACGTTATGAACGTTTGGAAAGCTCGGTATGTTAACTACTTAATAGTTTAGTGCGCCATGCTTTATGGCCTAGAACCGGGACTTCAAAAACATTTTGAACACCACAGAGCATATGAGATGTTCCAAGAGCTGAAATCGGTATTTTAGACTCATGCCCGTGTCGATAGGTATGAGACCTCTGACAAGTACTTTGCCTACAAGATGGAGGAGAATAGCTTAGCCAGTGAGCATATGCTCAGAATGTTTGGGTACTACAATCACTTGAATCAAGTGGGAGTTAATCTTCCAGATAAGAAAGTGATTGATAGAGTTCTCTAGTCACTATGACCAAGCTACTAGAACTTCGTGATGAACTACAATATGCAAGGGATGAAGAAAACGATTCCCGAGCTCTTCACGATGCTGAAATCGGCGAAGGTAGAAGTCAAGTAAGAGCATCAAGTGTTGATGGTTAACAAGACCACTAGTTTCAAGAAAAAAGGCAAAGGAAAAGAAAGGGAACTTCAAGAAGAATGGCAGGCAAGTTGCCACTCCCGTGAAGAAGCCCAAAGCTGAACCCAAGCCTGAAACTGAGTGCTTTTACTACAAAGGAAATGGTCACTGGAAGCGGAACTGCCGCAAACATTTGGCGGATAAGAAGGATGGAAAAGTGAATAAAGATATATTATACATATTATTGATGTGTATCTTAATAGTGTTCATAGTAGCCCCTCGGTATTTGATACCGGTTCAGTTGCTAAGATTAGTAACTCGAAACAGGAGTTGTAGAATAAAACAGAGACTAGTTAAGGGCGAGGTGACGATGTGTGTAGGAATTGATTCCAAGGTTGATACGATCACCATCGCACACTCACTCTACCGTCAGGTATTGAACCTAAATAAATGTTATTTGGTGTTTGCGTTGAGCATGAATATGATTAGATCATGTTTATTGCAATACAGTTATTCATTTAAGTCAGATGATAATTGTTGTTCTGTTTACATGAATAAAACCTTCTATACTCATACACCCAATGTCAATGGTTTACTGAATCTCGATCGTAGTGATACACATATTCATATATTGATGCCAAAAGATGCAAAGTTGATAATGATAGTGCAACATAATTGTGGCACTACCGTTTAGGTCATATTGGTATAAAGGGCATGAAGAAACTCCATGCAGATGAACTTTTGGAATCAATTGATTATGAATCATTTGATACTTACGAACCATGCCTCATGGGCAAGATGACTAAGACTCCGTTCTTTGGAACAATGGACCGAGCTAATGACTTATATATTGGAAATAATACATACCAATGTATGCGATCCGATGAGTGTTGAAGCATGCGGCGGGTATCTTTATTTTCAGACCTTCACAGATGATTTGAGTAGGTATGGGTATATCTACTTAATGAAACACAAGTCTGAAACATTTGAAAAGTTCAAAAAAATTCATAGTGAAGTGGAGAATCATCGTAACAAGAAAATTAAGTTTCTACGATCTGATTGCCGAGGCAAATATTTGAGTTACGAGTTTGTCCTTCATTTAAAACATGTGGAATTGTTTCACAACTCACGCCACCTGGAACACCACAGCATAATGGTGTGTCCGAACGTCGTAACCGTATTTTATTAGATATGGCGCATTCTGTGATGTCTCTTACCGATTTACAACTATCATTTTGGGGTTATGCATTAGAGACAACATCATTCACGTTAAATAGGGCACTGTTTAAATCCATTGAGATGACATCATATGAACTGTGGTTTTGGGAAGAAACCCAAGCTGTTTTTTCTTAAAATGTTTGGGGATGCGACGCTTATGTCAAAAGGCTTCAGCCTGAGGCTGCTCAAACCCAAAGCAGAGAAGCGCGTCTTCATAGGATACCCTAAGGAAACTATTGGGTACACCTTCTACCACAAATCCAAAGGCAAGATCTTTGTTGCTAAGATTGGATCGAGAAGGAGTTTCTCATGAAAGAAGTGAGTGGGAGGAAAGTAGAACTTGATGAGGTAATTGTACCTTCTCTCGAATTGGAAAGTAGCTCATCAGAGAAAACCGTTCCCGTGATGCCTACACCAACTAGAGAGGAAGCTAATGATGATGATCATGAAACTTCAGATCAAGTTACTACTAAACTTCGTATGTCAACCAGAGCACGATGTGCACCAGAGTGGTACGGTAATCCTGTTCTGGAAGTCATGTTACTAGACCAAGGCGAACCTACGAACTATGAAGAAGCTATGATGAACCCAGATTCTGATAGATGGCTTGAGGCCATAAAATCTCACTACAAAAAAAAGACATTCCGTGATGATACGTGTTTGTCACACTAGGTCACATTTTTTGTCATGCATGTACATCCATGATTTATGACAGAATCAAGATAGTCAGACCTGTGTTGTTGTAGAAGTGTTCCATGACATTACCAAAATTATCATCACGGAAGTGTCCACTTCCATGACGATAAATCGCGTGTCATAGAAGTGCTTTTTTCAAGGGTGACTGACACGTGGCATCCACCGTAATGGCTCGCCGTTAAGCTATCGGGTCCGGTTTTGGATCCGATAACCCGTTAACAGCCCGGACCAATGGTGATTTTCCACGTGTAAAATTCTCATTGGCCGGAGGAAACACGTGTCTGCTCCTCGGTGGGCCAGATGTCACCCGCCCATTGGAGGAGACATGCCTATGATACGTCGACACGTGGCAGGGCCCAACAAAGGCCCATATAGGTTAAAAAGTCTGGCCCATTCAAAGGCCCATAGTACTTACTCAGGTACTAGTGGGCCAGCCCAATAATGGCCTGTTTAATAAAGGCCCATTTATGGCCCGAAGCCAGATCTGGCCCGTTAATTGTTCACCAAATATTTGGCCCAATTACAGCCCAGTGAATTTCGACCAATTAGAGGCCCGATGTAGACATGGGCCCATTTCAGCCCGGTGTGTCTTTCGGCTTGGGAATGGCCCGTGCTTCCCATCGGCCATATATGGTCCGACATGACATCCAGCCCACTAACGGCCCGTGATAAAGGTGGCAACAGTTCAGCCCAACATGACTTTGGGCCTGTTAAAGGTTGTCGTATAGTTTGGCCCGTTGATGCATGTACTAAGCTTTCGGCCTCTTAAAGGCCCATGATATCAGTGGGCCAACTAAGGCCCAAGATATGTTTCCGCCTGGTAACGGCCCGTCATATAACTGGGCCAAAAAAGGCTCGGTCTACATTTCAGCCCGTTGAAGGCCCGTCAACGACTAGTGAAAATTGAGGCCCAACATGCATTTCGGCCTGCTAAAGGCCCATGGTTTCTTCTGGGCCGTAACAGGCCAGTAGAATATTCAGCCTGTTAATGGCCCACTACTAGGGAAAAGGCTAGCAGCAGCGGGTTTCGAATGTATCGATGGCGGGGATAGGCGCTCTGCTAACACATAGCGATGGCGTGTGCACCGGCGCCATCGCTACACAAGTGTAGCATCGGTAGCGGTTAGAGGAAGCTCGCTCTCGCTAGTAGCTCTAGCGCTTTACTCGACGCTATCGCTATCGCGCTAGCTGCTAACTTTTATACACTCGCTCATCGCTAATTTAAGTAGTTTTTTGGCATATTTGTTTTGTATTTGAGCAGGCTTTGTAGAAGAATCTTTAGCACATAGAAATGTCATCATGATACACATACAAATGCAGTGAGACCACAAATGTAATCATAGCATGTACATACAAATAGTCTCATCATAATCATCATCCAACACAAAGTGATATCTTGTCATCATCTCGAAAATAGCGATACATGCAAGTCTCGAATACTTGCAACTACAACAACGTCATCCATCTCGAACAAAGGTATACGCAAGAAGTGCTATCACCATGAGTGAGAGCGAACTATGCAAGACATGAGGTGGCGATTCTGAGTCCTCTCTTGCGCTTAGCGTGAACCTCAAGTAACTAGCTTCTCCTTCTTGTGCCTTTTGAAGCCTTTTATGGCTGGCGCTGTGAACCCATTCACTTGCGCCGACACTCATGCCACTCGTTGTACACCCGGAACCTTCCCTTTGTACCGCGACATAGCAATTCCATCTCGCCATCAAGAAACTAGGTACCTGTTAGAGATGCATGTTCATGAAGAGGATGTACAATCATATATATGCAACAAAATATACTATAGCAACACCGAAAAAGAAAGGGTTAGCAACTAGATGCAACATACAGTACGCAAATTAATTAACTAGAGGTACGCATGTCATCATACGCAAACTAACAAAGTAGCGTTATGCAAGTTCGGCAGGGACCGTGGACATCACAATGTTTCATCGCTACAAAAAGTATACAAGTTCAACCGACACATATCATCATCATCGGCATCATAAATCACTAGAAGTTCCATCCTTCCATATCATCGAGGATGAACCCTAGCTTCTTGAACGGCGTGAGGTCTAGACGTTGCATGCCTATGCGAGTTCGGACGTCAGCTTGCGATATAGGGTCGTGGTGGAACATCCCCTTCTCATTGACGACTTCTTTCATGATGATCATCGCAATGTCTCTTTGGATGCAAAAGAAGTCATCTCTAAGTTTATAATCCGCTTCTCCATGAGATCTAGCCACTTGGGGATATGATCATCATTTTTGCTGTTAATGCGAAGCTTTTGGGGATCCGTGTTAAACTGAATCATGAGATGGACGATGTAGAATCCATCCTTCTTGCTTGGTTTTGTGACATGGATGCAGGAGAAGTTAGTTTTATGCGCGAAACCCATTTTCTTGTTCTTTTGTTTCCTGATCTACACGTGGCCACCTCTAAAGCTGAAGCCTTGGAGAGCATCATCTAGAATATTCATTATGTGGGTGTACTCTTTTTTCTCGTAGTCTTTGGAAGGGTCAAAATACACGGCATGGGAGACTTGCGGGTAAAGTACAATAAGGACGGTGCGCCCGTTGCTGCGGGGAAAAGACACCTCAAATTATTCCCCATATGAGAGAGAATGAATGATTGAAATGTACGAAAGGGTTGTCCGGAACTGACTTACTTTGGATGATAAGGCACGAGGACAATTTCCTGGTCCTTATTCTGTACCATGAAGTTTTGGAGGTACTCCCTAGCAGTTTCACGCTCAAAGTCGCCGAGACTCAAGAAAGACTCATGCATGTAGTATGGATCCGCCACACAGATTTGTGAGACCTCTTCACTCTTCATGACGGAGCTCATATGTAGCGCAAAAAGGCGGACGATAGTAAAATCAAGCCACCTTGTTAGAAACATCTCAAAGATATGGTCAAACCGCAGGAAGAACACCTCCATGGGCCGTGTGTCGACGTAGCACTTCCCTCGTGCACACGAGCCGCGTATGTCGGATATCCCGGATCCTTTGAGGCTAGTAGGCTTTTCTAAGTCGACAACACATGGTCGTCAGATCTCTGAGATCCCCGATAGTGCCTCGATGGTTTCGGCGGTAGCATCGGCTCGCCTGTGAGATGGAACATGACCGCACCTTTCACGGGTACACACTCTTCGAATGCATCGTCTGGCTGCTATGTGCTCGCTTGTTTGGAGGCGATTACCTTCCCGATCTCTTCCTCTCCTTTTCTTGGGCACACCTTCTAGACCCTTCCTTAACCCCTGCCCAGTGTTCTCGGGCTAAATCTTCAGATGACCCTCGTGCGGCTAGTTGAGCTGTGTGTTGAGGTGGCATCTTCAGCGTGTCTGTGAGGATTTCATGAAGAGAGACTTTTGCAATCCATGGTACGACCCTCCGGGCATATCATCCATATCCTCATTAGCAAGTCGATAGCCCGATTCGTCATAATCATATCTATGTCACACCATATGCGTTTGTATTGAGGTAATCCATAGGGTCGACCTCCGTCTCATCATCCATTCTCTGTTATGCAGAGAAATTACATAAGCCAGATACTATTGCACCCCTTCATCATGTTGTCCGCCGCTCTCACCCGACACTACTGTGAGCTGGTAATTGCGTGGCGGGTGGTGGTCTCTGCACATGCTTGTTGATGTGTGGTAGTTATTGGTGTGCTCTCGGCCAGCTCGCATTTAATAAGATTCTTCGCCATAGCAGCACCCAATTCTTGCGACTTCAATCTGGGCGGGTCTTGTCGTCCGCTCCCACATCCTGTCTTCGGAGGAGGAAAATCCTCATGCCCGATTTCACACCGGTCAAGCTAACCACAGAAGTGCCCAAAGGGATCGGCTGGTTGTGGAACGTCGTTGAGAGGGGTCCATTATCATCCCTTTCCCACGTCCACCTTCGGCCTTTGATCAAGTAGAGTATGGTGCACGGAGTTTCTTTCTTTGCAAACACATATGTCGTGGCGTAAAACAACCGAAAAGCAACAATAATGGAATATTATATATATATATATATATGTTGGTGCGACATGTAATTACCGTGACGGCGCCGAGCTCAGCCAAAGACGAAGGCCCACCTAGCTCGCTTTGAGGCCGAGGACGGGCTGCTATGGCGGGGAGCGGCTGCGAGAGGAGGCCCGTTGCTTGAGCAAGTGATGGTGCGATGGTGTTGTTGTTCATGGAGTTGCTCGCGATTTAAACCGCATCGGGAAATCATGTACCGTCTTGTCTGGATTTTCCTTCGCCCGATTGATGATAATCGAACCAAGTTAGTAGCGAAATCATTTCGCAGTGCGATTCTGGTGCATTATTTGCTATAGCAACTCATATTTGTCCTCGGCTGCTTTTTTCGCATCCTCAGCTGCTTTTTTCTCGACCACAAGCTTCACCTTCACGTCGATGTCCGCCTGACTAAACTTCTTTTTCTGCTTCTTGGCCTCTGGGCCGTCGATGTAAAACACCTTCCATGTGGCGCCGTCTCTAGCGCCGTGCACACGACCGTATTGCGGCCGCTGGTCCAAAGGGAGTCCCTTAAGTTCGTTCAAGGCCCGGTTGAGAGGGGTGTCCCACTTGGGCCTCATCGGAGAAGTAGGGCTTTCGGCTGCAAGCCGGTGTTGCTTCTCCAGTAGTCTAATCAATTTCCTCATGATCTTGTCCGTGTAAAAAACCTTTTTCTCCTTGTCCCACTTGTAGCGGGCCCTGATGAAGTCATGCTCCAAGGGGTTGGTGAACTTCGCGAAGGGGTCTGGGAGACCCGCGGCTTCATGTTCCATGTCCTCCTTATCCCATATGGGCCTTTTACCGAGGTAGCCACGGCTTCCGAGGCGATGCTCTCCGTGTTCCTTTCTTTGAAGGCTTTTGAATTTTGCAGCCTTGGCCTTGGCTGCCTCGGTAGCGCAAGTGTCCTTGAACTTTTCAACTCCTCTTCCGTAAGTGGCGGATTTTCCTCCAGAATCTTGGACAGGGGTTCATCAGCCTCAATAGCTTGTTTCACCCTCCCTTTGCAGGAGGCCAAATCATTGCTGAACATGCCCATGGCGTGATTGTTAATCTTTTTCATCTTCGGATCATCCCACGGTTGTTCCATGTTATCATCCCGGTCGGGAACTTGAATCTCTTGTGCAACCGTTAGGAGCAACTGCGTCAAATGTTCTTTACTCCTTAAGTCATTGTCGTTGATGCTCGCGCATTCCCGTAGGATGCATCCTACTTGGTTCCCATAGCACTTGCGAGGTACTTCCGGCTCTAATGGCTCAAACTTGCCAGGTGCCATCTTTGTGATCACAAGTCGTCCAATCCCTAGTTTGTTAGGTTTTTGTATCCTCTGCTTCTTATGCTTCCTCTTTTTTGTAGCGGCATCGGGGCTGGTACCTTCCCAGCCGGTACCTTCCCCACCGGTCTCGGTGCCGCCATCGGTGCCGGAGCCGTCGGTGTCAATGTCAGCGTTAGTACCATCATCGAGGCCGGCCTGCAAACCTTGCTTAGCAGTCAAATAGTCGAGGTACTCTTGTTCACCCTCATAATCCATCTCGTGTGCATCTTGGTCAGAAGGCCCAGTTTCTTCGTTGTTCGACATGTTTCCTATGATTAAGTGTCCTCATTTATTTCTAAAAGTATGAATAAATGAGAAATGACATAAAAAGAAATCTATGTGCCAAAGACTGATATGCCAACTATGTAGCACAAATCATGCCTTTATTCATGGGAAATTTCGGCATGACCTTTGCTAAAAAATGGACATATCGAGCGCCTGAAATTCACCGGAACGGAAATGAATCAACATTCCAGCGTAACATAGGCCACTCGGATCATTTTCCAAACATGACATGTCCAAAACATGACATATGCACATATCACATGTCCAGTTGAAATTTGCATATAAATTCAGCTAATTTTGAAACCTAGCTAAATTCATAACTAAAATAGATAACCTAATTAACATAACCGAAGAACCCTAGCAGAGAGAGAGGGGGGGTTTACAGAGGGTGCAGGGGCGAGAAGGCAGGCCCAACGACGGCCGGGAGGGGAGAGGAGGGAGGCGAGGGCCGACGGGTCGGGGGCGAGGGCGCCGGGGTCGGAGGCGAGCTCCGGCGCCGGAGTCGGAGGCGAGCGTCGGGTCGGGCTAAGCGCCGCCGCCGGGTCGGGTCGAGGGCCGGGTCGGGCGAAGCGCCGGTCGTCGAGGCTAGCGCCGACGCCGAGTCGGGGCGAGCGGGCCGGGTCGGGCAATCGACGGGGAAGAGAGTGGGGATTTGGGGAAAAGGCGGGATGAAGTAGGGCGGTGAGAATTTTGGGTTAAGTGGACGTGCGAGGCGCATTATGTCAAAACGCGCTGCTACTAACTTCAGTAGTTGTAGCGGTTTAGGAAAAATTCACTACTACTAACTTTAGTAGCTGCAGGGGTTTATGCAAAACGCGCTGCTACTACCGTCGCTACTGCTAATTTTCCTTTTTCTTTTCATTTATTTTATCCCACTTTTATTTCCCGAGGGCAGTGAACGAAGGGAGGGCGATATATATTGCATCATTTGACGGTTAAATATGTATGCAAAATAGGAACATATATACTACACGTCATTATTTTGCATGGGTCCAATGATGTGTAGTATATATGTTCCTATAGGGTGGCACTATTCTGATCGCGGGATTAGAATAGTTATTTGGATCACAGCAGCCCTATATAGGGCCCCGAAGACAGGTTCCCGAACTTACCTGGACTGCCAGCCCGGCCCGACAAAATCCAACCTGGACCCCGATCCCGACAGAATCCCACCTGGACCCCGATCCCGATCGAGCCGCCCCTCCCCAGTCCCCCTCCTCGCCGCTCCTCCCCTCGATCTCCGCCGTGATTCGCCGCCGAAAATCCGCCAGATCGAGCGCCTACCTTCCTTCTCCAGATCCTGGCCGACGGGATCGATCTCCGCCCCCTCCGACTCCACCTCCTACCCAACCACCGGCGCGGCGAAGGAAGCGACGGCGACGCCGGCGAGGGAGCCAGCGTCGCTGGAGCCGGCGGGCAGCCGGTTACCGGATTCTGCGACGAACAGCCGCCATGGACTTCCTAAGCCTCATCCTCGGTCCATCGTCACCGCCAGACGGCTTGGCGGTGCTCGTGGACGGCCAACGCAAGAACCTACGGCGAACAACAAACCCAAGGAAGCATTCGGCGGAGGCGCATCAGTGGCGCCTTCAAATCTAAGAACTGTACATGAACTTCCTCCCTGATCTTGCATTCTTCTTCAATCTTGCCTTCTCTGACCTTCTTGCTTCGTGCAGATGAACTTCGCGCCCCCTGCAAGACATGGATTGCCATGGGATTCCTCTTATACCTCCACGACAAATTGTTCTCAAGGTGGCCTATCATCTGCTTTGGTAAAAGGTTGGCGAACTTCTAGCTGGGTATGATTGAACTTCTTCCTTCCTTCGGTTTGTTATTTGCTTACAACTATGTGAAGTTCGGTGGTGTGTGAGCATCATCCAGCTACAAAAGCTTTTTGTAAAATCTGCCTGCCACAACCATGTGAAGTTCGGTAGTGTGTGAGCCTCACCTGTGCTACAAAACAGAATTGTAAAAGCTGCCTGCTTAAAGGCATGTGAAGTTTAGGTAGTATGTGAGCCTCACCCGTGCTACAAACACTATAAAATCTGCTCGCATTCACATTCACATGTTAGAAAAGCAATGTGAAGTTCAACTAGTAAGTGTGCTAGAGTTCAAAGTTGGAAATGTATCTAGTTCGATGCAAAACAAAAATAAAGGAAAATAGAACATACATGTGATATCACATGAAGGTCAGGTTGGTATGCACTAGCAGTCCAACCATTCAAAAAACTCATGAAGATTCAGGTTTTTTAACTATAGACAGTATTTCCCCTTTACAAAACAAGAAGTTCAGGTTGTGGAGAGTGCTCAGTTCAGGTACATATAAGTAATCTAATATTGCAGAATTAAAAAATAGGATGTGAAGTTCATTCTATGAAGGCTGGTCAGTTCAGGTACAAAGGCATTGGCAGATGCTCACTTCAGTGCATAGTGTGATGTCTCTCACCACTTTCATATGAGAAGTTCAGTCTGTGGATAATGCTAAGTTCAGTTATGAAGGTATATGCAGATATAACTTGTGTGCTAACAGACATTTTTTCCTTTAATGTCAGCAAGACGAGAGACGCATGAAGAAGCTTAGAAGTTCCCAGCAGCAAGTACACAATGCAAAGCCTGTACGCGTTGCACCACCCTCTGAATGGGTCACACCTCAAACGCACCAACAACATTACCAACCTACTCCAGACAAAAAGTGGACGACACCAAAAACACACGGATACTCCCGAGAAGCTGGGTCACAGCCCTATCCGCACAAGTTTGCGCCTCCACCTAATTGGGTGACGCCGGAAATCCCCCGCGGATTCTTTGTATCCACCAGCAGACTCCCAAGCACGCCGACGGAGGAGGGGGTTAGCTCAAGTCCTACGTGTAACTCTGGAGGTTATCCTGGTGTGTCTCATCAATGCCAAAGCGAAGCAACTAAACCGGATCCCAGGACAAATCCAACAGCAACACACACACGGAGGAGAGTGATCTGCACACTACCACCGTTTGATCCTGCTACTGCTGCTGCAAGTCAGGATTGTACGGGGCAAAAGGTTGATGGATTGCTTCACAGAACAAAAGAGCAAACCAAGACCAAGATCGCAATACCTCCACAACCACCTCAAGCAAAAAGGACGCAAACAAGAGAGAGGCCATCTTCAGCCCTACTTCCTCCTCGTGATCCACTGCTGCATCCTGCTATGATTACTCCTCCATTCCCCATCCCAGAGGGACAACAGCCGACACCGGCGGAGTTGCGATCATACATGCACGTAAGTGAAACAAAAATATTTATATACGCATCTTGTATTATCTCGCAAATTTCGCCCCCCGAATAACAAGTTCATAAACCGCATTTTAAGGTGCTGTTTGGATTTTTTCTTTTTTGCGCAGACGCCAGATCTACCGGATTATCTAATACCAAGACTAAAGATGCAATTCAAGGATGTAGAGAAAGCAAGGGAATTTTATAACAGATATGCCAGACACGCTGGTTTTGGAATCAGGAAGACGGGTGGAAATGACAACCACAAGTATTTTGTTTGCGCCTTCCAAGGGATACACACATCTTCAGTTTCAGAGGCCAGCAGGAAGCGAAACAAAACATCGCAGAGGATGGGCTGCAATGCAAGAATGAGGGTGAAGGTGCAGGAGGATGGCACATGTGTGGCAGTGGACATTGAGTACAATCATAATCACCAACTCATGCAAACTATGACATGCTGGTGTTTTTGCACTCACACAAGAATTATGACCCCACTATATTGGAGTACGTAAAGCTCTTGCAGTACCATGATGTCAAGCACACAACAATCATGTCCATGCTATCTGAAAATGAAGATGGAATCTACTTCCTAAGCATGACCGGACGAGACCTGCTAAACCAGTAAGTACTCAAACACCAACATACTGCAATGTAAAAATAGCATCCTAGCTCACAATCATTTGCTAGCAAAAAATAAACAAATGCATATTTGCATGTGATTTGCAGGAAAGCCATGAATGCAAAGAAAGATGATTTGGATGATGAAACTTGTTTCATTCTTCAAAGACATGAAGGCGATAAATGATGAGTTTTTCTATGACATCCAAGTGGACAAGGACAAGTCAATTAAAAACATTTTCTGGTCCAATGCAAGCTGCCGAGGGGTCTATCAAGACTTCGGTGATTGCGTAACATTCGACACAACTTACAAGACCAATAGATTTCATATGCCCCTGGGAGTGTTTGTTGGAACAAACCATCACTTGCAGTCAACGATATTTGCTGTTGCCCTGATAAGAGACGAAGATGCAAAGTCATTCAAGTGGTTGTTCGATACATTTCTACGGTGCATGAACAACAAGCACCCAACTTGCATTCTAACAGGTGAGTTCAAATAAAAAACTCCTCAAGTTTCATCATCTTTCCAGTCTGTGGGTCTGTATTGGGTATATTTGGTTTTATCTGAAAATAATATACAGCAAGCAGTTCAACCACTGTTAGCACAGAAGTCCAACCAAAAAACAGTAGAAGAAAGCAAATTTTTTCTGTCACTTGTTTACAAAATAACATACAGCAAGCAGCTCAACCATCAATTAGCACGTAAGTCCAACCAAAAATAGTAGAAGAAAGCAAATTTTTTACATCACTTGTTTACAAAAAACTAGTCATGAATGTGAAGTTCAAGTACAGGAATCATAGAAGTTCAAGGATAAAAATATGTTCAGAAAAAAACATGTAGCATGTTCAGAAAAATATAGTTATTTATGTGAAGTTCAAGCACTGGTACCACAGAAGTTCAAGAACCCTGCTGTAAGGAAAAATACATGTGCCATTTTTAGATGGTCATGTTGCTTCATCTGAAGTTCAAGTACTTGTACAACATAAGTTCACCATCAGTACAAAAAAAGAATCAAGTTTCATTTTTTTTAATTCATGCAGACCAATGCCCATCGATGGCGAAAGCTATACCACAATCATTTCCAAACACCGTCCACAAGCTATGCCATTGGCACATCTTGAAGAAGTACAGGGAATACCTCGCATTGCTGTACAACAAGTACAAAACATACAAAGAGGAGTTCAAAGCTATATTAAACTGGCCGCTGATGCCAACGGAGTTTGAAGATGCATGGGCTAAACTCGTGCACAAGTACAAACTGGAGAATGACCAGATGATGATCCAGCTCTGGAGTGATAGGAAGATGTGGATTTCAGCATGTTACAAGAACATTTTCTGTGCTAGAATGACTTCCACACAACGAAGCGAGAGCATGAACCACGTGCTAAAGAAAGGGTTTGTCAAGGGGACCCAGAACCTACACAAGTTTGCTAGGCGGGTCAATGCTTGCATACAAACTTGGATGCAGAAGGAGAACGAGCAAACAATGACCAGCATGGTAAGATGACAAAGTACAAAACACCCCCATCATGTTCTGTTTTGCCTTGAACATGTGCACTTTGAATTTTTAAAAAATGAAACCCATGACTCTGCCTCGACTAATACCTCACTTTTTGACATGTGCAGACCAATCCTGTGACAAAAACAACCTACGTCTACGAGGAAGACATGTCCATCAAGTATACGAGAGCAGTGTACACCGAGATGAGGAATAGGATGAGAAAGGCAACGCTATTCCGCGCAAAGCGTACAGCAAAGCGTACAGCAGACCACAACAAGCCTGGCCATGATGATGAAGAAAGATTTTCTTGGTCAAAGCATGAATTCCAGGTTGTAGCTGACCCAAAGAATGAAATATACGAGTGTGAATGCAAGCTTTGGACACACACAGGTGAGCGAAAAAACAACCTCATTAAATAGATAGACTGGTAGTATCATATAAAATTTATGAAACTCATTGTGGCTCTCAAACTATGCATTATGCATTCATCCCAAAAATGCAGCATGTTCGCCTTCACATCATGAACATACTTGACTACCTCAAGCCTAACAATTTTCCAAACAAGTATATCCTCAAACGGTACACAAAGACTGCAAGATCACAACCAACTTTTGATACAAGGGACTACAACACAACGGCATTGGATGGCAGCTCAAGGCTATCGAAGCAAGACATATTCTTTGAAGCTGAATTTGATGGTTAACAAGAAAGCGATGAGATGTGACCAGCAATATGACAGAGCATACTATGTTCTCAAGAGGCTTGTGGAAGAGCTTGATGCAATACATTCAGCAAATCAAGCGGATGCTGACGAAAGGATGGCTGAAGAGGACGCTGCAATTGAAGATGACCTTCATTATTATGCAGCTGAAATGCTCAACGCCGCTGGCTTTGAAGCCACCAATGCAAGCGTGGTGATGGCGAGTCAATGGAGCAATGACAAGAGAGCGATGAAATTGCTGTTGTATTCGAAACAAAGGGTAGGAAGAAAATTACTGCAGAGAAAGAAGAGTGACAAGAGAGCTCAAATAAAGGCACCACTGCGGGAAGAGTCGTCGTCTTGTGACGAGAACGGAGTGCCACTTGGACACAAGAAATGCAAGTGTGTGCAACTAGGTTGCGAGACACAATAAGTGACACATCCAACACTCTTGGAAAGAAACAATCTTGAGGAGGTCCAAAGAACCCAAAATTCGAAGCAACAGCAGACCAAGGCTATGGAACAAAAGAAGGACCACACCCACAAAAAGCAAGCAGCGGGCTTTGTAGCATATGTAAGCGAAGATGAACCACATAATGCAAGAACATGCCCATGACATCTGATGATCTTTGAAAAGACAAGCAAAATACCAGAGAAGAAACAGAAAACAAGACCTATAGCCAACAACAAGAAGGTGGTGGAAGATGAAGAGGAAGACGAAGACGAAGACAACGATGAAAAAGAGGAAGACGAAGATGAAGATGAAGAGGAAGTGGAATGCGACGACGAAGAGGAAGAGGAAGACGACGATGAACAGGAAGAGGACGATGAAGAGGAAGAGGTACATGTCAAGCAAAAACCTCTACCACCAAAGCCTAGGAGGAGCGCAAGGCTGATGAACAATTAGAATAGGTCAATTAGCACAATTAGAACATTATGTCATCATCCCCTGTTAATATACACTGTGAAGTTCAAGTAATATTACTGTAGAAGTCCTAGTATGCCATGGCAGGAAGTGATGTGCCGGTCATGTATTCCATGAAAGAGAAAGCAGTGTTAAATTGAAAAAAATACACTCTGAAGTTCAAGTAATATTACTGCAGAAGTCCTGGTATGTTATGAGAGGAAGTGATGTGCTGGTCATGTATTTCATGAAAGAGAAAGCATTAATAAATTGAAAAACATACACTCTGAAGTTCAAGAAATATTACTGCAGAAGTCCTGGTATGTTATGAGAGGAAGTGATGTGCTGGTCATGTATCTCATGAAAGAGAAAGCATTAATAAATTGAAAAACATACACTCTGAAGTTCAAACAATATTACTGCAGAAGTCCTGGTATGTTATGAGAGGAAGTGATGTGTTGGTCATGTATTCCATGCAGACTGCAAGCAAGAACAAAAAAATGAAAAACATACAATGTGAAGTTCAAGTAAGATTACAGTGGAAGTTCTGGTATATTATGGCAGGAGGTGCTCGTGTTGTATTCCATAAAAGAGCAACCAGCAAATAATCATACAGTTTTGGAGTTTAACTCGGCTTACACAAGAAGTTCTGGTATATAAAATCGATGTAGGAAAAAATATGCTTAAAAAGAAAGTTTCACCGCATAAACTAAGGTTAGCAAGCCTAAGACAACGCGTCCAACTGTGAAGTTCTGTTTGGATACGTGCAGAAGTTCAAAAGATAAAGAAACGTCAACAATATTTCTGCACAAAGTTACAAATTTGAAATACATTAGCACTTGAAAAAACACAAAAAAATATATAGATTTTATGCAAAACCATACATATTGATTGGGTTGAAAATTACCAATACATTACACAACACAGAAATATCCTCTCCATCTGAAACCAGCAGCCTAGCTCCATATGTTGGGGCCCAAAAATAAACAACATAAAAAATCAAGCAGTTCAACCATAACCGAGGGAGAAGTTCAGTACATTTGTTGTGGCAAAACATTCAACACATGGATACCGAAACAATGCGGTACATTGAAAGTCACAAAGCCAAATCATTCTTCACACAAAAATACATTTGTCCACAATATCATAAGTAATAGTGCTGCACCTATAGATACGCAAATCGCTAAAAACATTCTTACACCCAAATCTTTACGGACTTGTTCCAATCATTATCAAACAATCTGTACTAAATCAAATCTACAATGGAACTAATGCTTCGAATTCATGGGCCAAAGGACTGGATCTCTTTAGGGAGCTCTGAACGCATGACTTCATTCTTCTCGCTAAAAATCAGAGTGTGCATGAACTCGGCCTTCCAGTCATCTACAGCAGCCTGCAAACAAAAGAAAGGTGAAAACGATGGTTTAGTAACGCATATCTAAAACCACAGCAGGAGCGTCGCACAAAAAAAACACAAGAAAAATCAAAGGATGATGAGACAAGAACAAAGACAGAACGTACTTCAACATCACCAAAATTGTCAACAATCTCATTGCCGTCATACGAAGAGCTGAACTTCACGGCAAAGAAACCACAATCGTTACTCTTCTGCTTCGGAACATCGATGAAAGTCGGCCACTTTGCAATAGTCACCCAGTTAGGCTGCTTGCTCGCCTTGTATGCAGCCATGCCGTACACCTCCTCGAGCAATCCAACAAATCTCTTCATCTGCCAGAAATATCAAAATTAGATGAAGTCAAAAATAGTTAAGTTCAGGTACATAAAAAAGCGACACCTGCGTAAGATCCACTAAAACAAAAATAGCAGAAGTTCAACTTCTAAATGACAGTCAGTTCAAGCAGTATTACCAAAACAGAGACAGCAACATATTTTGTAAACACAAGGCATAATAAACTTCGTGTCAAACAAGAGAATGTGAAAGGATGTCCAGGCTAAGAAACACTCACGATATTTTGGCAGTCCCCGTGGAAACTCGAACGCGACGTTTCCATATTTTCGTAAGAAAGTGAATCGAGGATGTCAATGCTCCCACGATATCGATTCACCACGTACACACTGTAGTGCGCCATTGTGCCAATTGGCTTGAATAGAATCATTAAAACCTGCAAGAATGAAAGGACCGGTGAACACAAACTATAAAGCATATGCACTGAAGAAACGGCATGAACAAAAACTTATTGACAAACTCAGCAAAAGGATGCACATGAAATTAAGAAAAAAGCAAGATTTATGAAAAACTAACCAGACTTTGCGTTAAGAAGGTCTTCTTCCTTGCGAACAAACATTGGGAGGAGACCAGCAGATTTTTTTGCATCAAACTTTGGAACTGCTATGCGGAGAAATCATACTCGAGCGATCTTGTGCATTCACCAAAACACAATTAAAACACCTCACAGATGCCATTACAACAAAACTAAGGCAGAAAAAAAGGAGATAGGGGTGCAAGAACTAAAACACAGTATGAAGTAGGGACTAAGTACAACCACATCAGATTAGAGAATATCTCGAGAGGTCTCGGGTTTTCCTTCCACAAATTTATGAGATAATCCATTATGTCTCCTTCCATCTGCTGCCCATCACCGAAAAAGCCTATGAAGGAAATCTCTGTGAGGTCTATCACATTCCTGTGGATGGTAAACATGCAGAGCTTGTCTGCGAGAATACAAAAGGATGGTAAAATATATATTAGAAGTTCGATACAACAACAAAATAGAAGTCCATTCACTATAACTCAAAAAGGCAAGAGGAGACATAAAACGAAGTTCATATACTAAAACAATGGCAGGTCGGACAATACAACAACACAAGTTCGGACACTACAAATCATAGGCATGGGAGCGAGCGGATGAGGGTAACTCACCTGAATACTTCTCGATCCGTCTTTACTCAAGACATCTTGTTTCAACTTCCGGCCTCGGATAGATGAGGGTAATCAGATTTTTTCGGGGAGGGACAGGAGAACGCCACTTCAAAGGCAATCTTGTTGCTCGCTTGGAAGTAGTTATGTTCCTGCACTCAATTGCGGTTTCCTCCTGGTCATCATCTGCATTCTTCCCACCTCTACCAAAGAAGTTCCCAAAGACACGTTTAGCATTCTTGGGTAAGCAATCTTCTCAAAATCATCATCGGACGAAATAACTTCTGCTTCGGCTGCTTCGACTGCATCAGCCTTCCTGTAGCATGGGGTTTTTGGAGTACCACGAATACGGCCAGCCTGCTCCCCCAACTTGGAAGGAATGAGGGTCCGAGGTCTATAATCTTCTATCGGAGCTGTACTCATCGATTCCTCCCTAGGCTGGTATTCCTGTGACCCGAGGAATGAGTAGTGGTAATCGGTCAACTCCAACGGATCCACTATCAAATAAAAAAAAGAAGAGAAAACATCACCATTAAAATACAAACTGAATTTCAGGAACATCACAATGTGCAGTCCAACTAATGAAGATGACATGGTTACTACTCAAGCTGACCTAAAAAAGTTAGTTGCAGTAAAAAACTAAATTACGTCCAGGCATAACCAGAGGCACAGTTCGAGATAAACCGATGAACTCGAAATCATTCAACTACAGCTAACAAAAACCATAGAAAGCCATCATCTCTCAAGTTCAATTAGAAAATAAAATATATGAAGTTCAGGTAGAATAAAAGATGAAGTGCAGGTAAGCAGTCCAACTTCCAAAATACTTACATGTGTAGTAGCCAAACAGAGATAGGAAGTCTGTCTCAAACAGGTTAGAAGAAGCCATTGAGTACAGCCATGTCTTCCTGATATCCCCGATATTCTCATGGGAATAATTTGCAAGAACCCCGTCATGATACGAATTAACATTCGTAAGCATGAAGAAACTGCAGTCGATACTGCCATAAAACAAAGTAAAAAGAATAGTGTTAGAATAGAAAAAAGAAAGCCAACGAATTAAACACGTCGCAGCTTAAGTACAACTACAGTTAAACACATGAGATAAAAGAGAAAAAGTGGAACTCATACTTGTTTTGCTGCTGGGGGACATCAATCCAATCCAGAGGGAAATCATCGATGCTAACTGGACAGAAGGGTGTCTCCCTGTCGTTGTTGGCATCCTTCCAAAGCCTCTTGATGTTGTCGGTCATCTGCCGAAACAGGCGTACCGCACATTCATCTTTTGGTCCATAGTAGGAATCGAGAAGCTGGAACCTTGAATTCTTCAGGTCAAGGAATAGCGACACCCAATGACCGACACCACCCATGGAAGCAGGAACCTCAGGCGGGTCAAAAGTAGGGAAAACAACCTAAAGCACCATAAACACGCGAAGCATTAAAAAATGAGAATTAATATCAGAACGGTACAAAAGAAAAATAAAACAAATATTAACATGCACTACAAAACTAATACAGAGGCAAAAAACAAGATATTGCATACCGAATCATGTGCATCCATGCTATCTGGACCACTCGCCATGAAGTACTTCCTCACACGCAAATCAAACTGACCTCTGAAAATCTTGTCCTAAAATAATGCAGGCAACACCAACATATGAAAAAATACAAAAACGAGACAAACAAGTTTAAACTAAAAAAATAGTAGGGGAAAAACGGAAAAGAAATCACTGTATGGTTGACTTACACAAACCCAATACGGCAGATAAGTTTGTCGATCCACAGTACTTCATGACGTGAGCGATGAGAGTGCACACTCAGCCACATTAGACCGAAGCATTCCGCGAGGACCAAAAGATACTGCAACATCTTCAACAGTGGCTTCACACTCCTTGTTTTGGAACATAATCATTGATCTAAAACAAAGCAAACAGAAAGTAAAAGAAGGTCAGCATCAGGAAACTCAGGAAGTTCATAACACATGTTAGGACAGAAGTTCAGCTATATCACAACAGGCAGTACAGTACAAAAGAGGCCAGAAGTTCAGCACCAGAGAAATAAAAAAACAAGAAGTTCAGGTACATAGAGTTGGGAAGTTCAGGTAAGAAACCACAGGCAATTCACAGGGGGTACATGGATGATATAAATATTGAGCAGCTGCACTCACCTCTTAGAACGATCATTCCTAAGCCTAGTTACACTGTAATAAAAGTCATCAACTTTCTTTCGGATGACGGCAAGGTCGCTATCTGCTCACCAAAAAGAAAATAGCAATTAACATAAAGACTCAAAAGCACATAAGCACATCTCAGCTGCTACATCAGAAAAAGGATAAAACCACAGCATCATACACATCACAGCACATGCATTACAAACATCCACCCACATAGAAAAACAGGTTCACTTAACATTCTTTACAACCCACACGGCAAACAACAAAACCAGAAGTTCAACCTAGACCACACAGGCAGTTCACAGGGGATATCATGGACTAAAAAACAAACAACAAAGAGGGGAGGGGATGGGGAAAGAAGAGAGAAGCATGCTCCTCTCTTCATGGATCCTTGCCTAGACCAACAAACCTGGAATGATCAACCTCCTCTCCATAGCTATCGCTTTCGGTATCTTCATCGTCGTCTTCAGTAGAATTTGCAGCGTCATCGGGAAGGACACCAGCAGCAGCTGTAGAAACCGGAGAATCTGAAACAAGAAAAACATTTGATTGTGCCTGTGCAGCATCAACATCAACTGATGGCTCTGCTGCAGCAGACTTCTCCGGGCTTGCAGCGAAGATTACCACCCGTTTGTGCAGCATCAACATCAACTGATGGCTCTGCTGCAGCAGACTTCTCCGGGCTTGTAGCAGTACTACCACCAGTTTGTACAGCAGACTCAACATGATCTTTCTCCAAAATAATGTCTCCAGTTGTCTTGCCCTGCTCAGCACCAGAAACCTCAGCGCCAACGGACGACTGAGGTTCAGTCAGGACCACCCCATCGGAGCAGCCGGTGCCTGAGACGAACATGTCTGCAGCCTTCTCTGGAGCAACACTAACATCATCATTCTGCTGCTCCAAAAAGAAACAAAAAGTCATTAAAAATGGGCTGACTGAAACTCATGCACAGGGGCAGCAAGTGCGTCTCAGGGGCAACAAGACAAATGGACAAGAAAAAATGGTACCTTATTTCCACTGCCATGAACCACATCAACTAATACATCACTAGAGGGGCAAGGATCATGCACAGGATCATCTTCGTGCACAGGTAAAACATCCTCCCTAACCCCAGCACCATCATCAACAGCCTAGAAAAACAATCATGTACAAAACAGATACCTAATCTATTTATATATAAAAAGTACTTGACGGGTTAACTAGAAAAAAGAGAAATATATTAAAAATCCCACAATAATTAGAAAGATCTAACCATCTATTTGGTGGATTAAAGATTAATAGCCGTTTGATTTAAGTGAAAAAATTTACCCACCATTGCCATTACGTACATGAAAACTGGCCTTGGTATAACAAAAAAAGTTGCACCTACCACGTCCAAAATTACGTTTTATTCAGATTCCCTGATTATAATAGGTTAAAAAAGATAGCATAGGACTTTCCTACAATAAAACTAGCAATGCGTGGGGGTTATGTCTTCCCTTGCTAGCCTAGGACTCTTAAAAAAAATAAACTAGCGTGACGTATGCTCAGATGCATTCTTACCTTTTTTTTTGCATGCATTCTTACCTTGATAGGTACGCATGCATAAAGAAATACATGGACGGACGGACGGGCATAAGTCCATACACATCTCCTAATACTTTATATCCATTAGATAAGATTTTAGTAAAATAATTAACCAGTTTTGCCATGCTTTATAAAGAAAAGAAAAAAAAGGCTACGTACATGTTACATATTGTTTAAAACTTTGGGTCTTGATAGGTAATTTGTTCCTCACGTCTCTTTCACATCCTCGGCTGCAAAGCTCCTCGCTGAAGCCTGCTCAAGGCGCCCTCTTCCCCTCAAGCTCCAAACTGATTTTACGTGGCTGGGCTTCAATCATGGATGCAGATCGGTAGCATCTCGATGAGAAGACATGATGCTGCAAGTACACGCCCAGATCTATGTGCCAGCCGCCAGGGGAATCCTTGAGATTCATCATCAGCAGGTTACACATGCACAATCTCAAATCTTTGTAGTGGTAAGATTTTTTTTCAAGAGTCCATGGAGATCCATTGAAGATCTATACTTTGTAATATCTCCTCCATGTCAATTCCTAAACTCTTCTCAACAAAAAAGAACGTATATGGCTATTATATTTCGAGCCGCCGGCAGCCGGGGTGCCATGGCCAAGCTGGCCTATTTAGGACTGTTGCATGGGCTCACAAGATTTTGTCAGCTACCGGCACGGAAGACCAGTGCGTACTTGCTGTTACATCCTGCATGGCCAAACCCCTGCTGCCGATGCTATGACAGGGGTCGACGGTAACTTAACAGCGAGAACAAGCAGCTGGAGCCTGGAGAATGCATTAACGTATAAGCAAGAACAAGCAGCTGGATGCATCTTTATTATCTACCAAAGGCAAGCACCTCGATGCATGGATGCATACGTACGTGAGTCTTGACAGTTGCAACACATGATATCGACCAAGAGAAAGCTGTAAGCACGTGGATGCATAGCTAATGCTTGCATGCATAGACATGCGACTAGATGTTTTTTGAACATGATATGACTCGATTGAAATCGCAACAATGCAAAACATGAGGTGTGTATGCATTAATCCTGTGCACGTATATAATTATATACCAACATTCATTAAACATATACCTGGATGTTGTTTTCGTATTAAATAATTTCAGTTAAAGTTTTTTCCTGGCTAGATAATTGATGCATTTATTATGTTCCCTATCGAGTTAATTTGTTCCCCAAATGCTTATTTTGATTAAATTTTATGGTTTTGTTCCATTGTAAATCATGGTCAACTGTGCAGCCTCATTGTATATATGTGATCCTTTTGCCTGTTTACAAAAGCTGAGGAAATGTTACTGGATATAGAGCAGAGCGATAGACGTAGGTAGATAAGAGAAACAGGGACGAAACTTGCCCTTCTCTCAGACATGAAGTTTCCACCCTATTTCTTCTAGGTGGCATCTGAGGTGTGATGTCGGGAATAAAGGACGTGACGTTCGCTTGTGTTTTAGCTACCTATATTCTGTTACTCCTTTTAGTAGTCAATTATTTTATAGCCCAGTATTGTGCAGGAGCATGCCAAGAATTCAACAAGCCAACACACGGAGAGTCTCACCCGCAAAAAAAAAGAGAACACACACACACACACACGGAGAGTCTGGATGTACAGAGGATTTGATAGTTTGTGGCACACTCTTGTAAGCTATTTTATGTTTGTCCTCTCTAATTTGAGTTATGAAAATAATATGTAATCGATGCACACGACCCAAGCAGCCTATGCGAGGAAACACACTTCCAGCCATGGATGTCACAATGATACCATGCTGGCCAACTACGGCGTCACGCAAATTGAACACAGAAAGGGAGGGACTTGGTCTCATGTTGCTAAGGTATGGAGCATCTTTGATATAATTTTTGAGCAGTCAGTTTTTCTTTCAAGGTAAGAGCTAGAAGTTAGTTAATTGAAAGAAAGGTTGGTGCTGATATATCATGGTAGACATATTTTCGTTCAGAAATTTCCCGTCTGATCTAGCTAACCGCCATATAAATTTACTAATTCCAACTTTGTTCAGATCTGCGGTGCCATCGAGCTTTGAGATGAACCAACACAGGTGATCAAACTTTGTGTCGCAACTCTATCCAGTTCATTCTTTGTTGATCCATTATGTCAATTTCACTTCCATATTACTACTACTATCTACACACGTGAGATACAAATATAAGCTTTCTACTTGCATAGAGATAATAGGACATCAGCCCCTTACATAGTAATAAATATACATATCTTATTTCTTACTTTCTGAACCTTTGCTCAATAGAGTTATAATGCGTCTAATGGTTTTTTTGCTCGGTATCAGAATTCACATATATTGCAGGTATAGGTTCGACAACAATGCACATGCACTAATGGAGCTCAACCTACGAAGGTAATGTTGCTTTAGTTCTTATTTCCAATAGCTACTTACATATGTAGCACATCATAGCTACGTACATACAGAAAACCAACAAATGGAATGCATCGCTGCCAAATGTATGAAGAGAGCACATTTTCAAACAAAAGACATGCAAGTCCAAAGAACATTAGAATTCAATTCAGAATGGAAGTGCAAGAGAAGAGGGTGAAAGTGTGTGGATTTCGGTACGATAAGTTTTATTACAATTCCATAGTCAATTTTTTTAATATATATAGTTCAAGCACAAACACTACTTTTTTTTGTAACACGTGCAAAGTTTCAGTTTAATGTGTCTTATTTGTTTTGCCCCACAGTATGTTAAACATTCACACCATCTTCAAATATAATATTTTATCTCCTTTCTTAGATTTTCTATTTAGTATCACTCTTACAAAATGCCATTTTGATGCCTCCCATTGTTTCCACTCCTTAGTTCTCGAGCTATACAAGCCATCTTGGAATGCAATAACAATGACATCTTTATCCTTGACACAAGAGATATTAAAAGAATTGAGCAAAAGAAGAAGCTTAGGAAATAGAGAAGAACAATCTATATTCAATAATGCAAGTGTTTCAACAAGTTGTGCACGATCCAACGAGTGAAGTACTTAAAAGTAGTGCTGCTAGAGAAAAATCTTGATTTCCGTAAGTAGAATTGCCTTATCTTATTGATATTTGATATTTTTTGTACAGAACTTTAAAATTCACGTGCATATCACGACAGCTAGACTAAAATCAGTTTTGAACCTCTATTCATGGAAAAACATCCCTATTGTTAAAAAAAGGAACATGATAAAAATGCCAGAAAACATGAGAAATATAAATTAAAATTTCCAAAACAATTAATCAAAAAATACATTTAGTACGGCATGCGTAGTAAGCACGTAATTGATAAATGGATGGCATATATATTTATATGTTAGTCAGGAAAAATATATACCTATAAAATACCTATGTTTGCAAAAGTCTATTTCCAAAGTTCAACACGTTTGGTCCCGTTTCTGCAAACAATTCAAATAATATTCTCACATTAATGATTTTTTAAAGTTCTAGCCCGCGCATCGAGCGGGCCACTTTGCTAGTTAGCAAAAAGTTCATGTTGCATAATCAGAGAAGGTCAGGTATCACAACTGGCACATAACGGAAGTCCAAATACAGTAAACATAGTAGACCAGATATCAAACTACCAATAAGATGCAAAAGAAGGCAAAAAAGGGAAAGTCATCAAAATTCATAGAAGTTCAAGTGCAGAAGCACTTGAAGTTCATGTCATATAAACAGAGAAGGTCACCCAGGAAAAAATACTAGTACCAAAAAGAAAAAAGACTAGAAAATAATCATGTAGAAAACAAGTACCTAATCATAAGAAGTTCACGTTACATAATCAGAGAAGGTCAGCTATCACAACTGACACATCATGGAAGTACAAATACAGCAAACATAGCATATAATATACTACACTACCATAAGATACAAAAAGGAACAAAAAGGGCCAGTCATCGAAGCCATAGAAGTTCAGGTGCATAAGCACTTGAAGTTCAGGTCCTATAAACAGAGAAGGTCACCCTATAACTGCATAACAGTAGTAACTCAAAGCTAACAATGAACACTAGTGCAAAAAGAAATATCAAAAGCCAACATAAAATAAACCTCTTCGGTACGCTCCACATGGCCTCCTTCACGACCCAAATGAGCGGGATCCTGCCTCTGAATCTCTCTCACAACAACACTCGCCTCATCTTCAAAGGGCTTGCATCGGGCGTCCTGCATTTCCTTAAACATCAAAAAACTAGCCCGGAGGTGGGAAGTGCTCTGACGAAGCTCGGTAAGATATTTAGCTTCAATCAACAAAAGCTCCTTCAAGACTCAAAGATCAAAACCGTGGCGGGAGGAAGAATACCATCCACACGACTAAGGCGCCAACCGTTGTCGAACACGAGCCATCTCTCCACAAACAGTTTCAAAGTCCATCAATCCTAGAAAGGGAAATATTAGCAGATCGAACAAAATCTCGAAGAAACGCCACCTCCAAAGACTCACACGCGCGTAAGAACCTCCTGGATCTACAGGGGGGCACCAGTGTTAACATCCCGCGAGAATTCAAATCTCGGAGGACTTCCACTACATAGGCCAGCGGCACAAGGCATAGTAAGAACAGGGCGTTCGATGACCCTAAAGAACACAACCTCAGCCTGTGTCTTCCACTGCATATATGAAAACAAAAAACAACATGTCGCACAACAAATGGAAAACATGGTAGCAGAAATACAGAAGACAGTAGCAGAAGTTCAAGTTAGTACCACAAAAAGCTGATACTGAAAAAAATGACAAGGAAAAAAAAGGAAGAACAATCAGATACACAAACCACACCAAAAATTCCAATAATGCCTACACACGCAGTATATTTCAGAAGTCCAACTATGTCTACATGGGCAGTACAACAACGTATGACCAGAAGTTAACATGCTTTCAAAAATGTTAGAAAATTTACATAGCAGAAGTTCAAACATGCATGTGCAACAACAAACTTTAGCTTATTTTATATGAATATAACCAGAAGTTCACATATGTACACAAAGGCAGTAATACCATATAAGCCAAGCAGTTCAGCAAATTTACCCCCGTCTATATGAAACAGAAGGTCATCTATGTACATAGCAGAAGTTCAACCATGCACACAAAAGGCAGTACTAACTACACAGAAAAGAAGAAACACTCACAGGTAGTCTCCCAAACACCCAGTTGGCTGGGTCGTCATCACCTTTCCGGACCAAGTCAGCCGCAGCGAGCTCAAGAAGCTTGGCCTGATCCACGTAATTGATGCGAGGCGTCCTCAAGTCAACATTAGGCGCCTTGCCAATGATAAGGCAGTCCAGGTACATAAGAAGCGGCGCGATGGCACAACCTGTGACAGCTTTTCCTTTGCTAGTACCTTGCTGATACCTAATAACAGCACTTCGAAGGTCATCAACAACCAACTGGCAGTAGTCCATATCTGCCATATCCTCAAACACAAGATCCTCAGCCATTGCTGCCTCCCTGGACACTCGTGTGGACGTTCCAGGGATAACCACCTTCATGAAAACAATCAGGTAAAACACCTGCAGAGCAAGATCATCCTTCGTCTCATCCTTCACAAGATCTGCGAGGATATTCCGCAGATCCTTTGTCTTGATGTCATCACTCCTAGCGTACCCAAGCTTGCCCTTCAACCTCATAACAGCCATCAAACCCATCACCAAGGCCTAGGAGGGGTACGATTACCTTGAGGGAATCCAAACAGATGGTGAATAGCATCACTTGTAACTGTGAGAACCTTGTTCGCCTCACCCATGTCAAGAACCATGGTTGCGGGTCAATCCTCATGTAGATGTTGCCCATCAAAGGACAAGAAATGTTGGAATCAACCTTCGTGTCAAACACACAACCAAAACCAGCCTTGATAACCCTCGCCTTGTGCCTAGGTCTGTAGCATTTTCGCACGCCTTCACCTCTCCTAGTGAGCAAAGAAACCGCCTTGTTAAAACGCTTTGCCTCACCTCCTCCTAGGCCACCTTCTTCGGGCGCTTTACATCCTCTCTTCCTCCTCTCAGGCCGCTCCACAAGCTGATACTGGAAAAAATGAGATACACAATGTGACACACAAGCTACACCATAATTCCAATAGTGCCTACAAAATTACACGCTCAGTACATTTCAGAAGTCCAACTATGTCTACATAGGCAGTACAGCAATGTATGACTAGAAGTTAACATGCTTTCAAATTGTTTGCAAATTTACATAGCAGAAGTTCAACCATGTACAACAAGGCAGTAATGAAACATGTATCTCAGAAGTCCAACTATGTCTACATAGCCAGTACAACCATGTACAAACACTAGTTAACATTCTTTCAAGAATGTTGGAAATTTAAAAAGCAGAAGTTAAACCATGTACACTAAGGCAGTAATCAAACATCTATACCAACAAGTTAAACTAATTTATTCATGTATTATACCCAGAAGTTCAACTATGTACACAAAGGCAGTAATACCGTAAAAGCAAAAACACATCGACTAATTTATTCGTCTATAAAGAGATGGAGCGTAAGGTCGACTATATGCCAAGGCAAAGTGCTAAAAACAATAAAACTACATCAATAGCAACAAATGCTCTAAAAAATAGTAAACATGAGACATTCATACCTGAGTAGCGGCAGCGTCATCATCGACGTCGTCCTCATCATTAGCATTGAATTCAGCATCATCCTTGTCTTCTGGATTAACACGAGAACGCTTCTTCGCACCCTTGTTGACCTTTGCAGGTGGAACCTTGCGCTTCACGCTGCATTTCTTCCCCTTAACAGATGCACCAGCACCAAGCGGAGAAGGTGTAGGCGCGGCAGTGGCAAGCACACGAGGACTACGGCGTAGCGTACCACCAAGGCCTAACCCTTCATCTTCAACAACTTCTGCAGGCCTTGAAACACGTGGGCTCTTCCGAGGAGTAATCGCACCAACTACTAGCTTCCTCGCAGCAGCCTTCTTGATTTTCTTCTTATCAGGACAACAAAGCAAAGACTACCACATGGCACGCCTTCTTCAACAGTGAGCTCAGCCGCACGAACAGATCTAGGAACATCAGAATCTTTGTCAAGGCGGGCCGACCTCTTCTTGTCAAAATCTTCTTGCTTCTTCCTCTTACGTTGGTCCTCCAGGAGAAGCTGAAGAGGCACATCCTCGGCTTGCGTGATGTGTTCAAGGTCATCAACAGATCATGATCAAGGCTCGTCTCGACATCTGAAGAGAGCACAAAGGATCCTGAACGGGATCACAACCTTTGACTAACGGAGCCTCTTCCTTAGCAGCAGCAAGGGTTTCTGATAAACCCAAATCAGATAAAACATCGTTGATGGTGTTCAAAGCTTCCTCCTCTGTCGACACATCTGCAAAAGAACACAAAAAATCGAAGCAAAAAATTAAAAAAAAAGTCAGGAACAAAAACAAGAAACCCCTGCTAACACACTGAAAAGAAAAGGCATTTCACATACTAGTTGTTGCAAGAGCCGCAGAAGCAAGATCCTCAAGCCTTGAAATATTCTCAAGGCTCAAAGCAACCTCGGCAATCACAGTCAAAGGGATAATGGGTGTTTTAGCCGCATCAGATATTGGAGCATCAGTATTAACCTCTGAAGCTCCATCTTGATCGCATGCATTTTTTTCAGAACTATTCAACTCATCACCAACTACAAAAAATGCAAGTAAAATGCAGCTGAGTTCTAATCCGCAATCCTACACCAAAAGGACTTCTACTTTTACAACAATGTCCAATACCCAGAAGTTCAACAATACCTAACAAAGCAGTAAACACAAAAAAATAACAAAAAAATCTACAAACTAAACCCTAAAAACACTCTACACCAGAGGTGCTACTACATACATCATGAATGTCCAGAAGTTCGACGATACATAACAAAGCAGTAAAACAAAATGTTCATAACAGAAGATCAACCAAAATTAAACTACGTGACCCAAGCAAATAGCACATAAAAAAGACGTAGCATGACCACGAATAGTATTGCACAGGCAAACTAAATATCAGTGCCATGAAGATTATAACAACAAAACAAAAAACAAAGATATACATTGTAAACATGAAATGGCACACACATAAACTATGTCTAACAATGCATACACACAAAACTTGTTAGAAGTTCACACTACTAAGACTGGCAGTCCAACAAAAATACCAAATGAAGATATGGGCAGACACATATAACAAAACTACTATTTAAAAAAATACAACTACATTAAGATACCCGGAGATGATTTTGAAGCCATGGCAACACAACCGCCTCGATGAATGCCCAAACACTAGAACAACTCAGAAACACCACAAGATGAATTCCATATAGTTAGCAATTACAAAAACATACAACAAAATGCAAAAAAGGAAACTGAATCAAACACTAGAACAAACTACAAACAACTAGAACAAACTACAAACAACTAGAACCAACAAGTATGAAATAGATGACAGCAGCACATATAGGCAAGCACAACAAAAAAAACTTATCTAGAAACTAACTACAATGTCCCAAACATAATCTAGACCTCCAAATCCACAGCACTAATGCCATTAGATACAACAGATCTAGCATTAACAATGACACCACAACCTCTCTGACATGCACCTGACTGCTAAAATCAACAAAGGGGAAATGAAAATCCAAACACAAGCATGTCACAAACAAATCTGGCCGCGGGGGAATGAATTCCAACCAACACACGCCCAAGAACCCTACCTAATGTACCACCAAACCATCAGAAAAAAGGGGCTAGGAGGCGGACGCGAGAGCAAACAGAGCAAACAGGGCAGGCCTCCATAGATCTGGCGAAAGAGAATACAAGCATTAGGGGGAAGGGGGCGGGGCGAAGCGTTTGTACCTCTCCAAGCACGAATCCGCGGCGGTTCTTCACTCCCCACAACGCCACGTGCAAGAAGTTGCCGCCGTCGCTTCAGAGCAGAGGAGAGTGGGCTGGGCGAGGGAGAGCGCGGGGCGGGGGAGTAATAGGAGCGGGAGGCGCCACATTACTCCACTCATGAAAGCGACGGGACAGGGGCGGAGGGATAGTGGGGAGTAGCAGTTGAAGGAGGCAGCGGAGCGTCGGAGAGGGAAGAGAGAGCGAGCGACAGAGGGAGGGGAAATTTCTGACAGGTGGTGGCGAGGGAGATGGCCAGTTAATGCCTATCTGTCGTGGGACTTGCAGCCACACCAAATTTACAGTTTTACCCCCCAACAGCTAAAATAGTAAATACATGTGTAGATAAAATAAATGCACCATTTGAATGCATCTATTATGATGATATCCTCAGAACCAAAAAATAGATGGCAAAATACACTACTAAAGGAAGAAACATACATACATAAATATGCCCATAAAAAACAAGAGAAAAGAAGTTCAAAAGATAAAGAACAGAAGTTCAAGTACTCTAATAAAAGAAGTAAAGCAATAAAAATAAATAAACCACAAAGAAACAAAAAGAAGAAGTTCAAGTACAAAAACAAATGAAGTTCATATGTAACCCTAAAACTCTAAGATAGATAGTGGGGTCACGGATGACGGACTGCTCAAGATGCGACGACGCTGCACGCCGCCGCGTCGTCGCTACTCCGGCTCGTTCCTGTCTCGGCCTCGCAGGGGGAGGGGGTCCCTCCCCCCCCCCCCCGCCCTCGCACTACCGCATTCTGCAGCGCTATGATTTGACAGACGCAATGTGGTTATTCTGTTTCCACCCCCACCGCACGCACCCTAAACCCTAAAACCCTAAGATAGATAGTGGGGTCACGGATGTGACGGACTCGCCTCCGCATGCGACGACGCGGCACGCCGCGTCGCTGCTCGCTCCGCTCATTCTGTCTCGGCCTCGCAGGGGAGGGAGGGGGTCCCACCTCCCTCCCCGCTCGCCTCGCTACCGCATTGTCAAGCGCTATGATTTGACAGACGCAATGTGGTTATTCTGTTTCCACCCCCCACCGCATGCACCCTAAACCCTAAAACCCTGAGATAGATAGTGGGGTCACGGATGTGACGGACTCGCCTCCGCATGCGATGACGCCGCTCGTTCCTGTCTCCGGCTCATTCCTATCTCCGGCTCGTTCCTGTTCCTGCTCTGGCTCGTTCCTACCGCATTTGTTAATAGGCCCAATGCCTATTTCAATGTCTACAATTATTTAAATCTTAAAATAACAAAACATAATTATATTTTAAAAGAAGTTCAAATAGAAAAGATATAGAAGTTCAGGTTTTTGTAAAAACCTCAAAATTAACATTATAAAAAACGATTAGCATACAGAAGTTCAGTGTAGTTATTTACTAAAGGCCACCACCTACTATTAGTACAAAAACATACTAGGTAAAATAAGAAAATATACGCATATCCGTATGAAAATTACACGGTTGCTCATGGGACTAAAAAAAATTAAAAAGCAAACGCAAAAGTACGAAAAAAACATAAAAACAGAAAGAAATAAAAAGGGCTTGCCCCATTACATTGCAAAAGAAGGAAAAAGCAAGTTCGGTATGAACAAGATCAAGTCCGGCTTGTACAACGATTTATTAGATGATCTCGCAAAAAAGGGCATGCATACTTGGACTAATCTCATGGATGCCCGCAAGACAAACTCTAAAAATAACATCTCAGAACTAAAATTATAAAAAAATAAAAAAATATAGCACGATGCACCTTCGCTTTGCAAAATATGGAATGCAATGTGGAAAACCGGAAGTTCAACCATCGATTAGAAAGAAGTCCAGCTTCACGCTACACACTAGCTACAACAAAAAATTGCGTAAGAGATCCAAGAATGAATTACGATATAAATGACTTGTCTGCATTATATTGCAAATGAAAGAAAAACGAAGAAGTTCGGTATGAAAACGCAGAAGTCCAAAGACGAAACCCGGCAAAACCAACACGATCCACCGATCCTCCCCGATCCCGATCCGAGCCGCCTAGCCCCAAAAGAATCAAACGAAGGAAGAGAAGAAGTTCGTATGAAAACGCAAAAGTCCAAATTGTACAACTACCATTATAAGATCTAGAAATAATGAACAAACAAATTCGTCAAAAGCATAAAATCATCGCGCCAAGATTGCAACACGTCCAAGACACCCCTTGGAAATGATCTGGCAACTACCTTTCGACAACTGGAACGACCAGAGGGAAAAATTCAAACCGGCCAAAATAACATCAATGAACCCGCGGGAGTCCAAACATCGAATTGCTAGAAATCAAACCGTAAGGACCCTCCCGATTAAAAATTAAGGATTAGTAAGCCTCGAATTTCACAAAAGTACGCAAATCAGGCAGCAAACAATAAAGAAAAACTAGAAATCAACAGAGACGCGGGTTCCATCTCGGGCGGATGAAGAACATGGGCGATTTCAAATTTGTTTGAAATAACTAAGAATTTGTGGTCCAAACTCGTACCAAAACCTAATCCGCATCGTTCCAGAACATCAACAACATCCAAAACATGCATTAAACTTGTCAGAGAAACAAGTTCATCACGACCCCGAGAGCAAATCCGCCAAAGTGCTAGAATCCGAATCAAAGCAAGCATTTAGACTCTAAAAACCATGTCTGCATTACACTTGCATCACAAACAACACGAATGATCAGAAAAACTCACGGTAGAAGCCACGGTTGCGAAGATAGCCCGAAGGTCAGGTTAGTACAGAGGGAAGTTCAGGCGCGTTACTGGGGAAGGTCAGGTTGTGATCAGAATATTATTCTGATCCGTGATCGTATTAGTGTTTATGTATATATATATATATATATATATATATATATATATATATATATATATATATATATATATATATATATTACACATCATTGGACCTATAACATACGCTTCCTCGGTCTTGACGCTTTTGTTTTTGAGTCAGCTTCTTTCCCTTCTTGTTCGTCAAGAATAATTGAGCCCCTCATTGTGGCTTTGCCTTTTCCATGGAGTACGATTTTTCTTAGGTAATGTAGTATTGATTTTTCTTTTGACGATACTTCATCATCATCGCTATCTTCCTCATTGGTTTGCCGTCTCGATCATAGTCTTCCTCGTTGGCGACTCCATCCATTCCAATGATGTTCCTTTTGCCTCTCCTCACGACAACACGGCTGGGATTGTGCGGGTCAGTTATGAAGAAGCATTGTGTCACGTGCTTAGCGTGTACCCATGGCTCATTTTTTGCGATAGCGTTCACGGTAGCGCTCTTGGCGTCGGGTATAGTCATGGTAGTGAAAATCCGGCTTTCTCTTTCGACATTCTTAGCCCATCTGACACGGAACATCGTCGTGTTGTGCAGTCCAGAGTAGTCAAGCTCCCAGATCTCCTCGACCCTTCTATAAAATCGTTTAGTTGCGCCATTGTCATTGCTGGTCATGCATTCCATCGTCACCCCTGAGTTCTGATCATCACTGTCCATATCTTTGGCTTCCGTGTAGAACGTGTATCCGTTGATATCATATGCCTAATAGGTTACGAGGTTGGGCGAGGGGCCATGTGCTAAGGCGTATATGAGCAATCCGTCCTTAGAGCCCTCCTCCGAGGGATTAGCAATAATATGCTCTTTGAACCAATGCAGAAAGTGGAGTTGTGCTTCTAGTAACTTCGGCGTCCGTCTCCGCATACCCCGGTCACGATACTTCTTTGCGATAATTTCTTTGTGCGAAGGCTACGAAAGGATCTACCTCGCCTAGGTGTTGTAGCACTACCAAGTTTGCTCAGCCAAAGTCGTTTAGTCGATCCGAGTATGCCACGTGTAGTTCCTCGCGATCGCTGTTCGGTGACCATCTCCTTCGAGCCTCCCATCGTGCTTGTTAACGGGCAAACCAACACTAACACCAAAGCGGCTGGTCTGCGCCATATAGAAAATTCTCACGTAAAGAGATGCACTCTTGTGCCAAATAGCCCTGGACGATGCTTCCATCCGGACAGGACATGTTACGAATGAATCCTTTGATGATCCCATTCATCCTCTCAAACGGCATCATGTTGTGCAGGAATGACGGCCCTAGGTCTATTATGTCATCCAATATGGACACACAGATGCACCATCACGTCGAAGAACGCGGGCGGGAAGTACATCTCAAGCTCATTCAATATCACAATGATCTCTTCCTCGTAGCCTTTGAGCTGCTTCACATCGATCGACTTTCGAGAGATGACGTCGAAAAAGTTATCGAGACCAATAAGCGGTCACGGACGTGTTTGTCCATTATCCCTCTACGGGCAACAGTAGTATCTACGCCATCATCACATGACAGTCATGAGACTTCATCCCGCTGAACCTTTTCTTGTCCGTGTCTAGATATCCGCTTATCTTGCCACAAGAATCGAACTAACTTTGACTCGGTAAGGCTCTTAAAGAATTGATTGATCTCACCTGACTTAAGGTGAAGCAAGAAGGGGGCAATAATCCTCTTTCTTTATTTTCTTGCCCTTCTTCTCCCATGCCTCTGCCTCCGCTCTCTGCCTCGTCGACATTTTACGGGTGGCATGTGCAGATCTTCCCTGATTTTCAAATCTTGCAAGTCTTTTCTTGCCTTCGCCCATCCTTGGTCTTATCCGCATGTTCATCGCTGTTGCGAGCAAGCTCTCAAGGACATTCTTACAGATATGCATTTGATCAAGGCAATGAGGTGTATCGAGTTTGTGCCAAGACTCCAAGTCCCGCAACACGACTCGCCTTCCATACCTTCAGCAGCGGGCTCGGCGCCTTTCTCATCGTATTTCCTGGCGCGGGGCACTCCTTCCAGTTTTTCAACAGCTCATCAATTTCGGCACCGCTCCGCTTACGTGGAGGTCCTCGATGCTCAGCGTGACCATTGAATAGATCTCCACGGTTTCACCACGGGTTGTCCTATTCAAGCCATCTTCGATGCCCCACGTACATGATTTTCCCAGACCCGCAATCTTTCCTTGACGTTAGCTGCTGAGACGTCGTATCATCCATGCACCGCGTGCATCCGCAATATCCATGGCACACCTGGCCTGCCACATATCCGTAACCGAGATAGTCCTGCACTGTCGTGATCAGCGTGGCTCTCATGTTGAAATACTCACCTTTGCTGGTGTCCCATGTCTTGGCCGGTGTTTTCCATAACGTGTCTAACTCCTCTTGAAGTAGCCCCAGATACAAATTAATATTATTTCCTGGTTGTTCGGCCCTTGAATAAGCATGCTCATGTGAATGTACTTCGATTTCATGCACAACCAGGGGAGAGGTTGTACATCCATACAAACACGGGCCATGTGCAATGGTTGGTGTTCTGGTTGCCAAACGGATTCATGCCATTGGTACACGCGCCGAGCATGATGTTCCTTGCATCACATTCAAAATACCGATAGAAGCTGTTCAACGCTCTCCACTGGCTTCCATCCTTCACGTGTCTCAGCTTCGGATCATCTTCATCGTCGGGCTTCTTCCTATCCATGTGCCAGCGCATTAGCTTAGCTTCCTTGGGATCTACAAAATACCTCTGGAGACGGGGAGTGAACGGTAAGTACCATACAACTTTCTGGGGACATTTCTTCCCGGCCTTCTTGTATCGAGAAGCATTGCACACCGGACAACTTGTTTTTTCCGCGTGCTCCTTCCGATAAATTATGCAATCGTTGATGCATGCATGGTATCTAACGTGTGGCGATCAAGAGGGCACACGATCTTCTTGGCCTCATCAACACTAGTAGGACATAGATTACCCGGGAAGAACATCCTTTAGGTACTTGAGATGCTCATTGAGGCTAGTGTCGGTCCATTTGTTTTAGCCTTCGCCTTTAGGAATTGGAGCGTGAAACTCAAGCGGGTCACCTCAGATTGCAACCATCATACAATGGAGTGTTCGAGTCTACCACCAGTTGCTCCAGCTTAGCCTCCTCTCTAGAAGCAGCTCTCTCAAGATTGCCTCCTTGCGGCAATGCTTGAACCTCGAGGGTCCCGCACAATTGAACTTAGTACCGATTTAACTCTGCTGCGTGGAGTCCATGTCGCTCTCTCCGCCGCCATGTCCGGGCCCTTCTCCTCCGCCATGTCCGCCCTTCTCCGCCGCCATGTCCGCCTCTTCCCCGCCACCATTATCGATCATCTCTTCGCCTTGCCCGTGTCATCATTGCTCGCCCGTCGGCATCCTCAACATCGCCATCCTCATCTTCAATTATCCATCGAGTATAGCCATCCATGAAACCAGTCATGAGCAAAAGCGCTCGACACCACCATCGCCATGGGGATCGAGCCAAACTATTCCTTTGCATTTTCGACACGGACATAAAACCTTTGTCCGGTTATTTTCTTTCATGTCCCGCATCACCGATCGCAACCACCTGTCCACCATCGCTCCATCGACCATTGTCAACTCTGCACGGTAATAATAAACAAATTGATTATAAAAATGCATGCGTGCATCAAAGTCATAAAAAAATTGGCATGACCTTCCCTAAAAATAGGACATATATGGATCTAGAGTTTGCCCGGAATTCGCCGAAACGGAAATAAATCAACATTTTGGCAAAACATAGGCAACTCAAAAGCAAAATTTGGCGTCAACTCATGCCACACACACAATTTCCACAAACATATCACACACATAATCATATTTCCATTTTGCAAAAGCATGAAACTTTCATCACCTCTATCTCGATCGAGATCGAGCACACGATGGAGATGATGTTGTAGGGAGATCGAAAGTGCACAAAGCTCTTCTTGACAAAGATAGATCTAGTTAGGGGGCAAATAGGTCACTTAACTAAATCCTACACCTACCTAGCTACCTAATTTGGGAGGAGACAACTTCAACTAGTGGAGGGGGAAGGAAAAAGAGAAAGGAGATGCATTAATGGAGGTGGTGTAGTTAGGTAGGAGTAATGAAGAGAGAGAAAGGTGGATAGAAGAGAGAGAGAGTAATGGGGGAGAAGTATTGAGGAAGAAGAAGAGTGAGAGTGGGAGCATGTGGGGGAGGTAGGGGGAAGGGAAGAGAGGAGGGGGAGGGGGAGGTAGGGGAAGGGAAAGAGAGGAGGGGGAGGGGAGGGTACGGGTGGGGAAAGGTGGTGGGTTGGTGCGGGTTAGCAGTAGCGCGGGATCTAAAACGCGCTGCTGCTAAGGAATTAGCAGCAGCGCGCTTTGGGATACGGTGCTACTGCTAACTGGGACAAAAAAGTGTGGCAATTTGAAATTTAGCAGCAGCGATCTTAGAAAAAGCGCGCTACTACTACATCCTTAGCAGTAGTGCGGTTCGCGCGACCGCGCTACTGCTAAATAGAGTTAGAGGAACACCGTCGGTCGATATTTGTAGCAGCGCGTTTTACGACAAGCGCGCTACTGCTAAAAACTTATCAGCAGCGAGATTCCATCACACGCGCTACTACTAGTTAGCAGCAGCGCTCCTTTTTGAGCCGCGCTACTGCTAAGATTCTGTGTATAGGCTTTTCCCTAGTAGTGGCCGAACGCTACCTGGGCCAATCTAAGCGCTGGGTCCACAAAAGGCCCAACAAAAATTTGGGCCGAATATAGGCCGGAGTAAGTTGTGGGCCTGCCACAAAGTGTGAAGGCCCCAATGGCCATTCGAGCCCAAGAAAGATGCAAACCGGCCCAATTGTGGCCCGCTAAAAACCAGGCCCGTTAGAGGCGAATGTTTCGGCTTGGTCGACTACATCAGATTTGTTTTTCAGATAGCGAATGATGGTAGTAACTAGTAGGAATTAAGAACAAACCTACTCTATACAATAAAGAAATTACGGCATAGTAACTTAGAATAAACCTACACTATACAATAAAGGATTTATGGTATATTACATCCACTGGGCATCGAAGTTCACCACCAGTGATCATAAAGCGCAACGAAGAAGCAGATTACAAAAACTGGGCACCGTTGCAGCGTAACAAAATAATACTGCTGTTGCGCAAGCTGCTGAGCAAGGCTGTGAGACCGGCCTAGCATGTCGGTCATAGCTTCCAGGTATAGCTGTTTAGCAATGAGGTTCTCATTGGTGTTCTCCGCAATCTTTCTTGGAGATAGGACTTCAAGTCGAAGTTGAGTTGCAGAATGCCTTTCTACTAGAACTTGGGACTGAAGAAGTCAAACTGATTCAGACAGCGAATTCTGTGAGCTTGTCTGACTGCTAGTCTCAAGTAACTTGAACACTGCATCAAGACAAGACTTTGGGGTTTTCTCGCTATCTTCAAGATGTTTTGTCTTCTTTGCTGCAATATATGTTGGGTTTGTCTCACAGCCTTCAGCAGACTTGTGCATGCCATCAGGCATATCACTCTGAAACAAGCAGAGAGATGACATGTTTTCCACATGTATAAACAAAGATGATAACTGTGCTATCAATTACATCCAATTTCAAATTAGGAAGTAAAGAGTAAGTTCAAAATATCAATAGCATAATCTGGCATTGTTCATAATGCGGGGAGCTTCACCACACTGCTGGATTACCATGTCAACATAACAAGCATAGATGAAGGGCAAAGACAATCATTGTATCTATTTTGGCTAATGTGCATGGCATGTTGTTCATATCATCAGCCACATCAGTAAGATAAAACAGGAGATGACAAGGTGCATATGTGGGCTGCTTCACCACACACTGGATTATAGTTCCACAAAAATAAGCATACATATAGGGAGTATTGAGTAATGTGCATGGTATGAATAAGGAATTTGGTTTTACAAGTAAAACTTGGAACTTACGGTTCTTGCGAACATGCATTTTGATAGAAACAACAAACTAAACAACAGTAAACGATAGGGAGTATGAGCAAATTAAACAACTGTTGAGGATAAAGGCTTTATAAGGACTGACTTACATTAACAGTTAACACCGGCATTATAATGCGCTTCTCCATGCCATGGGAAGGATAACTCAAGAATTTCTGCACAGAATCTTCTTCATAAGCATTGCTTGTACTCTACATTTTGTAGAGAGTAATTATAGATATGATAATACTGGAAGGGATAGAGGATAATGAAGATAAGGTGCGGATTCATGCTACATAATCAACTACCAATCCCTGGAAGTACAAGCGTTACAGGACAAAATGTACTGACAAGACCAATGGGCTACACTTCTGCACTGGCATTGTCTGTGTATTCAACTGTTTGGTAAGATTAAATATAGATCTGATATCTTTTAGTAAATGGTGGGCGAGGGAGATAAGATGCAGAATGCTACACAATGAACCAATCCCTCTTCCCATAATACAAGAGTGTTTTGAACACTGGTGTACTATACAAAATGTTCTTATATTATGGGACGGAGGGAGTAGCTGTTAATGTAAGTACAGTGATAGACGACGTTCAGTCCTTACAACAGGACTGCAGAGCTAAACCTCTTCAAAAGCATTGGGTTGATTCTAACTTTATGTAAGAGTCCATACGGATCTTATAATGTCCACCAAATGGACGATAACGAGGCTAACATGTGCAGTGATGCTACATAATCAAACAACTATGAAAGTAAGTATGGTCATACAGGGCAAGAGGTACTCACAAGAGCAATGCAGTGTGCAGTATAGTTGCGAGATTATGTGGTCCCTTGAGAATGAATGTTCTTCTGCTAACAGTTTTTGTACAAGTGATACGTTAAGGAAAATGCAAAAATGTAGTTCAAATTGTGATGTGGTATCATAAACAGTACCTTACGCTGCAGATGAGACCAATGTGTAACAAGATTATTCCAGTCATTGTCGGATAAATGTAGCACCAGAGACTTTACAGAAATTTCGTTTAGAGACTTGCCATCGAAGTGTGCTTGCCTCAGGTAGAAACGATACTTCATCAACGAGTGCTTGAAAAGCGCAACCAACCCTTGCTCGTCTTGACAATCTAGTTTGGTCCTCGCCTATTTAAAAGAACGAAACCTTGTGTCTTCTGTCAACAGAAACATATGCAGTAATTACCATGAATAACATTAGTAAATTACTGACGCGTAAGTTGTGGAGGAAGACTAGAAATTGTTCTATGTCTACGGTATAATCTTTCCATGAAGCAAAGATGCGCACAAAGTTCCTGACAACAATATAAGCTTCATCTTCTAAACTGGGAAGAAATGGAACAGGGGTCCTATTTGCTGCAATTGGGGCTCTCTCTGGTTCGAAAAGGGAATTGGCAACTGGATTTGGTGTACTCTTTGCTGGAATGGGGGTTTTGCGCCGTAGAGTTGGTGCTATGTCAACTGGCATCATCATACTGTTTTCTGCAGTTGGGATCTGTTGAGTTGGGGCATCAGAAATTACTAGTGTAGTAGTGCTAGAGTCTGCTAGAGTTGGGGTGTTTTGCGGGTCAGGTGATATTGCAACTACACCTAATGGGCTATGTCGTGGATTTGTCACGGCAGATGTCCTAGTGAAAGGACTTAGTCGTGGAGCCATCGCAACGGGTTTACTCGAAGGGGTTAAAGCGGACACAAAGACACGAGGGTTTATACTAGTTCGGTCCCTTCGATGAAGGTAAAAGCCTACGTCTAGTTGTGATGGAATTGATGTGGTCTCGATGGCTAGGGAGCAAACAAGCTTCGCCTAGGTTTGAGTTGTGGTTGTCTCTCTGAACCGCCGCCGGGTCGTCCCCTTATATACACGGGTGACGCCCATCGGTCCTTAGAGTCCCAACCGGTTCATACTCGTATCCCGGTTGGTATCTGTCTATTCCTAACTTACAATACAAGTTATACATTAGGCCGGTTTATGGCTACAGGTTCTAAATCGACTACAGGCCTTGGGCCTTCATCTGTTTATACCACTAATGAAGTTAACCCGGCCCAAGTAAGCCGGTTTACGCCTAGTGGTAATATCCCCAACATTAGGCCCCAGATTGATTTGAACCGGTTCATGTCAATCCTTCCCAAAAGCTTGTGTCTTGGACATCTTCTGGTAATTGGTAAAACGCCATGTCGCTATTTCGTTGTCAGAAACCGCATGACGTCATCATGAAGTTTATCATTTATAACGCCCTCCTTTATCAATAGCTCCTGGATTCGCGCGCTTGACCTAACTCTGTTGCCTTACAAATAAGACTGAAGGGTCATTGCCTTTTCTTTCCCTTCGTCTCTTCTTCTTCGTTTTCCTCGCGTCGCCAGCCTTGGAGCTTCGTCGCCGCCGACCTCGCCGTAGATTGGGCGCTGCATCAACTTTGAACGCACTCGTAGTATCGCGTATCCTTCCACGCCTTCTCCGCTTCCAGTAGTTTCTTCTTTCTTGATCTAGATCTGTTCTTAGGGTTTCATGTTCGCGTTGTGTTCGTCGCTTGCTCATACTCGTACTCTGACTCTTGAATGAATCTGTGAACCCCTGCTCTGTTTAGTAGCAATCTTTTAGCATCCGCCTGTAATTTCACATCTAAGTCCACAGATCTCACGCACATACCCGCTCAATGGTTCACTTCCGTTCTGCCTCACTCTTCTGAATATTTTCTGTTTTTCTGAGCTTGCTATAGATCCACGGCTGTAATAGGATCTTGTGAAACCTGTTTCTGCATACTTAGCCATCCACAACTTCGATTGCTTCCGACGTTTAGGTCAGGCGGTTTAACTTACCATAGAAAAAGTTATTAAACCGGTATATACCATTAGTCCCCTTGTTGAACCGCCAGAATCCACATGATGCCACATCGTAGAAACCCGGTTTATATGTATTGCCTCCGGTTTAGCGTTGTTCAGACCAGCACCTTCTTTTATCTGACATATTCTTGAACCGAAATCACCTATTTCTTGTAGATCTCACCATGGCCAAACAAGTATATGAGTGCAATTGGGTTCCTCTCGCGTCACAGAATCTCAGTTGGATGATTTAGTCCTGATCGACGCTTTAGACAACAAAGATACGATCCACTGGAGGGTTCCTGTAAATAAATGTCCTCCCACACCTCAGGAGGGAGAGGTTGTGGTCTTTGTAGATCACTTGGCCCGGGGCTTCAAACCGCCTGGTTCTAAATTTTACCGGGATGTGTTAGCCAATTTTCAGCTCCGTCCACAGGATATTGGCCCCAATTCCGTTACCAATCTATGTCACTTTCAAGTGCTCTCTTAGGTATACCTTCAAGAGGAGCCTTCAGTCGAGTTGTTTAGAGACTGCTTCCATCTAAACCGTCGCACTGAATTTACCGACGGCCCCAATACTGAATTGGGCGGTATGGCAATTCAGAAAATGAAAGAGATCACTTATCCCCACGTCAAACTCCATACTCACCCCAAGGAGTGGAATGCAACTTGGTTTTATTGCAAGGATACCTCCCCTGACAATGAAAATCCCTTGCCTGGCTTCCGTCCGGAACAGCTCAGCAACACTCACCCTTTTCCACAAAGACTAAGCGCCAAGGAGAGAATTAAATATGCTCCGCAACTGTCCAAGCTCCGAGCCTTTATGGCCAACGGTTTAACGGGAATAGACCTTGCACGCTGTTGGATATCATGGAGCATACCGCCTCTAAGCCGCGCCCGGTTTGATGTGCATGATCTTGATAGCGCCGATGACCCACTCCGACGACTAAAATCCAAATCTCCGACGATGAAGTCACAGATTCGTAAAGAAGATGTTGAATGAACCGAGCACCTCTGGCCAAACCGGTCCGCTTCCATCGCACCACTCAACAAACCGCCAGCGTAGGGTTTAATTGGCTCTATTGTTGAACCTCATTCGCTTTCTCATCGACATTTATTATCGCTGAACTAGGGTGATAATCCGCTTTGGAGCAAGAAGCTTCCACAAGACAAAACGGAGAAGGCAGGCGGTCAACCCGGCCCAAGACCAAGGTTATCAAGAAGCCAGCTCACAAGAGGAAAACCATCGCTTCATCTGATCCAGCTATTGATGATGATGTGGGTAACCCGGACCTTGAGGTAGAACTTGATTCACTAGGCTTACTTTTTACACGCCTTATTGATGATGATGCTTGTCGACAACGCTTTGAAAGAATGTTGAAGTTCTTGAGGTAACTATTCTCTCTTCCGATTCAGAAATCTTGCCTTTGCCAAAATTTCGCCAGCAAACCGGAAAGTTAAATTTTCTCATCCTCTTGCTTACTTGGATCCCAAATTTCTTATGAAGACCCAAAGAACATGAAGTCACCGACAACCCGCACAAAGGCGTAGTTACCTCCGCCGATTTACCAAACAGTCCGGTTCAAAAAAAGCTGCTCGAGGTCTCCGACCTTTTATTGATTTAAATCCTAAAGCGGGTTTCTTCCACAACCTCTTAATCCATCCGACCCGATTATCGTTTACTTCTCATTCATCCTCCGTGAATCGTCGGCCACTCAGCCGCCACCATCGAAAACGGTTCTTGGGTAAGCTAGGCTGAACATATGCTTCCAGTATACTGTGTAATGGCTTATGCTGTTCCTTGACTCTTTGTTTTTCTTTCAGGGCCAAACCTAAACCAAGCAAGAAGGCTTGCCTGGATAAAGCGGCTGAAGAAGATGTCGCCCCAGAACATGACAAAGCGCCAGATCTTGAAGAGTTTGCTCCTGAGGATATTCCCAATGATCCTCCTTTGCAAGACGATGCTATTCCTGAAGAAAGGCCTATTAACACTTCAGTCTCTGCTGACCCGCCTGCCAGCTCCGTCCAGATTGAAAAATCCCACAGTCCTGCTGACAAACCAACCGCACCAACGCAAACCGGCAAGTCCAAAGATGATGATGTTGTGATTACCGGTGTAGGTCGCTTTGAACCCGGGAATCCTGTCACCTTAACCAAGCATACCGTAAAAGAGGATTTTTCCGCTCTGAACAAAGGAAAATGGGATGTTGAACTGGAGACATATGCTGCTCTGAGTGCCCAAGATCTTCATTCTGGCTATTTAAATCGGCTTTATACTAGCCGTGACTGTGAAGTTGGTCTGGTAAAGATGATGAGGGATAAATTTGAGGTAACTTATTTCTTCACTTACTGCCACTGTATTAGCCCTCCTAGCCCCCAAGGGCTGGTTTGTAACCTCCGTCAAACCGGTACTTTGAATATAATCCTCAACACTTTGAAATCCGCCAATATAGCCCCCAAGAGCCGGTTCAACTTAGTATAATTAAACCGGGACTCCATTAAAACTATCATCAGAACATAATTTGATCAAATAGGCATTAGCCCCCAAGTGCCAAGTTGAATACCTGTATTGAGCTTGGGACTTTGCAATCAAATAATAAATAAAAATGAAAGGTGCATTAGCCCCCAAGTAGCAAGCTTATAACTTGTTATGTGGTTGGTACTTCAAACTCTTGGACCGCTTGCTTAAAGCTAAATGTTGTCTGTATGCAGGCTGAGGTGAGAATCAAGGAGGACCGGATTGCCGATTTGCGGGAAACCTTGAAAACCCAACAGACTGAAACATACAAGGCAAAGGAAGAATTGACTAGCGCCTTGAGCATCGCTGAACAGCTGAAGGATGGCTTCAAGAAAGAACGGGCTAATTGGGCCACTGAGAAGGCTACTTTAACCAAAAGAGCTGAAAATGTTGAAGCTGACCTTAAACCGGTGGTTGATGAGCTTACTGTCGTAAAGCGGCAAATACACTCCATGACCGCTGCGATCTTTGGTAAGCTCCTTTTAATTTCTGTAACAACTCGAGCCTGCTTATGATAAATCCGGTTTGAGATCATCCCTGCATTGTTGCAGGTACACGTATTGGGCACTTAGGGTCAGATGTACGGAAGAAGCTGAAGGCTGCCTACACCTTAGTTGAACAACTGTATACCGGAGCGCAGCGGATCATCACCACAGCCTCTCATAACAATCCGGCACCCTCTCTAATTCAGGATACCCTTAATAGGTTGTCAACGCTTCCTGCCCGGATTGAAGAGCTGAAAAAATCTGCTGCTCGAACCGGAGCCATTAACGCCTTGATCCGGGCAAAGGCATGGGTGCCAGATTTCGATCCTGTGGAAGCAGCTCAAGGCTATCCCAGCCTTAAGGAAGATGGCTCCGAGTTCAATGAAGATGATTTGAGGGCAATAAACCGTGCAGTGCGCCCTCTGGCTTGTCAACTAGTTGAAGAGGCAGACTAGACGCATTATCAAGCGCAATACAACGATCAGAACAAGCGAGTGCCTGCCCCAACTCTTGAAGCGGAGAATCTGATTCCTCCAATGCGTAAGCATACTTATGCTCTTGATATTGAACCGTCTTCTCTGATCCATGAAGAGGCTGTTTTCCAAGCTTTAATGGGAATCGACTGGACCATTGTTGATTTCCAGGCAATGGATAGAGACGAGGAAGTCAAGCAACAAGAAGACGATGAGCAGGCTTGAACCGGCGGCCGGTTTAGATAGTTGTCTTTGGCAGCCCTCCAAAATAACAATGATCTTATTTGGGCACCGTGTTGCCTTGTAATAGGATAGTTAATACTTCTGCCTTGAATATGCCTTCGCGCATAAGTATTGATGCTTTTGCTTGAAAAGCCTCAATTTATATTGCCTGCAATCAGAAAAACTTGGACTTCGGTGGTGGTTATACCACCACCCGGTTTATGATCTGGATATATATATATATATCAGCAATGTATTCAAAACATATAACAGAATAGGCGATACAAAGTACCTGCCATAACTGGGCATGAAAGCTGGCTTAACCAGGCTTGAAGCGGAGGTTTAATAAACCATTACCGTCAAAGGGGCTATGAAAATAACACGGAAGGAAAGGCAATAATAAAGACCATTTTGCAAAAAATATGCTATACTGAGCTGATCAGATGGTGTTACCATGGTCGGACAGGACCAAGCCCCCAATAGGAGTGACAATGATTCAAGTCAGCCAGGTCCCCAAATGAAACCGTGGCATATATGCCAATCAAGGCGTGGCAATGGTTCGGGTTCGACCAATCCCCCAAGTGATTTGGTGGCCTTAGGCCGATCAAGAGGCGTGACTGGTTCAGACTTGACCATGTCCCCAAGTGATCTGGTGGCTTTCGCCTATCAAAAGGTGTTGCGTTGGTTCGGACACGACCAAGGCCCCAAGTGATATATAAAAAAGCAAATTTCAAGGGGTAAACCGGAGGCCACTTTAAAACAGAACCACTCCATGTAACCACGCATGATAACAAAGGACAGAGACCCCGCTTTAGCTGAGGCTCCGGTTTTATTATATCAAAGATAATATATGCATTGTTATAATATGTACATAGATAGAGCCGATGGCTCAAGTGTAGTAAGGCCGAAGATGAGCTATGTTCCACGACCTGTTGGTCTCCTCCTCTGATGTGCGTGAATCTTTATGCTCTCGAATATCAATCGATAGTACGACCCAGTGCGATTCTTGTCGACCACAAAAGGTCCCTCCCAAGGTGGGGATAACTTGTGCATATCTCGTGCGGTCTTGGATGAGTCGAAGCACCAAATCTCCTTCTTGAAAAGTTCTGGTTCTAACCCGGCGACTGTGATAGCGACGAAGATCTTGTTGATAAATCGCTGAACGGGCAGCCGCTATATCACGCTCCTTGTCCAATAGGTCTAAAGCATCTTGCCGTGCTGTCTCATTGTCCACTTCAACATAAGCTGCCACACGAGGTGAATCGTGCCGGATATCACTAGGGAGAACTGCCTCCGCTCCGTAGACCATAAAAAACGGCGTGTATCCTGTGGATCGGTTGGGCGTAGTATTGATACTCTATAGCACAGATGGTAGTTCTTCAACCCAACATCCTGGTGTTCTTTGCAATGGAACCATAAGCCGGGGTTTGATGCCTCGCAATATCTCTTGATTAACCCGCTCGCTTGCCCATTGGACCGGGGTGAGCCATCAAGATACGCTAAGTCGATGTGCTCGCTCACGTAACTCCTTCATAGCGCCCTTGGATAAATTGGTACCATTGTCAAGAATGATACTGTGTGGAAAGCCAAACCAGAAAATCACCTTTTGATGAACTGCACACCGTTGTCGCATCACACTTGGCCGACAGTTCGCTTCAACCCACTTGGTAAATTTGTCAACTGCCACCAAAAGGTGGGTTTTCTTATCCTTGGATCTTTTAAAAGGTCCGACCATATCCAGCCCCCAAGTTGCAAACGGCCAAGTGATTGGGATCATCCTCAATTCTTGAGCCGGCACATGAGCACGTCGTGAAAATTTCTGACAGCCATCACACCGTTTAACCAAGTCCTCCGCATCAGCATGCGCTGTCAACTAGTAGAACCCGTGACGAAACGCCTTTGCCACCAGAGACTTTGAACCGGCGTGGTGTCCACAATCTCCTTCATGGATTTCTCGTAAGATTTCCTAGCCTTCTTCAGGAAAAACACAACGTTGAAACGCTCCTGACACACTGCAATGATGCAATTCGCCATTGACAATTGTCATAGACTTGGATCGCCGGACTATCTGCCTGGCTAAAATCTCATCCTCTGGCAACTCCCCCCGGTTCATGTACGCAAGATAAGGAACTGTCCAATCCAGAATGACATGCAGGGCTGCCACCAATTGAGCCTCCGGATCAGGAATAACCAAATCCGCTTCACCTGGGAGCTTGACTGACGGGTTGTGCAACACGTCAAGAAAGACATTAGGCGGGACCGGTTTGCGCTGAGAGCCCAACCGGCTTAAAGCGTCCGCCGCTTCATTCTTCCGACGGTCCACATGATCCACTTGATAATCCTTGAAGCAACCCGCAATATTATCCACTTCACGACGATATGCGGCCATGAGCGGGTCCTTAGAATCCCAAGTGCCAGACACCTGTTGAGCCACGAGGTCCGAGTCACCGAAGCACTTAACCCGGCTTAAATTCATCTCTTTAGCCATCCGGAGACCATGGAGCAAGGCTTCGTACTCAGCTGCATTATTAGTACAAGGGAACATTAAGCGGAGAACATAACAAAACTTATCACCTCGTGGGGAAGTTAATACGACTCCAGCCCCCGAGCCTTCCAATTGCCTGGATCCATCAAAATGAATAGTCCAATATGTATGATCCGGCTTCTCCTCTGGTGCTTGCAACTCCGTCCAATCATTGACGAAATCAACAAGTGCTTGATACTTCACCGCCGTCCGAGGCACGTATTTCAATCCGTGTGGCCCAAGCTCGATAGCCCACTTGGCAATCCGGCCAGTCGCCTCCCGGTTCTGTATGATATTGCCCAAGAGAGCTGACCTGACCACTGTGATGGGGTGCCCTTGAAAATACTGCTTCAACTTCCGGCTTGCCATAAAAACTCCATATACCAGCTTCTGCCAATGCGGATACCTTTGCTTGGATTCAATAAGCACCACGCTGATATAATAAACCGGCCGCTGAACCGGATATTCCTTGCCTGCCTCCTTGCGTTCCACCACAATAGCCACGCTAACTGCCCGAGCATTGGCCGCTACGTATAATAATAACGGCTCCTTGTCGACCGGAGCTGCAAGAACGGGCAGATTGGCTAACTGCCGCTTCAAGTCCTCCAATGCTTCATCAGCAGTCGGACTCCAAATGAATTGATCTGTCTTTCTCAGCATCTGGTACAAAGGGATAGCCTTCTCTCCGAGGCGGCTGATCAAGGTTGTTAGAATCATGATTTTGAATCGGATCGGAGCTCCGATGGTAGGATCGCAAATCGTAGAATCTTCACTATCAGGATCGTAGAAACGTAGATTCTATGAACTAAAATCATAGAATCAGAGGGGTTAGTTTGGATCGTAAAGTCATAGAATCGTATAATAGAATCACGATTATGACAACCCTGCGGCTGATAAACCGTCTCAGCGCGGTGATCCGGTCCGCCAAACGCTGAACATCGTTGATACACTTCGGTTTAGCCAGGGAGGTGATAGCCGTAATCTTCTCCGGATTAGCCTCAATTCCTCTGTTGGACACAAGAAAACCCAGTAACTTGCCTGCCGGAACACCAAAGACACACTTGGCCGGGTTAAGCATCATCTTGTAAACTCGCAAGTTGTCAAAGGTTTCCTTCAAATAATCCACCAGCGTCTCCTTCTTCCTTGACTTGACTACAATATTGTCCACATAGGCATGCACATTGCGGCCGATCTGTTTATGCAGGCAATTCTGTACACACCGTTGATAAGTAGCTTGGGCACTCTTGAGCCCGAAGGGCATAGATACATAGCAGAAGGCTCCAAAAGGAGTAATAAACGATGTCTTCTCCTGGTCCTTAACCGCCATTTTGATTTGATGATATCCAGAATATGCATCCAAGAAACTCAAACGCTCACAACCCGCCGTGGCATCAGTGATCTGATCAATGCGGGGGAGGGCAAAAGGATCCGCTGGACAAGCCCTGTTAAGATCCGTGTAATCCACACACATACGCCAAGTGCCGTTTTTCTTAAGGACTAGCACCGGATTAGCAAGCCACTCTCGATGGAACACCTCAATGATAAAACCAGCTGCTAAGAGCCTGGCCACTTCCTCTCCAATGGCTTTGCGCCTCTCTTTGTTAAACCGGCGGAGAAATTGTTTTACCGGTTTATACTTAGGATCCACATTAAGAGTGTGCTCAGCGAGTTCCCTCAGTACACCTGGCATGTCAGAAGGTTTCCATGCAAAAATGTCCCGATTCTCACGGATGAACTCGATGAGCGCGCATTCCTATTTAGGGTCCAAGTTGGCACTGACAGTGAACTGCTTGCATGAATCGCCGGGAACGAAGTCAACAAGCTTGGTCTCAGCTACCGATTTGAACTTCAGATCCGAATCATGCTCTGTGGTTGGCTTCTTCAAAGGGGTCATGTCCGCCGGATCAACATTGTCCTTATAATATTTCAACTCTTCCGTGGCACAGACCGACTCTGCATAAGCCGCGTCACCTTCCTCACATTCCAAAGCAACCTTACGGCTCCCATGAACCGTTATTGTGCCCTTGTAACCCGGCATCTTGAGCTGCAAGTAGATATAACAAAGCCGCACCATGAATTTGGCATAAGCCGGCCGCCCAAACAAGGCGTGATACGGGCTCCGGATCTTCACCACCTCAAAAGTTAGTTTTCCGGATCGGGAATCGTGTTCGTCCCCAAAAGCCACATCCAGGGCTATCTTACCAACAGGATATGCAGATTTGCCAGGCACCACACCATGGAACACCGTATTAGACGGTCTGAGATCCTTGTCTGTTAGTCCCATGCGGCGGAATGTCTCATAGTATAGTATGTTAATACTGCTCCCTCCATCCATGAGTACCTTGGTGAATTTATAACCCCCCACCTGAGGGTCTACCACTAATGCTAGCTGGCCCGGATTATCAACCCGGGGCGGGTGATCCTCCCTGCTCCACACGATAGGCTGCTCCGACCAGCGTAAGTAACGTGGTAGGGCCGGTTCAACAGAGTTCACCGCTCGCTTGTGGAGCTTTCGGTCGCGTTTATCCAAGCTAGTTGTGAAAACATGATATTGCCCATGGTTCAACAGTTTTGGCTGGCTCTGATAACCCGACTGTTGCTGCTGCCGCCGGGCCGCTCGATTATTCTGTTGTTGTGACCGCCTCGATTGAGACCTCGAACCGAAGCTCCATCGTGGCCCGCCCATGGAAACCGGATCCTGAATCGCCACCGACCAGCGGTCATACCGAAGGCATTAGAGTTTTTAAACTCCCGCATAATATAACAATCCTTCCAAAGGTGGTTAGCCGGCACCTCCTTCGCCCCTGCTTTGGGCAAGGCTGATTCAACAAATAATTCAAACGGTCCGCGTTAGGATTGGGAGCCCCATTACGATTTGCCGCTTTACCTCTGCGCCGCTGCCCCCTGTCCTGTGCGTTAGTGTTGGCCACAAAGTCCATGTTGCCATCCGCCTTGCGCTTGCCTCCATTTCCATGACCCGCCGTTTGTACTTGCTGCCCTTGAGTTGCTATTCTTCTTTCCCTTCCTCGCTTCATCATCATCGCCTCGAGATCCTTGGTACTATCCGAATCAGCATACTTCACTAAAGCGCCCATGAGAGTTCCCATGTCATTACGTAACCGCTTCATGCGCCCCAATTTCAATTTTAAAGGCTTAAACCGCAGCTGCCCTCTCCGTGGTTAAGATCGCAGAGTCGGATTGATCCCGCCGACGAGTGCAAACTTCCAAACGCCAAGCGCATCTAATGGGTCGTTGATTCTCCATCCTCCTCGACACAAGACGCCAGTGTCTACTATGGACTTGGGCTGCTTACATGTATCTTTGAAATTTGATAAACCGGCCCGCAATCGGGCCCATGAGTGATAGAATTGGGCGGCAGCTCTTCAACCAAGTACGGGCCGTGCCTTCAAGCATCATGGTGAAGTATTTTGCACACGCCGTCTCATCCACATCTAACATTTCCATGGCTATCTCATAACTCTCTACCCACGCTTGGAGATAAATCAGCGGTGTAATTCGCACCTTGCGCGACCCTTGAAATCTTTGGGCAGGCGACGCTATGCGTAAAGCGGGACTAAACAAGGCACTCCTAAGCGGATGCAACCCCGTCCGGCGGAGGTGGTAGGACGAACCGGGCGATGTCGACCAAGATCATTCTCAGGCGCTAACTCGCCTCCCTTCGCGTTCGGGCCCACCCACCACATCCTGAGCATCGCGAACACCACCTGCCGGGTTACGGGCCGCTTCACGGCCTCGTGCATTGCTCGATATGGCCGGTTCATCCATGCACCTGCTATAGCTCCGGCTCGGACGGGGCGTGGAGTGAATCCGATCGCGGCTGTACGAATATGCCTCCTGTTGAATCAGCGCGGTCCGGAGAAGTTCCTTAACCCGGTGCGTCTCTATCGCTTGCGGAGAGTCCCCTTCGACCGGGATAGCCTCTAATCGCGCGGCAGCTGCAACAAGGTTGTCCATAGGATTAGAATAATGACTCGGGGGTGTCTGAACCGGCGGAGGAACCACAATGTTCTGTTGAGGAGGTTCCATCAGGCGGGGTTGGACCGTCGCCCACGCCCCGTGCTCGATCCGGTTTGCCTCCATCGCGGCGGATTACCGGGTCCAGCTCTGGAGGTGAAAGAGATTTCGGGGTCAAATCCTAACGGCAAAGCGTGATCTGGCTTCCGCTTCAAGACCTCTGTGATGCGCTCGGTCAAGCATGAGCTTATAGGCCTGGCTTCCAAAGCGCCCGCCTGCGCGCCATCCTGTCCTTTTCCGCTGCCAGATCCGCTTTGGCTTGCACGATCTGCTCTCTCACCTTTGTAATCTCTGCATCATGGGCCTCCTGATCCGCCGGATTAGCCTCTGTCACAAGCACGGCTAGTGCATCAAACAAATCAGATAGAACTTGAACCGGCGGGCGCACAAGGCCTCCTGCCCCTGCTGCCGCTACCGCTGCTGATCTGGAGAGCATTGTTGCGGAGGTCGAAGAGTGATTCGCCGCCTGTGTGCCGCCATGAATATTCCAACCCGTTGATCTGACCGGGGTCCGAATATCGTTATAACGCCTCGATGCGGCTATATCTCCCACGTGTCGGCACGACTTAGAGGCATAACCGCATTGAAAGCAATGTCGCAAGTGAGGTAATCTTCACACAACCCATGTAATACATAAGGGAAAGAGATACATAGTTGGCTTACAATCGCCACTTCACACAATTACATGAATAAAGCATTACATCATTCAGATACAATCAAGGTCCGACTACGGAACCAAAATAAAAAGAACCCCAAATGCATAAAAGTCCCCGATCGACCCCAACCGGGCTCCACTATCGATCAACTAGAACGAAACAACACAAAGGGCAAGATCTCCATCGAGCTCCTCCTTGAGCTTGATTGCGCCACCGCCGGGTAACATAGGCACCGCAAACTGGTTTTGAAGTATCCGTGAGCCACGAGGACTCAGAATCCCATTACCATGGGTATCAAGACTAGCAAAGCTTAATGGGAAAGGAAGGGCAAAGTGGTGAGGTTGCAAAGCAGCGACTAAGCAAGTATGGTGGCTAACATACGCAAAGAAGAGCGAGAAGAGAACAAGCGGAATGGTCGTGAAGTTAGCAATGATCAAGAGGTGATCCTGAACACCTACTTACGTCAAGCATAACACGTAAACCGTGTTCACTTCCCTGACTCCGCCGAAAGAGACCATCACGGCTACACACTCGGTTGATGTGTTTTAATTCGGATCAAGTGTCAAGTTATCTATAACCGGACATTAACAAATTCCCATCTGCCACATAACCGCGGGCACGGCTCTCGAAAGTTTAAACCCTGCAGGGGTGTCCCAACTTAGCCCATGACAAGCTCTCGCGATCATCGGGAATAGACCTTCACCCGAGACACTCCGATCGACTCGGTATCCCGTACATCAAGACATTTCGACAATGGTAAAACAAGACCAGCAAAGCCGCCCGCGCATCGACATCCCGATAGTAGCCACAGATCTCATCTCGTGCCACGACCGGATGAGCTAAGCGTCTGAGTACCGACGTAACCCAAGTTGCTAAGGGATGGTCCCAAGACGGTGCTCTAGTTTGGACCAACGCTAGACAAGCAATCGCCCGGGGCTATAATAAAGATGACCCTTGGGTTAATTACTCCCAAGGGAAATATAGGTGGTGGTGAGGCAAATGGTAAAAGTCAATGTTGGGCCTTGCTGGACAAGTTTTATTCAAAGCGAACCGTCAAGGGGTCCCATAAATCACCCGACCGCTTAGGAACGCAAAATCGGGGAACATAACACCGTATGACGGAAACTAGGGCGGCAAGAGTGGAACAAAACACTGCATAAGGCCGAGCCTTCCACCCTTTACCAAATATATAGATGCATTAATAATATAAGAGATATTGTGATATCCCAACATAAACCCTGTCCACCATGGAGCAATCTTCAACTTCACCGCAGCTAGCAACGCTATAAGAGGGCTGAGCAAAGCGGAACATAGCCAAACAATGGTTTGCTAGGAATGGTGCCAAAGGTTAGAGGTTCATGGCAATTATGGGATGGCTGGACAAACAGTAATAGGTAGCGCAAAGATAGCGAAAGAACGAGGCAACTAGCATAGCAATGATAGTAGTGAGATCCAGGTAGTAGCGGTCATCTTGCCTGAAATCCCGCAAGGAAGAAGAACGAATCCATGAAGAAGACAAACGGGCGAGATTTAACGAATCCTCACAACTCCGAACGAAACCGGTTAACGAGAGAAGCAAACCGAAAGAAGCAAACCACATGGTAAACAACCATCACATAATCATGGCATGATGCACAACCAGGTATGATGCATGTCCGGTTTAATGAGGCATGGCATGGCAAAGTCCACAAAACTATCTTACAAATTAAGTGGAGCTCAATATGCAACGAGTTGCATATTGACGGAACACCACATTCAAGTATTTAGTTCACTCTCGTTTATGCTACTCATCAATGTTAAATGTTGTTAAGCATGGCAAGGGGTGAAGCATAATGGAAACTAACTATTTAAGCAAGTTTAAATGAGGCCGGAAGAATAAACAACAATTCCGGAAACTCCTCATATGCATATATTAGGTTTGGTACTGTTCTGCCCTAAACACAATTTTAATGTTGTTAAACAGCAAAATAAAGTGGACCATGTTAATCTAGGCATTTTTCCACCCCATTTACATATAAAGAACATTAAATTCTGAGTTACGGTTATTTAGTTATGAATTAAATCATTTTAGCATGGCATAGGAGCAAATTAATGTAAACAACATTTTAAACATATTAACATGGGATGAAAGTGGCATAATATTAATCTACACAAAATTCTAAGCATTTTACATGTTTGAATCATTTTAATCCGATGCACGATTAATGAGTTATTAATGCATGAGCTACAGGGGGTTTTCTGCAAATCAGTAAATCCTGGATAATGCTAAAATCGCAGACAGGAAAAAAACACTAAACGGGCCGAAACTTGGCTGGGCCAAAGTGCACAGGAGAGGGGCGGGGTCTGCTCACCCATGGGCTTCGGCCCGATTTGGAAGGAAGGGAGCTGGGCCGCGGGGTCTGGTCCGCGGGCCCACGAGGCGGCGCCGGTCAACGGCGAGCGGGAACGAGCCCGCTCCCGAGCGGGACGACGACGGCGGCGGAAGACGGCGGCTCCGGGCGATGCGGGCAGACGCCGAAGCGCGGGCTTGCCGAGAACGGGTGCTGGGCGCGGATCCGCCGGCGGCTCGCGGATCCGGCGCGGCGGGTCGACGGGCGCGCAGGACGCAGCGGCGACCTCGGGTTGACGCGCGGCGAGGCGCGGGCGAGGAGATCCGCGGCGGAGGTGCGACGGCGGCGGGCAGCGAAGCGCCGCGGCGCGGCCGCGCCGGTGGCGGCGGAGGCGAGGAGGAGCGGGTGCGGCGCGCGGCAGAGAGCTCCGGCGATGCGCGCGCTGAAGTCCGGCGAGGCCCCGCGAAGGGGGCGAGGGCGACGGCGCGCTGTCTGGGCGGATCGGCTGCTGTGGCCCGGAGCGGGCCGGAGATGGGTTCCGCGGGCCCGGCGGCGAAGTGGGGCGCTGGGGGACACGTGGCGGCGCGCGAGAGGCTGGGGCGGCGGCGCGGGTGATGTGGCGTCCCCGGATTGGCCGGAGCGACGTGGAGGGCGGACATGTCCGGCCCGGTTCGGACATGTTCGTCGGCGGGAGGAGGAAGAAGGCTAGGGTTTGGACGAAAATTCGGAGGGGGAGGTGTATATATAGGTAGAGGGAGCTAGGAGAGTCCAAATGAGGTGCGGTTTTCGCCCACACGATCGTGATCGAACGACCAAGAGCATGGAGAGGAGTTAGATGGGTTTTGGGCCACTTTGGAAGGGGTGTTGGGCTGCAACTCAAAGAGGGCTTCTGCGGTTACCCGGTTAACCGTTGGAGTATCAAACGACCTCCAAATGACATGAAACTTGACAGGCGGTCTACCGGTGCTATACCAAGGCTGCTTGGCAAACCTCGGGCCATTCCGAGAAAGTTTAACACCCGCTCACAACAGGAGAGAAGAAGGGGACGCCGGGGAACATAGGAGCGCCGGATTGCAAAACGGACAACGGGGAAAAGGCTCGGATGCATGAGACGAACACATATGCAAAATGAAATGCAAAATGAAATGCACATGATGACATGGAAAAGTGCAACACGCAAGCAAATGACATGGCAACGACGGCGAATAACTGGCGGACACCTGGCGCAACGAATCCGGGGCGTTACAACTGTCGCCATCGGAACAGCCCCTAACCTGGTCGTCTTGCAACTGGTATAGCGATTCGGTCTCTCCGGTCGAGGACTCGTCGCCGGAATAGACGACGGTCTCGCTACCATGTTCTGACTCGTCCTCATGCTCTCCTTCGTGGACGACTCCAACGAAGACACGCTTCACGGCCGGTTTAGCCTGGGTAGATCTCGCACGCTGAGCCGTCTCGACGAGGTCGGTGCAGATGTCCGGCTCAGGCCCAGGCTCACCGATCTTGCCGATGAAAACATGTATGCCACCAAAGGGGACCCGGTACCCGTACTCGATCGAATCGGCCTCGGGACCCCATCCTGCGTCATCGATGTAGATCTTGCCACGACGACTCTTGGTCATCCGGCCCACAACATAGCCTTCGAGTCCTTTGAGCTCGCCCTCCAAGATCGTCAAATCATCGTGCGATAGCCCCACGGTGGGCGCCAACTATCGTGGATTTCTCACGGCAGATGTCCTAGTGAAAGGACTTAGTCGTGGAGCCATCACAATGGGTTTGCTCGAAGGGGTTAAAGCGGACACAAAGACACGAGGGTTTATACTAGTTCGGCCCCTTCGATGAAGGTAAAAGCCTACGTCTAGTTGTGATGGAATTGATGTGGTCTCGATGGCTAGGGAGCAAACAAGCTTCACCTAGGTTCTTGTTGTGGTTGTCTCTCCTGAACCGCCGCCGGGTCGTCCCCTTATATACACGGGTGACGCCCGTCGGTCCTTAGAGTCCCAACCGGTTCATACTCGTATCCCGGCTGGTATCTCTCTATTCCTAACTTACAATACAAGTTATACATTAGGCCGGTTTACGGCTACAGGTTCTAAATCGACTAGAGGCCTTGGGCCTTCATCTGTTTATACCACTAATGAAGTTAACCCGGCCCAAGTAAGCCGGTTTACGCCTAGTGGTAATATCCCCAACAGGCTATTTGATTTATCAGGTGTCACTACCTTTTCCAAATACTTTGCTTGTGCTCCTCCACGATCAGCAATCGCCCTCTTCCTTTTGAACGTCTCATACACAAGAACAACATTTGAATGGATAAATATGGTATGATGACAGATGGAATATGTACTGAAAATGGATAGGCAGGGCGTATTCACATACACGATGTGTAAACTAAGCTTAACCATGGTGCAACAAAGTAGAAACAATGCAAAGCATTAGTTGCAAGATATGTGCGACCAATATAACCGTGGAAAGTTAGAGCAAGCACCTTGATGGGTGAATAAGATAGGGCATCTGCCTCTGACTCATCCACTAGGGAGCTACATTGACTTAGGTCTCCCTCTAGCTTAGAATCACCGTTAGGATCATATTCTGAGCATGAACCTGTAGGTGGAGAGCATTTGCATTGCATTGCATCCATACTTGATTTCAGTCCCTTAATGCCAAGTTTGACATCCATGGCATTGTTCTACTTTATTCTTTTCATGCGCGCAAGCTCATAATCATTATGATGCTGTTCAGAATATGAGATTCATGAAAACATAAAAAAGTAGTCAGATTATCTATGGAATGCATTGCGGATTCAACTCGAAGAGTGTCTCCCTATAAACCCCTCAAGATATGCAAAGTTCACCCCAAACCGTCTTGACTGCACACACACGTAAATACAAACCCCTTATGTCTCTATAACAGGCAGACACACATCTCAAAACTGAAGTAGGAACATTAGAATCATATCAAATTTGTATTTGAACAAATAAACCAAGGAATTATGAGTGGCATAATGTTTAGCTTCAAGGGTGGAGTGTCGGTAGTGCAACACAAAGCAAGTAGGTAGATTGTATTCCATGTAAAAGATCGTAGCCTATCTAAAAGCAGGAAATGACACTTTCTTTCTATACAATGCAGTGTTCATTGCCCACACATGATGGAAGAGATCACACAGAGAAATTCTATTCACTCATGTCTACGGTTTCAGTATTTTGAAACAGGGTGGTCCACCCTAAAAGAATATTGACAGCAAATATGAGAAGGCAAGCATAGATGTAGTGAATCAATCATTTACTTGTGAGCTCACTAGGACAAGTATGCAGAATTGTAACTGCAGTAAGAGACCATCCAATATCTGAATCAAGAAGTTTGTCTAGCACTTACGGTTTGAAACTAATTGACATGAATAATTGGATATCATATTGAATGAGTAAGAAAGACAAGTAAAATTGTCAACAAACCTGGCCTGCAGTAGTAATCTAGGTCAATGTCACTAGGACCAACAATCCAAAATGACTAGTGTCTGTTCCTAGGGCTAGAATTTTGAAACCCTGTGAACTTTATAGGTACTAAAGATTACTGAAATACATCTGAATCATTAAGTGTAGGTAGCACTCAGCACACACCAAACCCTAATGACAGTCCTGCCTAATGAGTAATGAATCAATTAGAAAATGGGTGATGAGGAGTGGCTGCTGAAGTGCTGAGTGTTGAGGACGTATCTCAGGATAAATTGTGTTGGCGTAGTGGGTGTTGCATGCCTGAGCCCTGAACGGACTGGGAAGGTAGGCATGGAGGCGCGCACGGGTAGCGTTGACACTGTAGGGCAAGCGGCTCCTGACCTCCTGCTAGCCCGACGTCTCCTCCTAGAGTCATGCCGTCCGGGGAAGGCAAGTCACCGGCGAGGCAGGTGGCTAGGGGCGAGTAGAGATCGGAAGCGCGTAGTAGAATAGAGGGGAATCGGGGCCTGGGACGACCCAAAATCCCAGGGTGGGCCGGCCCATCGTGGGCACCCTGTAGAGATACACACCCGAGTGGCGAACGTGCATTTTCGAAACTAAATTAGGAACATTTAGCTGACCAATTAAATGAATCTGTTTTAATAATATCAGATTCGTATTTGAACAACTAAGCTTGTTTAGCTTGATGGGTGGAGAAGTGGTATTATGACACGAAGCACGTATTCTGATCGTATAGTGATCATAAAATGGAGAAACCCTAAGCATTTTTTTAGCAAAAGAGGGTTTGCCCTCCGTTTTCTATTAAAGAAACCACCACGGAACCAACATGATCAATTAAACCCTAAGCATGATTGTCGGTGTCAAAACCGGCGGATCTCGGGTAGGGGGTCCCGAACTGTGCGTCTAGGCGGATGGTAACAGGAGACAAGGGACACGATGTTTTTACCCAGGTTCGGGCCCTCTCGATGGAGGTAAAACCCTACTCCTGCTTGATTGATATTGATGATATGGGTAGTACAAGAGTGGATCTACCACGAGATCAAGGAGGCTAAACCCTAGAAGCTAGCCTATGGTATGATTGTTGTAATGGTTGTTCGTCCCTATGGATTAAAACCCTCCGGTTTATATAGACACCGGAGAGGGCTAGGGTTACACAGAGTCGGTTACAATGGTAGGAGATCTAGATATCCAGATTGCAAGCTTGCCTTCCACGCCAAGGAAAGTCCCATCCGGACACGGACGAAGTCTTCAATCTTGTATCTTCATAGTCTTGGAGTCCGCCGATGATGATAGTCCGCTATCCGGACACCCCTAGTCCAGACTCCTCAAGAGCTCCTCGAACCAGGCTTCAATGATGATGAGTCCGGGCGCATATTGTTTGGCATTGCAAGGCGGGTTCCTCCTCCGAATTAATTCATAGAAGATTGTGAACACCAGATATAGTCCGCTCGCAAAATAAATTCCACATACCACCGTAGAGAGAATAATATGTACACAAGTTCAATCCGGACGATTTTGTGACGTGACGCCACACCACCGCCAAGCCTTTACTTGAATCGCTTTTACTATACAACCTCAGCGCGTTAGCTAAGCGTTTCTTGGCACGCCTTGTCGAATCGAGATCGTGTTCCCTTATTCCGGATTCCCATCAATACGGACGTAGAACCCAACCGCGCCATTGATTGTGGCGCTTGGGAGATAGGCGAGTTTTACCAGCGGTGGGGACGATAGTCTTCGTCCGCCCATATATAAGAGGATAAGGATCCACCTTTTTACCTCGCCTTCTTCCTCCTTTGCCTATCCATCTCCACGCTTTCGAGCTCCAGCGCCTAAGTCCGCACATCTCGCCTCAACCTTCTCCAGCCATGTCCGGAGCGGAGGCAGTGGATGGCCTCCTCCGCTACGGAGGGGCACATCGAGAAATCTGCACGGCGCCGATACCTATCCAGCGACATCGCGCACCGGCCGCCTGGACGAGGGGCAGCTCATCCCCACCCCCTGTGCCCCATGAGAGGGTCGATTTCTTCCCCACTTCCTCCGTGGACTGGGCTTCCCACTACATCCCTTCGTCCGGGGGCTCATTTACTACTACGGCCTAGACTTCCACGATCTGGCGCCAAACTTCATCCTTGCGTATTTCTGACCACCGTATACAACGGTGTCTTGCAGGAGGTGCCTTCAAGGCGGAAGCGAACTCAGCGGCAGACCAACAAGGGTCAAGACGTTTCGCAGCGGAAGAGGGGTGAGGTGTGAATCGAAACGTCACTGCAACGGTATAGCTCGTGACCGTTATTCAGGAAAAGGATTCCCAGGAGGTGTATCAATGCTCATGACTTTTCCAGGAGAAAGAGCACTCGCCGGACTGTGCCCGGAGAGGTTGCCAACCAAGCCTCCACCCGCCAGGCTCCAACACCTGGTCTGGAGGGGGAGGCGAGCGCAAGGCGCGAGCCGGATACTCCTCCAGCGGAGGATGCCGACAGGCTGTCCGCCACCAGGTCTGAGGTGGAGAGCGCCATGAATCATAGGCGTCGCCGGACAGTTCTGCGTGACGCGTGTTTCTCCCCGGAGGCGCTGAATGCTTTAACGCTGGAGACGCGCACTCCGTGCCGCCAAGATGGTTTAACCAGAGCCACGGGCAAGATGTAAAAGACATACAGGTAAGAGATTTTAATAGTTGTATATGCCAGTAGCCCCCGAGACTTAAAGTAGTTAAAGTAACTGATTTAAGGATCATTTGAAATGCAGGATCTTACGGAGAAGAATACCCAATTGTCCCAGGAGCTACAAGAGTGCAAGGCCCAACTTGAGGCCGCACTAGCTGCCGCAGAAGGAGGCACAAATACCCCCTCCGGTAACACATTATTTCAAAAAGATAAGCGGTGTGCGGCATACGTATAAATCTGACAAATGGTATTGCAGATGTTGCCGGACTTGATCTGGACAAGCAACAACTACTGCACCAGCTAAAGGCCGGCGAGAGGGTGCTTACGAAGGTGCAGCAGGAGAGGAACAAACTCCAGGATGCCCACACCCAGCTTGAAGAAGAGCTGAAAGGTGTTCGGGCCGAGCTGTCTGGCTCCATGAAGGAGAATCAGCGGCTTCGTCGCAACATCTATAGTAAGTGCTTGAGCGAACTCCTTTGAAAAGAAGAGTTTTGCGAGGAAGTCAATTGACAGAAATATGTCTGTAGGTGTGCTCACAGGTCACCCTGCGGAAGAAATGCCCGGTTCAACGGGTGACCAACTTCCCGAGCTGGTGCAACTGCTCGAACGTGTTCGGCAGGCGATGAGCGGCGTCGTCCAGGCCTTATGGCCGTCCCTCTCCCTACCCAAGGGCCTTGGAGAGCTTGCGGAGAAGCTTCAGGAAGCGCGGCAGCGCTTCTGTTTATGGAAGACATCGGCCTGCCGTCAAGGTGCCAGGGAGGCCTGGGCCATGGTGAAGACGCGGTACAAGAAGGCGGATCCAAACCACATGGCCGAGGACGGACTTGTGGGGCCCGATGGGAAGGAGATCCCTGTGAGCTTAGTGTACGGCCAAGTAGAGTTGGCTGCTAAATATTCCCAACGGGACTATAAATTAGACAGCCTGTTAGATGGGATTGAGGAGGCGTACAGTCAGTCGATTTGACGATGTATTTAAAATGACATGTAAAATGCCTTCTAGCCGGATTGTAGATCGTTTGTCTTTGCCGACCTTTTCGCTTCAACCTCGGGACCCTAGAGTCCGGAGTGTGTCCGAATACCTTCTTGGTTAAGAAAAAACCGGGGCATGCATGGAGACCAGCGTAGGGGTCATTAGTGCTTTATCAGACAAGTGCCCAACTAGTTATGTTATATTACATGGTTAGTAAGAAACATCTTCTAGGGAGAATAGTTCCGTTAAGGGTTCCTTTCCCTGGGAGGCATGTCCTAAAGTGCATGTCCGGACTGTGAAAAGAGCACGAAAACATCTGGGGGCAGATAAATAAATATGTAAAAAATCATCTTTCAAGTCACCGACCGAATATTCCCTTAAGAACGCTAGCTTTCGGCTTCACCCAGTCTGAGGTACACATCCGGCTGACCCGGCAGTAACAATCGCAGAGGTGCTTCCTTTACCTCCTAGCTGAACAATCGGGAACATAGGGGTAAGCATAGGAGTCATATCGATGCATATAATGGTGAATAAACGGTACATGTGGAAGTTTGACACATGTGCTGGGCATGAAGCCCGTATAAGTAAGCTTCTGTTAAAGAAGCCCCCAGGTATAATGAGTGCGGGTAGCACATCAAGTGTGTGTGAACAATGCGCAAATAGGCCCTCAAGGGCTTTTATGAAAAAGGTGGGAGAAAAGAGAGAAACAAAAGACAGCTGAAGTGTGAAAATGTGGACGGGGAAAGGAGACGAACTCTTAGTCCGGCGCTAGGCGTAGAATCTTCGAAGGCGGGCTGCGTTCCATGGGTTCGGCTCGAGTCGGTTGTCCGATGCGTTTCGCAGACCGTATGCTCCGCCGGTCAGGACTTGGTCGATGATGAAGGGACCTTCCCATTTGGGCTTGAGTTTGTCCTTTTTCTTGTCCGGCAGCGAGAACTAGTTTGCCAACATTGTAAGTTTTAGCCCGTACTTCTCGCTTTGATATCTTCGAGCCTGCTGCTGATAGAATGAGGAACGGGCCTTTGCCACATCGCGTTCCTCCTCCAATGCGTCCAAGCTGTCCTGCCGATCCAGCTCGGCTTCTCTTTCTTCGTACATGCGCATTCGAGGTGAGTCATGAATTATGTTGCAGGGCAAAACTGCCTCTGCGTCATATACCATAAAGAATGGTGTGAATCCGGTAGTAAGGTTTGGCGTGGTCCGCAGCCCCCAGAGTACGGAGTCAAGCCCCTCTACCCAGTGTGTGTTAGATTCCGTAAGGGACCGCACTAGTCTGGGTTTGATGCCGCTCATTATCAGACCATTTGCTCGCTCAACTTGACCGTTGGTTTGAGGATGATAGACTGAAGCGTAATCGAGCTTAATGCCCATGTTTTTGCACCAGAGTTTGACCTCGTCGTCCGTGAAGTTCGTGCCGTTATTGGTAATGATGCTATGGGGGACGCCATAACAGTGTACTACCCCGGATATGAAGTCTATCACCTGGTCCGGACTCTGCCATTTTAACTGGCTTGGCCTCTATCCATTTGGTGAATTTGTCCACCATGACCAATAGGTACTTTTGCTTGTGGGTTCCCCCTTTAAGGGGTCCGACCATGTCAAGCCCCTGCATCGCGAACGGCCAGGTAATGGGTATAGTTTTGAGGGCGGTGGGTGGCATATGACTCTGATTAGTAAAGAGCTGACAACCGACGCATCTTTGGACTAAGTCCTGAGCATCTGCCCGGGCCGTCGACCAATAAAATCATGTACGGAAGGCCTTACCTACAAGGGCCCGGGCTGCAGCGTGGTGTCCACCTAGTCCACCGTGAATTTCAGCCAGAAGATTTCGCCCTTCCTCTTCGGAGATGCACCTTTGAAGGACTCCTGTTGTGCTTTTCTTATAAAGTTCTCCCTCATGGACCTTGTAGGCTTTAGATCACCGAACTATGCAGCGAGCCTCATTTTGGTCTTCGGGAAGTTCCTGCCTAATTAAGTAGGCTAGGAATGGTTCTGTCCACGGGGCAATTACCGCCATTATTTTGTGGGGTGAAGGTGTTATTTCATCGGCTAAACCGCCGATTATGTCAGATTGTTCTGTGTTGGGTGGCGCGGTTGTTTCCGGGTTGTTATTTCTGGACTCCTCTTCCCATAGTACGGATGGCTTAAAGAACCGTTCCAGGAAGATGTTTGGAGGGACAGCGTCACGTTTCGCACCGATGCGTGCCAACACGTCGGCTGCTTGGTTATTATCCCGGGCTATGTGGTGGAATTCGAGTCCTTCGAACCGAGCTGACATTTTTAGGACAGCATTACGATAGGTTGCCATTTTCGGATCCTTGGCGTCAAAGTCTCCATTTACTTGGGATATTGCAAGGTTTGAATCCCCGCGCACCTCTAGGCATTGAATCCCCATGGAGATTGCCATCCGGAGACCATGTAGGAGGGCCTCATATTCGGCTGCATTGTTGGAGTTCGTGTACATTATCTGAAGCACGATTGATCGTGTCTCCGGTTGGGGACGCCAAGACGACGCCAGCCCCAAGCCGCCAACATTTTGGAGCCGTCGAAATGCATAATCCAATTGGAGTATGCGCCGTACTTTTTAGGGAGTTCGCCGGTCCATTCAGCGATGAAGTCAGCCAAGACTTGCGACTTTTATAGCTCGCCGAGGTTTATAAGTTATATCGAATGGTAAGAGCTCAATGGCCCATTTTGCAATCCTGCCCGTCGCGTCACGGTTGTTTATAATGTCGTTGAGGGGCACTTCAGAGGCCATCATTATCGAACACTCTTGAAAGTAGTGTCGAGCTTCCGGATGCTATGAACACCGCAGACGCTATCTTTTGATAATGCGGGTACCGGGACTTGCAGGGAGTTAAGACAGTGGATACGTAGTACACTGGTTTTTGAAGAGGGAATTTATGCCCTTCTGTTTCTCGTTCGACGACGAGCACCGCGCTTACAACTTGATGTGTTGCCGCGATATATAACAACATTGGTTCGCCCAGGTTAGGCGCAGCCAGGACCGGATTTGTTGCCAATATGGCTTTTATTTCTTCGAGTCCGGCAGTGGCAGCATCCGTCCACTCGAAGTGTTTGGTGCGCTTGAGGAGGCGATAGAGGGGCAATGCCTTTTCTCCCAAACGGGAGATGAAGTGGCTTAGAGCCGCCACGCATCCAGTCAATTTTTGTATTTGTTTGAGGTCTTTTGGAATATCCAGCTATGAAAGAGCTCGGATCTTGGCTGGGTTTGCTTCAATTCCTCTACCGGATACAATGAAGCCCAGGAGCTTTCCGGCTGATATGCCGAAAACGCATTTTTCCGGATTCAGCTTAATGTCATATGCTCGGAGGTTGTCGAATGTGAGCCTCAAGTCGTCTACTAGAGTTTCGACGTGTTTGGTTTTGACGACCACGCCGCTCACGATGCCTCTACCGATTTGCCGATCCGGGTAGCCGACATGTCCGAATCATGCGCCGATATGTTGCGCCGGCGCTTTTGAGTCCGAAGGGCATCGTGTTGAAGCGAATGGTCCGTATGGGGTAATGAATGCCGTTATGGCTTGGTCCGCCTCCGCCATCTTGATTTGATGGTAGCCGGAGTATGCGCCAAGGAAGCACAATGAATCGTGCCTCTCGCAGAGCATCGATTATTTGGTCGATGCGGGAAGGCGGAAAGGATCCTTTGGGCAGGCCTTGTTGAGGTCTTTAAAATTGACACATAGGCGCCAAAGATTTGTCCTTCTTGGTACCATTACCAGGTTTGCTAGCCATCCGGATGTTTGATGTCTTGGATGAATCGACTTCCAATAGTTTGGCTAGCTCCTCTCCCATTGCCTGCCTTTTGGGTTCGAAAATCGCCAAGTGCTGTTTGATCGGCTTGAACTTTTAGGATGTTTAGGCTGTGTTCTCGCCAATCTGCGTGGGATTCCCGGCATATCTGAAGGGTGCCGAGCAAAGATGTCCCAATTTTCCGGCGAATTTCGTAGTCTGGCGCCTACATCGGGTTAAACTGCGCCCGATGGAGGCCGTCTTTGTTGGGTCCGCTGGATGGACCCGAATTTGACTATTTCTTCCGCTGGTTTAAAGGAGGTGGACTTGGATCTCTTATCGAGTATCACATCATCCCTATTCACCGTGAGAGCGCAATAAGATGGAGTTCCTCCGCCACTAGGGCTTCGGATAGTGCCTCCGGGCTAATCGCGGCTGTTTTGTTTTCGCGCGAGTGCTGTGTCCGGATCACTGACGAGAGTGATTATTCCGCCGGGCCCGGCCATCTTAAGCTTCATGTACCCATAATGGGGTATGGCTTGAAAAATTGTGAATGCCTCTCGTCCTAATATAGCGTGATATCCGCTGCTGAACGGGGCCACTTGGAACGTGACCTCCTCGGACCAGTAATTTTCCGGCGAGCCGAACACCACATCAAGTGTGATTTTTCCTGTGCAGCGTGCTTCCCGGCTAGGGATTATTCCTCTAAAGGTTGTGCTGCTTCGCTCAATGCGGCTCCAGTCTATTTCCATTTTTTGAAGAGTTTCCTCGTAGATGAGGTTTAATCCGCTGCCGCCATCCATGAGTACCTTGGTAAGACGAAAGCCGTCCACTATTGGACTGAGGACCAATGTGGCTGGTGCTCGGGCTGTTCGGAATTTAGGTTCGTCGCTGGTGTTGAAGGTGATGGCCGTGTCGCTCCATGGATTTGTTGTTGCTACTTGGTAGACTTTGGCGAGGCTGCGGATTGTTCGTTTCCGCATATTATTTGATGCGAAAGTCTCGAAGACTCTTGACACCGTACTGGTACTGTTAGAGTGGTTCTCTGGGGTTAGAAGCTCTTCGCCACTTTTGGCCACCTGTCGCAGTATCCAACATGCTTGAAGGCTATGTTTTGGAGTGGCGCCTTCTGTACTGTGAATTTTACAGGGTCCGCTGAGCCACCCCTCCAGTACGGTTCCGTGCCCTTTATGGGGTTTTTGCTTTTTGGTTTTTGTACCTGGTGCCTGAGTATGATGCACCCTTTTGTTTCGGACTAGGGTTGTATTCGGAGCCGGATTGTCCCAAAACATAGTTTCGGTTTTCCGGAAAATCTCCATCGCACAGTACTTGCGTACTATGGACGCCAGGTCGGCGAATCGTGTAATTTCATGACGACTTACGGCGCTCAAGATTCCCTTGTCCATGCAATTATTGCAGAAAATTGAAATTGCGTTTTCCTCACGGCAGTCTTTTATCCTGTCCATAACCAGGAGGAATCTGGCCCAGTAATGATGTACTGTTTCAGCGGGCTCTTGCCGGATTTGAGATAGATCGCATATGTTTGGGTGGGTGGGTGGAATTGAGTCCGGAACCCTACCCATCTCGAGGCTCAATGGCCGGAAAGTTTCCGAATTTGGAAGCTTGGATTGCTGGACGTTGTCCAACGAGTCTGGTCCGATGTCTGACTTTAGGTTCAGTGCTTGATCGACGTCCGTTCCTCCGCGAAAATCCGGCATGGAGGGTTCGGGAGTCCGGACATAACTAGTTTTCAATGTAGAAGAAGAATCGCCGCGTTGTTCCTCTACCACAGCAACGTGGTGGGTAACCTGGGGAGAGTTAATCTCTCTCAGATTGGTTTTAAGCCCAATCTGATCGTAGTCTGTAGCGACTCCCAGGGCGATGATGCGATCCAAGAGCTCGTTTACGGACAAGAGCTCTATTGGATCCAGCTGCTCGGTGAATTCCGAGTTGACGTAAAGATTGCTTTTGATGACCCAAGAGGTCAACGTCGAAGCGGTGGACGAACAGGCGGTCATGAGAAAACCACCTAGCCGGATAATTTGGCCGGCTGCCAGGGCTCCTTTAGCGATGATACCGTTTTTAAAGACGGGAAGAGGAATCCTTCCTGATCGCGACGGCACAGAGGAACTCTCAATGAAAGCACCAATGTCGGTGTCAAAACCGGCGGATCTCGGGTAGGGGGTCCTGAACTGTGCGTCTAGGCGGATGGTAACAGGAGACAAGGGACACGATGTTTTTACCCAGGTTCGGGCCCTCTCGATGGAGGTAAAACCCTACTCCTGCTTGATTGATATTGATGATATGGGTAGGACAAGAGTGGATCTACCACGAGATCAAGGAGGCTAAACCCTAGAAGCTAGCCTATGGTATGATTGTTGTAATGGTTGTTCGTCCTATGGACTAAAACCCTCCGGTTTATATAGACACCGGAGAGGGCTAGGGTTACACAGAAGTCGGTTAAAATGGTAGAAATCTACATATCTGTATTGCCAAGCTTGCCTTCCACGCCAAGGAAAGTCCCATCCGGACACGGGACAAAGTCTTCAATCTTGTATCTTCATAGTCTTGGAGTCCGGCCGATGATGATAGTCCGGCTATCCGGACACCCCCTAGTCCAGGACTCCCTCAATGATCAATTAAACCGTATTATGACTATGCCATGGCAGATTTAAAGCAGCAAACCGGAGAAATGATATTTAGCATCCATAGTTTGCTTCGAACTAAGAACTAAATTGCAAGTTATGATCTATATTATGGTTGAGATCAAAAGGTTGAGGAGATATGAAGTACCACCTCTCTTGTGGCGTCGTGTAGGCATCGGGGGTGCGATGGCTGTCGGTGGTGTTCAAGCAGATCTGTGACGGTAGATGGGTGCATCGGGGGATAAGTCCCGTTGCGGTCGAAGAGAAGGTCGTGTGAGCGGCCCCGACAAAGAGGACGATGGCGCCCATGAAGCGAGAGGACGCGAGGCAAGGCTCTTGGTCCGTCGCCATGGATGAGAAACATCCATCTCTAGGAGTGGACGACGCGGTCTTGGTAGGCACTCCGGCATGGTGGAGGACGGTGGCGATGGATGGGGTGGAGGACGGCGGCGATGGATGGGGTGGCAGACGGAGGAGGCTGGTGTGGGGATGGTGTTCTAGCGTGGACGGTGTATGAATGGGGAAATGGAGGGAGAGGTACGGGGAACCATGTTTTTGGGACGCGCCTCTCTTAAATATGGGAAAGTTACGAACTTAGCCCCCGTTTAAAATTTGGACGTCCCGTCGGTTGGGGGTAGGATGGTAATCTTGCATCTCGCCAATATTTGCCCAGAGTGATTTCGGGCAAGGAGAGGGTGTTTTGGCGCCCATGGTTGGCGCCCATGGTGTATGAACGGGGCTAATAGGTAGGGCGGTTGTGTCACATCTGAGTCAAGTTACAAACCTGCCCCTATTGAAAATATTTGCCTACATTGATTTCGGTGGAGTTGAGTTTGTTTTGCCGCCCATCATGTATGAATGGGGAAATGGAGGGAGAAATAGAGGTCTTTCGGACAAGCTTGAATCAAATGTGTTTTGCCGCCCATGTTTGGTGCCCACCATGTCGGAATGGGCTCAGAGGCGGTCGTGTCACGTCTAATTGAAGTTACTAACCTACCCCTATTGAAAGCAGTGGAAATCAGGCCGATGGATTGTCCGTTTAATGGGTAGACAGTAATTTCAATCTCCCAAACACTTGTCTGCGGGCAACCGACATGGGAGTGGACATTTTGCCGCTTCTTTCGAATTTTGGGACAATAAGCATCCACGTTTACCCTGGCAACTAAATTCGAATCCATTTTGTATTCCTATACGAATCTTTATAAATCGTTCTATGTGTTTTAATATATCTTCAAAAGCACGACAAAGATGTATTCCACTGTCATATATGAATGTGATTTACAAATGCCGATTCTCAAATTCAGAAGCTAGAATCCAGTTTAAGGTGAATTCGAATATTTGGAACACTTTATGTCCAACTCAAATATCACACGCAGCATAATGTGTACTCCCATTTAGATATGTACACAAGCGATGTATCAAGATTCGAATACCGAGTCAATCAACCAAAATCTACATAACTAAAAGACATATAAACACTTATAGAGTATATGGATCAATAATATCAACTAACATACATAAGCCAGGTCGCTGTAGTTTTTTTGCTAGAACAACATCCTTTTTTAGCGAAGCTACTACAACATCTTTGCCCTTTCCGATGCGTGCCACTTATGGTCCATCTATACTACTATTATTGCTGAATACACATTCAGCCCAGTTGGCATATTTGTAGGTCTGGCACAGCAATCAAAATGAAATGTCTCCGAGTCTTATCAATTAATACAGACTTGTGCTCAAATAAAATTACAAACCAAAAAACAAAAAACAATTATTGCATGATCTCTAAAACAAATGGTTTGATTGATTACATGAACAAACAACACAAATGTTATTCAACGATGGAAAGAACATATCACCTATGATTTACCAAGTGGGAATTTAGTTTACTTTTTTCCCTTCAGGACCTTAACAATGCGGTCAGTCTCAGCTTGCTTTGTTTTGAAATCCACCAAATATTTAATGGTTGTCTTGAGTACTGCTTGTGATTGTGCTGTTTGCTTCCTCAACATGTCAACTTCATCTCTAAGTGCAGAACCAGAATCTCTTTCTACCACTAGTTTAGCCTCTAGAGCATCAGCAGTTGGCAATTAATGATGCACGATTGGGCCGGTGCCACTGTTGTGGGATGATACAACGTCCATGGGGACATCGCTCTTTGATCTTGGATAACCTGTTTTGCAATTAATGTTTCGATTGGATTCCGAAAAGTTGAAGTTAGCAAAACATCTCAACTGGGTGTTATTGTTGGGGAACATAGTAATTTCAAAAAAACTCCTACGCACATGCAAGATCATGGTGATTGATAACCCACAAGTATAGGGGATCGCAACAGTTTTCGAGGGTAGAGTATTCAACCCAAATTTATTGATTCGACACAAGGGGAGCCAATGAATATTCTCAAGTATTAACAGTTGAGTTGTTAATTCAACCACACCTAGATAACTTAATATCTGCAGCAAAGTATTTAGTAGCAAAGTAGTATGATAGTAGCGGTTACGGTGGCAAAAGTAATGATAGGAGTTTTGTAGTAATTGTAACAGTGGCAACAGTAAAGTAACTAAGCGAAGAACAATATGTGAAAAGCTCGTAGGCATTGGATCGGTGATGGATAATTATGCCGGATGCGGTTCATCATGTAATATTTATAACATAGGGAGACACAGAACTAGATCCAATTCATCAATGTAATGTAGGCATGTATTCCGAATATAGTCATACGTGCTTATGGAAAGAACTTGCATGACATCTATTGTCGTCCTACCCTCCCGTGGCAGCGGGGTCCTATTGGAAACTAAGGGATATTAAGGCCTCCTTTTAATAGAGTACCGGACCAAAGCATTAACACATAGTGAATACATGAGCTCCTCAAACTACGATCATCATCGGGATTGGTCCCGATTATTGTCACTTCAGGGTTGCCGGATCATAACACATAGTAGGTGACTATAGACTTGCAAGATAGGATCAAGAACTCACATATATTCATGAAAACATAATAGGTTCGGATCTGAAATCATGGCAATCGGGCCCTAGTGACAAGCATTAAGCATAGCAAAGTCATAGCAACATCAATCTCAGAACATAGTGGATACTAGGGATCAAACCCTAACAAAACTAACTCGATTACATGATAAATCTCATCCAACCCATCACCGTCCAGCAAGCTTACGATGGAATTACTCACGCACGGCGGTGAGCATCATGAAATTGGTGATGGAGGATGGTTGATGATGACGACGGCGACGGATTCCCCTCTCTGGAGCCCCGAACAGACTCGAGATCAGCCTCTCGAGAGAGATTAGGGCTTGACGGCGGCTCCGTATCGTAAACGCGACGAATCCTTCTCTCTTATTTTTTTCTCCCTGAACATGAATATATAGAGTTGGAGTTGAGGTCAGCGGTGCATCAGGGGCCCATGAGGCAGGGGGCGCACCTAGGTGGGCAAGCACGCCTCCCACCCTCGTGGATAGGGTGTGGGCCCCCTGGCCTTGATTCTTTCACCAGTATTTTTTATTATTTCCAAAAATAATCTCCGTGAAGTTTCAGGTCATTCCGAGAACTTTTTTTCTGCACAAAAATAACACCATGGCAATTCTGCTGAAAACAGCGTCGGTTCGGGTTAGTTCCATTCAAATCATGCAAGTTAGAGTCGAAAACATGGGCAAAAGTGTTTGGAAAAGTAGATACGATGGAGACGTATCAACTCCCCCAAGCTTAAACCTTTGCTTGTCCTCAGGCAATTCAGTTGACAAACTGAAAGTGATAAAGAAAAACTTTTACAAACTCTGTTTGCTCTTGTTGTTGTAGATATATAAAGCCAGCATTCAAGTTCTCAACAAAGATTATGACTACCCATATTCACAATAACACTTAGGTCTCATGTTTACTCATATCAATGGCATAATCAACTAGCGAGCAATAATAATAAATCTCGGATGACAACACTTTCTCAAAACAATCATAATATGATATAACAAGATGGTATCTTGCTAGCCCTTTCTGAGGCTACAAAACATAAATGCAGAGCACCTTTAAAGATCAAGGACTGACTAAACATTGTAATTCATGGTAAAAGAGATCCAGTCATAGTCATAATCAATATAAATTAATAATAATGGATGCAAATGATAGCGGTGCTCTCCAACTGGTGCTTGTTAATAAGAGGGTGATGACTCAACATAAAAGTAAATAGATAGGCCCTTCGCAGAGGGAAGCAGGGATTTGTAGAGGTACCAGAGCTTGATTTTAAAGCAGAGGTAAAGAATATTTTTAGCGGCATACATTCATTGTCAACATAACAACTGAGAGATCTCAATATGTTCCATGCTACACACATTATAGGCGGTTCCCAAGCAGAATGGTAAAGTTTATACTCCCCCTCCACCAACAAGCATCAATCCATGGCTTGCTCGAAACAACGAGTGCCTCCAACTAGCAACAGCCTTGGGGGAGTTTTGTTTGCAATTATTTTGATTTGATTTGCTTAGAGCATGGGACTGGGCATCCCGGTGACCAGCCATTTTCTCGTGAGTGAGGAGCGGAGTCCACTCCTCTTGAGAATAGCCCGCCTAGCATGGAAGATACAGACAGCCCTAGTTGATACATGAGCTATTCGAGCATACAAAACAGAATTTCATTTGAAGGTTTAGAGTTTGGCACATACAAATTTACTTGGAACGGCAGGTAGATACCGCATATAGGAAGGTATGGTGGACTCATATGGAATAACTTTGGGGTTTATGGAAGTGGATGCACAAGCAGTATTCCCGCTTAGTACAAGTGAAGGCTAGAAGAAGACTGGGAAGCGACCAGCTAGAGGGCGACAACAGTCATGAACATGCATTAAAATTAATCAACAATGAGTGCAAGCATGAGTAGGATATAATTCACCATGAACATAAATATCGTGGAGGCTATGCTGATTTTGTTTCAACTACATGCGTGAACATGTGCCAAGTCAAGCCACTTGAATCATTCAAAGGAGTATACCGCCCTACTATACCACAGCACAATCATTTTAATAGCATGTTGGCAAGCAAGATAAACCATTATAAACTCCTAGCTAATTAAGCATGGCATAAGAAACTATAATCTCTAATTGTCATTGCAAACATGTTTATTCATAATAGGCTGAATCAGGAACGATGAACTAATCATATTTACAAAAACAAGAGAGGTCAAGTTCATACCAGCTTCTCTCATCTCAATCAGTCCATCATATATCGTCATTATTGCCTTTCACTCGCACGATCGAATGGTGTGTTTAATAATAGTAGTACACATGCATTGGACTAAGCTAGAATCTGCAAGAATTCAATAAACATGAGAAGACAAGGCAATATAGGCTCTTGGGTAAATCAACAATAATGCATATAAGAGCCACTTCAACATTTTCATAATGATCTTCTCCTATCGACCCCCAAAGAAAAGAAAGGAAATAAAACTATTTACATGGGAAAGCTCCCAACAAGCAAAAGAAGAACAAGAAATCTTTTTGGGTTTTCTTTTAATTACTACTACTACAAGCAAGAAAGTAAACTAGCTAAAAGCTACAACTAATTTTTTTTGTTTTTATTAAGGGTTTTCAAACACACAAGAAGAAAGCATAAAAAGGGAAATTAAACTAGCATGGATAGTACAATGAAAAAGTATGAGCACCGACAACTAGCATGAGTGTGTGAACATAAATATAATGTTGGTGAGAAATACGTACTCCCCCAAGATTAGGCTTTTGGCCTAAGTTGGTCTATTGCCACGGCTGGCCTGGCGGATATCCAAAGTTATAACTGGGGTCGTACTGAGAAGCAGCGGCTATTGCATCATGGGCTGCAGCTTGGAGGCGAGCTGCCCTCGTCCTCCTCTTGTAGTCATTTGCCTCCTCCCTGGTTATGACATATCTCCCCTTTGCCTAAAAGTCAAAGAGAGTAGGAGCAGGAAGAACAATATTGACAGCGTGACGCTTGTCAAAGATTAGTCGGTACTGGAGAGGTGGTTCATTCCTCTCAACAAACTGATGATGAACCATGGAATTAAAATCTAGATAAGCAGGAGGCAATTCCATATCATAATCACGAATAGGTATCTCAAGATAATTAGCTAGACGGGTTGCATAAATTCCACCAAAGAAATCTCCATTAATACTATTATTATGCAACCTATGCGCCACAATGGCTCCCAAATTATAATTTTTATCTCCTAATACAACACTCCTGAGAACACTTAGATCAGGAACACACATGTGGCATGCCTCATCCTTACCATTTATGCATCGGCCTATAAAGAGAGCAAAATAATGTATAGCAGGAAAATGAATGCTCCCTATGGTAGCTTGTGTTATTTCTCTAGATTCCCCCACTATGATACTAGTAAGAAAATCTCTAAACTCAGATTTGCGAGGTTCACTAGGACTCCCCCATTGCGGGAGTTTACAAGCAGTACTAAAATCCAATAGGTCCATGGTGTAGGATTTATCATAAAGATCAAACAGGACCATGTGAGAGTTGCGTGATGATGAAAATCTAAATCTTCTCACAAAGGAACCAGTAAGGTAATAGTGTTGGAGGCACTTATCTGACATGAAGCCCTCCAAATTAGCGTTACGCACATATGCTTCAAATTCTTCCTTAATTACTGCTCGGACCATGAAGTTTTCTGACAGCCATTCACAAGGCCGCACTTGAGCTTCTCTTGGTGGTTCATGGTCCGGCTCACGTATTGCAGGTCTGGGTCCTTGCTTCCTTGAAGAACCACCTTGGTACATTTTCCTAAACATATTTCTTCCTATGAAAAATTTCTGAAATTTTTAGTAACTTCAAATAAAAGTGAACCAAACTCAACAAAATTGATAGCAACTACTCCCACAAGTGCCTAGAGACTATATCATGCATTAGAACTACTTGGGAACAAATAAAATTTGACATGCAAGCTCAAGAACAGGGTCACCTAAGTAGCAAAAATTTGCAATGAATAAAGCACTAGAACAAAAACTAATTGGACCACTGGAGGAGTCACATACCAAAGAACAATCCCCCAAAGCAGTTTTGTGAGTGGAACTTTGTGCAAGGAGATAAAAAATGGCAGCAAGATGAGCTAGAACTCGTGCTTGAGCTGGTTGGTGATTTTTTTTTGGGAGGAAGAAGGAGTGTGTGGTGGCTGGAATAGGTGGAGGGGAGCCACCATGGGCCCACTGTCACGCCCAATATGCGATACTATCCTAAAGAGACTCGAAGGTCACACCAAGGATAGAACCGCATATTGAAACGCTTTTGCAAGGTGGATATCATTACATCAACATTACATAATAGATGGGGATACATACAAAAGGCATACCATGCCACACGAATACAACATCATCTTACATAAGAGCACCATCCGACTACGGATGAAACACAAACAGAAAGTCAAACGACATCCACCCTGCTAGCCCAGGCTGCCGACCTGGAACCTAACCCCTGATCGAAGAAGAAGTAGAACAAGAACTCCAAGACAAGCAAGCATCGCTCTCGCGTCATGATCATCACATAACCTGTACCTGCAACTGTTGTTGTAGTAATCTATGAGCCACGAGGACTCAGCAATCCCATTACCATGGGTATCAAGACTAGCAAAGCTTAATGGGAAAGGAAGGGGGTCAAGTGGTGAGGTTGCAGCAGCGACTAAGCCTATATGGTGGCTAACATATGCAAATGAGAGCGAGAAGAGAAGCAAACGGAACGGTCGTGAAGCTAGCAATGATCAAGAGGTGATCCTGAACTCCGACTTACGTCAAACATAACCCAAAACCGTGTTCACTTCCCAGACTCTGCCGAAAAGAGACCATCATGGCTACACACTCGGATGATGTGTTTTAATTCAGATCTGGTGTTAAGTTATCTACAACCGGACATTAACAAATTCCCATATGCCACAAAACCGCGGGCATGGCTCTCGAAAGTTTATACCCTGCAGGGGTGTCCCAACTTAGCCCATCACAAGCTCTCACAGTCAACGAAGGATATTCCTTCTCCCAAGAAGACCCGATCAGTCTCGGAATCCCGGTTTACAAGACATTTCGACAATGGTAAAACAAGACCAGCAAAGCCGCCCGAATGTGTCGACAAATCCTGATAGGAGCTGCACATATCTCGTTCTCAGGGCACACCGGATTGTCCAAACTTCCGATAGGCCAGCCCAGAGTTGCCCCTGGTGACCACCGGCGGCTGACAGGCTGGACCAACACTCACGACGAGCACTGGCCCGGGGGGATAAATAAAGATGACCCTCGGGCTCCGGAAACCCAAGGGAAAAAGGGATAGGTGAGGTAAATGGTAAAACCAAGGTTGGGCCTTGCTAGAGGAGTTTTATTCAAAGCAAACTGTCAAGGGGGTCCCATAAATCACCCAACCGTGTAAGGAACGCAAAATCCGGGAACATAATACCGATATGAGGGAAACAAGGGCGGCAAGAGTGGAACAAAACACCAGGCATAAGGCCGAGCCTTCCACCCTTTACCAAGTATATGCATTAATTAAATAAGAGATATTGTGATATCCCAACATAATCCTGTCCATCATGGGGCAATCTTCAACTTCACCTGCAACTAAGAACGCTATAAGAGGGGCTGAGCAAAAGCGGTAACATAGCCAAGCAACGGTTTGCTAGGAAGGGTGCAAAAGGTTAGAGGCTGACATGGCAAATTGGGAGGCTTGATCAATAAGAGATAGGTAGCACAGCATAGCGATAGAACGAAGCAACTAGCATAGCAATGATAGTAATGAGATCCAAGGTGACGGTCATCTTGCCTGAAATCCCGCTAGGAAGAAGAACGAGTCCATGAAGAAGACGAACGGTAGTAGTCAAACGAATCCTCACAATCGCACCATTACCAGAACTAAGAAGCAACACCAGAAAAGAAACAAACAACATGGTAAATGCACAAGCATAAACATGGCATGATGCACAAACAAGTATGATGCATGTCCGGTTTAAAGAGCATGGCATGGCAAAGTGCAACAAACAATACTACAAGTTAAGTGGAGCTCAATATGCAACGAGTTGCATATTGACGAAACACCACATTCAAATGTTTAGTTCTCTCTCGTTTATTTACCCAACAATATTAAATGTTGAGTAACGTGGCAAGGGGTGTAACAAAAGTAAACTAACTATTTAGGCAAGTTTAAATGAGGCCGGAACAACAAACAACAATTCCGGAAAATCCTCATGTCCATATTTTGAATTTGGTATTGTTCTTCCCTAAAACATATTTTATTGTTGTTAAACAGGAAAATAAAGTGCACCATGTTAAACTAGGCATTTTCCCGCCCCATTTGCATATAAATTTTATTTAAAACCAAGCTACGGTTATTTAGTTATGAAATAAATCATTTTAGCATGGCATTTATGCAAATTTAAACAAACAGCAAGTTTAAACATTTTAAACATGGATGAAAGTGGCATAATGTGAAACTAGATGCAATTCTAATCATTTAACATATATGACATGTTTAATTTGGATGCATGTACAATTACTTATTAACACTTTAATATCATGGCATTTTTCTGTAATTATGCATGCACAGGATATTTAGCAAATTCGTCCAGGGAAAAAAACATCCACGGGCTGAAACTGGTGCATGCTGGGCTGAACAGGGAGGAGGGGCTGGATGGGGCTGCTCACATCGGGCCAACAGGCCGGCCGGGGATGTAGAGGCGCTGGGCCTTGGCGCAAAGAGTGGCCCAGGCGGGGTCAAACGAGGCAGTGGCTTGGGCGGAGTCAACGGGCGCGGTCCTCTGCCCGTCAGGAAGCAGAGCAGCGGCGGCGAGGAACTTGTAGGTGGGCACGCGACGGAGGAGGCCCGGACGGTGAGGTCGCCAGGGCCCTAGGCGATGGAGGCGGCCGGAGGAAGCGGATACGGGCGGCGAGGTAGCAGGCCGGCGGCGACGGCTCCTGCCGAAAGGGATCGAGGCGACGTAGACTGACAGGACCTCCGGTGGTGCGGCAAAACGGCAGGAGGCGGCGAGACTCGACGGATCTGGCCGGAGATTGGAGCTCCGGGATGCTCTGGTTGCTCCTGTCCAACAGAGAAGACAGGGAGAGCGGGGAAGGTTAGAGAGAGAGAAACGCACGGGAAGGAAGGGAGAGACTGGGAGAAGAAGGCGACGGTCCTGGGGTCGTCGATGAGTGGCTCCGACAAGGGGAAGGAGGTCCCACGAGGCAGCAAGGAGATGAGGAGGCCGGTGCCTCACGGGCTGCGCGGGGACGAGCCGTCGGGGTAGTCTCCCGCTCGGGAACGAGCAAGGAGGAGGGTTGAGGGCGCTGGGGAGCTGTCGTTAGTGGTTGGCTGCGGCTGCGGCTCCTGTGACGTGCGGACGAAGGCAGATGCGGGCGGCCGAACACGTCGAGGAGACAGGGGAGGAGATGCCTGGGTGGATCGGTGCACTGGTAGGTGGAGGCGAAGAGGATTTCGGAGAGAGGTGACGGCGCCTTCGGGATTGGGAGAAGGCTGCCGGTTGGGGTGGTGAAGAAAACGAGGGAGGTGGGGTGGCGCTGCGGATGGATGGATTTGATGGGTGGCAGCTGTGGCTGATCCGAGGAGGAAGGAGTCTGGGCGGCTGGCTGCAAGATGGATCTGGGAAGATCCCGAGGTGGGAGGAGACAAGAGGAGTGGCGGCGGCGGCGGAATGAGAAGCATGGAACAGCCTGCCTAAAATCTAGGGTTTGCCAAAAATGACTAGAGGTGGACTATATATGTGGAAAGGAGGGAAGTTTAGATCTTCCGATCGAAATCCGATGGACGAGAATAAATATGCTAGGGAGTCTAAATAAGAAAACAGAGATGTTTTGTAGATGTTTGGAGATGATCCAGACCCATTGGTCATGACAGCCCGGGTCGGTTCCGGGAGAAGTTTTCGGACTAGGTTGCGGAGGTGGTCGGTGGCTGTGCCGAGAGGTTCAAACGGTCGGACAACAAATGAACGGTTGCTCTCGAAAGGGATAACGAAGGCAAGGGGGGAACGCGACAACTATGAACGGATGCAAGCTTTATGAAAACATGCAGATGCAATGCGCATGATGCTATGAGATGAAATGCATGACATGAACAAAATGCAAAATGAAAGACAAAACCCAACCACGAAGGAAATATCATATCGCATCTCCGGAAAAGGCAAGAGTTGGAGTTACGAATATGGAAAGTTGTATCCGGGGTGTTACAACACTCCACCACTACAAGAGGATCTCGTCCCGAGATCTAGGATGGCACCGGAGGGAAAAGGAAGAGGAAGGTAAGAGGTAAACTAAGTTGCTTCTTCGACAAACGAGTGAAACCATGAACCTTGAGAGGTTGAGCAACATGAAAGAAAGAAAACCACGAAGATGAACAAAGTTGAAAACACTCTGTTAGAAAAGACGCACAAGGGATACGATGAGAACCAAGAGGTTTAGTGATAAGATAGATATTGAAAACATTTCGGTTAAAACAAGCTAGAGAAGGAATAAGATTGATATAATTTTGACAGCACTCCGACTGTAAATGGAAGGAATTGAACATGAACTCGAGAGGATACTTGATGAAATCAACAACACACTGCCTCCGGAACTATTGAAAGAATGGCACAAGGGGTAAGAAAGATTTCAGACATCACTCCGGTTGAGAAGGGGGCAAAACTTGATAAGATGAAAAGAACTTGAAGAGATGACACAACACTCCGGTTAAATGGATAAGCACGAAAAACATGATCCTCACAATTCGAGATGATGAGTGAAAAGAGCAACATCACAATGCCTCCGGAAGAAAGAATAGAAGATAGATCATTGGAATAACAGAATGTAGGAGAAAATGCCCACTTCTGCCACAAATGAGCTTGGAAAGCACCTTTCCAGGATGGTTAGAACGGAATTGTTGGAAAACCAACAGCGAAATGAATAAGCTTGTAGTGGGCTTATGGAAAACTTCTCAAGATTATGAGGCGACAACCGGCCACTAACGGAAACAATTGCTTGCTTGAGATCAACGAAGAGATGAAAAACCTCTTTCACCGAGAAGGATATGGAGAAAGCTTGGATCATTGATAAGCACCACAAATAGCAACATTCCTTAGGGAAGGCTTTAGGTGAAATCTATACCAAGATAACTCCAAAGAAGAGATTGATGGATTTAAAATACCTTATTCTTTACAACATGTGAATCATGAAACATGAATGCAAATTGTCAAGAATGATATAACACCACCTCAAAAGATAAGGTAGAAAGAATTGCACTTTGAAATACAAGAAGAAGAATACTTGATCTCCTCAAAACAAAACATGTGTTGAGCACCATGTTTAATTTTGAGTATAGCTTGGCGGATCATAACTTTGAGAGAAAACTTGAGGAACAATTGAAGAATGAAAGAATCCTTGACGAACCACCATGTAGAGCCTCCATGAAGAACTCCGGTAATAAAAGGATGATAGAAAGAAAGAGAAGTTGAAAACACAAGGTGAGGCCTTGCAATGATTTAGATGGAGCTTCGCGACGATATAACCGAGAAAACTTGGAACTCTGGAAAAGGAAAAGATGAAACACTAGAACCAAGGATTACTTCATCATGAACAATCTCCGGAAGAAAAGAGTTGAATCACCTCGAGGAAATAAGAATAAGATTTATTGTATGCTTATCCTTCATCAAATTAAATTGATGACAAGCAATGGATTTGGCATACTACTTATTCTCATTGAAAAATGATTACAGATAGAGATATAGCGCAAACTTCAGAAGGTATTGATGGAACCACCGGTGGGATTTGGAAACAACGAATATTAGATATGATAACAGAGGAAGAGAAATCCTGAACGAACCATCATAAGAATTGGAAAAGAGAGTAGCAAGGGCACAATTCACCGGAAAGAATTTGAAAATGAATGAAGATACTTGAAAGGATTTAGATACATGAGAACAAAGAGAACATGAACTGATTAGAGGATATTTGAACGATTCACCGGTAAGATTTGGAGAACGATAGCTACACGCTGAGAATGAAGAATTATGACATGATGGCCTTCGGAGGAAAGAAATGGAAACAAATCATGAAATGCTTCGGATGGTAAGAAAAGAATTGTCACAATCAAAACCATTATGAGGATAGCATGAAGCTAGAACCATGAATCTTCAAGAGAATGGACCAAGATTTAGAGGAAACACTTCTTCGGTCTTCACATGTTGAGAATGATGATGAGAACCACCAAAATTGTTGAGGCACTTCGGAACAAAGAAGAATAGAAATGATGAAGAAACGATGAAAATATTTTGAAAACGATCTTGGAGAAGGGATATGACTGATGAAAATTCATTCTTACGTTAAACTTCGAAAGACTTTGGAAATCGCTCCGGATAAATTAGAAGAGTCAGGTAAGATCCTGGTAAAAGACATGTGGTTAGGGCCCACTTGAAAGAAACATCGTTGAAGGATTGCTTGAAATAGAGATTGCATCGGTAGAATTAAATAGCTTGAACGAGAGAAAAAAAACCTTGAAGTAACTCAAACGGATTAAGAATGGAAACATGATTCTTCTGAGATATCTTGAGCACTTCGGATAAGAATAGAGAGAGGTGAACATTTAAAAGGTGCACCGACATGGAAAAACATTTGAAACGAGGAAAAGGATATGATCAACACCGAAAGCTTGAATTAAATCCACCGGAGAAGAAAAATAACGAAGAATGACGAACTTGAAACTCCTGGCCAACTTCATGATAATCACCGGGTAAGAAACATTGATTGAAAAGAGTGAGGAGACTTCACATGAATAAAATAGATGCTTGATTAAGAAATCGGATTCCTTGAAGGAAAAGGGTTGGGAGGGCGGGAAAAACAAAGGCAACTTGGGACGGATGGAAGAAACACCGAGAAAACTTATAATTGATCTTACGGATGGGGAGAATGATGGGATCATCTCGAAGAGAAACGCACCGGTTGGAAATAGAATTAAGATGGCAATCTCGATGATCAAGAAGGATTAGTATCCCCATAGGAATATGAGAACACCGCTTAGAATAAGGTATGGAATCAACACTTGACATTGAAGCAACTCGAATACCACAACTCAAAACAAAATAAAGGATTGGCTTACAGGATAAGCCGGAACAAACATATGGTAGAGATCTCGTTGTGGTGGGGCCCACACGGGCTCGATCGTACAACACCATCATGTACAAGGTAGTGCATATGACATACGAAGTGTCCCCAAATCGGCATAGCCAAGGATTCTTTAAGACACAATGAGACCACTGTAAAAACGACCATGGATAGGTGAACCACTAGACGTCGAACCCCAATATCCTATCATGCATCTATCGGAAAGAAGAAAGAAGAAAAAAAACTAGAGCTACTAGAAATCCCACCTATAAACTCCCAAAACTATGAGTGGCGGTCGGGGATGAGCGATGGTCTTTTCCTACCAATCTATCCCCCTAGGAGCATGCGCGTAGTACTTTGGTTTTTGATGACTTCTAAATTTTTGCAACAAGTATATGAGTTCTTTTGATTAATGTTGATTCCATGGATTATACGCACTCTTTCACCCTTCCACCATTGCTAGCCTCTCTTGTATCGTGCAACTTTCGCCGGTACCATACACCCACCATCTACCTTCCTCAAAACAGCCACCATACCTACCTATTATGGCATTTCCATAGCCATTCGGAGATATATTGCCATGCAACTTTCCACCGTTCCATTCACATGACACGCATTACTTTTGTCATATTGCTTTTTGCATGATCATGTAGGCGACATTGTATTTGTGGCAAGGCCACCTTCATAATTTTCATACATGTCGCTCTTGATATTGCATATCCCGGTACACCGCCGGAGGCATTCATATAGAGTCATATCTGATTCTAGCTTTGAGTTGTAATTCTTGAGTTGTAAATCCATAAAAGTGTGATGATCTTCATTATTAGAGCATTGTCCTAGTGAGGAAAGGATGATGAAGACTATGATTCCCCCACAAGTCGGGATGAGACTTCGGACTTTACAAAAAGAAAAAAAAGTAGAAAAGGAAAAAAAGAGAAAGGCCAAAAAGAAAAAAAAAGAAAGGCCAAAAAGAAAAAAAGAAAGGCCAAAGAGAAAAAAAGAAAAAAGAAAATGAGAGAAAAAAAGAGAAGGGACAATGCTACTATCTCTTTTTCCACACTTGTGCTTCAAAGTAGCACCATGATCTTCATGATAGAGAGTCTCATATGTTGTCACTTTCATATACTAGCGGGAATTTTTCATTATAGAACTTGGCTTGTATATTCCAATGATGGGCTTCCTCAATATGCCCTAGGTCTTCGTGAGCAAGCAAGTTGGATGCACACCCACTTAGTTTCTTTTGTTGAGCTTTCATATATTTATAGCTCTAGTGCATCTGTTGCATGGTAATCTCTACTCACACACATTGATATCTATTAATGGGCATCTCCATAGCCCGTTGATACGCCTAGTTGATGTGAGACTATCTTCTCCTTTTTTGTCTTCTCCACAACCACCATTCTATTCCACATATAGTGCTATGTCCATGGCTCACGCTCATGTATTGCGTGAAAGTTGAAAAAATTTGAGATTACTAAAGTGTGAAACAATTGCTTGGCTTGTCATCGGGGTTGTGCATGATTAAATACTTTGTGTGAAGAAGATAGAGCAACAGCCAGACTATATGATTTTGTAGGGATAACTTTCTTTGGCCATGTTGTTTTGAGAAGACATGATTACTTTGATTAGTATGCTTGAAGTATCACCATTTTCATGTTAATATGAACTTTTATTTTGTATCATTTGGATCTGAACATTCATGCCACAATAAAGAAAACTACATTGAGAATTATGCTAGGTAGCATTCCACATCAAAAATTCTGTTTTTATCATTTACCTACTTGAGGACGAGCAAGAATTAAGCTTGGGGATGCTTGATACGTCTCCAATGTATCTATAATTCTTTATTGTTCCATGCTATTATATTACCCCTTTTGGATGTTTATGGGCTTTATTTTACAGATTTATATCATTTTTTGGACTAACCTATTAACCGGAGGCCCAGCCTGTATTGCTGTTTTACTGCCTGTTTCGGTATTTCGAGGAAAAGGAATATCAAACGGAGTCCAAACGGAATGAAACCATCGGCAGCGTGATTTTTTGGAAGATTATGATCCGGGAGACTTGGAGTTCACGTCAGAAGATCCCCGAGGAGGCCACGAGATAGGAGGCCGCTCACCCCTCCCCCTATTGGGCGCGCCCCCTACCTCGTGGGCCCCTCGAGCACCTCCCGACCGACTACTTTCGCCTATATATGCCTACGTACCCTAAAACCATCATATATCAAGATAGATCGGGAGTTCTGCCGCCGCAAGCCTCTGTAGCCACCAAAAACCTCTTGGGAGCCCGTTCCGGCACCCTGCCGGAGGGGGAACCCATCACCCATGGTCATCTTCATCATCCCAGCGCTATCCATGACGAGGAGGGAGTAGTTCACCCTCGGGGCTGAGAGTATGTACCAATAGCTATGTGTTTGATCTCTCTCTCTCTCGTGTTCTCGACTTCACACGATCTTGATGTATCGCGAGCTTTGCTATTATAGTTGGATCTTATGATGTTTCTCCCCCTCTCTACTCTCTTGTAATGAATTGAGTTTCCCCTCTTGAAGTTATTTTATCGGATTGAGTCTTTACTTTGAGAACAATTGATGTATGTCTTGTCGTGTTTATCTGTGGTGACAATGGGATATCACGTGCCTCTTGATGTATGTTTTGGTGACCAACTTGCAGGATCCGCCCATGAACCTATGCATAGGGGTTGGCACACGTTCTTGACTCTCCGGTAGAAACTTTGGGGCACTCTTTGAAGTACTTTTATGTTTGTTGGATGAATCTGAGATTGTGTGATGCATATTGTATAATCATGCCCACGGATACTTGAAGTGACAATGGAGTATCTAGGTAACATTAGGGTTTTGGTTGATTTGTGTCTTAAGGTGTTATTCTAGTACGAACTCTTTAATAGATCGATCCGAAAGAATAACTTTGAGGTGGTTTCGTACCAAACCATAATCTCTATGTTTGTTCTCCGCTATTAGTTGCTTCGGAGTGACTCTTTGTTGCATGTTGAGGGCTTGTTATATGATCTATCTATGTTATTATTTTTGAGAGAACTTGCACTAGTGAAAGTATGAACCCTAGGCCTTGTTTCCTATCATTGCAATACCGTTTACGCTCACTTTTATCATTAGTTACCTTGCTGTTTTTATTATTTCAGATTACAAAAACCTATATCTACTATCTATTTTGCACTTGTATCACCATCTCTTCACCGAACTAGTGCACCTATACAATCTACCATTGTATTGGGTGTGTTGGGGACACAAGAGACTCTTTGTTATTTGGTTGCAGGGTTGCTTGAGAGAGACCATCTTCATCCTACGCCTCCTACGGATTTATAAACCTTAGGTCATCCACTTGAGGGAAATTTGCTACTATCCTACAAACCTGTGGACTTGCAGGCCCAACAACGTCTACAAGAAGAAGGTTGTGTAGTAGACATCAATGATGTGGCTTTGAATGGTGCATTTTGAACACAGAAAAACTATGGAGATCAAATAAGTTCAAAAAAATGACATCCCTTTGTAACAGACGAGTTTCCGTATGAAACCCTGATACTTCGAAAGAGATTGTCCGTTTTGTACACGAAGTGCATCCAGTTTTTGCTGTAACCCTCTCTACTTTCTCGCACATGCTATGTGGGTGAAATGATGATACCATGCCAACTTGGAAACTTTTTAGAGTTCATTTCAAATGCTTTTCATTGCATGGTCTTATAGCTCAAAATAATCAGTAAATGCATGAAAATAACAAATGAAGTCAAAAAGGGTTGTAAATTGATGATGTGGCTTTGAATGGTGCATTTTGTACACAGAAAAACTATGGAGTTCAAATAAGTTCAAAAAAAATGAAATCCCTTTGTAACAGGAAAAAGAATCACTCAAAATATATTTTCATAGTGAAGTTATTCATAAACTAGTGATTCACACAAATTTCAAAGAATTAAAATTTAAACTATTCAGATTTCATTTGAAATGCTTTTCAATTTCAAGGTCTTATAGCTCAAAAAAACCACAAAATGCTTTTGTAAAACTCTAATAGCAAAAGGAATCAACTAAAAAGCTTTTATAAACCTCTAGTATTTTTTAAACTAAAATTATATAAAATTTATGCAACTAAAATTATCAAAGTATTTTCTGCTCAAAACATGAAAAGCGAAAGAATTATCATAAAGAATTTTTGTTAGAAACTTTAGTAGCAAAACGAATTTTAATAAAGATTTTTTGATAGAAACTAAAATAACAAAATCTGTTTTTGAATATAATGATAAAACGCAGTAATATTAAATAGCAGGAAAAAGAATCACTCAAAATATATTTTATAGTGAAGTTATTCATAAACTAGTGATTCACACAAATTTCAAAGAATTAAAGTTTAAATTGTTCAAATTTGGAAACTAATGGCGTAACAAAAGGATTATAATTATTCTGAGCTAAAAGCAAAAAGAATAAATAAATAAAGCAAAAAATCAAAAGAAAAAATAAATAATTCAAAAAACAAAAAAATACTGGAAAAAATAAAAAAATGTCGCCTAATGGACCACACGGCCTGCATACGACTAGAAACCCATATGTAAATGGGCCAGGATGCAGGCCCGCAGGCCCAATAGGCCCAACACGGCAGTGTCAAGGGTAGGCAACTAATGCCTGCAAATTAGAGAGGAGCTCAAGACTGAGCCGCAACGCAGCTTATAAACAGTCTTGAGCTCTTCAACTAGCGAGTGGGACTAAACTTCCCACCGCACCGCCAAAGATAAGGTTTTGGTCCCGTTGGTGGCACCAACCGATTACTAAGGGTCAGATTGGTCCCGCTGGTACCACCAACCGGATCAATGCAGCCTTTAGTCGGTTGGTGGCACCAATCGACTAAAGGCTCTACTTCCCGCCTTTGGGCTGCTAAAAGAGGTTTTGGTCCCGTTGGTGCCACCAACCAGTTTTAATGCACCCTTTAGTCCCGCCAGGCACCAACCAGAGTAAAGGCTTTGCTATATAAGTTCACACTTAGGAATTTTTCACTCATCTCGCAGATTCTTGCCCCGACGACGCCGATGATATCGACGCCGCCAGTTGCCCCGACGCCGCCCGCCGCCATTGCCGCCATCGCCATCGCCTCCCCTGCTTCAGACGTGCCGCCCGACGCGCCCGTCCTGCCCGCCCCGCTGTCGCCCGTCGCCGTCGCCCGCTCCCCTGCCCGACGCGCGTGTCGGACCCGACTCAATGCCACATCGATCTAGCTCAGAACACCTCATATCACTTTGCGGCCTCACGCACGGTATCCCCACGGTGTCGCCTTACCTTTGCCGGGACCGTTTACGCCTTTTGGCACATGTATATGATAGTGTCGCTAGCATCCATATGAAAAGGAGCCCGGCTGACATGGCTAGTTGTAAACCAAAAGTGGCACAGACTTACAGGACAGCATCCATGACCCAAAGATCGAACGTGTCGGTCATCGACAAGTAAGTTCCGGCTGTAGCATGGGCTAGCAGACTCGATAAACCGGTCAGAAGGCGGCTAACAGACTCCGGTACTCAATGCGTGACATTTCCCGAAGGGACAGACACGAGAACGAAGAAGGACACATGCCGGCCAGCCTAAGTGTTCCGGAGCAGAGCAAGCTACTATGGCTCAAAGGAGACACTAGGAGACATTTCCGGTAAGAGAGGCTACTAAAGATAAACAACTAGATAGTCGATCCCACACATACCAAGCATTTCAATCATACACACAATATGCTCGATATGTGCAAATACAACAAGGCATCACAACATGACTCTACAACACAAGTACTTTATTTAAAGGCTCGAGAGCCGTACATAGCATACACACAAGTACGGGTCACATGACCCACATTCAAGTCATACAAGCATACAAGCCAACAATGAAGTGTTTTGTCCGAGTACGCATAACTAGTAAAATAAAAGAGGCTTGGGTAAGCCTAGCTATACTACATGGTCCTTCACTTGCTCAGATCACCACCGGGCCTTAGTCTACTCATCGATGTCAACGCCTATGAAGAACCCGTCGGAAGGGTTTGTGGCATCTTCTAAAAATGTAAATTAAAGCAACATGAGTACAAAAGTACTCAAAGAAGACTTACATCGATCCTACATACATGCATATTGTCAAGAAGGGTTGGTGGGGTTATTGCAGCAAGCCAGCTTTTACTCGTGGCTAAGCTATCCCACGAGACACCAACTTGAAATGGTTTTATGACTCGAGTCCACTACTCATCACTTCAATACACTACCGAGGATCCACCTCCGCCTTCTACTAAGAGCCATCCTCGCACTCACGCTTATCTTGAGGCTTTTAGTAGTTTCCATTTACTTGTCTATGAACCGTATAGGCAACCAAGTAGTCCTTATCATGGACGCGCTATTCAATAGATGATGTTAACCTGCGGGGTGTACTTCTTCATACACGCTCACCACTTACCGCCGTTTACCGACATGTACTCGGCAACCTTCAAGCGGAAGCCCAACGTGGGTGTCGGCCACGACCTACCTAGACACCTAAGTCTCTAGTCCAGGTTTATCGCCTATTTGGGTTCCATCTATGAGGAGATCCGGCCGAAGTTTCGCTCACAGCCCCAAACGATGTGAACAGGGTTCCCGAGACACCAAACGGGCATCCGGTACACCGTGCCACGTACCTACCGCATCACATCCCACCCCTACGGTCAGCGTTGTCCACGGCCTCCAGTAGGCTACAAACACCAAAAACTACTTGCAACTCCTGGACAGAAGACTAGGGTGAATAAGAAGCCGAGAGGGTCCATTGGTTTCGGGCCCAATGCATGGTAGTAGCTGAATCTTAAATCACACATACAGATCTCAGTGCTTAAGGACGGCCTCAATGAAACAACCCACCATGTACTCCTACATGGCCTCTCATCGATACCTTTACCAAATCGTGTTCAACACCTTACTCTCATACGACACGATCATTTCACTCTAGCCATCACCCGATGAACCACACCTGACACGACTCTAAGCATAGCAGGCATAGCAAGGTAGGAACAACACAATCATATGGCTCAATCAACTCCTACACATGCTAGTGGGTTTCATCTAGTTACTGTGGCAATGACAGGTCATGCAGAGGAAATGGGTTCAACTACCGCAAAGACACAGCAGCTTGAATCGCGTTATCTTAATGCAATAAAAGAGAGCAGGAGCAAGAGCATGGGATTTTATCGATATGATCAAATGGTTGGTTGCTTGCTCGACGGTCGGTGCACCGGTATTGCTCTTCGTCGGGTTATCACGGTACTCCTCGAAGCGAGAACCGCAGAGAGCACCGATACACAAACATTACCAAACAGTATGCAACAATATGATGCATGCATGAGACATGGCAAAATGAGTGTATTGGGCTAATGCAACTAAGAACAGATGGGTTTGAACTAATTTGAACCAATGGTTCAAAGTTCAAACTCATAAGTTGCCATTTAAGATGTTTTATCTTGTTCTGTGATAAACAGCAGGTTAGCTTGTTTAAACATGCATGAAACCAGTACAGATGGAAAGATTGGATTTTTCTGATCATTTTTCATATATAATTTGTTTCATTTGGAGCTCTGATTAATTTCTATGAATTTTTGAAGTTTGTAGCATTTTCTCGAATTTCTGTGTAAAAGTAATTCCAATAATTAAATTATCTGCGTCGACTCTCGCCATGATGACGTCGGTGGTCAACGGGCTGGTCCAGTCAAGCTGACCAGTGGGTCCCGCATGTCGAGAGACAATTAGATTAACTGAATTAAGTTTAAACTAAACCGGATTAATTAGTGAAGGGGCCCCACGTGTCATAGACCCGGGGTCAAACCGGCCCACCCGTGGTCAAAGTCGAGTCAAACACGCCGGCGTCTAGCCGCCGGCGAAGCGACGCGGCGGCGAAAGTGCTTTGTCATTCCGCGCCAAATGGACGGCGGAAGGCATCTACGTGTTGCTGAGGTCGAGCCGCGGCTATTGGTGGTGGTGGTTGGGCTCGGGGTGGCCGGAGTTGGCGCTGGCGGCGACTTTGGCGGCCGCCGGAGTTCGGTTGGAGACGAACTCGAGGCTAGGGTGTGCGGTGAGGTGCGGGGAGTGCACGGTTAGCCTCAGCGCAACGTGGTGAGTGCGATGGACAAGGTGAGGTGGCCGGAGGATGGCCGGGAGCACGTCGGCGACGAGGTCCGTGACGGCGCGTGCGGGTGAGCTACGTGTGCTTGCTGTGGTGCACGAGAGCGAGAAAGAAAGGGGGAAGAGGTTAGCCTAGCTCACTGCGGTCTTGAGGGAACGGACGGCGCGGTCGGGGATGAGCTGATGCGGCGGCGACGGCGAAGGGGATCTCCGGCGATGGCGGTTCGGGCGAGGTTGGTGCGGTGGCCGGGCGACTTGCGCTTCGGGCTCGGCTAGCTCGAAGGAGTAGAGGACGGCGAGCTTCGGACACAATGGCGCGGGCGTGGAGATGACGGAGAGCACGGCTGGCGGCGGTGCGGCGACGGTGGCATCGGCCATGGCGTGGGAGCGCGAGGGAGAGGAGCTGGGGGCGAATGGAGGTGTCCAGGGGGTTCGGGGCGCGACGTGGAGCTCATCCAGGCCAACAAGGCGGCGAGAGGAGGAAGCAGGCGACGTGCAATGCGTGGCGAGCTGCGGTGCCGCCGAAAGCACCTTGGCTGCCTGCCTGCAAGCCAAGCAGCTCATTGGAGCGGTGGCAGGCTGGGCCGGCCAGTGGGCTGGCTGGTGGGCCTCTGGGTGGCGCCGAATAAGTTTTTTCCTTTTTTGTTTCTGTTTTATTTTTTTCTTCAGAGGTTTGTTGAGTTTCTAAAATACCTAAGCCATTCCAAAATTCACCAAACTACACCTGGTCCTTAGTTGGAATATTTCCAACATCGAACATTTTAGTTTGGGAATATTTGAGCATTTGAAATATTTTATAAATTTAAAATGCCCAAATTCAAATACTTATAATTTAATTCAAAGACCTTAGGATGACCTAGGAAATTGTGCATCACTTTTGGCAGAGGTTCTGAGCCAAGACAAAAATGATGGACAGTTTAGAAGGGCATTTCAGGTTCATCGAAAAATATTTTTAGTAAACCCTAGTTGAATTCAGAGGGGGGGAGTTCATCATTCCCATTTCAGGTTTCATTAAAAGAAATAGACATGATGCAACACTCTAATGCATGAACTAGCTAGGTGTGACAACTCACCCCCACTCAAAAGAATCTCGTCCCGAGATTTGGGTTCCTCCGGAAAGAAGGCGGGATATTCAAGTCGAAGACGATCCTCCCTTTCCCAAGTAGCTTCCTTCTCAGAATGGTGCAACCATTGAACGTTGAGAAACTTGATATTATGCCGTCGAGTGGTACGCTCGGCTTGATCGAGGATACGAACGGGGTATTCTCGATAAGTGAGATTATCTTGAAGATCAAGCGTTTCGTGGTCCACTCCACGGATAGGATCCGAGAAGCAACGCTGAGTTGAGAAACGTGGAAGACATCGTGGACTTTGGAGAGATGCGGAGGCGCTCCAATTGGTAGGCAACTTCTCCTCGCTTGGCAAGAATGCGAAAGGGTCCAATGTAGCGAGGAGCCAATTTGCCCTTGATACCGGGCGATGGGTTCCCTTCAACGGAGTAACCCGAAGGTAAACCTTCTCGTCAACCTCGTAAGTCATAGCCTTATGTTTTCGGTCATATTGACTCTTTTGACGAGATTGGGCTGTTTTCAACTTTTCACGAACGATGCGAACTTGTTCTTCTGCTTCCTGGATCATATCCGGGCCAAAGAATTGTCTTTCCCCGGTTTCTGACCAGTTAAGAGGCGTTCGACACCTTCGTCCATAGAGAACTTCAAAAGGTGCTTTGCCCAAGCTAGATTGATAGCTGTTCTTATAAGCAAATTCGCAAATGGAAGGCATTTCTCCCAATCCATTCGAATGAGATAATGAAGCTCGAAGCATGTCTTCTAGGATTTGGTTGACACGTTCTACTTGACCACTTGATTGAGGGTGAAAAGCAGTGCTAAAGGAGAGATGGGTTCCCATAGCGTTTTGGAAACTTCCCCAAAATCGAGAGGTGAAGAGACTTCCTCGATCCGAGTTAATTTCCAATGGAACACCATGGAGAGACACTATCCGGGAGATGTACAAGTCTGCTAGCTGGCTAGCGGTTATACTCTCGCGAACAGGTAAGAAATGGGCTACTTTGGAAAGGCGGTCGATAACGACGAAGATAGCATTATTTCCTCTCCGGTCCCGGAAAACCGTGATGAAATCCATACCAATTTTATCCCATTTCCATTCAGGAATAGCTAAGGGTTGAAGGGTGCCAAGAGGCCGTTGATGCTCGCTTACATGACGATGATGTCGCAGATTAGCAACGAATTGAGCAATGTCTCTTTTCATCCTAGTCCACCAGAACCTCTGGCGTAGGTCCTGATACATCTTAGTGCTACCGGGATGAATGGTGAGAGGAGATTCATGAGCTTCTTTAAGGATCAATCGCCGCAGGTTTCGCACTTTGGGAACCACTAGGCGGTTTCCGAAGTATACGACTCCTTGATCATCAACGGAGAAACAATCTGCAACTCCTTTCTTGATGTTTCTTTTGATGCAGGAAATTCCCGGATCTACCTTTTGGGCTTTGATGATCTGATCCGTAAGGGTAGGTTTCGCCACCAAGGTGGAAAGGAATCCTTGAGGAACAATGTGAAGGTTAAGCTTCCGAAATTCCTCGTGGAGAAGTGGTTGACATTGTTGCAACATCAGATTGTTGCAATAAGATTTACGACTTAGCGCATCAGCCATGACGTTGGCTTTTCCTGGGGTATAAGTTATCCCTAAGTCAAAATCTGTGATCAACTCGACTCAACGTCTTTGCCTGAGATTCAAATCTGGTTGGGTAAATATGTATTTCAGACTTTGGTGATCGGCGTAGATTTCGCAATGATTACCGAGGAGGTAATGTCGCCAGGTTTTTAGTGCATAGACTACCGCTGCAAGCTCTAGATCATGAGTAGGGTAGTTTTCCTCATGTGGGTGTAATTGCCGTGAAGCATAAGCAATTACGTGTCGATCTTGCATGAGAATACAGCCTAGTCCTTGTTGCGAGGCGTCGCAATAGATAACATTGCATACTTTGGATTATGCTTGACCACTGCATTGCTTGAAGACCTCACAGGAGGAGGAGGAGGAAGGCGCTTTTGGTTATGGCATTTGTTCGCATAGTGACCTTTCTGCTGGCACTTGTTGCAGGTCACCTCTGAGAGCGGACGGTGATAAGGAGCATTTGACCTTGGAGCTTGAGGTGAGACTTGTTCTCGTAGCTTGGGTTGGGTGGGTGGGAAGATCCACGACCACCGAGTTCTTCTGCCGATAAGGCTGACGGAACGGAGGAGGAGGAAGGTAGAACTTTTGCTGCTTTGCTGCCACTTGAGAGGAGGAAGAAGACTGAACTGCATCCCTGATTCTCTTCTTTGAAGCCTCACACTTGAGCTGAGCACCTTCTAGCTTGAGTGCCATATTATAGAATTGATCAAACTGAGTAGGCTCAGAAAGAACAAGAGATAACTGCAGATCCTCTCGAAGGCCACCTCTGAACTGATAGATCATACTTTTCTCATCAGGAACGTCTTGTTTGGCAAAACGAGCAAGTTTCTGAAACTGTATGTTGTATTCGTACACTGACATGTTCCCTTGCTTGAGATTGCGAAACTCCTCACGCTTGCTCTCAACAACACTGGAAGGAATATGGTGAGCTTTAAAGTCCCGACAGAAATCAGTCCAAGTAATCACTCGACCACCTCTAGAATCCTTGTATTCTTTGGAACCAATCACCGCTCGATCCTTGAGCTGAAAAGACGCGAACTTGACGTAGTCCTCAGGCCTGACATTGCTGCATTCGAAGTGCTTGTTGATATCCACGAGCCAATCGTCAGCGTCTGTGGCCTCCGCACAAAAGCTGAAAGACTTTGGCTGGTTGGCAAGGAACTGGTTGAGTGTAGGAAACTGTGGCTGATGATAGAACTGTCCTTGACCTTGATTCCCTTGGTTGCCTTGGCCTTGGTTACGCTCTTGCATCAGCTGAATCAGCAACTGAGCGTTGGCGTTAGTGGTTGCCATCAAAGTTTGCCATGCCTCCGGAGGCGGAGGTGGAGGGTTCGCCTGACTCCCATCACTGCGTTCCGGATTCTGACGCGTTGGCGGAGCCATCCTGAAGAGGGTGACATCCGTTAGCATCTAGATAGACAGATGGACAAGTTGAATCAACGGATAGAAATTGCAACATATAGTCTTCACAATAAACATTCGAACAGGGATGAACGAATGAATTCCAAAGTAAACATCACGTCCATTAAGGTAAGAAGCCACTTGATAAGAGATATGATGAATAAAATAAAAACAAGGTATGAATGGAACAAATAAGTGGTAAGGATTACCCAATCACAAACCAAATATCTGCGGAAGAAATGCTAGAGCTACTTGAATCCCACCTATAAACTCCCGAAACTTTCCGGTTATGCAATCAGGTGTTGGGGATACAGGAGCAATATATATATCTCACCCAAGCTAACAATCCCTACATCCAAATTGTATCCATCCTTCAACACATAACCAAGAAACCTTCGGAAATCGTGTACCTCAACCTTCGAAAAGCATCCGTTATACGAGTCATGGCAATACTCCCGTACTCACCACAGTACTGGGTTAGCGGGGTTATCTCACCAACAACCGCATAAAAGAGATTTTCGATGTCGTGCTAAACTCGGGTATTCCGAACTGCAACGATAAAATTATGACGACAACACCTCGGAGCTCAACTCCCCGGACACCGCCACAACCCCTAAATGTCGAGGCAACCAAGACAATGTTGTCATCATAAGAATATCGAACGATCCCAAGATACCCGCGTGATCCTAAAAAAAAAAAAATTTTAGTGAAATTTGAGAAGAGAAGAGTCAAAACTCTCGTCAGATACCTCACCGTAAGGTCGAAGGACTGGGAGTAAAAAGAATTCCTAAACTCTCCGATATATATAATCCTAAATGACTCAAAACAATTTTTCTAGACACAACTCGCCACTAAAAGCGATCAAGCGGTGGGGGCTCCTAAGGTCGGGATGGCTCGATTACCAACTTGTATCGCCCTCGATGCGGCTATAGCTCCCACGTGTCGAAGCACGACTTAGAGGCATAGCCGCATTGAAAGCAATGTCGCAAGTGAGGTAATCTTCGCACAATCCATGTAATACATAAGGAAAAGGTACATAGTTGGCTTACGATGCCACTTCACACAATTACATGAATAAAGCAGTACATCATCCAGATACAATCAAGGTCCGACTACGGAACCAAAATAAAAGAAGAACAACCCCACATGCGACACAAATCCCCGATCGCCCCAACTGGGCTCCACTACTAATCGTCTGGAAAGGAAACATAGTATCGACCAAGTGCCTCATCATATTCCCACTTCAGCTCAGTGGCGCCATCTGCTACCGCATCACCGTACCGTGATCTGTTTTGGTAGAATCTGTGAGCCACAGGGACTCAGCAATCTCACACCCGCGAGATCAAGACTATTTAAGCTTAAGGGAAGGCTGGTGTCAAAAAGGAGGAGCTGCTGCAAGCGACTAGCATATATGGTGGCTACATCGCAAAAGAGAGCGAGAAGAGAAGCAAGGCGCGGTCGTGAAGCTATTAGCGATCAAGAAGTGATCCTGACTACTTACGTCAAGCATAACTCCAACACCGTGTTCACTTCCGGACTCAGCCGAGAAGAGACCATCACGGTTACATACACGGTTGATGTATTTTAATTAAGGTCAACTTTGGGTTTTCTACAACCGACATTAACAAATTCCCATCTGCCTCATAACCGCGGCACGGCTTTGAAAGATAATACCTGCAGGGTGTCCCAACTTAGCCCATCACAAGCTCTCACGGTCATCGAAGGAATAAACCTTCACCCAAGACACACCGATCGACTCGGTATCCGGTACATCAAGACATTTCGACAATGGTAAAACTAAACCAGCAAGACCACCCGACTGTGCCGACAAATCCCGATAGGAGCTGCACATATCTCGTTCTCAGGGCACACCGGATGAGCAGTACGTACGGCAACCGAAGATACCCCAAGTTGCCTCAGGGCGGCACCGCAAGTGGCTCTAGTTTGGACCAACACTCGAAGGAGCACTGGCCCGGGGGGGCTAAAATAAAGATGACCCTCGGGCTCGCGAAAACCCAAGGGAAAAAGGGTATAGGTGGCAAATGGTAAAACCAAGGTTGGGCCTTGCTGGAGGAGTTTTATTCAAAGCGAAACTGTCAAGGGGGTCCCATAAATCACCCGACCGCGTAAGGAACGCAAAATCAAGGAACATAACACCGTATGACGGAAACTAGGGTGGCAAGAGTGGAACAAAACACCGGCATAAGGCCGAGCCTTCCACCCTTTACCAAGTATATAGGTGCATTAATTAAAGCAATAGATATTGTGATATCCCAAAATAATCATGTTCCAACAAGGAACAAACTTCATCTTCACCTGCAACTAGCAACGCTATAAGAGGGGCTGAGCAAAGCGGTAACATAGCCAATCAACGGTTTGCTAGGACATGGATGGTTAGAGGTTGACATGGCAATATGGGTGGCATGATATAGCAAGTGGTAGGTATCGCAGCATAGGCATAGCAAAAGAGCGAGCATCTAGCAAGCAAAGATAGAAGTGATATCGAAGGTATGGTCATCTTGCTGTAAGGTTCTCGAGTTGTCGAAGGCTGGATCCTCGTGGCGTTCTCAACAGGTTCCTCGTTCACGTACTCGTCTCCCGGCTCTACCCAAAGCAAGAACACAAGCAACGGAACCACAATCAAACAAGGAACATATGCACAAGCAATATGATGCAATATATGACATGCTATGCGAGATGTGACATGCAATGCATATGTATGCCCGGAAGGAAAATGATGAACTGGCATCAACTTGGCAAACCAAGTATGCCGCTGGAAAGATGGAGTGATTTCGGTTGAAATCGATATAAAGATCACCGAATCGGATGCACGGTTTGCAAATGACAAGCAAAACAAGAATGACGCAAAACTGCGTTTAACAGCCCGATGCTACTTAGCACGCAACACAAAACTATGCTACAGCACCCCAACATAAAAACAAAGCATATGGCAACGAACTACAGGAGATGCTTAACAATAGAGGAACACTGAGCTACGGCTAAATCACATCATAACATGTTCAAACAAGCATGGAGAAAGTGCTCAAAATATCAGGTTCACAGACTTAGTGAAAATACTAACATGGCAGGAATTAACATCAGGAAGGCATGTTTAGAGCAAGCAAACAACATGCTACAGGAACTTATAATAGCAAAGCAAGGCATGACATGATTCTACTCAAAGCATATTTCAATTGTCCCTTACTGACCATAAGCCAAAAGGACCTTAAGAAATGGTGGCACCCATGTAAACATTGCAAGTTTTATTACAGATTTCAGACTTAGTGAAATATCAGGACATGGCAAAAACAGATTCAACATGGCATGTTCGTGAGCTCGAAGCACTCACTACAGAGCACCTCATGATAAACTAAGCATACACCCATCAAGAAGACATGGCATAGGAGCTATACATGGCAAGAACAACATCATAGCATACACGGATCAACTACACCGACCTCGTGAAAATTGAATCTAATGCAAACAGTCTGCCAGGAAACAATTTCAAGCAAAAGTAGAGCACGAAAAAGACATGCTAGACTACTCCATAAATACCAACAAAGGCATGGATGGATAGAGCACAACCATATGTTCAAAACACCCTTACTGATCATGCTCAAAAGGGGCATAGATCTCTCTGAAACAACCTAAACATATGGCATAAAATTATCAGCAGGACAAAACTTAGTGAAATCACTAAGTCCCTGAAATCAGGAATAACATCATCCCTACTTTGCATGCTTGTTCTAGTCAACACATAGCTCACAAAAATACATGGAAAATACCCCTGGAAAGATGGCATGGCAATGTTCAACTTACATGTAGGACTCAAATTCATAGGGTGCACACATAATTCATGGCAAAATGACAAAATAGCTCGAACTGATAAAATTCTGAAACTAACGATCTGAAGCTAACTTCCAACAGCATTTCGGGCATCAAGATGAGCTCAAATGCAAATGATGCAATGGAATGAAATGATGTACTCTTCGAGACGAACATTTTGACATATTATACGCCCAAAACGGAGCCACAGTTGCGGAGATGTGATGCGTTGAAAAATGCCCGAAATAATTCACAGATTTAGGACTTAGAGGAAATTTGGGGTACGGGAAAGTCAACCTTCGTCTTGATCCGGATCCAGATCGGATCGGGCGAGGCTCGCCGGAGGGAGGAAGGACGGCGGCGCAGGGCCAGGCGGCGGCGGCGGCGGCGCGGGCGGCGGGCGGCGCGGCGGCGGGCGCTGGAAGCCTGGCGGCGGGCGGCAGCCCATGGCAGCAAGGCGGCGCGGCGGCGTGCGGCAAGCGCGGCGGCGGTGGCGGCGGCGGCAAAGTGTGTGGCGGCGTGTGCAAGTGTGGGCGGCGGCGCGGCGGCAAGTGAGGCGGAGCGCGGCGGTGGGGCGGCGTGGGGGAAGGCGCGGCGCGGCCGGGCGCGGCGCGGGAGGCTGGCCAATGGCTTTGGGCGGGCGTATGTGATGTGGCGGGTGCCACGTGTCGCCCCTGTTCGCCGGGCGGCGGCGGCGCGACGTGTCCGGCGCCGGCGGACGTGTCCGCGCATGGAGAAGAGGGCTAGGGTTTGCCCGGATTTTCGTGGAGGTCTATTTATAGGCATAGAGGAGCTAGGAGAGTCCAAATGGGGTGTAGTTTTCGCCACACGATCGTGATCGAACGACCGAGGGCATGGAGGGGAGCTAGATGGGTTATTGGGCTGTTTTGGAGGGTTGTTGGGCTGCAACTCAAAAGAGGCCTTTGCGAGGGTGCGGTTAACCGTTGGAGTACCAAACGAACTCCAAATGACCCGAAACTTGACAGTGGTCTACGGTGCTATACCAGGGCCACTTGGCAAGGCTCGGTCCATTCCGAGAATGTTCAACACCCGCTTTGCGGTAAAAGGACAAGAGGGTGCGCCGGGAACATAGGAGTGCCGGATTGCAAAAGCGGCCAACGGGAATATGCTCGGAATCATAAGACGAACTCAGATGCAAATGAGATGCACATGATGACATGATATGAGATGCATGACATGAACAAAATGCAAAAACGAAAACAAAACCCAACCACGGAGGGAATATCTCAGCACATATCCGGAAATGGCAATAGTTGAAGTTACAAATATGGAAAGATACATCCGGGGTGTTACAATAAGTTATCCCTAAGTCAAAATCTGTGATCAACTCGACTCAACGTCTTTGCCTGAGATTCAAATCTGGTTGGGTAAATATGTATTTCAGACTTTGGTGATCGGCGTAGATTTCGCAATGATTACCGAGGAGGTAATGTCGCCAGGTTTTTAGTGCATAGACTACACGCAAGCTCTAGATCATGAGTAGGGTAGTTTTCCTCATGTGGGTGTAATTGCCGTGAAGCATAAGCAATTACGTGTCGATCTTGCATGAGAATACAGCCTAGTCCTTGTTGCGAGGCGTCGCAATAGATAACAAACTCCTTAGAGAAATCTGGTGGTACCAGTACGAGAGCAGAAGTTAAACGTCTTTTCAGTTCCTGGAAACTGTGCTCACATTGTGGAGTCCACTCGAACTTTTTATCTTTCTTGAGGAGTTCAGTTAGAGGTTTAGCAACTTTGGAGAAGTTCTCGACAAAGCGACAACAATAGCTCGCTAAGCCAAGGAAACTTCGAACTTGCTTGACCGATTCAGGTGGAGTCCAATTAAGGACGGCTTGAACTCGTTCGGGGTTGACAGCAATACCTTTACCAGAAATTACATGTCCTAGATAGGTCACTTCTGGCAGCCAAAATTCGCATTTAGAAAACTTGGCATAAAGGCGATGCTCTCGAAGTTTCATCAACACTAGCCTTAGATGTTCGGCATGTTCCTCCTTGTTCTTGGAAAAGATGAGTATGTCATCGAGGTAAACCACGACGAATTTATCCAAATACTCCATGAAGATTGAGTTCATTAACCGGGAGAAAGTGGCTGGGGCGTTGGTTAAACCGAAGGACATGACGGTGTACTCGTATTGGCCGTAACGAGTAACAAAGGCCGTTTTGGGAATGTCCCCGTTTCGGATTTTGATTTGATGGTAGCCTAACCTCAAATCCATCTTAGAGAAGACTGAGGATCCTGCGAGCTGATCATACAGATCGTTGATCCTGGGGAGCGGATACTTGTTCTTAATTGTGACCAAGTTGACGGGTCGATAATCTACAACCATCCGGTCCGTACCATCCTTCTTCTTGACGAAGAGGACGGGGCAAGCCCAAGGAGATGAACTAGGACGGATGAAACCCTTTTTCAAGGACTCGTCGAGTTGTTTCTTAAGTTCGGCTAGTTCTAGGGGTGCCATCTTATAGGGTCTTCTAGAAATTGGGACAGTTCCTGGAATGAGATCTATCACAAACTCAACATCTCTGTCAGGTGGGACACCTGGCAATTCTTCTGGAAAGACATCTGGAAAGTCACGGACTACCGGAACGTCTTCGAGGTCTCGCAATGGACTGGCATTAAGAGAATATAGTTGTCGCTTAGATATTCGGGTCAAGACGTTGACTATCTTTCCCGAAGGGTGTGTGAGTTGAACAGTTCTAGAGAAGCAATCAATTTTGGCATGATGGGCTGACATCCAGTCCATACCCAAAATGATATTGATGTTCGAAGATTTAAGAGCTATTAATGAAGCAAGGAAAACAAGTCTGTCGACCTGAATTTCATTCCCATGGCTTACTCTAGAAGTTTGCCACTTGGATCCCGGGGTTTGAATTACCATGTAGGTGGGCATATCACTGAATGCAGTGTTGTGCAAGCGAGCATAGCTTTCGGATATGAATGAATGAGATGCTCTAGTATCAAAAAGAACGGATGTCGGGTGGCAATTTACAAGGAGCGTACCGAGAACGACGTTGGGATCCTCTTGGGCCTCCTCAGCTGAGACACAATTAACATGGCCACGTGCAGTGGTGGCGGCAGCATAGAATACCTTTCTGCTGGCTTGCCACGGCCAACAGCTTTTGCGGCTGGTTGGGGTTGGTCCGAGGACAATCTCGCATGTAGTGGCCCGACTCCCGCACTTGAAGCACGCCACGGGCTGGCACGTGAGGAGCATTGTTGGTTGGCCCACCATAGGGCTTAGCTGGTGCATACCGCTGGATCGACGAGGCGCTGATAGGATGGCCTCGGTGTAAATCTGGGTGGCGAGGCGGTGTTAGGCACCCACACCGGCGTCTGTGGTCCAAAGACCGATGAGGAACCCATATCACGACCATGCTTGCGTGTTGCTTCAAATCGGTCGACCCGTTTCAAAGACTGATGGCTTTGTTTACCACTTCCGGAAGGAGGTGCACTCATGCGACGGAGATCTCGGCGAAGTTCGGGGCTAAGTCCCTTGCGGAACCTTGCCTGTTTCTTGGCGTCAGTGGAGACCTCTTCAGTTGCATAGCGTGCGAGGTTACCAAACTCCCTGCTGTAGGCATCCACAGAGAGACGACCTTGGGTGAAACTGCAGAACTCCTCGCGTTTACGGTCCATGAGACCCTCCGGAATGTGATGTTCACGGAAAGCCTCGCTGAATTCTGCCCAAGTAGTGACATGGCCAACTGGGCGCATAGCCATATAGTTCTCCCACCAGAGACTGGTGGGGCCTTAAAGATGATATGCAGCGAAGGTGACCTTATCAGCCTCAGCTACCAGTGCAGAACGCAGCTTGTGAGTAATGCTGCAAAGCCAGTCATCAGCGTCGAGAGGCTCGACGGAGTGGTGGAAGGTAGGTGGGTGTAACTTGATGAAGTCACTGAGTGACACCAAATTATTTCTCTGATGATGTGCTGTGTTCTGTTCGATGCGCTCCAACAAACGGTTGGTCTCCCGTTTGTTTCTCTCGGCCTCCAGCATAACTTCGGCCAGAGAAGGAGGGTGAGGCAGGTTTGCTTCTCCAACTCCGCTGCCTTCGGCCTGCTCTGGCGGAGCAGGGTTGTTGCGGGTATTAACCATCCTAGAATAAACAAAACAAGGGTTTAGTCCAGGATGACAAAATTCTGACATAGAAATGTAGAATGTAATGGATAGCTCGGAATGCAAGATGATCATCCGTATGACATGGTAGATACAGAAACTGCTTCTTTATTCCATCGTCATACACACCATACAAGGTTTAGTACGAGACCAAACAAAGTACTACTACAGTGAAAGAAAGATTACATCTCATCGGAGGCACACCAAGCTCCTATACATTATTTTTCTTACACCTCCGAATTGATACACACTAAGTCATATTCCACGAGTCACGCAGACGGTGGGAGATACAATATTACAATACTAGTGAGACTACTACTAACTCGAGGCGTCTCCGTAGTAGTTCTCATAGAAGTCTCCTCCATAACACGGAAGTTCAACGTGATCGCCCGTAAACAGACGGTCCCGAGGAGCCCATGGACCATAACGGCAAGGGTGAGGTCTTGGACCAACAAGCGGTGGCTGCGGGGACCACGAGGTGGGGTGATGCCCCCACATCACGCCAATCCATCATGTCCGGCAGAGCAGATCTAACAGATATCTGTCTCTCATATCCATATATCCAGCTTGCACACCGGTGCAAAACGAGTCAAAGTGGCCCGGTGATCGGACGGGCGTTGAAAACTCCATTCTCAAGGCCCGACTCTCTCGGTCCTTGTCCTCGAGCAACTTCGGCGGTGGTGCGGGTTAGTGAGTCCTCCCGACCGAATCAGCATAGATAGCTCGGAGATACCCAAACGCTCCAGGGAGTGAACCCGGCATACACCGGAAGTCGGTGTTGCGAAGCAGGCCAGTCCTGACTCACATGATGGTCATCATAGAATACACAGCATCTTGCACCACCATGTCAATAGTAACACCAAGCCCATAGGAACAGTGAAGGGCCTCGGTGGAACCAGGATAAGAGGGAAATATCCTGACAGTGCAGAGATACTGGCTTTGATTAAAGTCTCGGAACTGCTCTTCGACCGTGTATTCAGGATACCAGCGGTAACCCGCCTCGATCATAACCCGGACTAACATAGCCGTATGACCGGTCACACCAATGCATCTGGTCAGACGAACCACTTGATTTTGGTCACGAGTGGCCATCTGGAAACACCACCACAATGCAAAGACATTAGAATTTCTAGCGAATTTGGACAAGATAACGATCAGAAATGCTCAAAAGGATTTGAGACATTTTACAAAGAATTGCATAGCCACTCAACAATATCATATCAAGGTTCTGGGTCCAACTTAGTAACATAACAGGATAGTAGAACTGAACCAGGCTTGTAACCATCAAACCTATAAGGTACTACTGATTAGTAACACGTGAACCTAATAGATAGAAGGGATCCTAATCCTTAACCACCGGTGGAAGAATGGACTGACTCAGATCTGAATGTCATGAGGTAAAGGAGTAAAAAGAGCCTTACGTACCATCCCACAATCAATTCCCCTACATATAACTAAAGCATTTCTACACTCAACATCGACCAGTTTGGCTTGGAGGACCTCTGAGCAGTCCGGCTCGATGCCAACGCTGTCGGGACCCGACTCAATGCCACATCGATCTAGCACAGTAACACCTCATATCACTTTGCGGCCTCACGCATGGTATCCCCACGGTGTCGCCTTACCTTTGCCGGGACCGTTTAGCCTTTTGGCACATGTATATGATAGTGTCGCTAGCATCCATATGAAAAGGAGCCCGGCCGACATGGCTAGTTGTAAACCAAAAGTGGCACAGACTTACGAGGACAGCATCCATGACCCAAAGATCGAGCGTGTCGGTCATCGACAAGTAAGTTCGGGCTGTAGCACTGGGCTAGCAGGACTCCGATGAACCGGGCATGGCGGGCTAACAGACTCCGGTACTCAATGCGTGACATTTCCCGAAGGGACATACACGAACGAAGGAGGACACATGCCGGCCAGCCTAAGTGTTCGGAGCAGAGCAAGCTACTATGGCTCAATGGAGACACTAGGAGACATTTCCGTAAGAGAGGCTACTAAAGATAAACAACTAGATAGTCGATCCCACACATACCAAGCATTTCAATCATACACACAATATGCTCGATATGTGCAAATACAACAAGGCATCACAACATGACTCTCGACACAAGTACTTTATTTAAAGGCTCGAGAGAGCCATACATAGCATACACACAAGTGCACGGGTCACATGACCCACATTCAAGTCATACAAGCATACAAGCCAACAATGAAGTGTTTTGTCCGAGTACGCATAACTAGTAAAATAAAAGAGGCTTGGGTAAGCCTAGCTATACTACATGGTCCTTCACTTGCTCAGGATCACCACAGGCCTTAGTCTACTCATCGATGTCAACGTCTCACGAAGAACCCGTCGGAAGGGTTTGTGGCATCTTCTAAAAATGTAAATTAAAGCAACATGAGTACAAAAGTACTCAAAGAAGACTTACATCGATCCTACATACATGCATATTGTCAAGAAGGGTTGGTGGGGTTATTGCAGCAAGCCAGCTTTGACTCGTGGCTAAGCTATCCTCTGAGACACCAACTTGAAATGGTTTTATGACTCGAGTCCACTACTCATCACTTCAATACACTACCGAGGATCCACCTCCGTCTTCTCTGGAAGAGCCATCCTCGGCACTCACGCTTATCTTGAGGCTTTTAGTAGTTTCCATTTACTTGTCTATGAACCGTATAGGCAACCAAGTAGTCCTTTACATGACGCGCTATTCAATAGATGATGTTAACCCCGCGGGGTGTACTTCTTCATACACGCTCTCACCACTTACCGCCGTTTACGACATGTACTCGGCAACCTTCAGCGGAAGCCCAACGTGGGTGTCGGCCACGACCTACCTAGACACCTAAGTCTCTAGTCCAGTTTATCGCCTATTTGGGTTCCATCTATGAGGAGATCCGGCGAAGTTTCGCTCACAGCCCCAAACGATGTGAACAGGGTTCCCGAGACACCAAGCGGGCATTCGCACACCGTGCCACGTACCTACCGCATCACAGCCCACCCCTACGGTCGGCCACTGTCCACGGCCTCTAGTAGGCTACAAACACGAAACTACTTGCAACTCCCGGACGTAAGACTAGGGTGAATAAGAAGCCGAGAGGGTCCATTGGTTTCGGGCCCAATGCATGGTAGTAGCTGAATCTTAAATCACACATACAGATCTCGATTAGCTTAGGGACGGCCTCAATGAAACAACCCACCATGTACTCCTACATGGCCTCTCATCGATACCTTTACCAAATCGTGTTCAACACCTTACTCTCATACGACACGATCATTTCACTCTAGCCATCACCCGGATGAACCGGACGACACGACTCTAAGCATAGCAGGCATAGCAAGGTAGGAACAACACAATCATATGGCTCAATCAACTCCTACACATGCTAGTGGGTTTCATCTAGTTCTTGTGGCAATGACAGTCATGCAGAGGAAATGGGTTCAACTACCGTAGCACATAGCAGCTTGAATCGCGTTGTCTTAATGCAATAAAAGAGAGCAGGAGCAAGAGCATGGGATTTTATCGATATGATCATATGGTTGGTTGCTTGCTCGACGGTTCGGTGCATTGGTATTGCTCTTCGTCGGGGTTATCACGGTACTCCTCGGGCGAGAACACGCATGAGAGAGCACCGATACACAAACATTACCAAACAGTATGCAACAATATGATGCATGCATGAGACATGGCAAAATGAGTGTATTGGGCTAATGCAACTAAGAATGATGGGTTTGAACTAATTTGAACCAATGGTTCAAAGTTCAAACTCATAAGTTGCCATTTAAGGTGTTTTATCTTGTTCTGTGATAAACAGCAGGTTAGCTTGTTTAAACATGCATGAAACCAGTACAGATGGAAAGATTGGATTTTTCTGATCATTTTTCATATATAATTTGTTTCATTTGGAGCTACTGATTAATTTCTATGAATTTTTGAAGTTTGTAGCATTTTCTGGAATTTCTGTGTAAAAGTAATTCCGATAATTAAATTATCACGTCGCCTCTACGTCATGATGACGTCGGTGGTCAACGGGCTGGTCCAGTCAAGCTGACCAGTGGGTCCCGCATGTCGATGAACAATTAGATTAACCGAATTAAGTTTAAACTAAACTGGATTAATTAGTGAAGGGGGCCCCACGTGTCATAGACCCAGGGGGTCAACCTGGGCCCACCCGTGGTCAAAGTCAGAGTCAAACACGCCGGCGTCTAGCCGCCGGCGAGCCCGACGCGGCGGCGAAAGTGCCTTTTGTCATTCCGGCGTCCAAATGGACGGCGGAGGGCATCTACGTGTTGCTGAGGTCGAGCCGCGGCTATTGGTGGTGGTGGTTGGGCTCGGGGTGGCCGGAGTTGGCGCCGGCGGCGACTTTGGCGGCCGCCGGAGTTCGGTTGAGACGAACTTCGAGGCTAGGTGTCTTGATGAGTGCGGGAGTGCACGGTTAGCCTCGGCGCAACGTGGTGAGTCACGATGGACAAGGTGAGGTGGCGGAGGATGGCGAGAGCACGTCGGCGACGAGGTCCGCGGCGCGCTGCGGAGTGAGCTCGTGTGCTCGCTGTGGTGCACGAGAGCGAAAAGAAAGGGGAAGAGGTTAGCCCAGCTCACTGCGGTCTTGAGGGAACGGACGGCGCGGTCGGGATGAGTGATCTGTGGCGGCGGCGAAGGATCTCCGGCGATGGCGGTTCGGGCGAGGTTGGTCTGGCGGCTGGGCACGCGGCGCTTCGAGGCTCGGCTAGCTCGAAGGAGTAGAGGACGGCGGAGCTTCGGACACGGTGGCGCGGCGTGGAGATGACGGAGAGCACGGCAGCTTCTGGCGGCTTGGGCGACAGTGGCGTCGGCCATGGCGTGGGGCGAGAGGAGAGGAGCTGGGGCGAATGGAGGTGTCGAAGGGGGTCGGGCGCGACGTGGAGCTCGTCCCAGCCCGACAAAGCGGCGAGAGGAGGAAGCGAGGCGGCGTGCGTGCGTGGCGAGCTGCGGTGCCGCCGCCGAGCACCTTGGCTGCTGCTGCAAGCCAAGCAAGCAGCTCATTGGAGCGGTGGCCGGCTGGGCCGGCCAAGTGGGCTGGCTGGTGGGCCTCTGGTGGCGCCAGTAAGTTTTTCCTTTTTTTCCGTTTACTTTTATTTTTGTTACTGTAGGTTTGTTGAGTTTCTAAAATACCTAAGCCATTCCAAAATTCACCAAATCACACTGGTCCTTAGTTGGAATATTTCCAACATGGAACATTTTAGTTTGGGAATATTTGAGCATTTGAAATATTTTATAAATTTTAAATGCCCAAATTCAAATACTTATAATTTAATTCAAAGACCTTAGGATGACCTAGGAAATTGTGCATCACTTTTGGCGGAGGTTACGAGCCAAGACAAAAATGATGGACATTTTAGAAGGGCATTTTAGGTTCATCGAAAAATATTTTTAGTAAACCCTAGTTGAATTCGTAGGGGAATGGGAGTTACATCATTCCCATTTCGTGTTTCATTAAAAGAAATAGACATGATGCAACACTCTAATGCATGAACTAGCTAGGTGTGACAGTGCACGCCTGCCCGCCTCGCCGTCCTCGTCGCTCGCTCCCCTGACGCTGCCGCCGCCTCGCCTGAGCCGCCTGCCCCACCACTGTCCTCGCCACCGACCCGTGCTCCTCCTCACTTGGTCCGGCCGGCGCCATAGCATTTTTTTCATATATATTATTCTGATCATGGGATCAGAATAATATTCTGATCACAACCTGAACTGCCCGAGTAACGCGCCTGAACTTCTCTCTATACGAACCCGACCTTCGGGCTATCTTCGCAACCGTGCCTTCTACCGCGAGTTTTTCTGGATAGTCGTGTTCCATGTGATGTAAGTGTAATCTTCAAACGATTTTTAGCAACTAAATACTCGTTTTAGATAGGAATCTCGCTCATAGGCGGATTTTGCACTCGGGTTGTGAAGAACTCGCGTTTATTGCGGTTTTACTGCCTGAGTTGTTTGACCTGAACTTCCCCCTGTGCTAGGTTGAACTTCCCACAACATTGCCCAAATAGGGCTTGCTATATACCGTTGGAAAGCTATGGACACGAGTATCATGACCCAAGTTAAATTTTTTGCAAAATGTAAGCGGTTTAAGAGCAGTTTTGAAAACCGTTTTTTCTTCACACAAAAAACGTGAATCGTAATTTCGATCGCATTTCTAAACCGTTTATCGGAATGAGGCAAGTAATATGGCTTTGGAAAGATGCTGCAAAACCGCTCATTCCACATGTTGAAAGTTTTCTCTAATTCCCAACGGTTAAAGAGTAATTTAGAAAATCGTAAAATTTCACAAACCGAACAGCCGACTTCGTATTTTCGATGTCATTTCTAAACGGCTAAACCAATTGAGGCACATGATAAGGCGTTGGAAAGCTTATGAAAATGCGCTACTTTTTCATGTAGAAAGTTTTTTCTAATTTGAACGGTTTAAAAGTGATTTAGAAAACGATACAAGTTTCACCGAGTTCGTATTTTTGATCTACTAGGAAATTGCCCGTGCGTTGCAACGGGATCTAAGTATTCAGGGTTAAATTAATAATTAAACCAACATAGTCCTTTTTCTTACAGGATATTCTTGCAAAATCTGAAAATTTGCTACAGCAGACTATATAAAATTTGATGTTGTTGCAAACTTTCATCAAAAAATAACATCCCTTGAGCTCTCACAAAAAATAACAAAATCGCTGCTCAAAGTTTTGTGCACTCTTTGAGCAGCGATTTTTTTTTGTGGGAGCTCCTCAGATGTTATTTTCGGATGAAACTTTGCAAGAACTTCAAACATATCGTAGAGATTGATGTTGCAAAATTTCAGGTTTTTTGGATGTTGTTTCATAGAAAATCCACTCTATTAATGTTAAATCACTCTTAGTTTCTTCTTCTTTCAACCAAGCTCTACATATCCATATCCCCCGGATAATGTGAACCTTGTAAAATATAGAAGAGAAGATTAACGGTCCATATTAAGAGAACATATCAAGTTTAGAAAAATATAAAGTTCGTCACCGATAAATCTTTCTCACCAAAAAAGTAATATTTTCCTTGCAAATATATCCGTCGGTGGGATGGAGCTGAACATGCAGTTAACTTCTGCTCTCCTTTCCTGGTATTATTAATTGGTACTGTTCATCAAGACACTTAAGAATGCTAAAATATATATCTAAATGCCGATGCTATGTTCACAAGGCCCTGAAGAAACCATATGTTGATTTCACAGTGCAAGTTGTATGCACAATCCTTTGTGTATGTGGCAAGAAAAAAATATCACGGAGCTTCTAGTCTCTGCCCCGATGAATATATACCAGAATCAAGCCTTTTCTAGTTAATCGAAGCTAGAAAATAAAGAGATTTGAGGAGGAAAATAGTGGTTGTCCGTTTCCTGGCCCCCAGCCATTTCGCTCCAAGAGTGTCACTGAAGCTCTCAGGAAAATAAAAAGATTGCCTGCATGCATGCAACAACAATCTGAGATGATGCAACGAACCCACAGATCTGTGAGAACTACATATCAGCATCCAAACCGAAGAGATCAACCAAGCAAGTGAACGACTGATTGGATACCTTACAAGTGTGATTCATGACAAATGAAGTAATCGTTCTTGCTGTTGGTGCCAGCCAGATGCATGCATGTATATATGTCTTGAAGACGCCAGTGTTAGCCTTTAATATGAACTTCTGATCTTCATAATCCACATATCATCTTGTCAATCAGGATCAGACAATTCTCTGAAAATTACAAGAAAACTAAGAGTAGCAGAGTGAAGGATTCAGTTGGCGCAAACGACATGAGAATCAATTGTTTTAACCTTGAATCAAGGCCACTGAAGTTCGTGGACGCGACAGTTGGGCGCCGGGGTATCGGCATGCCGAAGGTCGGTGTGGGGGCAGGGCAGTCCGCGGCTCAGCGCCTCCATCCCGCCGCTTCTGCAGCGTCCTCAATGCTGAGGATGGAAGCCGGCGATGGAGAGTGCATCGCGGCGGCGGAGCATGCGGGAAAGCGGCGTCGCGTAGGGAGTCCTCGCAGGGCATTGGTGTCACGGAGGAAAGCCGGCCGCCTCCAGCGATGCTAGGGCGGGACAAAACAATAACATAATTGTTGGTTGAGAGAATCTATGTCGCCAAGAGGTAGGAAGGTGGGATGTGATGGTGGTTAATGGAGATTTTTAGGGCCGTGAATTGTGGGATTAGTGGGGACTGTGGGAGAGGATTTTTGGAAACAAAAACGAACCATGCATGCGGCCATGAGGTAGGAAGGTGGGATTTGACGGTGGTTAATGTAGATTTTTCAGGGTCGTGAATTGTGGGATTAGTGGGACTGTGGGAGAGGATTTTTGGAAACAAAAATGAACCATGCATGTGGCAGGTCGGCAGAAAAAGAAAGGACGGGAGGCGGGACGATGGACGTGCGAGGGTGGACGAAAAATTCGACGTAAGAGGGGAGAGGGAACCTTACAAATCTTTTAGGTAGTAGAGATTTTTTTTAACCCTATTTCCGAATGCAAAAAATGATACGGCGTTGGAAAGCTTGAGGAAATGCGAAACATTTTGGTATATATTATTTCTCCCAATTCCTTACTGTTTTATGTCAGTTTTCAAAATGGCTAAAAACGTATTTTCGCTGTAATTTCCACAAACTTTATCGGAATGGGGCAAATAATATACCGTTGAAAAGCTAAGGAAAATGCGAAACTTTTTCATGTTGATGGTTTTCTGTGATACCCTGCCGTTTTCAAGTAATTTGGAAAATGGCGAGATCATTCGTTCTGCCTTTATCGCGAAACAGATCCTTCGAAAATGCACCACGTGAAGAACCTGAACTTCTCGGCATGTCTACTTGAACTTCACTCTCTTTTTCATGTGCTTTTTTTGCTCGTAGATCTCCATCCACTGCTCGTAGCTCTCCATCCACTGACCGGAAATGAGCAAGTGATATATCGGTGGAAAGCTGCTGTAAACACGCAACTTTCCCGTGTAGATTGTTTTTTCATACCCACGACAATTTTAATAGTTTTTCATCTGAAATTCATCCATTGTAGTAAATAAACTTCCTGGTGTTTTTAGTTGAACTTCTGTGATGTATTTTCATTTGTAATTTTCTCATTCGTCCGTCAGTGTTTACACAAATGATATTCCTTTTGTACAAATCTCTCTCACAACAATTTTTTTAACTTTCTCCGATGAAGGACTTGAACTTACACAAATAATTTCCTACTGTTTTGAAGTAAATTAGAAAATGATGAGATCATGATTTCTGCCTTCATCACGAATGGAAATACACTGCGTGAAGTAGTTGAACTTCTCGTGCATCTCTGTTCGAACTTCACACTGTTTTTAACGTGTTGTTTTTTGCACTGCATGAAGTAGTTGAACTTTTAGGACGTGTCTGTTCGAACTTCACTCTGTTTTTGACGTGCTGATTTTTTACGTGGTGTTTTTTGCACTACGTGAAGTAGTTGAAAATTTTTCATCAAGACTACCGTCACAAATTCGTTGTCGTTTGAGAGCAGTATTAAAAATGACAAAAACAACATCGTTTTTCCTTGTTTTTAACATGTAATTGAAGGTTGGACGTCTTGCACTAGAGATCTTGAACTTCACCGGGAGGAGCACGTGAACCTCTTGCAACAAACCTTTGAAGCTTTTAGTTTTCTCTGCTTATATTCTTATCTGAAACACATTTCGTGTAGTAGTTGAACTTCCTGCTGTTTTCACCTTGAACTTCTGTCATGTATTTTTGTCCAACCTCTCTCATAAGAATTTTTGAACTTTCTCGGGCCGAGCACTTGAACTTCTAGCAACGAAATTTTAGCCTTTGCTTGAACGTCCCACTGTTTTCACCTTGAACTTCTGTCACGTATTTTTGTTCAACGTCACTCACAAGAATTTTTGAACTTTCTCGAGCCGTTAGCCTTTGCTTTTTCATTATTTTTTCATACAACGCACATCATGTAGTACGTGAACTTCTGAAAGTTATTAACCTGAACTTCTCTCGGTTATAGACATTGAACCGCTCTACCTTTTTTATTTGAATTTCATTGTGTATTTTTTTTAAATGTGGAAATTGAAGGTTTTTTTAGAAACATCGAACTTCTTCGTTATTTGAAAATGAACTTATTGGTTTTATTCTTTAGTAACAAGAAAAATAAAACAGGGAAATAAAAGTATAGAAAAATAAAAGGTTAAAAGGTTTGTTGAAATAAGCATTGAAATTCTGAACCGTGCACGGATATGCATGTGAACTTCTTGTAACAAATCTGAGTATTTTATATACTTTGAACTGCTCTATTATTTTAATTTCAACTTCTTAGTCATATTCTTAGAAAGGAAATATGTTTTAAAATAAGCATCAAACAGTTTTTTGTAAATTGAGCTTCATAATTTTATTTATTTTTCTTAGAAACGGTAATAATTTGAGTTTCCCATATACATTGAACTACTCCTCTATTTTAGTTTGAACTTCATCATTTTTATTCATTAGTTACAAGGAAAAATCTGAGTATTTTTATAAATATCGAACTTCTCTATTTTTGTAATTTGGACTTCTTGGTTTATTTCCTTGTAGTAACGGAAAAATCATAGTATTCTAATAAATATTGAACCGGCCCATTATTTAAATATGAACTTCTAGAGTTTATTTTGTAAGAAGCGGTGAAAATCCTTTTTTATGAATTTTGTACTTCTCTATTTTTAAAAATTAAACTTCTTGTTTTCATTCTTTAATAACGAGGAAAATCTGAATTTTCTATAACCATCGAGCTGCTCCATTTTTATATTTGAACTTCTAAGTTTTTTTAACGAAATCCTTTTTATATAAATTTGTGTTGAGATGCTTTATTTTTTTGTGTTTGACCTTCTTGGGGTTTGTAATAAACATTGGCCTTCTTTGTCTTTTAAATTTAGAAATATCAGTTTTTATAGAAACAGGGAAATCCATGTTTTTTATAATTTTTGAAATGATCAAAATTTTAAATTTGAACTTCTAGGTTATTTTAGAAATGAGGAAAATCCATTTTCCAATAGAAGGGGAAATCCATGAGCATTTTTTGTACAAACATATGTGTCTCTTTTTTGTTTTCTCTTTTTTTGTCGAACTCTCCAATTTATTAAATATGAACTTCGAGATTTAACATTATTCTAGGCGAGTCTTGTTTCGTTTTCGTACAGAAATATCGTGGTGCTTTGTTTTTAAAATTGGAACTTCTTGGTTATATATCTAGAAACAAAAAAATCCAATTTTTTTATTAAGATTGAACATCTTTGTTAGTTTAATTAGAACTTCTTGGTTTAACAGTGAAAATGAAATGTTTTGTTATTCTAATTTATTATAAACTTCGAACTTCTCTGTTATTTTAATTTGAACTTCTTAGTTTTATTCTTAGAAAAAAATATGTTTTTAAATTAGCACCAAAACCTTTAAAAAATGAATTACATACTTTTATTTTTCCAATAAATGGTAAGAATTTTGAGTTATTTTTCCTATAAACGGTAAGAATTTTGAGTTATTTGAACTTTTTGATTTTATTCTTGAGTAACTAGGAAAATTTCATATATTTTTTTACAAATGCCGAAGTGCTCAAAATTTTAAATTTGGACTTCTTGATTTTATTTCTCTTAGTAATGTAAAAAATCCTAGTTTTGTAATAAACAAATGCTCTGCTATTTTACTTTGAACTTCTAGGTTTTTACAAACCGAGATAATCCATGTTATATAATTTTTTTACCTGATCATTTTTAAGAAAATGTACTGCACCTTGTTTTGTAATAAATATCAAACTTCTCTGTTATTTAAATTTGAACCTCTAGGTTATTTAGAAACGGGGAAATCCACATGTTTTATACATAAAGTAATACGCCTTTTGAAACAACTGGGGGACCGAGATAGTGCACGACCAAGGAGCACCCAGTATTTCGATGTTTGACTCTTTGATTTGAAGTTATGTATTTAACTCTTTGATTTGAAGTGATTTTTCTAGACTTAAGTTTTGTTATGTGCTCTTTTCAAATTTGTTTGTCACTTGAAGTTCTAAAGAATTGCAAGTCTCCGATGTTTTACCTTGCATGTTTATTTTTTATTTGAACTTGCTGAGATAACACGCTGGACCTTCTCGAACACAACATTTTGACCTTCACAAATAGAAATTTAAAGTAAATTTTTTGCACAATAGTACAAGACAAACGGAGCAACACCCCACACACTGATGCTCACATGTTGCTTTCTCCTTCTTTTAGTATACACATTGAACGACACACGTCTGCTAGGACCAACTTCTCTCTTTTTCTGTCCCATAGGAACACATGTACGCACGAGAACATCTATGGACCAAGGAGCACCCAGTTTTTTTGATAGTGACGGCATGTGTTCTCTCTCACACTTTGATTGCCTTTTTGCTTGTTCTCTCCCAGAATGATTAAATCCAGTTGCCGTAGCAACTGGGAACATGCACAAATACTATTATTTTGTAACTGATGAAAAAGGTGTATTGACATAGTTAAAAAAATCTCTTTTGGTAGTGAACTGATGCTCATCTATAAAATGAATTGTCATTTTTAGAGTGAATTGTGTATCTCTTATTTTGGTTAGTTAACTATCCTAGAATATATGATGTTTATAACTGAATGACCTATCCTTTTTAGTGGTCTGCATTAGGCACATGTTAGCATCAAATATATGATGTCTGCATTAGACGGAAATATATGATGAGCGTACATAGAGACAAGCACAGGCACCATCCATTCGCAAGCACGTGAGTGGAAGCAAGCAACCAGCATATGGTGTCGGCCTCCTGGAGGGATGGCTGCCTGTGCGGCCATCAGAGTTGAGGAGCAGGGGGCTGCGTGCAGCTGTCCCCGTTGATGGGTCAGGGAGCCCCATGGACACATCACGACGGGGATGGCAGCGGAGCAGTCCGTGGCGGCGCATGAAAGCAGTCCATGTTCTACTCATGCTCTGTATCTCCCTCTGTTCTGGCTTATCCATCAAAATCAAGGCGTCGACTTAATTAGGAGGAAAAAATAGCATTGGCAGAATAGCAGTAGCATTAGCTAGAAAGGCTACCTCTTGCGTATTCAGGCCGGCGGATCTTCACACAGCAGCAGCTAGGACGACATGGTGTGCACCTTGCAAGCCGGATCCTCGGAAGTAACCTTCCTCGAGAAGGTCGAGGTGGCCTTTGCGAGAAGGTCAACCAGCAGGGGTTGGGGAAAGCAGACGGGTTGGGGGTGTCACGACGGCGGGCGGATGCGATGTGGAGCAGCCGCAGCGAGAAGAAGACAGGGCACGACGATGGAGTGCAAGGCCGTGGTTCCTATGCCTGGTGTTGACGGCGGCGGGATCCAGCAGAGATCACTGGAGGAAGACAAGGAGAAGAGGAAGGGGTTGACTGGATTCGCGTCGGCAGCAAGAAGGGGACTGCCTGGGAAGGCGGCCATGGACTGCGTGGCAGGTTGATGGTGCTCGAGGATCCCCGGCGGCGACGACGATTGGGGAACGGAGGAGCGTGCGGCCATGGCGGAACTGCGGCAGCAAGTTCCCGGTGGCGTGGGCGGCGCCCAGCGACCCCGCGTTGGTAGGTCGGGGGAAGGGGGGCGGCGGCGCCTTGGGTAGGTCGGCCGGCGGGAGGAGGCGCGCAGGGCGGCGAGATCCAGCGAGGGTGCGGCGCTCGGGGGAGGGGATCGAGGGAGGTCAGGGTGGGGATCGGGGCAGCGTGTGGGGTGGGTGGTTTTTTCCTGTAATCGGTCCGGTGGGGTCTTCGCGAGTTCGGGAACAGCTCGTGGCTCCTATATGGACATGCCTCTTGGCAGTCACGGCGTAACATGCGCCCTCCCATCCACCGTTGGTTCTCCATCCAACGTCACTGATTGATCCAAGTGCAAAAATGATAGCATATTTCACTCGTTTCAATAACATGTTTCACTCTTTTCAATAATAGATTTCACTCATTTCACTCGTTTTGATAACATAATTCACTCATTTCACTTGTTTGAATAGCATATTTAACACATTCCACTCATTTCACTTGTTTCAATAATAGATTTTGGTGATTTCAAAAACTGGTTTCATCTCATTTACTCATTTCACACGTTTTCAATAACAGATTTCACTCATTTCAAAAACTGATTAACTCGTTTAACTAATATCAATAACTGATTTCACTTGTTTCAATAACAAATTTCACTCATTTCACTCGTTTGGATCAATCAATTGCGTTGGATGGAGAACCAACGGTGGATGGGAGGGCGCATGTTACACCGTGACTGCCAAGAGGCATGTCACCTGATCCCGATCCCTCCTATATAGGGCGCGCCGTGATCCAAATAACTATTTTAATCCCAGGATTAGAATAGTGTCACATAAACACTACTCTCATCACGGGATCAGAATAATATTCTGATCACAACCTGACCTGTCCCGCTAGTAGTACGTTGAACTTCCCTGTGAACTAGGTTGAACTTCCGCCAACATTGCCGAAATGGGGCTTGCGATATATCGTTGGAAAGCTATGGACACCAATATCATGACCCAACTTAAATTTTTGGCAAAATATAAGCGGTTTAAGAGCAGTTTTGAAAACCGTTTTTTCTTTGCGCAAAAAACGTGAATGGTATTTTTGATCGCATTTCTAAACCGTTTATCGGAATGAGGCATATAATATGGCGTTGGAAAGCTGCTGCAAAACCGCTCCTTACATATGTTGAAAGTTTTCTCTAATTCCCTATGGTTAAAGAGTAATTTATAAAAACGTAAAATTTCATAAACCGAATAGCTGAGTTTGTTTTTTTGATGTCATTTCTAAACGGCTAATCCAATGGAGGCGTATGATATGGCGTTGGAAAGCTTATGAAAATGCGCTACTTTTTCATCTTGACATTTTTTTTCTAATTTTGAATGGTTTAATAGTAATTTAGAAAATGGTTCAAGTCCTACCGAGTCCGTATTTTCGAGCTAATTTTTTAACCGTGCGTCCGAATGCAGCAAATGATATGGCATTGGAAAGCTTGAACAAATGCGAAACTTTTTGGTATGTATTGTTTCTCCCAATTCTTTACGGTTTTAAGTCAGTTTTGAAAATGGTGAAAACGTATTTTCGTTTTAATTTCTACAAACTTTATTGGTATTAGGAAAATAATATACCGTTGAAAAGCTACGGAAAATGTGAAACTTTTTCATGTTGGTGGTTTTCTCTGATTCATAGCCGTTTTCAAGTAATTTCGAAACGGCGGGATCATTCATTCTGCCTCTATCACGAAACAGATTCTTCGAAAATGTACCACGTGAAGAACCTGAACTTCTCGGCGCGTGTACCTGAACTTCACTCTGTTTTTCACGTGATTTTTTTGCTCGTAGGTCTCCATCCACTGGTCGTAACTCTCCATCCACTCACCGGAATTGAGCAAGTGATATACCGGTGGAAAGCTGCTGTAAGCACATAACTTTCCCGTGTTGATCGTTTTTTCATACTCGCGATGGTTTTAAAAGTTTTTCATCTGAAATTCATTCAGCGTAGTAGTTGAACTTCATGCTGTTTTCACGTTGAACTTTTGTGACGTATTTTCGTTTGTAATTTTCTCATCCATTTCGTCAGTGCTACACAAATGATATTCCTTTTGTACAAACCCCTCTCACAATAATTTTTTTAACTTTCTCCAACCGAGGACTTAACTTACACAAACGATATTCCCAGTCGTTTTGAAGTAATTAGAGAAATGACGAGATCATGATTTTTGCCTTCATTGCAAATGGAAACGCACTGCATGAAGTAATTAAACTTCTCGGGCATGTCTGTTTGAACCTCACTATGTTTTTGGCAAGCTGTTTTTTGCACTACGTGAAGTAATTGAACTTCTGGGGCATCTCTGTTTGAACTTCACCCTGTTTCACTTTTTTGTATTTTTTCTTATATGAAATACACACCATGTAGTACATGAACTTCCTGTTGTTATCACTTTGAACTTCTCTCTGGTTTGAGAGAATTATTTTAAAACACAAAAAACAACATATTTTTTATGTATTTTGGACAACTACATACACGGTGAATCTCTCTCACAAGAATTTTTGAACTTTCCCTTGCCGAGCACTTGAACTTCTAGCAACCATTTTTACGTTTATGAGACTATTTTCAAAAGTGCAAAAAATGGCATTGTGCTTTTTATTTTTATTTTTAAAGAAAAATCCTAGGTTTTAATAAACTCCGAACTTCTGTGTTATTTCAATTTGAACTTCACCTTTTTATATTTTAAGTAAAGAATTGTATTCGATTTTTATACGGAAAAATTCAACATGGAAATACAAGGTGAGCCTCTCTCGTAAGAATTTTTGAACTTCCCCGGACAGAGCACTTGAACTTCTTTCGACAAACCTTTTAAGCTTTTAATTTTCTATACCTTTATTTTCATTTGAAATGCATTCCTTGTAGTACTTGAACTTCTCGCTGTTTTTACTATGAACTTCTGTTGTTTTTTGTGAATTTTTTTGAACCTCTTTGTGTATTATTAGAAATGGCAAAAAAAATGGAGTTCTTTAGTAAATGTCAAACTTCTTCGTTATTTCGAATTGAACTTCTTCGTTTATTCGTTAGTAATGGAAAAAATCAAGTTGTTGTAATAAATATCGAACTGCTCCCTTTTCTGAAATTGAACTTCTTGGTTTATTTTTTAGTAATGAGGAAAATCTGACTTTTTCATATACATTGAACTACTCTTGTTTTTAAATTGAACTTCTTCGTTTTTTAAATTTGACTTTCTTGGTTCTGTAATAAACATTGAACCTCCATGTTTTTGAAATTTGAACCTCTAATTTCTTTTTGGAAACATGGAAAATGATTTTTAAAATAATTTTTGGAACTACCATGTTTTTAATTTTTTTGCACTTCTTTGTTTTTAAAAAAGAGAGATGAATCCTTTTTTTTACAAACATTGAATTGCTTTGTTTCTTTTTATTTGAACTTTTAGGTTTTTATTTTGCTTCGTTCACACCACATTTATCCAATTTTCTTGAGGAAAATTGCAACATGGTCTCTTTTTATTTGCAAAACTCTTGTTTCCTCTACACTTATCTAGCTTATGTATTTGAGCTTACATACTTCTAAAACATGAACTTCACATTTTTTTATCATTTCGTCAGTAAACTTTTCTCACACAAATGCACCAATTTCATAAGAAAACTTTCTCTCACAAATGCACAAGAATGGATTCTTTTTTCTTACCTGAACTGCCTACACGGGAAAGCCAAAGATAAGTTCTTTTGTCTCGCTTAAACAACAGTTCTTTATATCTTAATTTGAACTTCTTGGTTTTTATTTTCTAGGAACTGAAGAAATCCAAGTTTTCTTATAAATACTGAACCGCTCTGGTATTTTAATTGAACTTCTAAGTTTTTTAGAAATAGGGAAATTTTACTTTTTAAAATACTTTTTGAACTGCACTATATTTTTAGTTTCACCTTCCCAACTTCCTAATAAATGTTGGACTTCTCCGTTCTTTAAATTTGAACCTCTAGGTTTTTTTAGAAACAAGAAAATTGGACTACAAGGTTGTAACACAAGGAGTTGCAGCCGAGCGCCTTCCATTTCTACAAATTTGATCAATGAACACAATTTTGGCCTGCTAAAAATCAACACATTGGACTACGGCTATACTAATTACTCACACAAAAAAATTGATCGTAACATAAGAAAAATGTGGCCTTGCAAAATGCTTTTGAGAACGGTTAGCCTTTTGTGAAGAAGAACAGAGACATAAAGAGCACGACACATACACGAACACACGAAGCACCCACACAGTGAGTGCAGACACATACAAGACACAAGACCTAGCACGAACGCAGCAACACATAAGACTATTTTTTATTTTTCAACTTCTGTTTAAGTCTACTTTGAACTTCTGAATATCCTTTTACAAGCTTGAGCCATCATATTCCAGCTGCCCAAAATACAATTATCTGAACTCTCAAGATTAATATGACAACTCTTTATGAACTTCTGTTGTCATCCATGCATATTTTTGCGGCCATAACGGATATGCATAGCATTTCAAACAATTATAAATGACATGATGCTCTGTAGGTATTTAAAAGCACACTCTGTGTCTACTACTAGCAAAGTTCCCCAAAGATCATTTTTCTCAAGCAGAATAGCACAAAAGCCACCAATGTTGAATGTATGACAAACCTGTCCAAGAATTATGAAAAGAAGTTGGTTAGTCTCAAAAGGAAGCTTACTGGGTGAGTTACTTGTCCATAAACAAACAATAATAGAGCAAGGTAAGCCGGTCAAGTTCGTACCTGCAGAGTAAAGGAGCTATATTTGTGTGATTTACTCTCTGGTTCAGAGGTAACACAATATGGTGAATGAACTGACGTACTTTTTCAGACTGAACCCAACTCTTTTGCTTTCTCAGTTGAACGCATACGCTACAAAGAAAGTGTTTTCCACTATATGTTAACTGTAGTCAATGTCGAAACTGCCACAATTCACCTCATAGCAACAACACAGAAACACTTCAGAAATTATTAGCAAAATTTGTAGCCAAATTGAGCACCCGCACCGCACAGCTGCTTGGGGGATATAGATATGTGATCACCAGTTCCACAGGTTCAGAATCACTTTATACAAGATAAAATTTGTGAAGTCACTTCACAAGAGGCAATGAATGGAGAGACCTACAGGGCCTCTACGATGGTAACATTTTTGTGTTCGACCAACTCTTGATGTTCTGACCGCGTGGGCGGCTGCACGAACGCCACCACTGTGCCCACTATTGCGGCCACTGCCAATAAGAAAGATGGCTCTTGGATCTTCAGCTAGCCAACAACCTGAACTCCAGTTCTCATCCAAACACCACGTTCAGACTTTTCACAAAGTAAACAATGTCGGTTTACCTAGGGGATTCCAGAAAACATAAAAATGTGCTCCAAAAACTCTATTACTCTCAGATTATCAATTCTCTCGCTGCCAGTTTTACTTGAACGGCCATGAGAATTTTACTCGACCTGCCACAGATACTCTATAGCCACTTCATCGTGAACAACAGTCAGTAGGACTCACCTGTCGACAGGCTCGTCGGAGTTGTGCTCGGGGATGCAGGAGGGAACGACAGCAAGGAGGCTGTTGTCGACGTGCCGCACTCGAGGACGAAGGAGACCGCCGGAGTAGCACAGCTCCCACGTGTTAGCATCCGTCGAATCCGGCGGGTCGCGGCTGTTTGAAGGCGTCTGGAGACGGTCGTGCTCGAGGAAGAAGGAGCTTGCCGGAGCAGCACCGCCTCCCCGGCGAGAGCATCCATCGGACCCGCGGGGTCGCATCTATTGGGGGTGGCAGGAGACGGCCATGCTCGCCGGATGGGGTGAACTGCCCAAGCCCCGAGGATCAACTGCATCCAGCTCGCCGTGCGGGAGGGGTCGCCGGAGAAGGGAGCAGTGGTGGCGCTCCGAACTTCCAGCTCGCTGTGCGGGGGGGATCCGCCAGGAGGAGGCGGGTTCGCGACACGGCGGAGGAGGCGGGTCCGTGGCGCGGCGGAGGAGGCGGGCCGACGGGGCACCGGAAGGAAGCGGGGGCAGCGGCAGCCGGAAGAGGCGGGGGCGGCGGCGCAACGCGTAGGGCCGATGGACGCCGGGCCAGGGGATTGGGGCGGCCGCGAGGGTTTGTGGAGGTCGGGAGGTGGGGGACGGCAGTTTTTTTTTTTTCCTTTTTTTAGTTTTTCAGTGTTGTGTTATTCGAGTTCGGGAACACCTCATCGCGAGGGGCGCCGTGATTCGAATAGTTATTTTTTTTTTTTGCGGGCAATGTAGAGAGCTTTATTCAAATGAAGGCATTCTCCCGACAATCGGCCAATAAGCTGGTCGGGGAGGCGGGGTTGTCTTCGAGCCGACTTTCCGTCACATTCTGGCGTGTTCGGTAGCCTCCGACTTCTCAACTCCTCGACTCGGATGAGGAGCCCAAATAAACGGTCTAAAACACGGCTATGGGAATGAGAAGGCGCTCTGGCGTAGTGTAAAATCGTGGTCGAGGAGTTGGATGTCGAGCTCCGGGAATAGAAGGAGCCGGAGTTTGGTGAAATTACCAACGATTGCCACCGCCAAGTGAACATCGGTATCTGATTCGAGCTCATCCCAAGCACGGCCGCTCTATCCCCATCGTTCTCCTTTTCTCTCGTTCCTCACACCAACCCAAGGGGCAGCCAGCGAGGACTCCGAGCCCATCGACCATACAAGTGGCCGTACATTGCCATCCCCGCTTCGTTCCGCCGTCCTATTCTCCTCCTCCATGCCGTTCAATCCGCTAGGAAGCGGTAGCGGGGCAACGACCGCCGTTCAATCCGCTAGGAGCAGCGCGGGAGCAACGGCCGCCGCTCCCATCCCTGCCGACGACCTCGATGGCCTCGCCGGATCCATAGGAGGTCGCTTCGACGGCCATGGCTACCCCATCTCCCCAAACCAATCCGACTTGCAGCCCTCTGCGTCGCTCATCCCTCGGCCAGCTCGTGGGCATCGATGTGCCGTTGACCAGAGATGGAGAGATAGATGGGCTATGTGTGGGCCGATTCGTTGTTTGTGGGCTTCGGCTGGCGGTCGATTTAGCAAGAAGCTAAGCGCCGAGCGGAATGCTCGCTCCGGAGTTGACGAGAGAAGGCGGCTGCTGGCTACCAAATGACGGAGTTGAGGATTTATCGGCCGTGGAGGACTACGAACACGCCCTCAATGTGCAAGCTCGCTTGGCACATAGATCTTATTGGAACGTTCTTGACCTTAATACATGTTGGATTACAAAAGAGAGAAATCACTAACAAGCTCTCCAATTTCAACTAAGATAGGAGCCACAATCGAGCGAGAGTTGTGGCGAGTATTCCGAGATTAACCATCTCCGGCGGTCCACCTCCATTATCGCATGTGTGTAACCTCGAAGTTTGGCGAAAAGCACACCATCACGCAACGCCATTGCCTCGGCGATAAGAGGATCTGTAATACCACCGTATGGTTTGCACCATGCACCCAGCAGACCTATTATTAGACCTTGCAACTCCACCGCACCAAGCGATGGTTGTGTCAAATGATATTGCACCATCTGTATTGATCTTAACTAGCCCGCTTGGTGGTCTCCGGCCATGACCGGCATGACCGGTGTATGTTGTCGTGGTAGCTCAAGAAGTGCAAGCGCCTCCTAGTCATCGCATGCAAGTTGTCGGATCCGACCCTCCTCCTCATGCTTTAACTTGTTACGAGAGTGCCAAATAGACCACATGATAGTGATGATCGATGGCTTTGTCCTTGTCCGAGAAGCGAGGATCACACATAATTTCCTTGGCCCATGAAACTGGATGAAGTTGAGGTAGCGGAGGTCAAACCAACGCCAATTCTCATTCGAATCGAGTAGCATGAGAACAATGAATCAAGGCATGCTTGAGGTCTTCGTCCATCACGTGGCAGATTTTGCATCTGCTCAAATCGCTAATATGCCGTGCTCGTAGTGTATGTTCATCCGGGGTATGCCACGCAAAACCCTCCACCGAACACTCTCACCTTGGGTACAACATTCAGCTTCAAAGTGCACTCCACATCATTGATCGCTCATTGAGGTTCGGTAGCCGTCCCTTCATCTAGAGCTATCGCTCTTTTGATTCACGAGAGTACGATGCGCCCGATTTAACAGTGTAGTTGCTGTCTTCTCAAAAGCCCAAGCTAGAAAATCATCACCTCCACCTTGCGAATTGGGATATTTAATATAGCATTAGATCTGTCAAGATGAAGGTATCTCTTACCAACTGCTGATTCCATGTCTAGTTCTCTGATCAATAAGCTCGAGACATTTTCTATCACTTGTATTTTCGGTCTCGGCATTGGTTTCATGGTCGTGGTTCGAGGAATCCACATGTCATTCCAAACCGAAATTGATGAACCATCACCTACTCGTTTGATCACCCAGCCCGTAGTGCTTCCCTTCCAAAGCAATTATCGCTCGCCATGTAGTGATGCAGTTTTGGGACAACTGCGCATGAAGTCCACATCCGGAAGTAACGGCCCTTCAAAACTTGAGCACATAAGGAGTCCGCGTGGTTAAAAATCGCCACCGTGTTTCCCCAACAGCCAAGTTAAGCAGGTGCATGTCTCGATATCCCATGCCCCTTTGCGCCGGCGTCATAAGTTTATCCCAAGCGACCCAATGCATTGCTTTCTTGTCCAAAGAGCTACTCGGAAGAATTTTGCCATTGGTGAAGTAATGCTCTTGCATACTTTTTGTTTAACAGAAGGTTGTCATCTTTGTATGTTGGAAGTGCTTGAACTACGAGACTTCATCAAAGCATCTCTTCCGCGCATGCCGAAGAACCTTCGACCATCCTTGCATCTTACCTCGAGCTCTATCTCCAATGTGAGAAAAGGTGCCACTAGTTATCTGACCCACACCGTGTCGGAAGACCAAGATATCTCTCACTAAAAGCCTCGACATAAATGTCTAAGGTAGTTTTCAAAAGCTGCCTGCCGGCTCCGATGTGTTAGTGCTAAAATAAATGGCACTTTTATCTCTGTTTATCTGTTGACCGGAGGCACTCCCATAAATCTCAAGGATTGCGTTTAATCTTGTCTGCACTTTGTTGCGTTGCACCGATGAAAATAAAACCGTCATCGGCGAATAGCGTATGACTCACCCAAGGTGATTTATAGTGACTCGAATCCTCGTCCACAAAGCCTCCATAGTACTTGAGTAGAGAGAGAATCATACGCACATAACGTAAATAAGTATGGGGATCTTGGGTGCCTCGCCGCAATCCTTTAGAAGGAGTGAAATAGGGCAAAGCTCCCCATTCATCTTCACCGAGAATCGACCGATTTAAACACACTTCATAATTAATCTAACAAAACGATCTGAAGCCCGTTTATCATTATGGCCTCCAAATAATGCCACTCGACCGGTCATAAGCCTTCATCATATCTAGCTTGACCGCACAAGAGAAGTTCTTCCCTTCTTCGTCTTCTCATAGTATGCACACTTTCATATGCAACTAATACATTATCTGTGATCAAGCGATTTGGTACAAACGCACTTTGTTCTCGCTGATTATCGACTCCATATGGCATCTCATTAGGTTAGTAATCACTTTAGCAGCAATTTTGTATATCTTTGGGCGAGAGCAATTGGGCGATATTGAGAAATAGACTGGGGTGTCGTACCTTTGGAATTAATGTAATGGAAGTATCATTGATACCCGCAGAGCAGCTCCCTCCATTCGGAAGTCTAGGATGGCTGCTGTAACATCATCTTCGGAAGGTCCCAATGGCGTTGATAAAACCCAGCGGTAAAGCCATCTACACGAGAGCCTTTGAAGGTGCCATTTGAAATAGAGCCTCCGTGACCTCAGCCGCAACAAAAGGTTTATCAAGAACAACATTCATGTCGAAGTGACTTTAACCGGGACATAATGTAGTAGATCACTAGGATCATGAAAACCATCTGAGTCATCTGATTTTGGTAGAAAGATTGGACCTCACATTTATCCTCGGTTGCATCAACACAAACAGACCCATCTTGTCGCGGAGACCGAGCGATTCGGTTTATACGTTTGCGTTGGGCTGCTTGTGCTTGGAAGTAGGAGGTATTGCGATCTCCTTCACGGCCGGGCACACGAGCGTTGCGCATCCAAATCTCCTCTTGGTGAAGGGCTTCTCTTAACTGAATAACAATCGTCTTTCCTCTTCACGGGACCCGCGTCCCAGGGCGAGCTCCTAATTTTATTCAATTTTTTCACGTAATTGGCGTACCTTTAGTCGCACCCAAACTCCTTCGCACCCCATGGAGCCAGAGTGCGCTGATATGATCAAGGAGTCAGCCACACCACATACCGGGCTATGTGGCCGCCTCGCCAAGCCTCCGCCACAATCTTGTCATAATCAACATGAGTTTGCCATACATTCTCATATCTGAACTGTTTCACGGACGGCTCCTCCATGTTAATGTTGATCTTATTTCCGCAACAACGAAGCAATGGTCGATTCCACGGAAGTTAGGTGTTTAACTCGGGTATATTCATAACGTTGCGAATTCTTCATTAGCAAAAGCCGATCCAATCTCGCCTTTACATTAGCATCACCATATTGGCGGTTGTCCTGTATAGGCACACCCGACCACCCCAAATCTTGAAAAGAACACTCATCAAGAACCTCACGAAACGCACGCATTCGCCCTCGGGTCTAGCATGATTACTGAAATGTTCAGAAGCGTACAAGGTTTCATTGAAGTCTCCCATACAGAGCCACGCCGAGTGCGGAAGAGCATGCAGAGTACGCAATGCAGTCCAGCTATAATTCCTGTCCTCCGCTCTTGGCGCACCGTAAAAACCAGTAAATCTCCACTCAGGAGAGTTTTGATCCGTATTACGCACTAGTACATCAATGTGATTAACACTGTAGTTCTTGAGTTCAACTGTAACATCTCTTGACCAAAAAAGGCCAATTCCACCACTCAGACCTACGCTATCAACGGCAAAACAGCCATTAAAGCCAAGGTTATGCTGTAATTTTTCCACACGTTTTCCTCTAATCTTCGTCTCCATAACGAAGAGTTATTCTAATCCCGGGATTAGAATAGTGTCACTATATATATATATATATATATATATATATATATATATATATATATATATATATATATATATACGGAATTGCTAATTTTCATCCGGATGAAAATTATTCGTCTTCATCCGTTTTCTGAGCCGTACGTTCTGTTGCGTCGTGATTCGTGGTTTTTCTTTTTTTTCCTGTCCTCTTTTGGGCGCTGACTTTTCTTATCGGGCCCGCCGAATATTTCAATCTCACCTGTTACGCTCCCCTCGCTATCCCGCGCCTGTCGCTTCCTCTGTCTCTTCCCATCCTCGTCGTTTCCTCTTTGCCATTTCACACACACACATACCCTGGAACAGAGGTTGGGAGAGATAGCGTGGCGATTTTGGATCTCCCTCTCGGCGATCGACGCAGTTGGTTGTTGGTGACTCATCTGCACTCTCTGTCCCGCTCCCCTGCTGCCTCCGCGCCCCGCTCGACCTCCCGTCGGTTGTCTGCAGGATATCTCGGCCCCCGCACCAACCCCGGCCCCAATTTCCCCCCTCCCGCCGATTTTTGTTCGTCTGATTCGGTAATTTATCTCGATTTTCTCTTGTTTTGCAGATTCTGATTGGTAGTTTTAGGGTTTTGATAGTCAGATCTATGTATTTCCCCCTCATCGTTCGTGTAGATGTGTGAGGTTCCGCCGTTTCTTGGTTTGAATCTCGTTTGCCATGGCGGATTTCGGCGGCGGATGCCTTGTGGTAGGGGAAGGTAGTTCGAGCTTCTCGTTCGTACGCCGCTCGTCCATGTCCATGGGCAGGGCGAGGTAACTAGAGTGGTGCTCCATGAGGGGGTTTCACTGTCGTTGATTTGATCTGTAACTGCGGTGTTGTTATGTATTCGGGTGGTTTTTGATTAGGTTGGCTTGTTTAGTTGTAGTAGTATGCGATGGTGATCTATACCTAGGTTGTGCATGCAGGTTTCCCCTAGGCTGACATCCACTTGCATGGTTGTAGTTTTTGCAATACAGTTCACACACATCCGTGGATACATGACTATAGGAATGGGTCAGTAGAATTTGTTGTGTTTCTGAATTTGTTGTGTTTCTGTTCTTTTGTCAGGTGATATTTCCCATTTGTTTTTACAATGTAATTTCTAGTGCATTTACAGTGTAATTCGCTATGGATTTACAGTGTAGTTGTGACTTATTTTACACTGTTATTCCTAATAGATTTTGCAGTGTATTTTCTTAGGGGGTTTACACTGTAATTTCTACTGGATTGTACAGTGTAATCCCCAATGGATTCACAGTGTATTTAGTGTAATTTTTATGACGTGTTGCACTGTAATTCTTAGTGGGTTTTGTAATTCTATTTTTGTTTAGCATGTAAGTGTTCTGTGTTGTACCTGGATGCGCTAGTTCAGTGTTGGATTTTCGCATCCGTGGAAGTGGTCCGGGACTGTAAATTTGAGTAATTTGCCACTCCTAGTGTCAGATCTCGTTTGTCCTGTGAGCTAGATTGTCTGGTTGAATTCGGCTAGTTGTCTATTTCACTTTGCCTGTTGTTTGTTTCAGTTCAAGTCCCTGTGAATGTCCCTGTCGGATGGGCTGCTTTTTTGTTTCAGTTCAGATCCCTTTTGCTTTGCTTGTATGGCTTGTTTCCTCGCTCAACATCACCTACCCAACAAACAAACTAGTCTATTGTTTGCCCTGTATTCCTTCCATTTTTATTTGTTTGTTTCCTGCATTTTTAGATGTTCTTTTACTGATTTGATTCTTAATTTTAGTTGTACTTCGCTATTGGTCTCGATGAGCACTGGTTCTCATTTGTGTATCAAAGATAAAGCTTTTGTGTTTGTTGATTCGGCTTATGGAGAGAACTCATTGTATCACAGAGATATCCGTGATGAGCTGGTAATTTTTCTTTACTACATGAATAGTTTTTAATGCTCCTGCTTTATTCTGGTCCTCTTTTACTTTGTAGTTCCCATTTTTTTTTGTTCTCCCACTGTATCCCAATGGTATTTTACAGTGTAAATCTATTTTTTTTAGGATTTTACACAATAACTCTCAATTGATTTTTGCAGTGTAATTTTCTTGTTTTACAATGTAATTCTCAAAACGATTTTGCACTGTAATTCCTTAGTGAGTTGTGCACTCTCAAAATGGTTCGCACTGTAATTATACTTGTTTCTCTCAAATGCAAATTTAATTATCTTGTTTTTACAATGTAATTCTCAAAAGATTTTGCACTGTAATTCCTTAGTGAGTTCTCCCAAAGTTTTTGCAGTGTAATTATCAAATGATTTACAGTGTAATTCTCAAAGTTTTTTACACTGTAATTATCTTTTGTTTTACAGTGTAATTCTCAAAGGATTTTGCACTGTAATTCCTTAGTGAGTTGTGTACTTTTTACATTGTAATTATTAAAAGATTTACAGTGTAATTCTCAAAGTATTTTAGACAGTAATTATGTTTTGTTTCAGTGTAATTCTTAAGGGATTTGCAATGTATCTTTTAGTGGATTTTTACAGTGTAATTCTCAAAAGATTTACACTGTAACTTTCTTAGCGGTTTGCAATGTAATTATACTTGTTTCTCTCAAACGCAACCGTAATTATCTTGTTTTACAGTGTAATTCTCAAAGAATTTGCACTGTATCTTTAGTGCATTTTACCTTGTAATTCTCAAAAGATTTACACTGTAACTCTCTTAGTGGTTTGCAATGCAATTATCTTGTTTTACAGTGTAAGAGTTTGCACTGGATTTTTATAGTGTAATTCTCAAAAGATTTACACTGTGACTCTCTTAGTGGAAGTGTAATTCTCAAAGTTTTTTTTCACTGTAATATCTTTTAGTGTAACTCTCTTAGTGGAAGTGTAATTCTCACTGTAATTTTCTTGTTTGATACAGTGTAATTCTCAAAGTATTTTGCACTGTAATTTTTTATTGTAACTCTCAAATGATTTTACACTATAATAGTCTTGTTTGACGCAGTGTAATTATCTTGTTTTGATGCACTGTAATATCTTTTAGTGTAACTCTCTTAGTGGAAGTGTAATTCTCACTATAATTTTCTTGTTTGATGCAGTGTAAATCTCAAAGTATTTACATTGTAATTTTTTAGTGTAACTCTCAAATGATTTTACACTGTAATAGTCTTGTTTGATGCAGTGTAATTATCTTGTTTTGATACACTGTAATTTTAGTGTAACTCCCTTAGTGGAAGTGTAATTCTCACTGTAATTTTCTTGTTTGACGCAGTGTAAATCTCAAAGTATTTACACTGTAATATCTTAGTGGATATAGTGTAATTCTCTTTTTTGGATTTTTACTGTGTAACTATCATTGATTTACACTGTAACTATTTTATTGGTTTTGTTAGTGGGCTTTACAGCTTTACTGCTTTTCTGTTCGGTCATGGAGTAGCTTTTGGCTGTATCAGTGTGCTTCTTTGGTTTCCTGTTTGTAGCTCCTTTTCTATACGGGTTGGTAAAGTTTAGTTGTGGACCCGTTAGTCTGTGTATTAGAAGCTGGGGAAGAAAAGAAAACAGAGGACACAGGACAGGGGACAATTGTCAGTCGTTAGTTGGATGGAAAATATGGATGAAAGTGAATTGGATTTCATCCGGATGTAGAATAGACAGTCCCTACTTGTTTTTTCATAATTGTTTGTGTTCATATATATATGATGATTTTTTTATAGAATATGATGTTTTTTTTCATAGATGATCACATATATATATGATGTATGCATGGATGTGGATGATATATGATTTTTTTTGTTCATAGAACATGATGTTTTTTTATTCATAGTTTTTTTGTTCATGAGAGATGCGGGGACGTCGAGGGTGTTGGGGAACGTTGCAGAAAATTAAAATTTTTCCTACGGTTTCACCAAGATCCATCTATGAGTTCATCTAAGCAACGAGTAACGGGAGAGAGTTTGCATCTACATACCACTTGTAGATCGCGTGCGGAAGCTTGCTAGGTGATGATGGAGTCGTACTCGAACGTGATTCAGATCACCGATGCCAAGTCTTGAGCAGACAGCACCTCCGTGTTCAACACACGTGCGGACGAGCGGCGTCTCCTCCTTCTTGATCCAGCAAGGGGAAGGAGAGGTTGAGGAAGACAACACCACCGGCAAAGACGACGGCGTGGTGATGGTGGTGAAGCGATACTCAAGCGAGGGCTTCACGAGCTCTACGGAGGAGGAGATGTGTTGGGGAGGAGGGCTGCGCCTTGGGAGTTGTGTACAGCAGCCCCTCCCCCTTTATATAGGCCCCGGTGGCGGCCCCTGAGATCCAATCTCCGGGCGGCGGCAAGGGGTGGAGTGCCCCCAAGCAGTGGGCCCCCCCTAGGGTTTCAACCCTAGGCGCGGGGTGGGCCTAGAGGCGCACCAGCCCTTGTGGGCTGGTTCCTTCCCCTTTGGCCCATGGGGCCCTCCGGGATGGTGGCCCCACCGGTGGACCCCGGACCCTTCCGGTGGTCCGGTGCTTTCACCGGAAACACCAAACTTTCCGATGGCGAAACACCACTTCCTATATATTATTCTTTACCTCCGGACCCTTCCGAACTCCTCGTGACGTCAGGGATCTCATCCGGACTCGAACAACATTCGTATTCACATACTAGTCTTCCTACTAACCCTAGCGTCCACCGAACCTTAAGTGTGTAGACCCTACGGGTTCGGAGACACGCAGACATGACCGAGACGACTCTCGGGCAATAACCAACAGCGGGTCTGGATACCCATGTTGGCTCCTACATGCTCCTCGATGATTTCATCGGTTGAACCACGATGTCGAGGATTCTATCAAACCACATATGCAATTCCTTTGTCAATCGATGCGTTACTTGCCCAAGACTCGATCGTCGGTATCCCAATACCTTGTTCGGTCTCGTTCCTCGGCAAGTCACTTTACTCGCATCAGTAATACATGATCCGTGACCAACACCTTGGTCACATTGAGCTCATTATGATGATGCATTACCGAGTGGGCCCAGAGATACCTCTCCGTCATACGGAGTGACAAATCCGATCTCGATCCGTGTCAACCCAATGAGATACTTTCGGAGATACCGTAATGCACCTTTATAGTCACCCGATTCGTTGTGACGTTTGATACACCAAAGGCACTCCTACGGTAACCGGAGTTACACGATCTCATGGTCGAAGGAAGAGATACTTGACATTGGCAAATCTTCTAGCAAGCGAACTATCGATCTTTTATGCTATGCTTATGATTGGGTCTTGTCCATCACATCATTCTCCTAATGATGTGATCTCGTTATCAACGACATCCAATGTCCATAGTCGAAATCATGACTATCTATTGATCTGTGAGCTAGTCAACTAGAGGCTTACTAGGGACATATTGTGGTCTTTGTGCTCACATGTGTATTACGATTTCCGGATAATACATTTATAGCATGAACAAAAGACAATTATCATGAACATTGAAATATAATAATACTTTTATTATTGCCTCTAGGGCATATTTCCAACAGATCACCCACTTGCACTAGAGTCACTAATCTAGTTACATTGTGATGAATCGAACACCCATAGAGTTACGGTGTTGATCATGTTTTGCACGCGAGAGGTTTAGTCAGCGGATCTGCGACATTCAGATCCGTGTGCACTTTGCAAATCTCTATGTCTCCATCTTGAACATTTTCACGGATGGAGTTGAAGCGGCGCTTGATGTGCTGGTCTTCTTGTGAAACACAGGCTCCTTGGCAAGGGCAATAGCTCGGTGTTGTCACGAGAAGAGTTTGATCGGCCCGACGCATTGGGTATGACTCCTAGGTCGGTGATGAACTCCTTCACCCAAATCGCTTCATCGCTGCCTCCGAGGCTGCCATGTACTCCGCTTCACACGTAGATCCCGCCACGACGCTCGCTTGCAACCGCACTACCATCTTGCTCCACCATTCAACATATACACGTATCCGGTTTGTGACTTAGAGTCATCGGATCTGAGTCGAAGCTAAGCGTCGGCGTAACCCTTCTGACGAGCTCTTCGTCTCCTCCATAAGCGAAACATGTCCTTTGTCCTTTTCGGTGCTTCAGGATATTCTTGACCGCTGTCCGGTGTTCCTTGCGGGATTACTTTGGTATCTTGCAACCAAACTTACGGCAAGGTTTACATCGGTCAGTACACAACATGGCATACATAATAGATCCTATGGCTGAAGCATAGGGATGACACTCATCTCTTCTTTATCTTTTGCATGGTCGGTGGTGAGTGAGCTCGGTTTCACACCTTGTAACATAGGCAAGAACCCTTCTTGGACTGATCCATTTTGAACCTCTTCAAAATCTTATCAAGGTATGTGCTTTGTGAAAGACCTATGAGGCGTCTCGATCTATCCCTATAGATCTTGATGCCTAATATATAAGCAGCTTCTCCAAGGTCCTTCATTGAAAAACACTTGTTCAAGTAGGCCTTAATGCTGTCGAAGTTTTGTATCATTTGCCATCAAGAGTATGTCATCTACATATAATAGGAGAAATGCTCTGAGCTCCCACTCACTTTCTTATGTAAACGCAGCTTCTCCATAAGTCTGCGTAAACTAAACGCTTTGATCATCTCATCAAAGCGAATGTTCCAACTCGAGACGCTTGCACCAGTCCATAAATGGATCGCCGGAGCTTGCATACTTTGTTAGCGTTACGAGGGTCGACAAAACCTTCCGGCTGCATCATATACAGCTCTTCCTTAAGATGTCCGTTAAGGAATGCCGTTTTGGCGTCCATCGCCATATCTCATAATCATAGTATGCGGCAATTGCTAACATGATTGAGACGGACTTAAGCTTCGCTACGGAGAGAATGTCTCGTCGTAGTCAATCCCTTGAACTTGTCGATAACCCTTAGCGACAAGTCGAGCTTTATAGATGGTAACATTACCATCGCGTCCGTCTTCTTCTTAAAAATCCATTTATTTTCTATTGCTCGCCGATCATCGGGCAAGTCTGTCAAAGTCCATACTTTGTTTTCATACATGGATTCTATCTCGGTTTCATGGCCTCAAGCCATTTGTTGGAATCCGGGCCCGCCATTGCTTCTTCATAGTTCGAAGGTTCATTGTTGTCTAGCAACATGATTTCCATGACAGGTTGCCGTACCACTCACTGTGCGGAACGTGTCCTTGTGGACCTTGAAGTTCAAGAGTAACTTGATCCGAAGTATCTTGATCATCATCAATGATTTCCTCTTGATTGGTGTGGGCATTACAGAGCGGTTTCTGCGTTGCACCACCTTCCCGTTCGAGAGGTAGTACTTCATCGAGTTCTACTTTCCTCCCACTTACTTCTTTCGAGAGAAACTCTTTCTAGAAAGCATCCGTTCTTAGCAACAAAGACTTTGCCTTCGGATCTTAAGTAGAAGGTATACCCGACAGTTTCCTTAGGGTATCCTATGAATACGCATTTTTCCGACTTGGGTTCGAGCTTTTCGGGTTGAAGTTTCTTGACATAAGCATCGCATCCCCAAACTTTTAGAAACGACAGCTTAGGTTTCTTCCCAAACCATAATTCATACGGTGTCGTCTCAGCGGATTTAGACGGTGCCCTATTTAAAGTGAATGTAGCTGTCTCTAGAGCGTATCCCCAAAATGACAGTGGTAAATCGGTAAGAGACATCATAGATCGCACCATATCCAATAATGTGCGATTACGACGTTCGGATACACCGTTTCGCTGAGGTGTTCCAGGCGGCGTGAGTTGTGAAACGATTCCACATTTCTTTAAGTGTGAGCCAAATTCGTGACTTAAGTATTCTCCTCCACGATCTGATCGTAGGAACTTTATCTTTCGGTCACGTTGATTCTCCACCTCATTCTGAAACTCCTTGAAATTTTCAAAGGTCTCAGACTTGTGTTTCATTAAGTAGACATACCCATATCTACTCAAGTCATCGGTGAGTGAGCACATAACGATATCCTCCATGAGCCTCAACGCTCATTGGACCGCACACATCGGTATGTATGATTTCCAACAAGTTGGTTGCTCGCTCCATTGTTCCGAGAACGGAGTCTTGGTCATTTGCCTAAGAGGCATGGTTCGCATGTGTCAAACGATTCATAATCAAGAGACTCTAAAGTCCATCAAGATGGAGCTTCTTCATGCGCTTGACACCAATGTGACCAAAGGCGGCGATGCCACAAGTATGTGGGACTATCGTTATCAACTTTACATCTTTTCGCATCCACACTATGAACATGTGTAATATTACGCTCGAGATTCATTAAGAATAAACCATTGACCATTGGAGCATGACCATAAAACATATCTCTCATATAAATCGAACAACCATTATTCTCGGACTTAAATGAGTAGCCATCTCGTATCAAACGAGATCCAGATACAATGTTCATGCTCAAACTTGGCACTAAATAACAATTATTAAGGTTCAAAACTAATCCCGTAGGTAAATGTAGAGGCAGCGTGCCGACGGCGATCACATCGACTCTGGAACCATTCCCGACGCGCATCGTCACCTCGTCCTTCGCCGGTCTCCGTTTATTCCGCAGCTCTGCTGTGAGTTACAAATATGAGCAACGGCACCGTATCAAATACCGGGAGTTACTACGAGTCTTGGTAAGGTACACATCAATTACATGTATATCAAATATACCTTTGGTGTTGCGGCCTTCTTATCCGCTAAGTATTTGGGGCAGTTCCGCTTCGAAAGGACCCTTCCCTTGCAATAAAAGCACTCGATCTCGTGCTTGGGTCCATTCTTTGACTTCTTCCCGCAACAGGCTTACGGGCGCGGCAACATCTTTGCCGTCCTTCTTGAAGTTCTTCTTCCCTTGCCCTTCTTGAACTTAGTGGTCTTATTGACCATCAACACTTGATGTTCCTTTTGATTTCAGCCTCTGCGACTTGACGTGAGTACACTTCAGAATGGTCTTCACCATCCCGCATGTTGTAGTTCATCACAAAGCTCTTGTAGCTTGGTGGAAGCGGCTGGAGGATTCTGTCAATGACCGCCTCATCCGGGAGGTTAATGTTCATTTGGGTCATACGGTTGTGCAACCCTGACATCTTCAGGATGTGCTCACCGTGAACTATTTTCCTCCATCTTACAATCTGTAGAACTTGTCGAGACATCATATCTCTCGACCGGGCATGAGCTTGGAAAACTAGTTTCAGCTCTTGAACATCTCATATGCTCCGTGATGCTCAAAACGCTTTTGGAGCCCGGTTCTAAGCTGTAGAGCATGCCGCCTTGAGCGAGGGAGTAATCATCGAGCGAGTCGCGGACGTTCAAATCGTCTTGCAATCTTTGGGAGAACAGGTGGGTCACCTAACGGTGCTTCTAGGACATCTTGTTTCTTGGCAGCTATGAGGATGATCCTCGAGGTTCGGACCCGATCCGTATAGTTCTGCCATCATCTTTCAGCTTGGTTTTCTCTAGGCAGCGTTGAAGTTCATGTTGACATTAGCGTTGGCCATTGATCTACAAGACATATTTGCAAGGTTTTAGACTAAGTTCATGATAATAAAGTTCTTAATCAAAATTACGAACTCCCACTTAGATTAGACATCCTCTAGTCATCTAAGTGTTACACGATCCGAGTCGACTAGCCCGTGTCCGATCATCACGTGAGACGGACTAGTCATCGTCGGTGAACATCTTCATGTTGATCGTATCTTCCATACGACTCGTGTTCGACCTTTCGGTCTCCGTGTTCGAGGCCATGTCCGCACATGCTAGGCTCGTCAAGTTAACCCTAAGTGTTTTCATTGTGTAAATCTGTCTTACACCCGTTGTATGTGAATGTAAGGATCCATCACACCGATCATCACGTGGTGCTTAGAAGCGACGAACTGTAGCAACGGTGCACGCTTAGGGAGAACACTTCTTGAAATTTTATAAGGGATCATCTTATTTACTACCGTCGACCTAAGTAAACAAGATATAAAAGCATAATAAACATCACATGCAATTATATATAGTTGTGACATGATATGGCCAATATCATCAAGCTCCATTGATCTCCATCTTCGGGGCTCCATGATCACCTTGTCACCGGCTTGACACCATGATCTCCATCATCATGATCTCCATCATCGTGTCTTCATGAAGTTGTCACGCCAACGACTACTTCTACTTCTATGACTAACGCGTTTAGCAATGAAGTAAAGTAGTTTACATGGCGTTCTTCAATGACACGCAGGTCATACAAAAAATAAAGACAACTCCTATGGCTCCTGCGGTTGTCATACTCATCGACATGCAAGTCGTGAATCCTATTACAAGAACATGATCTCATACATCACAATTCAACATTCATCACAACTTCGGCCATATCACATCACATGATCAATCGCTGCAAAAACAAGTTAGGCGTCCTCTAGTTGTTGTTGCATCTTTTACGTGGCTGCGATTGGGTTCTAGCAAAACGTTTTCTTACCTACGAATCACCACAACGTGATTTTGTCAACTTCTATTTACCCTTCATAAGGGCCTGTTCATCGATTCCGCTCCAACTAAAGTGGGAGAGCAGACACCGCCACCACCTTATGCAACTAGTGCATGTCGATCGGTGGAACCGGTCTCACGTAAGCGTCACGTGTAAGGTTGGTCGGGCGCTTCATCCCACAATACCGTTGAGCAAGAAAAGACTAGTAGGGGCAAGTAAGATGACAAGATCAGCGCCCACAACAAATTTGTGTTCTACTCGTGCATTAGAGAACTACGCATAGACCTAGCTCATGATGCCCTTTGTTGGGGAGCGTTGCGAGAAAATTAAAATTTTTCCTACGGTTTCACCAAGATCCATCTATGAGTTCATCTAAGCAACGAGTAACGGAGAGAGTTTGCATCTACATACCACTTGTAGATCGCGTGCGAAGCTTGCTAGGTGATGATGGAGTCGTACTCGAGCGTGATTCAGATCACCGATGCCAAGTCTTTGAGCGGACAGCACCTCCGTGTTCAACACATGTACGGACGAGCGGCGTCTCCTCCTTCTTGATCCAGCAAGGGGAAGGAGAGGTTGAGGAAGACAACACCACCGGCGGACCTGACGGCGTGGTGATGGTGGTGAAGCGATACTCGGCTGTGGCTTCGCCGAGCTCTACGGAGGAGGAGATGTGTTGGGAGGGAGGGCTGCGCCTTGGGAGTTGTGTACAGCAGCCCCTCCCCCTTTATATAGGCCCCAGTGGCGCCCCGAGATCCAATCTCCGGGGCGGCGGCAGGGGGTGGAGTGCCCCCAAGCCGGTGGGCGCCCCCCCCCTAGGGTTTCAACCCTAGGCGCGGGGTGGGCCTGAGGCGCACCAGCCCCTTGTGGGCTGGTTCCTTCCCCTTTGGCCCATGGGGCCCTCCGGGATGGGTGGCCCCACCGGTGGACCCGGGACCCTTCCGGTGGTCCGTGCTTTTACCGAAACACCAAACTTTCCCGATGGCGAAACACCACTTCCTATATATTATTCTTTACCTCCGGACCCTTCCGAACTCCTCGTGACGTCCGGGATCTCATCAGGACTCGAACAACATTCGGTATTCACATACTAGTCTTCCTACTAACCCTAGCGTCACCGAACCTTAAGTGTGTAGACCCTACGGGTTCGGGAGACACGCAGACATGACCGAGGCGACTCTCGGGCAATAACCAACAGCGGGTGCAGATACCCATGTTGGCTCCCACATGCTCCTCGATGATTTCATCGGTTGAACCACGATGTCGAGGATTCTATCAAACCACATATGCAATTCCTTTGTCAATCGATGCGTTACTTGCCCAAGACTCGATCGTCGGTATCCCAATACCTTGTTCAGGTCTCGTTCCTCGGCAAGTCACTTTACTCGTCACCGTAATACATGATCCGTGACCAACACCTTGGTCACATTGAGCTCATTATGATGATGCATTACCGAGTGGGCGAGAGATACCTCTCCGTCATACGGAGTGACAAATCCCATCTCGATCCGTGTCAACCCAATGATACTTTCGGAGATACCTGTAATGCACCTTTATAGTCACCCGATTCGTTGTGACGTTTGATACACCCAAGGCACTCCTACATGGCAACGGAGTTACACGATCTCATGGTCGAAGGAAGAGATACTTGACATTGGCAAATCTTCTAGCAAGCGAACTATCGATCTTTTATGCTATGCTTATGATTGGGTCTTGTCCATCACATCATTCTCCTAATGATGTGATCTCGTTATCAACGACATCCAATGTCCATAGTCGAAATCATGACTATCTATTGATCTGTGAGCTAGTCGACTAGAGGCTTACTAGGGACATATTGTGGTCTTTGTGCTCACATGTGTATTACGATTTCCGGATAATACATTTATAGCATGAACAAAAGACAATTATCATGAACATTGAAATATAATAATACTTTTATTATTGCCTCTAGGGCATATTTCCAACAGAGGGATCATAGATGTAATTTTTTCAGAATTTTCTATCGTGCATAGACCGATTTTAGACCACGGGAGCACCCCCCCTATCGTTGCAAAAGTTGCTAAGTGATATTAAGAACGAAGAAGAAAAAGAAGGATAGTAAAAAAGAAAATAAGAAGAGGAAGAAAGAAGAAGAGGAGAGGAAGAAGAGGAGAAATAAATAAGAAGAGGAAAAAAGAAGAAAATGAAGAGGAGAAGAAGAAAGGAATAGAGGAGAAGAAGAAAAAATAGAAATTTTTTTCTTCTTCTTCTTCTCCTCTATTCCTTTCTTCTTCTCCTTTTTTTTCTTTTTTTTCTTCGGTTGCTTCTCTTCTATTCCTTTCTTCTTCTCCTCTTTTTATTTCTTCTTTTGTCTTCTTATTTTTTATCGAGTATGTCGCTGTCGATATACCCCCTCCCGATAACTTCAACACGAGGGGGGGTCGATATACCCCCTCCCCGATAACCATATTTTTCCATGTATGTATGTCACGTCGTTTTCGATATAACCCCCTCCCTGATAACTTCGACATGAGGGGCGGTCGATATATATACCCCCTCTCGACCGTGATAACTTATACCACGGGAGCACCCCCCCCTCAGCCCTCTCGCTTGACCAAAACTCTCGAGGACACCCAAATCCTAGAAAAAAACGATGTTGGTCTCCTACCTACCGTCGCGCCCCTACCCGACAAACTCTCTCGAGGCCACCCAAATTTACCAAGTTAAAAGAGCGTTGTCGTCGAGGCCACCCCAAACCCTTGAAGCATTGTCGAGGCCACCCCAAACCCTTGAAGCATTGCCGAGGCCACCCCAAACCCTAGAGAAGCAGCGTTGAGGCCACTAATTTGATTCCTTATTGTGATTACACTAGCTAGCTAGTTCTACGTTTGCCACTAATATATCCAGCTGTCATGTTTGAATAATAATTGCCATGTTGTAAATATTTGAAGAAACTATGGAGCACCCCCGAGACGAAGAAACAGAAGAGATGTTGGGGGACATAATCACAAAAGGAAGTGATGTCGTTGCATCGTTTCTCAACGACACCGATGGTCTGGAAGGACATGGTAGTGAAGAAGAAGGTTATGATTATGATGGCTCCGGTGACCCAATGCCGGTACAAGAAGAAGTAGACCGTCATGACGGCTCCGGTGACCGAACCGAGTCCGGCCAGGTATCTATAATACCTAAATAGTTCATCCCCACTATCTTATTTTTCTCATCATGCAGTCTATCCACCTCAGCACACCTACCCCATAATGCCACACAAGCACATGCAGCCTGCCACATATCATTTTTATTTTTCTGTTTAACCACTAAATACATATCTTATTTTTTGAGTTAACTGAAGCTGCCTACTGAAAACGCACATGCAATACTACTTCCGATGGAGTCCTGTCCGCTTGATTTCCCATTAATGGTTCAGTTTTCAACTTAGGAACCGAGCAGCCTCATAATTCCATTTCCAACCAAGCGTCGAACAGTCTGTCTCCTTCAAAACAAAAGGCATTGCATCTCCATTGGTATATCACGGCCGCGGCCGGGACTCCCGGAATCTTGCGGGCTGCCGGCTGCCGGATGCGTCCCCTTCCCGTGTGGTGCGTGCGTCGCTCAGATGGTGTCCAAGATGGCCTGGTCCTCCCCTCATTTCTGTGTCTCTGTTTCGATCAAGTTATCTCTGGAGCTACTCCTCCACCGGCCGTCTGCCTCGCGCAACCCAGCCCCAGGTGGCAGACTCTTGGTGTGTCCACATAGGCGTCGCCTATCTATCCCGTCCAGAGCTACACAACCACCATCAACCAATATCGGAAACGGCACGACGAGCCGAAAACACTGCGGCTACCTCGCCGCAACCCCTAGCCATCGCACGCCTCTAACCACCATGCAGATACGACTATCACTACAGACATCAGCTAACTTGTGTTTCTTCCTTTTATCTATTATTACCAGATAACAAAGCATTGTGCAAAGTGCAATGAAGAGTCCTTCCAGAGTAATCAAGATCCCATCGTGAGTAATGGTCTGCTCTACGTGTTGATTTTTGTTCATCCTTTTGAAAGTCGGCAATTCTACTCCATAGAAGTACCCACTTACTTTTGACAATTTCCAGTTTTATTCTTCTGCAAATTTAACACTTTGTGATTATCTCTATACTACAATATGGATTTATAGCAATAACATGATTTGTTCATTTATGCTTGCAGGGATACATGCATTGTAGGCATTCTTTTATATTTTACCCAAATCAATATGACCCAAGCACTGAAAATCAACAACCTTCTCTCCTCTTGAATCAGTATCTCGCGTATCATATGACTGATTAACATTTTCCGTACTCCTGAATCTGGATAATCTGTATCATTGAAAAACTTCAAGCACATTCAGGTTTGTTGCTTAAACTTCTCATTTACTTTGTTTTAATTTCCAAATATACATAGTTCACTTATCACCCTTCTGGTTATATTGTCATAGGATAGTCACAGACCCATCACAGTTGAGAGAAGACATGAGAAGTTGTTGGCTTAAATATGAATAACATAAATGTTAATCATATATAATGTGTTTCTTCCAAATTAAGAGTATTTGCCAAAAAATCATTTGAGTCGTAAGTACATGTTCAAAATTCATACAGCAACGATTTATCCTTTAATATTTTGTAAACTATGATAAGTTGTCAATAGCATTCAAGTAATATAGGAAAATTGATGACTGATCAAGAGGGAAGTGAGACCTTATGTGATTGTCTATGCCAGCTGGAAAAATGCAACTAAGTAGAACGAAGTGATTAATCACATTAGCGCATAAGCCTTTTCATGGGGAGTTCCCATGATTTTATGTTTGCCTATGCCAGCTATTAATTCCAATTAATAGTGTGAAAAAACTAAGTGCGATCTTACTATACAAAATTTTAGAGATACCAGATGATCTCTGAATTCACCCTTACTCTTTACTATGTTAAGCCAACTATTGGGTTTGGTTTTTAAAAAATGAGTTTGGCAGATCCATGCATGGATAAATACTCACCATGCATTATGTTATGCTACCTTTATGTAATGGATACTCCAAAACTATACAATAATGAAATACAGTAAATTATATTATTTTCAGTTTAAATTCTCATTTTATTAATCCGATGTTCATATTCCTTACAACCAAACATCATCTGAATATATTGCAACCAGTTCCCGCAGCAACGCGCGGGGTATCATCTAGTATATATATATATATTAGTTAAGCCTGTGCTGACTAGCTAATTGATGCATTCATTGTTTTCGTATGTACACATATTAATTAACTCTCGTCTTTATTCTTTTCTCTAGCCCTCCGGATCGAGCACAACTTCGGTAAAGAAACGAGGCCCGAAGAAAAGTTGTGCTCGGATGAAAGGTTTGAGATCACAGCAATCGCGCGCGATGGCAAGCCGATTGAACCCATCCGGACAAGGGATGCATCTCGTGCTCAGTGCGGGGTTCTTGTATCCAACAATGGTTAAAGCCTAAGAAGGAATACCCTGAGGTGTCTTATGTCTCCGATATGCAGAAAGAAGATCTTTGGACATCGCTTAAGGCAAATTTCACCCTACCGCCAAAGGAGGATCCAGAGAAGCCAGTTAAAGAGCAACTGATCAAGTCTCATGCTCTTAAGAAGATGGCAGAACTATTCAGGAGGTGGAAGAATGAGCTGAAAACAGATTTTGTCGATGAAGATTTGACACCAGAATTCGGCGGAAAGTATGAGAAGATCAGAGATCACTGGCCCGTATTTGTGGCCCACAAGACATCAGAAAAGAGTAAGAAGATGTCAGCGATAAACAAGATAAATGCTGGAAAGAAGAAGCATCACCATCGCACGGGGTCAGGTGGCTACCTCAAAGCCCGACCTTTGTGGGACAAGGCTGAGAATGACCTGATTGCTAAAGGGGTTGAACCAGACATTGAATCGCGGACCGTTGCCGGACTTCATTCTTCGGGGTTGGCGGAACCTTGGACCCTGTAACAGGGAAGTGCGTTTGGACGGATGAGCAACTGCGAATACCCATCACAAAGCTTCAGCAGTATATCAAGAAAGCGCAGCAAGGGACGTTCGGCCCAGACAGAGAGAAGGACGAGCTCACAATGGCCCTCAGAATCCTGAGCACCCTGGACGGACACGAGGCACGCCAGGCTCCGTTCCGTGGAAGGCTGGCTTTCCGGACGCAGGGGGTTACAAAACCTAGGAGAGGAGGAAGAAAGTGGAGCATAGCCAACAGCAGGCGCTGCACGAAAGGGTACAAGGGCTAGAGGAACGAGAAGCAGATCACAACAAACGACCTGCCGAATCTTCCCCTGAAGCTACCCCGCCATCTCAGTGGAGAAGCAGCGTGGCTTCCACCGAGTGAAGGAAATATGCCCTAGAGGCAATAATAAAGTTATTATTTATTTCCTTATATCATGATAAATGTTTATTATTCATGCTAGAATTGTATTAACCGGAAACATAATACATGTGTGAATATATAGACAAACAGAGTGTCACTAGTATGCCTCTACTTGAATAGCTTGTTAATCAAAGATGGTTACGTTTCCTAACCATGGACAAAGATTTGTTATTTGATTAACAGGATCACATCATTAGTTGAATGATCTGATTGACATGACCCATTCCGTTAGCTTAGCACCCGATCGTTTAGTATGTTGCTATTGCTTTCTTCATGACTTATACATGTTCCTATGACTATGAGATTATGCAACACCTGTTTACCAGAGGAACACTTTGTGTGCTACCAAACGTCACAACGTAACTGGGTGATTATAAAGGTGCTCTACAGGTGTCTCAAAGGTACTTGTTGGGTTGGCGTATTTCGAGATTAGGATTTGTCACTCCGAATGTCGGAGAGGTATCTCTGGGCCCTCTCGGTAATATACATCACTTAAGCCTTGCAAGCATTGCAACTAATGAGTTAGTTGCGAGATGATGTATTACGGAACGAGTAAAGAGACTTGCCGGTAACGAGATTGAACTAGGTATTGGATACCGACGATCGAATCTCGGGCAAGTAACATACCGATGACAAAGGGAACAACGTATGTTGTTATGCGGTCTGACCGATAAAGATCTTCATAGAATATGTAGGAACCAATATGGGCATCCAGGTCCCGCTATTGGTTATTGACCAGAGACGTGTCTCGGTCATGTCTACATTGTTCTCGAACCGTAGGGTCCGCACGCTTAAAGTTACGATAACAGTTTCTTTATGAGTTTATGTATTTTGATGTACCGAAGGTTGTTCGGAGTCCCAGATGTGATCACGGACATGACGAGGAGTCTCGAAATGGTTGAGACATAAAGATCGATATATTGGAAGCCTATATTTGGACATCGGAATCGTTCCAGGTGAAATCGGCATTTCTGCGAGTACCGGAGGTTACTGGAACCCCGGGGGTTATTGGGCCTACATGGGCCTTGAGGAGAAGAGAGAAGGAGGCAGGAGGGGTGTGCGCCCTCCCTTCCTAGTCCGAATAGGACAAGGGAAGGCGCCCCCCCTTTCCTTCCTCTCTTCCTCCTCTTTCCCCCCTTCTCCTTCTCCAACTAGGAAAGAAAGGGAGTCCTACTCCCGGTGGGAGTAGGACTCCCCCTTGGTGCGCCCCTCCTTGGCCGACCGCCCCCTCCCCTTGGCTCCTTTATATACGGGGGAGGGGGGCACCAAATAGACACACAAGTTGATCTTCGTGATCATTCCTTAGCCGTGTGCGGTGCCCCCCTCCACGATATTGCACCTCGGTCATATTGTAGTGGTGCTTAGGCGAAGCCCTGCGACAGTTGAACATCAAGATCGTCACCACGCCATCGTGCTGATGGAACTCCTCCCCGAACCTCTGCTGGATCGGAGCCCGGGATGTGTCATCGAGCTGTACGTGTGTCAAGAACTCGGAGGTGTTAGAGTAACGGTGCTTGTATCGGTTGGACCGGGAAGACGTACGACTACTTCCTCTACGTTGCGTCAACGCTTCCGCTTCGGTCTACGAGGGTACGTAGACAACATTCTTCCCTCTCGTTGCTATGCATCACCATGATCTTGCGTGTGCGTAGGAAAATTTTGAAATTACTATGTTCCTCAACAATGGTACCAGAGCCTAGGTTTTATGCATTGATGTTATATGCACGAGTAGAACACAAGTGAGTTGTGGGCGATACAAGTCATACTGCTTACCAGCATGTCATACTTTGGTTCGGCGGTATTGTTGGATGAAGCGGCCCGGACCGACATTATGCGTACTCTTACGCGAGACTGGTTCTACCGACGTGCTTTGCACACAGGTGGCTGGCGGGTGTCAGTTTCTCCAACTTTAGTTGAACCGAGTGTGGCTACGCCCGGTCCTTGCGAAGGTTAAAACAGCACCAACTTGACGAACTATCGTTGTGGTTTTGATGCGTAGGTAAGAACGGTTCTTGCTCAGCCCGTAGCAGCCACGTAAAACTTGCAACAACAAAGTAGAGAACGTCTAACTTGTTTTTGCAGGGCATGTTGTGATGTGATATGGCCAAGACGTGATGCTATATTTTATTGTATGAGATGATCATGTTTTGTAACCGGTTATCGACAATGGCGAGGAGCCATATGGTTGTCGCTTTATTGTATGAAATGCAAACGCCTACGTAATTGATTTACTTTATCACTAAGCGGCAGCGATAGTCATAGAAGCAATAGATGGCGTGGCGACAACGATGCTACGATGGAGATCAAGGTGTCGCGCCGGTGACGATGGTGATCATGATGGTGCTTGGAGATGGAGATCACAAGCACAAGATGATGATGGCCATATCATATCACTTATATTGATTGCATGTGATGTTTATCCTTTATGCATCTTATCTTGCTTTGATTGACGGTAGCATTTTAAGATGATCTCTCACTAAAATTATCAAGAAGTGTTCTCCTGAGTATGCACCGTTGCCAAAGTTAAATCGTGCCCGGACACCACGTGATGATCGGGTGTGATAAGCTCTCGTCCATCTACAACGGGTGCAAGCCAGTTTTGCACACGCAGAATACTCGAGTTAAACTTGACGAGCCTAGCATATGCGAGATATGGCCTCGGAGCACGGAGACCGAAAGGTCGAGCGTGAATCATATAGTAGATATGATCAACATGAGATGTTCACCATTGAAAACTAATCCATTTCACGTGATGATCGGTTATGGTTTAGTTGAATTTGGATCGCGTGATCACTTAGAAGATTAGAGAGATGTCTATCTAAATGGGAGTTCTTAAGTAATATGATTAATTGAACTTAAATTTATCATGAACTTAGTACCTGATAGTATCTTGCTTGTCTATGTTGATTGTAGATAGATGGCCCGTGCAACTGACGATGTTAAGAACGTCTGGCAGAGCAAAGCTGATGACTACTCGATAGTTCAATGTGCCATGCTTTACGGCTTAGAACCGGGACTTCAACGACGTTTTGAACGTATGGAGCATATGAGATGTTCCAGGAGTTGAAGTTAATATTCCAGAAGAGTGCCCGGATTGAGAGATATGAAGTCTCCAATAAGTTCTATAGCTGCAAGATGGAGGAGAATAGTTCTGTCAGTGAGCATATACTCAAGATGTCTGGGTATTGTAATCACTTGATTCAACTGGGAGTTACTCTTTCGGATGATAGCGTCATTGACAGAATTCTCCAATCACTTCCACCAAGCTACAAGAGCTTCGTGATGAACTATAATATGCAAGGGATGGATAAGACAATTCCCGAGCTCTTCGCAATGCTAAAGGCTGTGGAGGTAGAAATCAAGAAAGAACATCAAGTGTTGATGGTCAACAAGACCACTAGTTTCAAGAAAAAGGGCAAAGGGAAGAAGAAGGGGAACTTCAAGAAGAACAGCAAGCAAGTTGCTGCTCAAGAGAAGAAACCCAAGTCTGGACCTAAGCTGAAACCGAGTGCTTCTCTGCAAGCATACCGGTCCTTTGAAGCGGAACTGCCCCAAGTATTTGGCGGATAAGAAGGATGGCAAGGTGAACAAAGGTATATGTGATATACATGTTATTGATGTGTACCTTACTAGAGCTCGCAGTAGCACCTGGGTATTTGATACTGGTTCATTGCTAATATTTGCAACTCGAAACAGGGACTACGGATTAAGCGAACATTAGCAAAGGACGAGGTGATGATGCGCATGGGAAATGGTTCCAAAGTTGATGTGATCGTGGTCGGCACGCTACCTCTACATCTACCTTCGGGATTAGTATTAGACCTAAATAATTGTTATTTGGTGCCAGCGTTGAGTATGAACATTATATCTGGATCTTGTTTGATGCGAGACGGTTATTCATTTAAATCAGAGAATAATGGTTGTTCTATTTATATGAGTAATATCTTTTATGGTATTGCACCCTTGAAGAGTGGTCTATTTTTGATGAATCTCGATAGTAGTGATACACATATTCATAGTGTTGAAGCCAAAAGATGCAGAGTTGATAATGATAGTGCAACTTATTTGTGGCACTGCCGTTTGGGTCATATCGATTAAAGCACATGAAGAAACTCCATCTTGATGGACTTTTGGAACCACTTGATTATGAATCACTTGGTACTTGCGAACCGTGCCTCATGGGCAAGATGACTAAAACGCCGTTCTCCGGTACTATGGAGAGAGCAACAGATTTGTTGGAAATCATACATACAGATGTATGTGGTCCGATGAATGTTGAAGCTCATGGCGGATATCGTTATTTTCTCACCTTCACAGATGATTTAAGCAGATATGGGTATATCTACTTAATGAAGCATAAGTCTGAAACATTTGAAAAGTTCAAAGAATTTCAGAGTGAAGTTGAAAATCATCGTAATAAGAAAATAAAGTTTCTACGATCTGCTCGTGGAGGAGAATATTTGAGTTATGAGTTTGGTCTACACTTAAAACAATGCGGAATAGTTTCGCAACTCACGCCACCCAGAACACCGCAGCGTAATGGTGTGTCCAAACGTCGTAATCGTACTTTACATATGTCTCTTACAGATTTACCGCTATCGCTTTGGGGTTATGCTTTAGAGACGGCCACATTCACATTAAATAGGACACCATCAAAATCCATTGAGACGACACCTTATGAACTATGGTTTGGCAAGAAACCAAAGTTGTCGTTTCTTAAAGTTTGGGGCTGCGATGCTTATGTGAAAAAGCTTCAACCTGATAAGCTCGAACCCAAATCGGAGAAATGTGTCTTCATAGGATACCCAAAGGAGACAGTTGGGTACACCTTCTATCACAGATCCGAAGGCAAGACTTTCGTTGCTAAGAATGGATCCTTTCTGGAGAAGGAGTTTCTCTCGAAAGAAGTGAGTGGGAGGAAAGTAGAACTTGATGAGGTAACTGTACCTACTCCCTTGTTGGAAAATAGTACATCACAGGAACCGGTTTCTGTGACGTCAAAACCAACTAGTGAGGAAGTTGATGATGATGATCATAGAACTTCAGATCAAGTTGCTATAGAACCTCGTAGGTCAAACAGAGTAAGATCCGCACCAGAGTGGTACGGTAATCCTATTCTGGAAGTCATGCTAGATCATGATGAACCTACGAACTATGAAGAAGCGATGGTGAACCCAGATTCCGCAAAATGGCTTGAAGCCATGAAATCTGAGATGGGATCCATGTATGAGAACAAAGTATGGATTTTGGTTGACTTGCCCGATGGTCGGCAAGCAATTGAGAATAAATGGATCTTCAAGAAGAAGACAGACGATGGTAATATTCTCGTCTACAAAGCTCGACTTGTTGCAAAAGGTTTTCGACAAGTTCAAGGGATTGACTACGATGAGACCTTCTCACCCGTAGCGATGCTTAAGTCTGTCCGAATCATGTTAGCAATTGCCACATTTTATGATTATGAAATTTGGCAAATGGATGTAAAACTGCATTCTGAATGGGTTTACGGAGGAAGAGTTGTATATGATGCAACGGAAGGTTTTATCGATCCAAAGGAGCTAACAAAGTGTGAAAGCTCCAGCGATCCATTTATGGACTGGTGCAAGCCTCTCGGAGTTGGAATAAATGCTTTGATAGTGTGATCAAAGCATTTGGGTTTATCTGAGACTTTTGGAGAAGCTTTGTATTTACAAGAAAGTGAGTGGAGCTCAGTAGCATTTCTAATATTATATGTGGATGACATATTATTGATTGGAAATGATATAGAATTTCTGGATAGCATAAAGGGATACTTGAATAAAAGTTTTTCAGTGAAAGACCTCGGTGAAGCTGCTTACATATTGGGCATTAAGATCTATAGAGATAGATCAAAACGCTTAATTGGACTTTCACAAAGCACATACCTTGACAAAGTTTTGAAGAAGTTCAAAATGGATCAAGCAAAGAAAGAGTTCTTGCCTATATTGCAAGGTGTGAAGTTGAGTAAGACTCAAAGCCCGACCACTGCAGAAGATAGAGAGAAAATGAAAGATGTTCCCTATGCTTCAGCCATAGGCTCTATCATGTATGCAATGCTTGTGTACTGACCTGATGTGTGCCTTGCTATAATTTTAGCAGGAGGTACCAAAGTAATCCAGAGTGGATCATCGGACAGCGGTCAAGAACATCTGAAGTACCGAAAAGGACTAAGGATATTTTTCTCGTATATGGAGGTGACAAAGAGCTCATCGTAAATGGTTACGTTGATGCAAGCTTTGACACCGATCCGACGATTCTAAATCGCAAATCGGATACGTGTTTACATTAAACGGTGGAGCTGTCAGTTGGTGTAGTTCAAAACAAAGCGTCGTGGCGGGATCTACGTGTGAAGCGGAATACATAGCTGCTTCGGAAGCAGCTAATGAAGGAGTCTGGATGAAGGAGTTCATATCCGATCTAGGTGTCATACCTAGTGCATCGGGTCCAATGAAGATCTTTTGTGACAATACTGGAGCGATTGCCTTAGCGAAGGAATCCAGATTTCACAAGAGAACCAAACACATCAAGAGACGCTTCAATTCCATCCGGGATCTAATCCAGGTGGGAGACATAGAGATTTGCAAGATACATACGGATCTGAATGTTGCAAACCCGTTGACTAAGCCTCTTCCACGAGCAACACATGATCAGCACCAAGACTCCATGGGTGTTAGAATCATTACTGTGTAATCTAGATTATTGACTCTAGTGCAAGTGGGAGACTGAAGGAAATATGCCCTAGAGGCAATAATAAAGTTATTATTTATTTCCTTATATCATGATAAATGTTTATTATTCATGCTAGAATTGTATTAACCGAAAACATAATACATGTGTGAATATATAGACAAGCAGTGTCACTAGTATGCCTCTACTTGACTAGCTTGTTAATCAAAGATGGTTATGTTTCCTAACCATGGACAAAGAGTTGTTATTTGATTAACGGGATCACATCATTAGTTGAATGATCGATTGACATGACCCATTCCATTAGATTAGCACCCGATCATTTAGTATGTTGCTATTGCTTTCTTCATGACTTATACATGTTCCTATGACTATGAGATTATGCAACTCCGTTTACGGAGGAACACTTTGTGTGCTACCAAATGTCTAGCGTAACTCGGTGATTATAAAGGTGCTCTCAGGTGTCTCCAAAGGTACTTGTTGGGTTGGCGTATTTGAGATTAGGATTTGTCACTCCGAATGTCGGAGAGGTATCTCTGGGCCCTCTCGGTAATACACATCACTTAAGCCTTGCAAGCATTGCAACTAATGAGTTAGTTGTGAGATGATGTATTACGGAACGAGTAAAGAGACTTGCCGGTAACGAGATTGAACTAGGTATTGGATACCGACGATCGAATCTCGGGCAAGTAACATACCGATGACAAAGGGAACAACGTATGTTGTTATGCGGTCTGACCGATAAAGATCTTCGTAGAATATGTAGGAACCAATATGGGCATCCAGGTCCCGCTATTGGTTATTGACCAGAGACGTGTCTCGGTCATGTCTACATTGTTCTCGAACCGTAGGGTCCGCACGCTTAAAGTTACGATGACAGTTTCTTTATGAGTTTATGTATTTTGATGTACCGAAGGTTGTTCGGAGTCCCATATGTGATCACGGACATGACGAGGAGTCTCGAAATGGTCGAGACATAAAGATCGATATATTGGAAGCCTATATTTGGACATCGGAATCGTTCCGGGTGAAATCGGCATTTTACCGGAGTACCGGGAGGTTACCGGAACCCCCCGGGGGGTTATTGGGCCTACATGGGCCTTGAGGGAGAAGAGAGAAGGAGGCAGGAGGGGGCCGCGTGCCCCTCCCCTTCCTAGTCCGCATAGGACAAGGGAAGGGGGGGCGGCGCCACCCCCTTTCCTTCCTCTCTTCCTCCTCTTTCCCCCTTCTCCTTCTCCAACTAGGAAAGAAAGGGAGTCCTACTCCCGGTGGGAGTAGGACTCCCCCTTGGCGCGCCCTCCTTGGCCGCCCCTCCCTTGGCTCCTTTATATACGGGGGAGGGGGCACCCCATAGACACACAAGTTGATCTTCGTGATCGTTCCTTAGCCGTGTGCGGTGCCCCCCTCCACGATATTACACCTCGGTCATATTGTAGCGGTGCTTAGGCGAAGCCCTATGACAGTTGAGCATCAAGATCGTCACCACGCCGTCGTGCTGACAGAACTTCTCCCCGAACCTCTGCTGGATCGGAGCCCAGGGTGCATCATCGAGTTGTACGTGTGTCAAGAACTCGGAGGTGCCGGAGTAACGGTGCTTGGATCGGTTGGACCAGGAAGACGTACGACTACTTCCTCTACGTTGCGTCAACGCTTCCGCTTCGGTCTGCGAGGGTACGTAGACAACACTCTCCCCTCTCGTTGCTATGCATCACCATGATCTTGCGTGTGCGTAGGAAAATTTTGAAATTACTACGTTCCCCAACACCGAGCAGACTCAGCAGCTGGAGCTTGTCTTCACGGCTCCTGCTAGCTACCCCGTGGATGCTATCACGGAGTCTCAACATTGCCACCTTATGACGCGATGGATGACATTGAAAGTCAAGGCGGCAGTTGGCTCTGTTATACCTAGTGAACCTGGCTCAACCTACCACAGACAGCCGATTCCAGAAGGATATGCTAGCGTGATGGTGGATAAAATAACGGACGGATTTGAGGACCTTCAGCTTGACCACCCTACGGGTGAAGGGGAGATTCGGCTGGGTTCTTCTCTGAGGACTTTGTGCCTATGGCGGAAGGAGCTCATCAACCTTCCGAACTGGACGCCTCCGCCTCCTCCTCCTCCGGCGAGTCAGGGCAATCCGCCTCCTCCTCCGGCGAGTGATCAGGGCACTCAGCCACCTTCTCCGACACGTGGCGGCACTCCGCCTCCTTCTCCGCCTGCGCCGGCGCGCCCGAGCAGCCAGCCTCCTTCTCCGCCTCATCAACAAGGGCGGATCAAGAGACCTGCCACCGCTTTGGCTGCTTCGGTGCGTCATAGTCCTTCTCCTCCGCCTCGTAAGAAAGGAAAGACAGCCGCAGCCGCTCCGTCTGCTACGGCATCTAGCAGCACAGCCAGAGCCGGGAGGCAATACAAATTCGGTCCTTCCCTCAAGACTCTAGAGAAGTTACCATACGAGAGGACCGTGGAGGAAAACACGCATATCGTGCAAGCCGAAGTGGATAACTTCTTTGAAGGGGTGAAAGCAAAGAAACATCCACCTCCGGAGGAGAAGATAGATCCGGTAAAAGTGAAGCGTACTTTGGCTGCCCTGAAGAAACCGCCAAAGTCTCCGGGGAAAGGCAACTATGAGCACATTCTTTCAAAGTCATTTGTGGAAGCGTCGCGGTCGAGAAGTACTATCAGTGGTCAACGACGAGCTGGGAAAAAAGTTGCCCAGCTCGGCGAACAAGCGAACCAATTGTTCCGCCCGCTCCAGGTGTCTAATGATATCGTCGCAAATGTTCCGCGCGGGATGGTGCCTGGTTTTAACAATCTAGAAGATTACCTGCCCGACGATGTACATTATGATTTCTTGGAGGTGGACGAACACAAATACGTGTACGGGAAGCCTCTCGTCAAAGATGAAAGATCTCTACCAACGATGATGTTCAGCTTCCATGATTGGTACATGAAAACCTGCAGAGAGTCTAAGGGGATGAATATTTTGACGCTGAGAGTCAGAGAGGAGCATGACCTCATTGGACTTGAACTGTTGAATGTTCCATTTGAGGAGTTCTTCGCGTTTTTCAATCTAAAGGCCCTCGATAAATTAATGATCACTTGCTACTCCTTGTAAGTACAGTACTACTTCTGTCATTAAGTCTCTCTATATAGGTCAGCTCTTTCATTGCATGGATTTTTAATTATCCTCACTATATTATGCAGATTGAAGATTGCCGAATTGAAGAAACGACAAATCGGTGATATTGGGTTCATTAACACAAATCTCATAGATGCATATATGGTTAAATCTCAGGCCAAAGAAACCAAGGCCAAGCTGCTAAAATCGTTTATATTAAATCAAAACAAAGCTATAATACTCTTCCCTTACGAATTCAAGTGAGTGTTACTGTCTCGTGCATATTCGGTTTCCCTTATTAGTCGAGGTTATAGTAATGTAATTGATGAGTTATGCACGCGTGCGCAGGTTCCACTATATTCTCCTAGAGATTAAGCTTGAGCAGGGACTAGTAACCGTCTTAGACTCGAGAGGAAAAGATCCCAAGGAGTATGCGGACATGACTGAAATTCTAGAGAAGTAAGTTAAATCGATTATTATCGCACCATATCGGCAACTTTGTTCATTTCCTGATATCAAGTAATTGTTTTCTTTGTCTGCTGGCAGGGTTTGGAAAATATTCACCTCAAAAACTCCGGGACTGCCGAAGAAGCTGCAATTTAGACACCCGAAAGTAAGTACTATAGTAGCATGCTCCACGCATCTCCTAGTGATTCAAGCACTAGTTTCATCAATACCATTTAGCATGCTTGCTAATTATCAGTTTGATTGACCTCTGTTTCTTGTAAAGTGGTTGTGGCAGGAAGAAGGGAATGATTACTGTGGATACTATATTTGCGAGTCCATCCGCCACACGACCTGTGAGCGGGGCTACACTAACAAACAATATGAAGTGCGTAAATAATAATATTCACAATTTTATTTTATTACCATCATTTTTGTTCAGTTTCATTTATTCATATATATGTATTGACCCCCTTCTTCAAATTAGATATTTCGGATGCGGGATGAACTCCTACCACCAGATCGTATGCGAGGAATTCAAGAGGAATTCGCGGCATTCTTTCTTGACCACGTGATCGCTAAAGACGGAGAATACCATATGGACCCTGATCAGCTCGTTTTTAATTAATTATGAGATTATATTGTAAGAGATACTTATATTGTATATATGTAGCCAATACGTAACGTCAGATAGATATACGAGAACTTGTTGTTCGACCAATCTCTCAGAGAAGGAGAGGTGGTCGATATCACTTCTCTCTATATGCATATGTTCATGACGATCTTCTGTTTCCTTCATTTGCTTACTAGCTAGCGTGTCTAGTCATCTATATACGTATAGTACGTAACGTCGACCAAGCACGGAGATAAGAGAGAACACTTCTCTCTATTAGTTAGCTAGCTAACACAATATATGAAACACCTAAATTAAACCCCCCAACCCCCTAATCCCCCCCTTTCAAAAAAAAACCCCAGCACCTGAAATGCTGATGCGTGGATGCCCATTGGTCCCGGTTGGTGCCACCAACCGGGACCAAAGGGCCTCCTGCCTGGGCTCGCCGCACCGGCCACGTGGAGGCCCATCTGTCCCGGTTTATGCAAGAACCGGGACTAAACGTATAGGGCATTAGTACCGACACTTTAGTCCCGGTTCAAAAACCGGGACTAATGGCCCTTACGAACCGGGACTATAGGTCCTTTTTCTACTAGTGCGCCTCCAACGAGGGAATGAAGGAAATATGCCCTAGAGGCAATAATAAAGTTATTATATATTTCCTCATATCATGATAAATGTTTATTATTCATGCTAGAATTGTATTAACCGGAAACATAATACATGTGTGAATATATAGACAAACAGAGTGTCACTAGTATGCCTCTACTTGACTAGCTTGTTAATCAAAGATGGTTATGTTTCCTAACCATGAACAAAGAGTTGTTATTTGATTAACAAGGTCACATCATTATTTGAATGATCGATTGACATGACCCATTCCATTAGCTTAGCACACGATCGTTTAGTATGTTGCTCTGCTTTCATCCATGACATATACATGTTCCTGTAACTATGAGATTATGCAACTCCGTTTGCGGAGGAACACTTTGGGTACTACCAAACGTCACAACGAATCGGGTGATTATAAAGGAGTACTACAGGTGTCTCCAAAGGTAGATGTTGGGTTGGCGTATTTGAGATTAGGTTTTGTCACTCCGATTGTCGGAGAGGTATCTCTGGGCCCTCTCGGTAATGCACATCATCAAGCCTTGCAAGCACTACAACTAATGAGTTAGTTGTGAGATGATGTATTACGGAACGAGTAAAGAGACTTGCGGTAACGAGATTGAACTAGGTATTGGATACCGACGATCGAATCTCGGCAAGTAACATACCGATGACAAAGGGAACAACGTATGTTGTTATGCGGTCGACCGATAAAGATCTTCGTAGAATATGTAGGAACCAATATGGGCATCCAGGTCCGCTGTTGGTTATTGACCGTGAATAGTTCTAGGTCATGTCTACATTGTTCTCGAACCGTAGGGTCCGCACGCTTAAGGTTTCGATGGCGGTTATTATGAGTTTATGTATTTTGATGTACGAAGGAGTTCGAGTCCCGGATGTGATCACGGACATGACGAGGAGTCTCGGAATGGTCGAGACATAAAGATTGATATATTGGAAGCCTATGTTTGGAGTTCGGAATGGTTCGGGTAAAACGGAATTTACGAGTACCGGAGGTTACGGAACCCCGGGAGGTAAATGGGCCTCTATGGGCCTTGGTGGAAAGGAGAAGGGCCAGCCCTAGGCAGGGCGCTGCCCCCCCTTCCCTAGTCCTACTAGGACTAGGAGAAGGGGCCGCCCCTCTCTCTTTCCCCCTCCGGAATCCTAGTCCAACTAGGATTGGGGGAATCCTACTCCCGGAGGGAGTAGGACTCCCAGTATGCGCCTCCCTTGGCCGCCCCCCTCCCCTTGCTCCTTTATATACGGGGCAGGGGGCACCTTGGAACACACAAGTTGATCGTGAGATCGTTCCTTAGCCGTGTCGGTGCCCCCTCCACCATATTCCACCTCGATTATACCGTCATGAAGCTTAGGCGAAGCCTGCGCGGTGAAACATCAAGATTGTCACCACGCCGTCGTCTTGACGGAACTCTCCCTCGACACTCGGCTGGATCGAGTCGAGGGCGTCATCGAGCTGTCGTGTGTCAAGAACTCGGGGCGTCGAGTAACGGCGCCGGGATCGGTCGGATCGCGAGGAGAACGTACGACTACTTCCTCTACGTTGTGATCGCTTCCGCTTCGGGTCTACAAGGGTATGTAGACAACACTCTCCCCTCTCGTTGCTATACATCACCATGATCTTGCGTGTGCGTAGGAAATTTTTTGAAATTACTACGTTCCCCAACAATGGCATCCGAGCCTAGGTTTTTTCTATGGTTTGATGTTTTGCACGAGTAGAACACAAGTGAGTTGTGGGCGATACAAGTCATACTACCTACCAGCATGTCATACTTTGGTTCAGCGGTATTGTGAGATGAAGCGGCCCAGACCGACATTACGCGTACGCTTACGCGAGACTGGTTTCACCGCTGCGAGCACTCATTGCTTAAAGGTGACTGGTGGGTGTCTGCTCTCTCACTTTAGTTGAACCGAGTGTGGCTACGCCCGTCCTTGAGAAGGTTAAACGGAGTCTATTTGACGAAATATCGTTGTGGTTTTGACGCGTAGGTGAGACTGGTTCTTGCTTAAGCCCGTAGCAGCCACGTAAAATTTGCAACAACAAAGTAGAGGACGTCTAACTTGTTTTTGCAGGCATGTTGTGATGTGATATGGTCAAGACGTGATGCTATATTTTATTGTATGAGATGATCATGTTTTGTAACCGGTTATCGGCAATCGGCAGGAGCCATATGGTTGTCGCTTTATTGTATGCAATGCAATCGCCTGTAATGCTTTACTTTATCACTAAGCGGTAGCGATAGTCGTAGTAGCATAAGTTTGGCGAGGCGACAACGATGCTGCGATGGAGATCAAGGTGTCGCGCCGGTGACGATGGTGATCATGGTGGTGCAACAAGATGGAGATCGTGAAGCACAAGATGATGATGACCATATCATATCACTTATATTGATTTGCATGTGATGTTTATCCTTTTATGCATCTTATCTTGCTTTGATTGACGGTAGCATTATAAGATGATCTCTCACTAAATAATCAAGAAGTGTTCTCCCAGTATGCACCGTTGCCAAAGTTCGTCGTGCCCGCACACCACGTGATGATCGGGTGTGATAAGCTCTCGTCCATCTACAACGGTGCAAGCCAGTTTTGCACACGCAGAATACTCAGTTATACTTGACGAGCCTAGCATATGCGGATATGGCCTCGGAACACGGAGACCGAAGGTCGGCGTGAATCATATAGTAGATATGATCAACATAAGATGTTCACCATTGAAAACTACTCCATCTCACGTGATGATCGGTTATGGTTTAGTTGATTTGGGTCACGTGATCACTTAGATGACTAGAGATGTCTATCTAAGTGGGAGTTCTTAAGTAATATGATTAATTGAACTTAAATTTATCATGAACTTAGTCTGGTAGTATTTTGCAAATTATGTTGTAGATCAATAGCTTGCGTTGTTGCTTTCATATGTTTGTTTTGATATGTTCCTAGAGAAATTGTGTTGAAAAATGTTAGTAGCAATGATGCGGATTCGATCCGTGATCGGAGGTTTATCCTCATTGCTGCACGTAAGAATTATGTCCTTAATGCACCGCTAGGTGACGGACCTATTGCGAGAGCGGATGCAAACGTTATGAGCGTTTGGCTAGCTCAATATGATGACTACTTGATAGTTTAAGTGCACCATGCTTAAACAGCTTAGAATCGGGACTTCAAAGACGTTTTGAACGTCATGGACCATATGAGATGTTCCAGGAGTTGAAGTTAATATTTCAAGCAAATACCCGAGTTGAGAGATATGAAATCTTCAACAAGTTCTATAGCTAAAAGATGGAGGAGAATCGCTCAACTAGTGAGCATGTGCACAGATTGTCTGAGTACTTCAATCGCTTGAATCAAGTGGGAGTTAATCTTCCAGATAAGATAGTGATTGACAGAATTCTCTAGTCACCATCACGAAGTTAGTAGAACTTCGTGATGAACTATAGTATGCAAGGGATGACGAAAATGATTCCCGAGCTCTTCGTGATGTTGAAATCGACGAAGGTAGAAATCAAGAAAGAGCATCAAGTGTTGATGGTTGACAAGATCACTAGTTTCAAGAAAAGGGCAAAGGAAAGAAAGGGAACTTCAAGTAGATTGACAAGCAAGTTGTCACTCCCACGAAGAAACCCAAAGCTGAACCAAAGCCTGAAACCGAGTGCTTACAATCGCAAAGGAAATAGTCCTTTGAAGCGAAACTGCCCTAAATATTTGGTGGATAAGAAGGATGGCAAAGTGAAAAAGGGTATATTTGATATACTGGTGTTTTATATGTGCTTTACTAGTGTTTATAGCAACCCCTCGGTATTTGGTACTGGTTCGGTTGCTAAGAGTAGTAACTCAAACGGAGTTGCGAATAAATGAAACTAGTTAAGAGTGAAGTGACGATGTGTGTTGAAAGTAGTTTCAAGATTGATATAATCATCATCGCACACTCCCTATACTTTCGGGATTAGTGTTGAACCTAAATAAATGTTATTTGGTGTTTGCATTGAGCATGAATATGATTTGATCATGTTTATTGCAATACGGTTATTCATTTAAGTAAGAGAATAAACTGTTATTCTGTTTACATGAATAAAACCTTATATGGTTACACACCCAATGAAAATGGTTCATGGGATCTCGATCGTAGTGATACACATATTCATAATATTGAAACCAAAAGATGCAAAGTTAATAATGATAGTGCAACTTATTTGTGGCACTTGCCGTTTAGGTCATATCGGTGTAAAGCGCATGAAGAAACTCCATCTTGATGGACTTTTGGAGTCACTTGATTATGAATCACTTGGCACTTGCGAACCGTGCCTCATGGGCAAGATGACTAAAACTCCGTTCTCGGAACAATGGAACAAGCTCTTGACTTATTGGAAATAATACATACCGATGTATGCGATCCAATGAGTGTTGATGCTCGTGGCAAGTATCGTTATTTTCGACCTTCACAAGATGATTTAAGCGAGATGTGGGTATATCTACTTGATGAAACATAAGTCTGAAATAGTTGAAATGTTCAAAGAATTTCAGAGTGAAGTGGAAAATCATCGTGACAAGAAAATAAAGTTTCTGCGATCGATCGTGGAGATGAATATTTGAGTTCGAGTTTGGTCTTCAATTAAAACAATGTGGAATAGTTTCACAAATTCATGCCACCGAACACCACATCATAATGGTGTGTCCGAACGTCATAACCGTACTTTATTGGATATAGTACAATCTATGATGTTTCTTACCGATTTACCAATATCGTTTTGGGATCATGCATTAGAGACAGCTGCATTCACGTTAAATAGGGCACCATCTAAATCCGTTGAGGCGACACTATATGAACTGTGGTTTAGCAAGAAACCAAAGTTGTCGTTTCTTAAAGTTTGGGGCTGCGATGCTTATGTGAAAAAGTTTCATCCTGATAAGCTCGAACCCAAATCGGAGAAGTGCGTCTTCATAGAATACCCAAAGGAAACTGTTGGGTACACCTTCTATCACAGATCCGAAGGCAAAACATTCGTTGCTAATAAATGGATCCTTTCTAGAGAAGGAGTTTCTCTCGAAAGAAGTGAGTGGGAGGAAAGTGGAACTTGATGAGGTAATAGTACCTTCTCCCTTACTTGAAGGTAGTTCGTCGCAGAAACCAGTTTCTGAGACATCTACACCAAGTAGCGAGGAAGTTGATGATGTTGATCATGAAACTTCAGATCAAGTTACTGCAGAACCTCGTAGATCAACCAGAGTAAGATCCGCACCTGAGTGGTACGGTAATCCTGTTCTGGAAGTCATGCTACTAGATCATGATGAACCTACGAACTATGAAGAAGCGATGGTGAGCCCAGATTCCATAAAATGGCTTGAGGCCATGAAATCGAGATGGGATCCATGTATGAAAACAAAGTGTGGACTTTGGTTGACTTGCCCGAGGGTAGGCAAGCAATAGAAAATAAATGGATCTTCAAGAGGAAGACGGACGATAGTAGTGTTACTATCTACAAAGCTCGACTTGTCGCAAAAAGGTTTTGACAAGTTCAAGGTGTTGACTACAATGAGTTTTTCTCAACTGTAGCGATGCTTAAGTCTGTCCGAATCATGTTAGCAATTGCCACAATTTATGAAATTTGGCAAATGGATGTAAAACTGCATTCTGAATGGGTTTTAGGAGGAAGAGTTGTATATGATGCAACCGAAGGTTTTATCGATCCAAAGGAGCTAACAAAGTGTGCAAGCTCCAATGATCCATCTATGACTGGTGCAAGCATCTCGGAGTTGGAATATACGCTTTGATGAGTTGATCAAAGCATATAGTTTTATACAGACTTACGGTGAAGCCTGTATTTACTAAAAAGTGAGTGGGAGCACTACAGCATTTCTGATAAATATATGTGAATGACATATTGTAGATCGGAAATAATGTAGAATTATTCTGCAAAGCATAAAGAAGTGTTTTGAAAGGAGTTTTTCAAAGAAAGACCTCGGTAAAGCTACTTACATATTGAACATCAAGATCTATAGAGATAGATCAAGATGCTTGATAAGTTTTTTCAATGAGTACATACCTTGACAAGATTTTGAAGTAGTTCAAAATGAAACAGTCAAAGAAAGAGTTCTTGCACGTGTTACAAGGTGTGAAATTGAGTAAGACTCAAAACCCGACCACAGCAGAAGATAGAAAGAGAATGAAAGTCATTCACTATGCCTTGGCCATAGTTTCTATAAAGTATGCCATCTTGTGTACTGGATCTATTGTATACCCCCTTTGAGTTTCGCAAGGAATACAATAGTGATCTAGGAGTAGATCATCGACAGCGGTCAAAATTATCCTTAGTGGAATAAGGATATGTTTCTCGATTATGGAAGTGACAAAAGGTTAGTAAATAAAGGGTTACGTCGATGCAAGTTTTGACACGATCGGATGACTCTAAGTCTCGATCTAGATACATATTGAAAGTGGGAGCAATTAGCTAGAGTAGCTTAATGCGAGCATTGTAGACATAGAAAAATTGCAAAATACATAACGGATCTGAATGTGAAAGACCCGTTGACTAAGACTCTCTCACAAGCAAAACATGATCACACCTTAGTACTCTTTGGGTGTTAATCACATAGCGATGTGAACTAGATTACTGAATCTAGTAAACCTTTTGGGTGTTAATCACATGATGATGTGAACTATCGATGTTAATCACATGGTGATGTGATCTAGATTATTGACTCTAGTGCAAGTGGGAGACTGAAGGAAATATGCCCTAGAGGCAATAATAAAGTTATTATATATTTCCTCATATCATGATAAATGTTTATTATTCATGCTAGAATTGTATTAACCGGAAACATAATACATGTGTGAATATATAGACAAACAGAGTGTCACTAGTATGCCTCTACTTGACTAGCTTGTTAATCAAAGATGGTTATGTTTCCTAACCATGAACAAAGAGTTGTTATTTGATTAACAAGGTCACATCATTATTTGAATGATCTGATTGACATGACCCATTCCATTAGCTTAGCACACGATCGTTTAGTATGTTGCTACTGCTTTCATCCATGACATATACATGTTCCTGTAACTATGAGATTATGCAACTCCCGTTTGCCGGAGGAACACTTTGGGTACTACCAAACGTCACAACGTAACTGGGTGATTATAAAGGAGTACTACAGGTGTCTCCAAAGGTAGATGTTGGGTTGGCGATTTGAGATTAGGTTTTGTCACTCCGATTGTCGGAGAGGTATCTCTGGGCCCTCTCGGTAATGCACATCATCGAAGCCTTGCAAGCACTACAACTAATGAGTTAGTTGTGAGATGATGTATTACGGAACGAGTAAAGAGACTTGCGGTAACGAGATTGAACTAGGTATTGGATACCGACGATCGAATCTCGGGCAAGTAACATACCGATGACAAAGGGAACAACGTATGTTGTTATGCGGTCTCGACCGATAAAGATCTTCGTAGAATATGTAGGAACCAATATGGGCATCCAGGTCCCGCTGTTGGTTATTGACCGTGAATAGTTCTAGGTCATGTCTACATTGTTCTCGAACCGTAGGGTCCGCACGCTTAAGGTTTCGATGGCGCTTATTATGAGTTTATGTATTTTGATGTACCGAAGGAGTTCGAGTCCCGGATGTGATCACGGACATGACGAGGAGTCTCGGAATGGTCGAGACATAAAGATTGATATATTGGAAGCCTATGTTTGGAGTTCGAATGGTTCCGGCGGCGGAATTTATGAGTACCGGAGGTTACGGAACCCCGGGAGGTAAATGGGCCTCTATGGGCCTTGGTGGAAAGGAGAAGGGCCAGCCCTAGGCAGGCGCGCCTCCCCCTTCCCTAGTCCTACTAGGACTAGGAGAAGGGGCCGCCCCTCTCTCTTTTCCCCCTCAGGAATCCTAGTCCAACTAGGATTGGGGGAATCCTACTCCCGGAGGAGTAGGACTCCCAGTAGCGCCTCCCTTGGCCGCCGGCCCCTCCCCCTTGCTCCTTTATATACGGGGCAGGGGGCACCTTGGAACACACAAGTTGATCGTGAGATCGTTCCTTAGCCGTGTCGGTGCCCCCTCCACCATATTCCACCTCGATTATACTGTCATGCGAGCTTAGGCGAAGCCTCGCGCCGTGAAACATCAAGATTGTCACCACGCCGTCGTCTTGACGGAACTCTCCCTCGACACTCGGCTGGATCGAGTACGAGGGACGTCATCGAGCTGTCGTGTGTCAAGAACTCGGGCGTCGGAGTAACGGCGCCGGGATCGGTCGGATCGCGAGGAGAACGTCGACTACTTCCTCTACGTTGTGATCGCTTCCGCCGGGTCTACAAGGGTATGTAGACAACACTCTCCCCTCTCGTTGCTATACATCACCATGATCTTGCGTGTGCGTAGGAAAATTTTTGAAATTACTACGTTCCCCAACAGGGAATGACGTCCTAAGACGCCGTCGACGCCGGCATCGACCGAGGTCGAGCTAGGCTTTCACCGGTGCTCACCAAACCCATCCTCACCGCAGCCAATCACTACTGACGGCGGCCAAGCACTCTACACCGCTCGCCACCGCCAACCACCTCTAACACGGCCAGCAAAAACCACCACGGCACCACGCGCCGTCATGGCAGCCCCGCACCCACCTCCAAGAGTGGCGTCGCCCCGCCGCCATCCTCCCTCCTCGCTGCGGTGGAGAGCATGGCAGCCCCACCACCGTAGAGTCCAGCGTCGCCGAAGACGCAGGACAGAACACCTGCAGCCGAAACGCGCCACAGCACCGCCCGCTGCAGCTGAAGACCGGCAGACCACCACACACCCGTCGCGGCGCCGCCGCGCCACCATCCAAGAGTTGCGGCACGCCGCCGCCGCCGCAGCTCCCTCGGCCGAGGGAGGGGACCCCAGGCACCCCGCGCGCACTGCCGGCCGTCGAACACCGGAGAGTCGCCGCCGCAGCCTGCCGGAGAGCCTCCACTGCGAGATCCAGATGCACCGCACTGGATCGACGATGGCCAACCTCAGCGCCCCCCCCCCCAACTCTCCCGAGCCGAGGGAGAGGAGGAAACAACGCCGCCGCCGAGCCTGGGGCGCCGCCTTGCTTGCTGTGCTCGGCAGACGCAGCCGCCGCCAGATGCACGCCGCCCGTCAAGACGCTGCAGCGGCCTGCGACGAGGTGCCCGCCACCGCCGTCCGCCGAGCGGGCTTTGCCCGTCGGCCTCCTCTGGCGGCGGCGGGCGGAGCGATTAAATACAATCATTAACATTTTCTTTCAAATACATGTTTGATGTCTACTTTTTTCATAAACATTGTGTATTTTTCATATACATCTGAAACATTCACTTGATATACATTCACCATTTTCCAAATAAATGATTAACCTTTTTTTCCTTATAATGTCACGTATATTCTTTGAGACACGTGAACATTTAAAAAATGTTGCACACAAGTTTTTAAATATGCTATCAACATTTGTATGCGTTGGATGAGGTCGGGTGAGAGATAGGCTGAGAGCTAGAGACAAGGTCTTGTCTATAAATGTGTAACAGAATGGTGGGTTTCTTTCCGTAAAACTGCCATAGATTGTTTCGTGGGCATTGGATATAAATCAAACGGCCGTGAATGCAATATGGCAGGCACACCATCATCACCAATTTTTTTTATATAAAGTAGAGGAAACGAAGCCACGAGGTTGTTGAGAAAAACGAGGAGACAAGAATTAGTTGTGACCCAAAAACGCATGATGATGGATACTCGTTTTTTCCACAAACGCAAAAATCCTGGGTTACCGAGAACCAAAATTGCTATATACGTGGATTAACTAGATAGAGGAGTCAAACACGATTTTATTTAGTTAGACCGATCCCAATGCCGAAAAGAAAACGAGAAACCACGGACGGTCCCAATCCACACCGCCGGCCGCTCGCCGCCACCGCCACCGCCACCGCCTCCCCTCCACCGGGAGCGGGAGCGGGAGCGGGAGCGAGCGGAGATCCCGCCCCCGCCCCGCTGGTAAGATCCGCGTGCATTGGTTCGTTTTGCCCCCACCTCTCTCGGCTCTGGCTCGACGCCTAACCCTAACCCTAGCCCTAGCCGCCTCCTCAGTCTCCTTCCCTGCTTGGAATCCCGTCGAATCCCGAACCTCTGGCCCCGTCGGTCCGATCCCATCACGCATGGGGATGGACGGACCTCTGGCGCAAGTTGGCTTGACGCTAGCTCCCGGAAGAAACCTAACTTTTCGCTCTCTAGCTACATCCTCATCCATCACGCATGGGGATGGACGGACGGCATTCCTTCCTTCTGTCCCCGTTGGAGAAGCCTATATAATTATTAATTGATTGTTTAATTAAGCACTCCATGCATTAGATTAGATTAGATCAGGTTAGACCCAAAGTCCAGCACAGCAGAATCCCTAGAATTACTAGTCAAAGGGCCTCTTCTGGTTATATACACTACAGCATATACCCACCCTGGCTACGCACACCGCACCACAGCGCTACTTCATTTAGTTTCGTTATATATATTATTATTATGGACAAGGAAATTAATTAATCTTGTCTTTCCGCGTCGCTTGCTTGCAATTGTACTTCACCAAGGAATTTGTTTACTTTCTCAATCTATATATAATTAGAAGAAACATCTTGATTTCGATCAGGTTTCGTCCTCATTCTTTCTTTGTACTATATAGTATCTGCGTATATGTACGTATAGTCTTTGTTCTTAATCTGCTGCTTGAGCTTAGTATACTATTTTATTTTACATGTTGAAAGAATGCGGCACGTTTTGGGTGTGTATATATATTGGGGCCTGTATGTGCTCCAATAAATAAACATTGTAAAAACACACAGAGTCTGTTAGCTGGAGCTTACATCTATCTGACGGGCTAGCTGGAGCTTATATTAGGACCATGCAGCTTGGTCCAGAAACTCCCTCCTCTCTTTGCTCTGTTCTGGTGTCAGCAGTTCTCCTAGTCCTTGCATTTTTACGCTCTTTAACTTACCGTATACTAGTATAACTTCACTCAGCAGGCTATGTATGAGCTTATATACATGGCTCTGTTCAGCCAGGATTAATTTGGGATAGCTAAATCCCTACTTGCCGGATGGGATATTAATTAACTAGCTTAGCAATGGTGGTCTATTGGTGCCACTCGATCCTGCTGCTCATTTATTTATTTTACATCCATCCATATAATTTGCCACACATCTCTTAACTTGATAATTTGTAACAGTCCTGTCCTTGCGTGGTTCTCTTTGCACACGTCCGATTAAGCTATTATATGTCAAATTTGTCTAGTGGCCCTTTCTTACGACGGTTCGTTACCATTTTCTTTGTTAGTTTGTGTGTAACCAGGCTGCTTTCTTTTCCTTTTCTATTTCTAACTGAACCATTCTGGATGCTTTTTTTCATGTTTGCCAGGACGGACAGTTGATACAGCCAGCTATGGATAATATCACTCAGATTCTAAAAGATGCTCAGGATCCGGATAACAACATAAGGCTAGTAGCAGAATGCAAACTCAAGCAGCTCCAGGAGCGTAATCGTCCCAACTTCCTCCTGTCATTATCAGCAGAGCTCTCGAGTGATGCAAGTCTGCCCGAGTGCAGACGCCTTGCTGGCATTATGCTGAAGAATTCTGTGGAAGGAAAGTATTCTCAAGATAACAGCATCCTCATCGAACAATGGAACAACCTGGATCAACGTATCAAATCACAGATTAAGGAGTCATTGCTGATAACACTAGGATCTTTGGCTCCTCAGGCGAGGCATGCCTCATCACAGATTATTGGCAGGCTTGCATATATTGAGATACCCTCCCAGGGGTGGCAAGACCTCATTGGCAGATTACTGCACAACATGGCACCGCAGGGTGCTTCTCCTGCTACACTAAAGCAAGCAACTCTAGAGGCGCTGGAGTATGTGTTTGAGGAGAAGACCTTGAGGTTCGAGAAAGACACAATTAATGGTGTTCTGGATGCCGTCATCCGGGCAATGAACCACCAGGCAGAGAAAAGTTTTCAAGTCCGAGTTGCGGCGGTTAAAGCTCTACAGAATGTTCATAGGTTTGCTGACTTTGCAAGTGATGATGATTGCAGAAATCGTATAATGACTGCAATATCTGATGCAGCTAAATCCGATGAAGCAGTGGAGGTCAAGCATGCAGCATTCGGCTGCCTTACTGCAATTGCATCCAAATATTATATGGAGTTAGAACCTTACATGGAAACCACACTCAGCCTTACAACTGAAGCTTTGGGCTTGGAAGGAGGTGTGGACGAAACAGCTGTGCTCGAATGTATCGAGTTCTGGAGCACTATTTGTAGAAAAGTGATTAAACTCCGAGAAAAAAGAAAACGCTTTCCTCGTGTTATATTGACCGCAGATTGTCACTTCCTTGAGAATCCCCTTTGTTCACTTGTTCCACTTCTGCTACAAACTCTGTCGTTACACCAAGAAAGAGATGTTGATGAACTGAACATCTTCATGAGTGCTATGACATGCCTAGGCCTCGTCGCTAGAACTATCGGGGATGCAGTTGTCCCATTTGCAAGGCAGTTTATCGAGGGTAACATCAAAGTGGCAGATTGGCGTAGTCGCAAGACAGCTATTTCTGTACTAGGCGTTATCCTTGAAGGGCCTTCTATTGAAAAACTCGCTCCTGTGGTTGGTTTGTTGATGGACAAGATGGAAGACCCACACATGGAGATAAGAGGCACCGCTACATGCACTCTTGGGCAGGTGTTTGAGCTTCTGCATTCTCCAGCTCTTGATAAAAGATTTTTCACAAATGAAGACTTTCCTCGCATCATGGCTGCATTATCAAAGAGGGGTAAAGATGTTCCAGAAGTGTCCAAGGAAGTCTGTGAAGCTATATATTTTCTTGCCCGAGGTTATGATGTGCCAATCTCATCTGAGGTAGACCATTCAAAAAAGAAAATCTCATCTGAACTTTCACCTTTTCTTAGTGGTGTTATCGATGCTATCCTTTCTGCTTCGGAACTTGATAAGAAGACCCCTTTCGGGCTTCCTGCATCTGCATCTGCTTATGGCGCATTGATTGAGATTGTGAGAGTAAGCAACATATGGGATTTTGAAGCTGTAATAGCTATTATGGATTTGATGCCTCGTATCATGCGGAGATTAAACACAGCGCTTGATGCCAAAGCAATTTCATCAGATGACAAGACTAACAGGCAAAATCTTCAAGCGTTGCTGTGTGACGCACTGCATGCCATAATCGAGAAACTGGGCAATTCGCTTCACGCTGACAAGGTTAGGGAGTCTGCTCAGTCTATGTCGCTTCAGTTTTGCCGTGTCCTGACCTGCGACTGTTCTACCGCACGTGATAAAGCAGCGCTTGCTATTGGTGCTCTGGCTCGTGCCGTCGGTCCAAAGTTTCTGGATCACATGCCAATATTTTTGCAGTACTACAGCGTGAAGCTATTCTCCCCTATCTATTTAGAGGTGATTGGTACTATCTTTCATGTCTTGGGAGATGAAATCCTGCCATGCTGTGATGATATGATGGATGTTCTTTACGAAGGTCTCTCAAAACGCAAGCTTAAACCTCAAATTTTGGCATGCTTTGGAGAGATCGCTCTTGCTATCGGCAAGCATTTTGAGGAGTACCACCTGCAGGCTGTTAGGAAAAAGCTGAAAGAAGCTGCTAACCCAAGATATTATGCCAATGTTTCTGATGAGGATAAGGTTGATTACGGTAACCAGCTTAGACAGGGAATATGCAAGGCTTACTCTGGCATATTGCGGGGTATAAATGACCAGAAATCTGGGTTGAAGGTAGCAGCGGATCTAGTTGAGTTCATTGAAGCTGTCTCTGAGGATGAGAGCAGGTGCACATGATGCTCAATCCCTTCTTTTTGGTCAACTGTTCCATAGGATTAACATGGCATCATTTTAATTAGTTACCTTGCTCTTGTTTCTTATATGGGCGACTGTCCAGTACAATTATTTGCACATTCCATCATTCTAATTAGTTGTCTAGCTTGCTCTTGTTTCTTATATGGGTGACTGCTCCATATGATTATTTGCACATGCCGCCATTCTAATTGCCTTGCTTTTGTTTTTTATATGGGTGACTGCTCCATAGGATTATTTGTGCATGCCACCATTCTAATTAGTTGCCTTGCTCTTTTTTCTTGTATGGCTGACTGCTCCTTATGATTATTTGCACATACCATCATTTTAATTAGTAGGCGACATAGCCCCTAATTGCTCTCCATAGTGGTTACTCGGCAAGGGACTCTATAGTTGCCCTTCTACAACAAATTAGACTTTTAACAGTGTAGAGCAAAGTAGATATTAGTAGATAAAATGAAGAAGGTTAGCAGACCAGGCAATTTAGTACTCCCTCTGTAAAGAAATATAATTAGACTTTTAACAGTGTAGAGCAAAGTAGATATTACTCCCTCCGTCCCAAAATAAGTGACTCAATTTTGTACTAGCTTTAGTACCACTAATAATCTCGAAAGAAAGGAAACCCCGTTCCTGTCTCCCAAATTGACTTTTAGAAGGTTGGCAGACCAGACTTTTAACTGCCATTTGCCGACATCAGCATTTTCTGTTGTTAGTATAAAATAGCTAACTAAGCCGATCAATCAAAAGAGAAAAATGCATGAGTTGAAACCAGAAAAACTATGCAGTTTCAGTTTATTTTAGAGTGAGACAGTAGTGTTAAGACACATAGAAGTTGATATTCATTAATTTATTGCTCGGCTAAAGCACTTTCAAGCACACACTGCTCTTTGAAATGTCCTCTAGCCAGGTGCATTTTTACTTGGCTGTTGTATTTTCTGGAGCATTCTTGTCTCAGGATTACAACAAGGAATGTCGCAAGTTTCAACATTAAAATTTCATCATAGTGATTCTACATGTTAAATTTGTCGCCTGTGAGGAACTTTCACTCTCAAAGCTATATATGGATTGTCTTTCCTTCCCATACAGTATTAGTCAAGTATTCCGCTCCATTACATGGGGTCATCTCATCCAGTCAATAATCCATTCCTTTTATTTTGTCAACTTGCTACCTTTCATGTTGCTCAATAATCAGAATCTCTTTCGAGACTATTATTTTCGGTCTAGATGCAAAGGATCTTCAAAGAAGGGGGGTTGTAGACTGAAAGAAGAAGGGGGGGGGGGGGTCTGTGGTAGAGTACTTGTAACGAGTAAGACTGTCATAAAAATTAGGTGGATACCTTGTTTTATTATAGAAGCTGAAATTCAGGAACTATTTACTTTGTGAAACAAAATGCACAATCTGCAAACAAAAGGAATCCCTTTCTATCAGTTCCTTGTTTTATAGTACTAGTATATAGTTTCCTCTTGCTGCTGCTGCTTATATGATCATGTTGTGCATCTTTGATTTCTTTGTTTCAGGGATGCAAGTGTGACATCCGCTGCAGTTGATGTGTTGGATCAGTTTGGTTTCATGGTGGAGTCATGGAAAAAGGGACTGATTTCGGAATTAGGGAGGTAACATATAAGAGGAGGAACTCGTTCTGCTTCTTTTTTGGCAAGTTGCCACAGATGCATGGAAGGACAGCAACATGTGTGTGTCGTTGGTAGTATGATGATGTATTTTGGTGGCAATTGGATGGACAGCCAAACTGAACTCGTCTAGTAGTCGGCGTATGTCTATTTGCTAGCTGTTGTCGTTGAGCTTGCAGATTATGTATGATTAACCAATCCTGAATTCCTGGTTGTGATTGGTAGGGTGTGCTGTTGGTGGAGCTGTCTGTGCTGTTGGCATGCGTGAACCATATATATTACTCCCACCGTTCCTAAATATAAGTCCTTTTAGACATTGCAATACGAACTACATACGGAGTAAAACGAGTGAATCTACATTTTAAAATATGCCTATATACAACTGTATGCAGTCCTTATTAAAATTTCTAAAAATAAGTGAATCGTCTGTGAATCTATATTATAAAATATGTCTATCATAAAGGTCTTACTTGATTCAAACACTAAATAAAACACTAAAACACAATTATAACAAAAATAGAAGCAAAAAAAAAAGAAATAAAATTGGGTTACGTCTCAACAAGCCTATTGTTTAACGCCCCTAGCTAGGCATGATGATTTCAATGATGCTCACATAAAAGTTGAGAATTGAAAGATAATGGGAGCATCACGAAGCATATGACTAGAACATTTAAGTCTAACCCACTTTCTATGCATAGAGATTTTGTGAAAAAATAATTTATGAAAACAAGAATCAATTAGCATAGAAAAGCAAAACAAGTATGACTTCAAGATTTTCAACACATAGAGAGAAAATTTGATATTATTGATATATGTAAATGTATATGTTCCTCTCTCATAATAATTTTCAGTTGCATCATGAAGGAATTCAACAATATAACTACCACATAAAGCATTATTTTCATGAGCCACAAGCATACAAATTTTATTACTCTTCACATAAGCAAATTTATTCTCATGAATATTAGTGGGAGCAAACTCAACAAAATAACTATCATGTGAGGCATAATCCAATTGGAAATTAAACGGAAAAACTAACGCCCGCACGTGTGGGCGTTTGCACATCGTCCACACGCCTCCATCACCACTCATTTTGCCACGTATGAACACATGACATCAACAGAAATCTTTTTAGTTTTCGGCTTAAAAATATTTTATCTCCTAACTAAAAAAGTGAATTAAAAATCCGTTTTCACCATTAAATCCGTCTTGACGAGATCTTCGAAACTAGACCCCATGTTGATATGTTTCGACGATTTTTTTGCCCAAAAGTTGCCATGATGTTTACACTGTAATTGCCATGGTGCTTAAACTAAAGTTGCCATGTGGCAATTTTAGTTTGTAGATCATGACAATTTTAGTTTTTGATGATGGCAATTCCAGTATTTTGACCATGAAAATATTTTTTTGCATGAACCATGGTAATTTTAAGTGCATGTATGATGGCAATTTTAGTTTATGGTGCATGGCAAGTCTAATTTCTTAATTCTCCATTTTATAATATGTCAAAATTTACTTTTTAATATAGAAGAAAATAGCTGAAACATAACATGACAACTTTAGTGTAAACATCATGGCAATTCATGTGCAATAGACATGGCAACTTTTAACCAAAAAACAATTTTGCCGAAATATATTGATATGAGATCTAGTTTCGAAGATTTCGTCGCGGGAGATTTAATGTGAAAACGGATCTTCAATCGGATTTTTCATTTAAGAGATAAAACATTTTAAAAACTGAAAATCCAAAAAGATTTCCACATACATGCATGCGGTGACATGGCGTAGTATGTATGTTATAGGGCATGTGGACGGGTTTGGCTCCCACCACACGTGAGCGTTGTCCAAATTAAAATCATGATGACAAATTTCATGGTTATCATTATTCTTTATAGCATACATGACATCACAATAATCATCATAGATAGCAACTTTATTTTCATAATCAATTGCAACCTCTTCCAAAATAGTGGATCATTAGTACCTAGAGTTGACACACTTTTAAAACCCACTTTCATCAGCATAATTATCATAAATAGGAGGCATGCTATCATCATAATAAATTTGCTCATCAAGATTTGGGGGACTAAAAATATCATCTTCACCAAACATAGCATCACCAAGTTTATGGCTTTGCATATCATTAGGATCATCGATATTCAAAGAATTCATACTAACAACATCGCAATCATGCTCATCATTCAAAGATTTAGTGTCAAACATTTTATTGAATTCTTCTTCTAACACTTTGGCACAATTTTTATTTTCATTATTTTCACGAAAGACATTATAAAGATGAATAATATGTGGGAACCTCAATTCCATTTTTTATAGTTTTCTTTTATAGACTAAACTAGTGATAAACAAGAAACTAAAAGATTCAATTGCAAGATCTAAAGATATACCTTCAAGCACTCACCTCCCCGGCAACGGCGCCAGAAAAAAGCTTGATGTCTACTACGCAACCTTTTGTCTTGTAGACTCATGTTGGGCCTCCAGGCGCAGAGTTTTGTAGGACAGTAGTAAATTTCCCTCAAGTGGAGATGACCTAATATTTATCAATCTGTGGGAGGCGTAGGATGAAGATGGCCTCTCTTAAACAACCCTGCAACCAAATAACAAAGAGTCTCTTGTGTCACCAACACAACCAATACAATGGTAAATTGTATAGGTGCACTAGTTCGGCGAAGAGATGGTGATACAAGTGTAATATGGATAGTAGATATAGGTTTTTGTAATCTGAAAATATAAAAACAGCAAGGTAACTAGTAATAAAAGTGAGTAAAAATGATATTGCAATGCTTACTTTCACTAGTGCAAAGTCTCTCAACAATGATAACATAATTAAATAATATGACAATCTCTCAACGTGCGACAAAGAATCACTCCAAAGTTCCTATCGGAGAACATAGGACGAAAACGTGAATCAACCCCTACGCATAGATTATCTCAATGTCACCTCGGGAGTCCGCGAGTTGAGTGTCTGAATCAATAGAACATCCCATTGTCAACACAGATATCCCATCGCAAGACATACATCAAGTGTTCTCAAATCCAATACTCAATCCAAGATAACGAAACCTCAAAGAACAAGACTCAATTCATCACAAGAAGGTAGAGCGGGAGAAACACCATATGATTTGACTATAGTAACAGAACTCGTGGTACATCAAGATCTCGTGCCAAATCAAGAATACGAGAGAGAGAGAGAGATCAAACACATAGCTGTTGGTACATACCCTCAGCCACTAGGGTGAACTACCCCCTCCTCATCATGGTGGCCGCCGGGATGATGAAGATGGCCTCCGGCGATGGTTTCCCCCTTCGGCAGGGTGTTGGAACGGGCTCCGATTGGTTTTTCATGCCTACAGAGGCTTGCGGCGGCGGAATTTCCGATCTAGGGTTCTTTTTAGAGGTTTCTATATTTATAAGAATTTTTGGCGTCGAAAACAAGTCAGGGGGTGCCCGAGGGGCCCACAAGCCCTCAGGGCGCACCCACTGGCTTGTGGACTCCTCGGGACTCTTCTGGTCAAGCTCCCGTGCTTCGAGGGGGGGGTCTCTTTTGGTCCATAAAAAATCACCATAAATTCTCAGCCCATTCCGAGAACTTCTATTTCTGCACAAAAATGACACCACGGTAGTTCTACTGAAAACAACATCAGTCCGGGTTAGTTCTAATCAAATCATACCAAAACCATATGAAATTGTTACAAACATGGCATGAATACTTCATAAATTATAGATACGTTGGAGACGTATCAGCCATTATTTGCCATAGGACATGTTCGTTCCAATACTCAGCAGGTCTATGAGTAATGTCAATTCATCGAACACTTTGCAGGTGAAGGATGTGGGAGCCTCGGCTGGTGGCGTTGCTATTAATGCCAAGGTGTGACGCCCGGATAATTAGGCTACAGTAATCCCACGTTAATGATGCCACGTCACCACGGTTACTGTTGTTAATCTCGGGTTAGTTCAAAACCGATTCAAATTCAAAATTTAATTAAAGGCAAACAACAAAAGTTTTCAATCATTAAACCTAAAATGTTCGAGTTGTGCCTAATAATGCAAAGGTAATTGTGGTGAAGAAACCCCACTTTTATAAAATGTTCAAAGGCTCTAAAATCATTAAACAGTAGTTAAAACAGTTATAAAAATGCCTTTTGAATTTTCTAAAATATTAAACTATTTTATTTTGGGATAAGAATTAATGTGGAGTAGTATATTTATAAATACTAATTTAGATGCTAGTGATGACTTTTATAAAACTAAAATAAAAGGGATCTAGAAATAAAACATAAAAGAGATAAATAAATAAAAGAAGAAGAAAAACTTGCACTGAGCCCTTGGGCCTAGGTGCACAGTACAACCGGTCCAGCCCATCCCAGCCCACCAGGAGGTCTCCTCCTACCTCCTGTTCATCAGGAGCACGGTGGACGCCCGTGGTTCGTCCGTGGCCGCAGATGGCCACGGGGCGGCCATCCGTCGCACCCAACGCCTCTATAGAGCGCCCGTCGACCACCCCGCTAACCCTAGCCGCATTTCACCCTCCCTCATTACCCTCGTCCCGATATGGACACGCCGACGCAGCGATGCCGCCATGGCCGAGCTCTTTGCCATGGCCATCGTCGTAGAAGACGCTCTGGCCTCCCTTCCTTCGACTACAACCACGAGATCGAGCTGGAGTGTTCCTCCCCGTCGCCAACGACCCGCCTTCCTCCGCCATGGCCACACCATCGCCGTCGATCCGCCGCTTCTAGGGCTTCCCCGAGCTCTCTGACCTCCCTTACCGATCCACTGTGAGCTCTTCTCCCCCCGCTTATTCTCGAGCTCGGATTCGAGCTCGAGCGCACTCACTGCCACGCCCGTAGCTCCGCCGTAGCCGAACGCCCGCATCTCACTGCCCGTGGCCGCGCTTCCTCACCCCTGCTAACCAGTCTGCGTCCTGCCGGGCGTGGCTCGCCGCCGCAGCCGCCCGGGCGCCCTACCCGTTGCTGATTGCCGCCGTTGCCATGGTCGTTTTTCCCCACAGCAGTTGCCCCGTTCTTGGCCGCTGTAACTGGAGCTCTGCTCCCCACGCACACGCACTCCCGCTCCCGTCGCGCCTGGCCATGCCGCAGACCCGTGCCCGGGCCAAGCTCCGCGCCGAACCGTGCGTGCTGCTGCTCCTAGCCGTACTGCTGCCCTCCCTTTGCTGCTGCTTGTTTCTGCTCATGATTGCTACTGCTGCTCCTACGTTACCGGGGCTCTGCGCTGCTGCCCCCAGCGCCGCTCGCTGCTACTCTGCTTGCTGCCGCTATGTGCTGCTGCTAGCTAATGCTTCTGCCGCTGCGTATTGCTACTACCTACTGCTGCTGCGTATTGTTGCTGCTGCCATTCTTGGCCATGGCCGCCACCCCCTGTACATGGCCGTGTGTGGCCGACTGGGCTCTGTCCACTAATGGCCGGCCCCTACGTAGATTAGTACTACTAGGTTTGGTTAGTATTAATTAGTGCTAAATTAGTCTGGTAGTAGATGACATATCGGTCCCTTTCAATTAGATTAGTTGTACTTATTTGTTTAGGTACAACCTATGACATGTGGGCCACACCCTGCCCTTTTGACTAGTCAAAGTTGACTTGGTCAACTCGGATTAAAACAATTAAAATAAATCCAGAAATTTTAGAAAATGTTTAAACCTTTGAAAATTAATAGAAAATAATCCTTGTGTGAGATGAAAAAGTATTATACATGAAAGTTGCTCGAACAACGAGATTTAATCCGATTCGCAGCCCGTTCGTCCGCCACACACCCCTAGCATACCGAACACTCAACTTTCCCCTCCGGTTCACTCAAAAGCGCGAACACCGAATACTTTCCGGATGTTTCCCCCGTCGGTATCACCTACTACCGCGATTGGGCACACCTAGCATCGTTACTTGTCTTGTCATGCATCGATATGCATCTGTTTGCATTGTATTCATTGTTTCTTCCCCTCTTCTCCACTGGTAGACTACGAGACCGACGCCGCCTGCTTTGCCTACCGACTACGGTGTTGACGACCCTCTCTCTTGCCAGAGCAACCAGGCAAGCCCCCTTGATCACCGGATATCGCCTATTCTCCTCTATACTGCTTGCATTAGAGTAGTGTAGCATGTTACCGCTTCCGTTGATCCTATTACGATGCATAGCGACATTGTTGCTACATCTGTTGATACCTTACCTGCAATCCTAATGCTTAGTATAGGATGCTAGTTTATCATCATTGGCCCTACATTCTTGTCAGTCTGCCTTGCTATACTATTGGGCCGTGATCACTCGGGAGGTGATCACGGGTATATACTATACATTCATACATACTACAGATGGTGACTAAAGTCGGGTCCGCTTGAAGAGTACCCGCGAGTGATTCACGGATTGGGGGCTGAAAGGACCTTTGTCCCGACGGCCCTCTGTGTGGATCTTTGTGGCGGAGCGACAGGGCAGGTTGAGACCACCTAGGCGAGAGGTGGGCCTGGCCTGGTCGGCGTCCGCGGTTGCTTCATAATAACACGCTTAACGAGATCTTGGTATTTGATCTGAGTCTGGCCATTTGGTCTATACGCACTAACCATCTACGTGGGAGTAGTTATGGGTATCCCGACGTCGTGGTATCAGCCGAAGCCTTCTAGACGTCGAGAATCGAAGCGGCGCGCGCGGATTGGAACGTAAGCTTGCTCTTGTATTAGGGGCTAGTTCGCTTCGCCGCCCACGCAACGTCTTGGTGTGCATTGGGCGATGGGCCCGCACTGTGTGCGCTTAGGTTTAGACCGGCGTCTTGACCTCTCTGTTGTGCCTAGGTGGGGCTGCGGCGTGTTGATCTTCCGAGGCGGGCATGACCGAGAAAGTGTGTCCGCCAAATGGGATCAAGCGTGTTGGGTTATGTGGTGCACCCTGCAGGAAGTTAATCTATTGAATAGCCGTGTCCCTCGGTAAAGGGCGACCGGAGTTGTACCTTGACCTTATGACAACTAGAACCGGATACTTAATAAAACACACCCTTCCAAGTGCGGATACAACCCGGTGATTGCTCTCTAACAGGCGACGAGGAGAGGATTGCGGGTAGGATTATGCTATGCGATGCTCTGGAGATGCTACTTGGAGATGCTACTTGGAGGACTTCAATCTACTCTCTTCTACATGCTTTGCAAGAAGAAGGCTGCCGAGCGTAGTCTTCGACGGGATTAGCTATCCCCTCTAATTACGGCATTCTGCAGATTCGATCCACCGATATGGCCCTTTACAAATATACACATGCATATGTAGTGTAGCTCCTTGCTTGCAGTACTTTGGATGAGTACTCACGGTTGCTTTCTCCCCTTTTCCCCTTTCCTTTCTTTACGGTTGTCGCAACCAGATGTTGGAGCCAGAGCGACGCCACCATCGGCGGCGACTACTACTGGAGGTGCCTACTACTACGTGCGAGGCTGGCGACGACGACCGGGAGTAGTTTAGGAGGATCCTGCAGGAGGCTTGCACCTCTTCGATCTGTATCCCAGTTTGTGCTAGCCTTCTTAAGGCAAACTTGTTTAACTTATGTCGTACTCAGATATTGTTGCTTCCGCTGACTCCGTCTATGATCGAGCACTTGTATTCGAGCCCTCGAGGCCCCTGTCTTGTATTATGATGCTTGTATGACTTATTTTACTTTTAGAGTTGTGTTGTGATATCTTCCCGTGAGTCCCTGATCTTGATCGTACACGTTTGCGTGCATGATTAGTGTACGATTAAATCGGGGGCGTCACAAGTTGGTATCAGAGCCGACTGCCCGTAGGAATCCCCCTTCCACACTCCTTGGCCGAAGTCGAGTCTAGACATTGCAAAAACTATTACTAACATGGTTGTGTGCCTTACGGGCCCACGTCGCCATTGGGTGGTACTAGGATCTTTTACTCCTCGACCTTTACTCTGGGACTCTGATCTCTCCTCTATTCGGGTTAAATGAATTTTACTAAATCTAACATTAGGATCTCGTTATCACTTTCACCCGGAGAGCCCCTTATTATTGATGATCGTCTGCTGCACCAGAAGACGTTGAAGATACTCTCCGCTGTTAACCCGAGAACTTGTGTTCATCGCGTTTGCAATTCCCCTTCCACCGCATATCCCTATGGATAACTACTTACACTTGCCATTCATACGATCATTCCCCATTGATCTTGTTATTACAAGATACCCCAAAGTTTTCTCTATTGTTCCGAGAATACTTTGTGCCTACTGCCTAGCAGATCTTTGCCACATGAATACCCCTTCAAATAAATCCTCGCACTTGTCGAGTATCCGCTCATCCCCAGTTGTTCATGTGTTTCACAAAAGTCTTTGAAATACTATTCAATCCTCCGAAAATCCTTAGCAGCTTTATTGCTCTGCAAATACTTGTCTACTTGCATTATGGATGCTTCCCATATATTTGGCAATATTCACTAGTATCTTTTGACACCGTCATTTTGATCCTATTGATTCAACATGTGTGCGAATGCACACAATCATCTATCAACCCTTCTAAATTATCTTTCCGGCTCAGACATCATTTTGGACATGAGCTGGTTCTCGACCAAACTATCTGTCATCGATTGTGCCTCTGGTATATTCAATTGATCCATCCATGACCAGAACGTGTGCTTCTGATCCTTTGTTTTGGAAATCATAATTCCTTTGCATTTATGCTTGGAATTATTCAGATGATTCCATAACCTGTTGCATTTGCATTCTTTCCTCTTCTGGTTGAGTACCGATACTCACATCAGCTCCGTTGTGGATCAACCGATCCATTGTTGGATTGTTATCCGACAGTGTCCTTCATAGTCAATCACCTTGTGAGTTCCTTACTTGATACATATTGCCCTTGGTACAATGTATCATCTGCTTGGCCAACCATGCTCTGCTTTCGAGCTGGTCGTATTTACTATTGAAGCTTGTGGTATATGTTTCCACGATACCCTGACGGGTTGAACCTATTCCTTCTCTAAAACCGTGTGAACCCGAAAGTTTTCACGAGTCATATTCTCCGGGTGATTTACCAGATAAAATTTCAACACTACAACTCCATCGAAAATGAGGAGTGAATGATAGGCTATGCATTGAAGAAGTGGGAGTCGACCTTGAACTTGTGTTCATGCCCATGGACACAATGTAGATCCTATCATGGAAGCTTCTTGTAATAATAACTATTGCCTTGATATAATATCATCTGGTATCTGTGAATTGATCCTTTGCAATCATGGTTCCGACCATATTTTCTACTTGATCCCATTTCTCAAGCAAGTGAAAACACTTGTCTTCGTGGATCAATACCTCTCCGCAACCCCTATGTCAATCTTCCTTGAGCAATACCCTCCGAAGATCTCGAGAATATCAACGAACTGTGTTGCTTCCTATGAGTCTTCATCTATTATTGCTTCTCACCGATTTCAGATTTCCCCCGGGTTCTGAGTTATTTCACTCGAGAACACCGGTAAGTGAATCGATTCCGCACTTCGATTCAATAACTCTAAGTAATTTTCATTGCTTACGAGTTTAATAATCCTTCAAGTCATTCTTAGCCTAATTGGCTATATCATTGTGCTAATTTTTAACTGTGCTACCGGGTCCTTCTTCTCGGAGCACAAATTTCGACGGTGAGCTAATCTTACAATCGATCTTCCTTGTCATATCGTTTGTCCTTGAACAGCAAGCTTGATTTCGAGTTTGTGTCGTACCCATGGTCCCAATGACTTTTGGCTTCATCATTTCCGTTGACTTGATGTCATCACTGATCAGTTACATCTTCTCGAAACCTCTCGACAAATGTGTCGTGATAATCATCAACATTCTGAGGTCTTCCAAGATATATATCGAATTCTTGATGAGAAATAGCATCCTTTGCCCTCGATGGTTTGGGTTATCATCCACAACATTATTGCATTCCCTCCAACACAAAATTTGTTCCTGTTTTGTGTTGTACCTTGAGTTTCTTGTTATCCAACTTATGTTATGATTCTACCGCGGAGTATTACCATCTTTGATGTCAAGAATGTTGTGAGGATTGCTCCACCTCTTAAGAATTCTTGCTATAGTGATACTTCTCATAATCACCATTCTTTCTTGGTCCTCGCGTTGATCCCAACCGGGGTACCAACAAGTGAACGGTGCTGTTTGGATTCTTCCTATTTAGCAACCCTATTGCTTTGAAGTTAATGATCGATACTTCATTCTTAGCCTATCGGTTGCTGAGCCACCATTCTAACATTGATCATGCTACTAACCCCATAATTTGGGTGCACCTTTCAATCAATGTTTAATTGTGTATGTTTCCCTCGAGCATACATCATTATACCATTTGATCTGACTAATGTTATCTCCTTGTTCACTTAATTGGGGAAACCATCTTTTGGAAGTCTCGATGAATTGTCGCTGAGTTCATCAGCTACCTCCTTATCCCTTCATTGGTTTGACGATGTGCTTTTGTTTCGGTACTCGCTTCCGTAGTAAATTTCCCGAGAATCTTACAATGTCATTTCCTCGATATGTGTCGCACCTTTTCTTCTCGGACATCCTGAGTCTGAGGTATCATGACACCAATCGGATCTGAATCTCGGTCAGGTATGATGGTTGGGACGACTTTCCAGTAGTTATGATGTTGGTCCTTTGATGACCCGGTAATATGATGTCATGCCTAGCACCCCCCTGGCTGGAGGACCTATCATTATAATTTCTTTTGCAAGGATAACCATTCTTCCTGGAGGAAATTGTAAGACTTATTTTATAAGTTGCTCCTGATGGATCATTTGTGTATCCAAAACCTGGCCCTTGATTGAAACACCATATCATTGCTACCTTGAAGCATGACTATGATACCCCGCTCTTCAACAAGAACATTAGAGGCGCGATGCTAAATGTTTCTTGTTGAAACTACCCAAACACCGTTGTATGGGTAATGTCATGAAATTTCTCTTCCCTTACCTAAAGAGTTTTCTACATTATATCCTGTCATGGATATCATGCTCTGCTTGTCCTTGGGAAGGGTATATCCTTGAAAGGTGTGTTTAAACACATTTTCCTTTCCATTGTTCTGTCTAATCTCATGATCACGTTATCCTTTCCATAGTTTGGTTTAACCTTTCTGGTGATCATTACGGTCTAAGCAATATTAATTCCCTGCTTATGTAAACCCCTCGGTGTACAATTCTGTCAGTAAGACCCTGTTACTTTTGTTGATGACATTCTAGTAACCACCGATGGACGAGAACTTTGCCTATTGGTCCGCCTCGTTACAACGAGCAGGAAAATGGTTCTCTTCATCCCTCGCCCTTGGTTCCTACGTTGATGCCGACATAACTGACAGGCTAATCCCTGACATGCCTTGCTTACATGATCACGCAAGATGTCTCCGCCCTTCATACTTTTAACCCACATGGTCGGCCCATAACTCACAGTTCCACAGGATCGAAACCAGACTCTCCTGTACACCTTGTTAACACAGTTATCCCTTGCTCTTGGTTTCGTAGGTAATTCGCGAGCCAGCTTCCTAGTGATCTATTCTGGTATCAGACGCAATACTTATTCTCATTGCTCTGAACCCCTTTTCACACTCCGTTTCAGGCATCGAAAACGATTGCCTACCCGTTTGAAACTTTGGTACCATCGTATATTGCACTCAGTGAATTCACTGAAATACAACTCGTGGGGTACATTATGTATTTCCCATTGAGTTCACCGTCAGGTGCCCAGCTTTGTGGAGATGCGTCCTTCCGGAGTTTTTCCCCTTGGTCGCGTTCGTAGGACGATGGAGATCCCGAAGAAAGGATGACGACTTGATCATGATAAGCTGGAGCAGAGAAATAAAGACTTCAACGTAATGGATCGACCTCTTCGAGAAGAGCAACCAAGATCGAGAAGACCCGTTAGAAATCCGTAACCAGATCTTTCCCCCTTGCTCCCCCTCTTAAATCTCGGGACGAGATTTCTTGTAGTAGAGGAGAATTGTGACGCCCGGATAATTAGGCTACAGTAATCCCACGTTAATGATGCCACATCACCACGGTTACTGTTGTTAATCTCGGGTTAGTTCAAAACCGATTCAAATTCAAAATTTAATTAAAGGCAAACAACAAAAGTTTTCAATCATTAAACCTAAAATGTTCGAGTTGTGCCTAATAATGCAAAGGTAATTGTGGTGAAGAAACCCCACTTTTATAAAATGTTCAAAGGCTCTAAAATCATTAAACAGTAGTTAAAACAGTTATAAAAATGCCTTTTGAATTTTCTACAATATTAAACTATTTTATTTTGGGATAAGAATTAATGTGGAGTAGTATATTTATAAATACTAATTTAGATGCTAGTGATGACTTTTATAAAACTAAAATAAAAGGGATCTAGAAATAAAACATAAAAGAGATAAATAAATAAAAAGAAGAAGAAAAACTTGCACTGAGCCCTTGGGCCCAGGTGCACAGTACAACCGGTCCAGCCCATCCCAGCCCACCAGGAGGTCTCCTCCTACCTCCTGTTCATCAGGAGCACGGTGGACGCCCGTGGTTCGTCCGTGGCCGCAGATGGCCACGGGGCGGCCATCCGTCGCACCCCAACGCCCTATAGAGCGCCCCCGTCGACCACCCTGCTAACCCTAGCCGCATTTCACCCCTCCCCTCATTACCCCTCGTCCCGATATGGACACGCCCGACGCAGTCGTCGCCATGGCCGAGCTCTTTGCCATGGCCATCGTCGTAGAAGACGCTCTGGCCTCCCTTCCTTCGACTACAACCACGAGATCGAGCTGGAGTGTTCCTCCCCGTCGCCAACGACCCGCCTTCCTCCGCCATGGCCACACCATCGCCGTCGATCCGCCGCTTCTAGGGCTTCCCCGAGCTCTCTGACCTCCCTTACCGATCCACTGTGAGCTCTTCTCCCCCGCTTATTCTCGAGCTCGGATTCGAGCTCGAGCGCACTCACTGCCACGCCCGTAGCTCCGCCGTGCCGAACGCCCGCATCTCACTGCCCGTGGCCGCCCTCCTCACCCTGCTAACCAGTCTGCGTCCTGCGGGCGTGGCTCGCCCGCCGCAGCCGCCCGGCGCCCTACCGTGCTGATTGCCGCCGTTGCCATGGTCGTTTTCCCCACAGCAGTTGCCCGTTCTTGGCGCTGTAACTGGAGCTCTGCTCCCCACGCACACGCACTCCCGCTCCCGTCGCGCCTGGCCATGCCGCAGACCCGTGCCGGGCCAAGCTCCGCGCCGAACCGTGCGTGCTGCTGCTCCTAGCCGTACTGCTGCCCTCCCTTTGCTGCTGCTTGTTTCTGCTCATGATTGCTACTGCTGCTCCTACGTTACCGGGGCTCTGCGCTGCTGCCCCCAGCGCCGCTCGCTGCTACTCTGCTTGCTGCCGCTATGTGCTGCTGCTAGCTAATGCTTCTGCCGCTGCGTATTGCTACTACCTACTGCTGCTGCGTATTGTTGCTGCTGCCATTCTTGGCCATGGCCGCCACCCCCTGTACATGGCCGTGTGTGGCCGACTGGGCTCTGTCCACTAATGGCCGGCCCCTACGTAGATTAGTACTACTAGGTTTGGTTAGTATTAATTAGTGCTAAATTAGTCTGGTAGTAGATGACATATCGGTCCCTTTCAATTAGATTAGTTGTACTTATTTGTTTAGGTACAACCTATGACATGTGGGCCACACCCTGCCCTTTTGACTAGTCAAAGTTGACTTGGTCAACTCGGATTAAAACAATTAAAATAAATCCAGAAATTTTAGAAAATGTTTAAACCTTTGAAAATTAATAGAAAATAATCCTTGTGTGAGATGAAAAAGTATTATACATGAAAGTTGCTCAGAACAACGAGACGAATCCGGTTACGCAGCCCGTTCGTCCGCCACACACCCCTAGCATACCGAACACTCAACTTTCCCCCTCCGGTTCACCAGTCCGAAAACGCGGAACACCGGGAATACTTTCCCGGATGTTTCCCCCCTTCGTCGGTATCACCTACTACCGCGATTGGGCACACCTAGCATCGTTACTTGTCTTGTCATGCATCGATATGCATCTGTTTGCATTGTATTCATTGTTTCTTCCCCCTCTTCTCCCTGGTAGACTACGAGACCGACGCTGCTGCTGCCCAGTTCGACTACGGTGTTGACGACCCCTCTCTCTTGCCAGAGCAACCAGGCAAGCCCCCTTGATCACCAGATATCGCCTATTCTCCTCTATACTGCTTGCATTAGAGTAGTGTAGCATATTCTTGCTTTCCGTTGATCCTATTACGATGCATAGCCCGACATTGTTGCTACATCTGTTGATACCTTACCGCAATCCTAATGCTTAGTATAGGATGCTAGTTTATCATCATTGGCCCTACATTCTTGTCGATCGCCTTGCTATACTATTGGGCGTGATCACTCGGGAGGTGATCACGGTATATACTATACATTCATACATACTACAGATGGTGACTAAAGTCGGGTCCGCTTGAAGAGTACCATGAGTGATTCACTTGATTGGGGCTGAAAGGACCTTTGTCCCGACGGCCCTCTGTGTGGATCTTTGTGGCGGAGCGACAGGCAGGTTGAGACCACCTAGGCGAGAGGTGGGCCTGGCCTGGTCGGCATCCGCGTTGCTTCATAATAACACGCTTAACGAGATCTTGGTATTTGATCCGAGTCGGCCATTTGGTCTATACGCACTAACCATCTACGTGGGAGTAGTTATGGGTATCCCGACGTCGTGGTATCGGCCAAGCCTTCTAGACGTCGAGAATCGAAGCGGCGCGCGGATTGGAACGTAAGCCTGCTCTTGTATTAGGGGCTAGTTCGCTTCCGGCCGCCCATAACGTCTTGGTGTGCATTGGGCGATGGGCCCGACACTGTGCGCTTAGGTTTAGACCGGCGTCTGACCTCTCTGTTGTGCCTAGGTGGGGCTGCGGCGTGTTGATCTTCCGAGGCGGGCATGACCCAGAAAGTGTGTCCGCCAAATGGGATCAAGCGTGTTGGGTTATGTGGTGCACCCTGCAGGAAGTTAATCTATTCAATAGCCGTGTCCCTCGGTAAAGGACGACCGGAGTTGTACCTTGACCTTATGACAACTAGAACCGGATACTTAATAAAACACACCCTTCCAAGTGCGGATACAACCCGGTGATTGCTCTCTAACAGGCGGCGAGGAGAGGATTGCGGGTAGGATTATGCTATGCGATGCTACTGGAGATGCTACTTGGAGATGCTACTTGGAGGACTTCAATCTACTCTCTTCTACATGCTGCAAGACGAAGGCTGCCAGAAGCGTAGTCTTCGACAGGATTAGCTATCCCCTCTTATTCGGCATTACAGTAGTTCACCCACCGATATGGCCCTTTACACATATACACATGCATATGTAGTGTAGCTCCTTGCTTGCGAGTACTTTGGATGAGTACTCACGGTTGCTTTCTCCCCCCTTTTTCCCCTTTCCTTTCTTTCTGGTTGTCGCAACCAGATGTTGGAGCCCAGGAGCCAGACGCCACCATCGATGACGACTACTACACTGGAGGTGCCTACTACTACGTGCAGGCTGCTGACGATGACCAGGAGTAGTTTAGGAGGATCCCAGGCAGGAGGCTTGCGCCTCTTTCGATCTGTATCCCAGTTTGTGCTAGCCTTCTTAAGGCAAACTTGTTTAACTTATGTCTGTACTCAGATATTGTTGTTTCCGCTGACTCGTCTATGATCGAGCACTTGTATTCGAGCCCTCGAGGCCCCTGGCTTGTATTATGATGCTTGTATGACTTATTTTACTTTTAGAGTTGTGTTGTGATATCTTCCCGTGAGTCCCTGATCTTGATCGTACACGTTTGCGTGCATGATTAGTGTACGATTAAATCGGGGGCGTCACACAAGGCTACGGGTCGTCACGGGCTACATGACGGCCTGCTGACTTCGTAGGAGGAATATTCTTCTGAAGTCGTGCTTGTCGGTGGGTGTCCAAGCTTGCCACGGGTGAAGTGCGGTCATCTTCACTTAGCCAGCATGGCCGTTACTCCGGCAGTGCCTAGCTCCTCGGCGGGTCCTCTACGGAATCTCGATCATTTGCCGGTTATGTTTTGGAACAAACCAAGTTTGAAGGTGAGTTTTTCGTCCAAGTGTTGGCGATGACGGGAATGGCGGCGACCGACGAGCGAATCAGAATGGGTAGGAAATCATCATAAGCTACGGTGTGTTGGCGAGGCGACGATGGAGGCTAGGAGAAGGCCAAAATGATCCTGAGAAGTAGTTGCGCCCGCTCAAATTTGAGGTCCAGCCAACGCGCAGCTTATAATATGAGGAGTTAAACCGAAGTCCGATTTAACGCGCTCGAAACAAAAATTTGAAGGAGTTAAACCTTTTTAAGGGGTTGGCTAGAGACTCTCACGTGTACCAAATCTGAACTACATATCCAAGTACGGGAAAGGACATAATGTTAAACAAAGCCAATATATAAGAACAAGGATATGAGGTAAATCAACATCGCAACTTCGGAGAAGCACCACCAGACATCAATCGTTTCGAATTCAACTCAGTCCATGCAATTATAACTTCACACCTGAAGGACAGGAAAGCATATAGAAGCAGGTCGCTTTTGTTCTCTTTGTAGAGCAGCCGTCGCCGGAGACTTGAGTGCCATCAGAAGCGGCCCTGATGATTTGGACGATGGAGGTTGAAGATGGCCAACGCGGCGATCACCAGCAGCGCCTGGGTCGGGCGCCGGTCGCCGACCTGGGTTGTCGCGGCCTGCCCCGTGGTGGACATGGGCGCGACCGTGATCAGGAGGACGGCGCTGGACGCGGTGGCCGTCGTTCTTGGAAGGATGCTCTGCTTCGCCGTGGACGTGCGCCTTCCCACCAGCCCGCGGCTCCGGCTCCACGTCAGTGCAGCCGCTCCCCCCCCGGTGTGGCGCCACTCCAAGAACGCGTGCACCCGCCGCCGTGATGAGAAGAAGGCCACGACTGGGGCGTCTCGCCCCCCAGCGCCACCGATCGACCCCCTGCCAACGCCATCGACTGGGCTAGGGGGAGGGGGAAACATCACCGTCAGAAACAACGGCAAGGATCCTGTCGACGAGTTCTTCAAGGCGGCAAAGCGCCCTGCGGAAGAGGCGACGCGGCAGCTATCATGGCGTCGGAGAAGAAGATCAACCCCAGCCGCGTCGCCTCTTCCGCAGCACCACCCCTCCTCTGGTGGCTACTCCGCCTGCTCGCCGTCCGTCCGTCCCCCAGGACCCGCGCCCCCTCGGCGCCGACTCGCCACAGCGCTCAGCAAGCTGCCAACCCCTCCACCGTGCCGGTAGCCCAGCATGCGTCCCTCCGCATCGTCAAGGAGCTGGAGCTGCTGGGACCAACAGAGAAGATGACGACCGAGGTCGCTGAGGCACTGCTGCGACGCTTCGATGAGCCTCTCACTGAGGTCGACATTGTGGTCATTGCCAAGCTGACGCATCTAGACGCCGACGCCCTGAAGATTGTGGCCGGCATGGCCGGACCTGATGGAGCTGCCGAGGAGGCCGTAGTTTAATTATGTTAGCTTCAATTATCTTCCCGCTCCGGTGGCGGCCAACAATGAGTTGGCTTGAGTTAGGTTTGTTTTCAGTCTGTAGTGTTAGTTCCAAGTGGTTCGACCGACGCCGACGTGTTCTGGGGCCTATTGGTGGTTGCCGGCGTGCCCCTGTTAGAAAGGTGGTGTGTTATTTGGGCCCGAAGCCGTTTAGTAATCTTCAGTTACCGGAGCCACATCAGTTTCCCCCATGAATGACAAACTTCTCCCAATCATGTGCTAGAACGTACGCGGACTGAACCACCCCGCGAAGCGCGCCTCTGTCGCTGAAGTAGCGGCAGCAAATCGAGTAGGTATTCTGTGTCTACAAGAAACCAAAATAGAAACCTGGTCTCCTAGTCTAGTGCGAGAAATTGGCGGCTCCTCGCTGACCGGCTGCATCGCCCTCCCGGCGATTAGCACCAGTGGCGGAGCAGGAATCCTTTGGAACAAGGATCTCGCCACCATCACCTCCCATGCCATCGGCGCCTTTGCCATCACGACTAGGGTTGCCCTGCTTGGCCAACCTCATAGCTTCTGGCTCTCCTCCGTCTATGGACCCGCTGACGACGCAAGGAAAGATAGCTTCATGATCGAGCTCGCCCACACTGCTCCACCCACAAATGAGCCCTGGCTCATCAACGGAGATTTTAACCTCATCTACGAGGCGCACAACAAAAACAACCTAAACCTCAACCATAGGCTTATGGGTAGGTTCAGATCGGCCATTGATGCTGCTGGCCTGATGGAGATCAAGTGCAAGAATCGCTGCTACACCTGGAGCAACGAACGTCAAGAACCCACCCTTGTCAGCATTGACAAGTTCTTCTGCAACCAAGCCTGGGCGTCCATTTTCCCCAGCTTCGCGGTGATGGCAGCTTCTACGGCCACGTCAGATCACTGCCAGTTGATCCTTGCTGACACAAGTGCCCCTCCACACCGTGCAAGTTTTAGATTTGAGAGTTTCTGGCCTCGCTTCCCTCATTTTCACGAAACGGTGGCAGCAGCTTGGAACAGGCCGGTGCAATCCTCCTGTGCTTTCCAGCGGCTGCACACAAATATGGAGCGCACGGTGCACGACCTGAAAATCTGGAGCAAGGCACACTTCAGTGACGCGAGGCTTCAGTTCCACATTGCTGCAGAAATCGTGCTTCGGTTAGATGTAGCTCAGGAGACCCGGCGTTTGTCTGACGCTGAGTTCAACCTCAGAAAGCTCCTGAAGCTGCGGATGCTGGGTCTGGCGGCGATCGATCGAGCCAGAAAGCATCAAGCTTCTCGTCTGATCTGGCTCAGGGCAGGATACGCGGGAACCAAATTCTTCCATGCGAAGATGAGATCTCGCAGACGGAAAAACCACATCCACAGCCTGAAGGTGGGCGACGGGATCATCACAGCCCATGAGGAAAAGGAAGCTGCCATCTTCAACCACTTCCATGAAAACATTGGGACCAAGACGACGCGATCGGCTGGCATAAACTGGCACTTACTTGAGATGCCCTCGATCCAAGCGAGCGGTCTTGACAACCCCTTCTCAGAAGAGGAAATCTGGGAGGCGATCAAAGAGTCACCCGTAGAGAAGGCGCCTGGCCCTGACGGTTTCACTGGCATCTTCTTCAGAGCTTGCTGGCCACTGATCAAGGGAGATATTATGCAGGCTTTCAACAAATTCTACCACCTTGCGGGGGGAGGTTTCAACAATTTGAACACTGCCGTAGTAGCCTTGATCCCAAAAAAAGATGGCGCAGAAAGGATCCACGACTTCAGACCGATCAGCCTGATACACTCAATCGCAAAGCTTATTGCTAAAGTACTCTCAAGGAGGCTTTCTACAGTCATCCACCATATTATCTCGCCGGCCCAATCGGCCTTCTTGAAGCCAAAAGTACGCAAGACAGCTTCCTGTTTGTTCAGAATGCCATCAGATCGCTCCATAGGAAAACAAAACTCCGGCGCTCCTCTTCAAACTAGATATCGCGAGGGCCTTTGACAATGTTTCTTGGGAGTACTTACTAGAGCTGCTGCAAGTGCTGGGTTTTTCGGCACGCTGGCGCGACTGGATTGCGTTGCTCCTCACCTCGGCATCATCGTCCTTCCTCCTCAATGGCACCGTAAGACGCAAGATTAAACACTGTAAGGGGCTGCGACAGGGAGACCCACTTTCACCCCTCCTCTTCATCATCGCCATTGATCCACTCCATAGATTACTATAGCAAGCAACTGAGCTAGAGATGCTTGCCCCCCTGCCTGGCAGAGACATCTCCCTTCGGGTTAGTCTCTACGCGGACGACGCCGTAATCTTCGCCAATCCTGAGAAAGTAGAAGTAGACGCCCTGCTCGACATTCTTCAAGGTTTTGTTCAGGCATCCGGGCTGCAAATTAATCCTGCAAAATCAACTGTCACTCCAATCCGCTGTGAAGACACCAACCTCTCGGATATCCTGGGAAATTTTGGTGGGACAGCAGTGGGATTCCCCTTAAGATACCTAGGCCTCCCACTAACTGTTTCAAGACTGCGCCTAGTCCACATTCAGTACATCCTTGATAGGATTAGAGCAAGACTCGCGGGATGGAAGGGCAAGCTAATGACCATTGCGGGCAGAAGGGTTTTGGTGCGCAGCGTGCTCACGGCGCTGCCCACCTTTGCTCTGTCCGTGCTCCGGGCGCCAAGGAAATTTTTGTTGAGATTGACAAAGTTCGAAGAAGATTCCTGTGGGCACAAGAAGATGAACTCAGCGGTGGAAAATGCAAAGTTGCATGGCCTGTAGTGTCCTCTCCTATTGAAAATGGAGGGTTGGGAATTTTGGACCTGAGCCGTTTCAGTAGAGCACTACGGCTTCGGTGGCTTTGGCTGTCCTGGACCAGTGTGGACAGACCGTGGATGGGCATGCAGCTGCCATGTGATGAGGGAGATCGAGCCCTGTTCAGTGCTTCCACCTCCATCACGCTGGGCAATGGCGAGAAGGTCTCCTTCTGGCACTGCCCATGGACAGGCTCGGGCAACCTCAAGATAGCCTTTCCTGCTCTTTTCAAGCACTCAAGAATAAAGAACCGTATGGTCAAGCAAGCATTGAAAAACGACACATGGATACAAGACCTTGCTCATGGGGACACTCAACATCTCTGAACAGAAACAATCAGGTTGCATAGATGGATACAAGCTGCTGATATTCGCCTCCAACACCATGTCAATGACACCATCAAATGGAAGCATGAAGCACCAGGAATATACACCTCTAGTTCTGCTTACAAGGCGCAATTTCAAGGCCTCATCAAATCTGATTTCAAGAGCTTGATTTGGAGCACTTGGGCACCTGCTAAGATGAAGATCTTCACATGGTTACTTCTCAATAACAGGTTATGGTGCAATGGCCGTCTCCAGCGGAGAGGCTGGCCGAATGAATATTTCTACCAGCTTTGCGTCCGGAGTTTGGAGTCCTCCATGCACTTGTTCTGGCAATGCCCACTGTCACTGCAAGTCTGGACGAATGCGGCGAGCAGAGGTGGGTGCAGCTCCCTCCATCCTCTCAAATGGCAAAACAAGACTAAGCCGGCGACCATCGTTGCTACCATGATCAATGCAGCACAGCCAGAGTACAAGAAGGCCATCAAAACAACAATCATCCTCATCCTCTCCGAGATTTGGAAGGCTAGAAACGAGAGCACTTTCAGAGGAAAGGTGGCAACGCATGCTACCATCACAGCGGGAAACCAACGAAAACTTGAATTTTGGCGACAAGCGGGAGCAGCATTTTTGGAGCACCCATTCTGGGACCCTCCCTGAGAGAGATTACCTGTAGAAATTTTCATACCTCTTTTCAATTTATTCTTCTTTATCTCCTTTGATCCTCGAATCAGAACACGCACTTGATGTTTTAACACCTGCTCCCTGCTTTTGATCAATACAAGCCAGCCATCTGCTGGATCTTTCAAAAAAAAAGAATGTCGATCGAGACTGCCTGGCCAGTGGCTCGGGCGTACTGTCTTGTCATGTACCTGCGACTCCCAGAGACGTCGCTGGTGCTGGTAGACGGTGTTGCCGGTGGGACTTGGTTGCCGCCCGAGGTCTCCACGAGAGCTTGAAGACGCTGGCTCCGTCACAGCTCTTGACCTTGCTGGCCGGCGGGCTGCTGCTACGCTTGAACCTACTGGCCGGCGGGCTGCTATGGCAGTGGAGCATCCGGGCCAGTAGGCTGCGGCAGCGGTGGAGCTTGCTGGACGGCGGGCGGTGGAACATGCTGACCGGCAGGCTGTGGCGGCGGTGGAGCATGCTGGCCGGCGGGCTGCTGCAGCTCTGGAGCTTGCTGGACGACGGGCGGTGGAACATGCTGACCGACCGAGGGTGCAACATGCTGTCCGGCGGGCTGCTGCGGCGCTGGCGCTGGAGCTGGAGCTTGCTGGCCGGTTCTCCTGCATCGGGTGTGCCCTGTTTGCTGTGGCGCAAGAGTGACTCCTCGGTTGTGTGCTGTCCTTGCCGCATCCATGATCTCGGTGCGCGTGATGGACGCCCGGACACACGCGTCCTGAGATGTCAGCTGTACGTGGGCGTAGGGCCAACACAAGGCAAGCAGCAGGAGCAGAAGGAGCAGAGAGCGCCGAGGCCGTTTTGCGTCTGCATAAATCCAACGAGTCCATGAAGTTAGGCAGGAACAAAGGTATAGGCTGACTGAATGTGCAGCAGCATAATAACAACAAGCGATTGAACCACCATAGGGTAGTTGGGGCCAGTTTGGTTGTGGTCATTTTCCATTGCAAACCCCCTTATAAGCCATAAGGCACCATGCACCACCGAGAATGCGGAAACGCCCCAGTACGGAAGCATAGCAATTGTCCATTGATCGCTCTGCCATGCAACAGAGAAAACCATGGTTCAGGGTCGAACAGGAAATAAAAATTACTTAGTGATAAAGCAAACAAGCACACACGAGAATATTCACCCCATGCTATGACTCCCTGGCAACGGCGCCAGAAAAAGGTCTTGATAACCCACAAGTGTAGGAGATCAGTTGTAGCCTCTTTTGATAAGAGTGTCGAACCCAACGAGGAGCTAAAGGTAGAACAAATATTCCCTCAAGTTTTATCGACCACCGATACAACTCTACGCATGCTTAGCGTTTACTTTACCTAAAACAAGTATGAAACTAGAAGGACTTTGTAGGTGTGATAGGAAAGATTTGCAAGATAATAAAGAGTGCGTAAATAAAAAGTAGGGGCTGTTTAGATGAAGACACAACTAAGTTAGTTTTAGTAGAGAGCTTTTTGTCACGAGAAAGTTATTTGTCCCTAGGCAATCGATAACTAGACCGGTAATCACTATTGCAATTTTATTTGAGGGAGAGGCATAAGCTAACATGCTTTCTCTTATTGGATCATATGCACTTATGATTGGAACTCTAGCAAGCATCCGCAACTATTAAAGATCATTAAGGTAAAACCCAACCATAGCATTAAAGCATCAAGTTCCCTTTATCCCATACGCCACAACCCCCTTAGTCGGGTTTATGCTTCTGTCACTCAAGCAATCCACTATAAGCGAATCATGAACATATTGCAACACCCTACAGCGGCAATCCCTCACGCTTGCGCGACACGGATGGCACAATAGGGCATCACCAATAATAAAACATGCAACTCAAACCAATCACGATCATCAATTAACCCATAGGACAAAACGGATCTACTCAAACATCATAAGATAGCCATACATCATTGGGAAATAATATATAGTGTTGAGCACCATGTTTAAGTAGAGATTACATCGGGTAAAAGAGAGGTTACACCGCTGCATAGAGGGGGGGGGGGAGTTGGTGATGAGGGCGGTGAAGTTGTTGGTGTAGATCACTGTGATGATGATGGCCGCAAGCGGTGTTCCGGCGCCACCGGAAGCAAGGGGGAGAGAGCCCCCCTTCTTCTTCTTCTTCCTTGACCTTCTTCCTAGATGGGAGAAGGGTTTCCCCTCTGGTCCTTAGCTCCCATGGCGTGGGAGGGGAGAGAGCCCCTCCGAGATTGGATTTGTCTCTCTGTCTCTCTTTGTTTCTGCGCTCTCAGATTCTGCCCTTTAACTGTTTCTTTTATATCCGGAGATCCGTAGCTCCGATTGGATTGAAACCTTCACCCAGATTTTTCGCTGAAAATTAGCTTTCTTGCGGCAAAAGAAGAGCGTCAACCGCCTTACGAGGTGCCCACAAGGGTCAGGGGCGCGCCCCCCTGCCTCGTGGCCCCCTCGGGCACCGTCTCGCGTTGGTTTTTCTTCCCAAAAATCATAAATATTTCAAAAATGATCTCCGTCCGTTTTTATCCCATTTGGACTCCGTTTGATATGGGGTTTCTGCGAAACATAAAACATGCAACAAACAGGAACTGGCACTGGGAACCGGATCAATATGTTAGTCCAAAAAATAATATAAAAATTTGCCAAAAGTATATGAAAGTTGAATAATATTGGCATGGAACAATAAAAAATTATAGATACGATGGAGACGTATCAGCATCCCCAAGCTTAATTTCTGCTCGTCCTCGAGTAGGCAAATGATAAAAAGATAATTTTTGATGTGGAATGCTACCTAGCATAATCTTGATCATGTAATCGAATCATGGCATGAATATTAAGACACGAGTGACTCAAAGCAATAGTCTATCATTTGACATAAAAATGATAATACTTCGAGCGTACTAATAAGGCAATCATGTCTTGCCAAGGAAAGTTATCCCTACAAAATCATATAGTCTAGCTATGCTCCATCTTCATCACACAAAATATTCAAATCATGCACAACCCCAATGACAAGCCAAGCAATTGTTTCATACTTTTGACGTTCTCAAACCTTTTCAACTTTCACGCAATACATGAGCGTGGGCCATGGTCATAGCACTATAGGTGTAATAGAATCTGATGGTGGAGATTGTGTGGAGAAGATAAAAAGGGAGAAAGTCTCCCATCGACGCGGCTAATCAACGGGCTATGAAGATGTCCATCAATTAATGTCAATGCAAGGAGTAGGGATTGCCATGCAACGGATGCACTAGAGCTATAAGTGTATGAAATCTCAAATTGAAACTAATTGGGTGTGCATCCAACTTGCTTGCTCATGAAGACCTCGGGCGTTTGAGGAAGCCCATCATCAGAATATACAAGCCAAGTTCTATAATGAAAATTCCCACTAGTATATGAAAGTGAAAGCATAGGAGACTCTCTCTATGAAGAACATGGTGCTACTTTGAAGCACAAGTGTGGTAAAAGGATAGTAGCATTGCCCCTTCTCTCTTTTTCTCTCATTGTTTTTTTGTTGGGCTTCTTTAGCCCCCCCTTTTTTTATTTGGCTTCTTTGGCCTTTCTTTTTTTTTTCATGAAGTCCGGAGTCTCATCCCGACTTGTGGGGGAATCATAGTCTCCATCATCCTCTCCTCACTGGGGCAATGCTCTAATAATGATGATCATCACACTTTTATTTACTTACAACTCAATATTACAACTCGATATCTAGAACAAAGATATGACTCTATATGAATGCCTCCGGTGGTGTACCGGGATGTGCAATGATCTAGCATAGCAAAGATATCAAAAAACAGACAAGCCATGAAAACATCATGCTAGCTATCTTACGATCATGCAAGGCAATTTGACAATGAATGCTCAAGTCATGTATATGATGATGATGGAAGTTGCATGGCAATATATCTCGGAATGGCTATGGAAATGCCATGATAGGTAGGTATGGTGGCTGTTTTGAGGAAGATACAAGGAGGCTTATGTGTGATAGAGCGTATCGTATCACGGGGTTTGGATGCACCGGCGAAGTTTGCACCAACTCCCGAGTGAGAAAGGGCAATGCACGGTACCGAAGAGGCTAGCAATGATGGAAGGGTGAGAGTGCGTATCATCCATGGACTCAACATTAGTCATAAAGAACTCACATACTTATTGCAAAAACCTATTATTCATCGAAACAAAGTACTATGCGCATGCTCCTAGGGGGATAGATGGGTAGGAAAAGACCATCGCTCGTCCCCGATCGCCACTCATAAGGAAGACAATCAATAAATAAATCATGCTCCGACTTCATCATATAACGGTTCACCACACGTGCATGCTTCGGGAATCACAAACCTAAACACAAGTATTTCTACTAATCCACAGTCACACACTAGCATGACTCTAATATCACCATCTTTATATCGCAAAGCTATTGCAAGGAATCAAACATATCATATTCAGTAATCTACAAGTTTATGTAGGATTTTATGACTAACCATGTGAATGACTAATTCCTGTCATCTTTCTAAATAGATATAAGTGAAGCAAGAGAGTTTAATTCTTTCTACAAAACATATGCCCACGCTCTAACAAATATAAGTGAAGCAAAAGAGCTTTCTACAAATTGCGGTTTTCTATGTGAAGAGAAACATGCAATCCAAACTTCAAATGATATAAGTGAAGCACATGAAGCATTCTATAAAGCCATACTCAAAAGATATAAGTGAAGTGCAATGAGCATTCTATAAATCAACCAAGGACTATCTCATACCAGCATAAAAGAAAAGTGAAAACTAAATGCAAAAGACGCTCCAAGATTTGCATATATCGCATGAACGAAACGAATCCGAAAACATACTGATACTTGTTCAAGAAAGAGGGGATGCCTTCCGGGGAATCCCCAAGCTTAGATGCTTGAGTCTCCTTGAATATTAACCTGGGGTGTCTTGGGAATCCCCAAGCTTGAGCTCTTGCCTCTCTTCCTTTTCCTTATATCGAGACCTCCTCGATCAAACACTTCTTCCACACAAAACTTCAACAAAAAACTCGGTAAGATCCGTTAGTATAATAAAACAAATCACTACTCTAAGTACTGTTGAAAACCAATTAATATTATTTTTTTTCATTGTGTTTACTGTAATATAACTTTTCCATGGCTTAATCCACTGATAGAAATTGATAGTTTCATCAAAACAAGCAAACTATGCATCAAAAACAGAATCTGTCAAAAACAAAACAGTCTGTAGAAATCTGAACATTCACCATACTTATTTTACCCCACAAATTCTACCAAAACTAGAAAAAATAAACAATTTGTATAGAAAGATAGTGCAGAAAGAATCAGAACTGTTTGACGTTCCAGTAAAAAATGTAAAATCGCGCACTATAGCCAAAGTTTCTGTCCTGCACCGTACAAACCAACAAGCATTGTAAACATCCTAAAGGCAAACCTTAGCACATTATTTTTATAATACGATGGAATTTTACAAGGGGATAATTATTTTTGATGAAAAGTTTCTGTAATTAAGATTCACAAAGTTTCGTGAGCATGAACAAAGTTCAAGGCTAGCTCCCACTTTAACCATGCTCGTCGTTCTCACTTTTGCTTTTCTTTTTGAAAAAGTTTTGGGTTCCCCTCTTTATTTGTTTTTTGTTTTTAAACTATATGAAAGCACACAACAGAAATAAATGACTCTCCAAAACTTCCGGGTTGTCTCCCTGGCAGCGCTTTCTTTAAAGCCATTAAGCTAGGCTATAGTGCTCAAGTAATGGATCCACCCGGATCCCAAGGTATATCAAAGCCAATTTTAATTAACAATGATTTGTAATTTAGTGAGCACAAAGTAACATACATCATGCAACAATGAAGTCTAACTCTCTTCCTATGCATCGGCATGTCATAAAAGAACAATGCATGCACACCAAGTAAAGGCCAATGCATAGTATAAGCAGTTTCTTGCAATTTTATCATATTGGAAACATGGAAAGGCGGAGATATAGTTCCTCTCTCATAATAATTGCAAGTAGGAGCAGCAAGCACATGCATATCACATTCATGAAAATTATCATGTGCAATGGTAAAAGGCAACCCATAATTCTTAATAAGCACAAACTTCTCTGATATAGTGTAGTTTGGAGAATTCAAAAAGATAATAGGACTATCATGCGTGGGTGAAATAGCAACAATTTCATGTTTAACATAAGGAACTATAGCGAGTTCATCTCCATAAGCATAAGTCATATTGGCACCTTGGCCACAAGCATAGAAAGCATCATCAAAAAGCGATATTTCAAGAGAATCAACGGGATCATAGCAATCATCATAGCAATCATCCTTCGGTAAGCACGAAGGGGAATTAAACAATGTATGAGTTGAAGAGTGACTCTCATTAGAAGGTGGGCACGGGTAGCTAATCCACTCTTCCTCCTTTTGTTCTTCGCTCTCCTCATCACCTTTTTCATCGAATGAGCTCACAGTTTCATCAATTTCTTCTTCCATAGACTCCTGCAAAATATTATTCTCTTCTTGGACAGTGAAGGAGTCCTCAATATATGGTTTAACATAGGCATTAAAGCATAATTATCATAACAATATTTAAATATGAAAAAAAGTTCAGATTTGTAGAGAGTAGCATCATACTTTTCAATCAAAGAAGAAATTTCCTAAGCACCCTTAAAAGCAACAAATTCTTCAATTTGTTGAACACCATAGTAATTATAAACACCTTTAGCATACAAAGATACGATTACATTATCACTAAACTCACATTGGTAGGGAAGGTGTTTCTTAGGGTTTTCAGAACAACAAGTAAAATCATATATTTCACATAAATTCCAAGCATAGCATTGCAAACGATGAATTTGATCCAGTAAAAGTTTCCCTTTTTCAGATATACGGTGTCGCACATAACAATCATGCTCATCTAAAGATTTGCCCTCAACTAATCTAGTGGGGGTTTCAGCACGAGAACAAAGGGATCGAAGATGATGTAAGTAAAAAGCTTCAGGAGTGTGATAGATTTTGAGTGGTTCTTAAACCATTGGTTTAGTAGGTACAACTAATTTTTTTGGTATTTTGCGTTCCATATCTGTGACAGCCTGGTTTTTGCCCTCTCTTATTTGCCTGGTTTTCAGCTGATTTGGATTTGAGTTTGGAGTTTTTGAATCATTTCATTTGGACTTAACCACTTGGGAACCCCTTGACTTTCACCCAAGTGCTTCTACTCCGTCTTAAACCATCACTTCACCTCTGGATCATCTCAAAATATTACCTGGAATATTTTTTTAAATGAAAAATATTCATTTTGCCCTCCAAAACCCTAGCTAGCCCTTTGTGCTCCAAAGCAACCCTAATTTTTCTTGCCCCTAAAATCCTGAGAAAAATCCCAATTATTCTTTGAACCCTAGGGCACCTTTCTGAGCAAAAATATTTCATCACTCTTTGGAATATTTTGGCTGCAGAAAATAATTTCATTTCTGGACAAAAATGGTGGTTTCTACAACAACTACCATTTTACTAGCTCCATCGTAGATGTTTTTTCTTGTGCCTCTTTACCTTAGTAAGTGTTGGCTAGCCTCCAAAGCTCAGCCCTCAACTCCCAATGGTTTGACCACAGTAAACCTCCAAAGTTACTGTCCAGAAACTTGCTTGGAGTACAAATTCATTTCCACTGCACCTAGAACCAAACCCAACCTTGGTAACACTCCCAACTACCAAGGACTACACGCCAGACATGAAGTTAGTGCTTAGGCTAGCCTGATGTCATAGTTCACGCGGTGACCGCGTTAGTCCGGGCGTGCTGGCATGCAAAACATGCGCTCTGTGTGCCACCTAGTGCTCTGTTGCACGCGTGCTCGCTGCCCAGCCTGCCCGAGCATGCCAAACCGCGCCACCATCCCCATCTCCACTCCCTTAAATCCTCCCTAGCACTCGCCGACGCTAGAGCTCGCCGCAGCGGGCACGGGCACGGTCCGGCCAATGACACAGTGCACGGCGCACTGTGCTCGTCATCTTCCCCCTCGCCCCTGTGCTTGTCCGCGCCCACCAATAGTTCCCATGTGATCTCCGTCCTCTTCCCTCTCTCTCACTAGCGCTGTTCGTCGCCGGGCGCCGTGGACAGGTGTCCTCCGGCGGAGCCCGGACCCCCCTCGCCGCTCGCCTATAAATGCCGCCACCCCTAGCCTCCACGAGCACCCGCAGCCACTCCCACACTCACCATAAACCAGTAGAAAGCCGCAGCCCGACCGGGTAGGCCGTGGGCTGCCGTCCCTGAGCCGAGCTCGCCGGCGATCCCCTTCGGATCGTCCCCGCAGATCCAACCCCTCCCAGGCTAGGGAAACCTTGCTAGGGCCTCCGCCACTCTCTGGTGAAGCCATTACGCCCTGTTGGAGCTCCTGGAGCTGCCCCTTGCCACCGTCGTCTTCGTCTCTGGCGACCGCTGCCCTCTGCCTCCGCTGGAGAGGTCGTTTCCGACGGCGTCCGACTACCTCTAGCCACGCTACGGGTACGGGCAGGTGCGCCGTCTTCTTCTTCTTCGACCCCCCTAGTTTGGTTCCAAGAGCCCTCGTTGCCGGCGTGCGCTCCGGCGAAGCTCCGCCACTCTCTGTTTCCCTCTCCCCCTCCTTCTCACCTGACTAGCGGGGCCCGCTAGTCAGCCACTTTGTACGCGCGTGAAGCGGTACGAGTGGTGGCGCCCTGGGCTCTTACGCCTTCGACGTCACCCCCCAGTCTGTTTTATTTTTAATTCAAATTCATTTAAATCCAAAAAACTTCAAACAGCCATAACATTTTATCTATAAGTCCAAATGCATTGATTCTTTTTTGCATTGTGTTCTTTGTCCAAAAATCTTGCAGCACCAAAAAGATGGGATTTTCCCTTGCTGTCTAGATTTTCTGGTAATTTTCAGAAGGTTTCCTGATGTTTTCTTTTTGTGGTTTTATTTATTTTCAGAAGAGCAGGCTTGTCTTGAGGATCACCAAGAGGCTTGTGAACCTCATCTGCACTAAGGCAAGCCACAGCAACATTTTCATAGTGCCACCTCAAAATTTGTGATTTTCCTACTTGAACTTATGATTATTCATGCATTTAAAATTATTATCATGATAATTATATCCTGTTAGATGCTTGTCATATATGTTTGATTTACAGAAAGTTTGAAGTGAATCTTATTGATAAGTTAACAAGAATTTAGTTATGAGTAATGATAAAATGATATGGTCATGGAGATAAATAATCAGTAAAATTATTATTTTTGCATGATGAAAAATGATGAGATTGCTAGAAAGGATTCTGGTTTAAGTGAGGTTTGATCTTAACAGAGGAGTATCATGAGTTGATGATGGCTCCGTGGGAGCGTAGTTGACTTCGTTATTTTCATTGATATGTGATGCATATGTTGGTGATGCATGGCATGGCATTATGACATCGGTTACTTTCACTTTAAGTTGAAACTGATAAATTACTCAACTTGAATATGTTGTTCACCGGGTCTGCTACGTCTTGAGCTTGCATTGGTTTTCCTTGAAGAGGAAAGGGTGATGCAGCAATAGTAGCGTAAATATTTCCCTCAGTTTTTGAGAACCAAGGTATCAATCCAGTAGGAGGCTCCTCAAAAGTCCCACGCACCTACACAAACAAACAAAGAACTCGCAACCAACGCAATAAAGGGGTTGTCAATCCCTTCACGACCACTTGCGAAAGTGAGATCTGATAGAGATAGTATGATAAGATAAATATATTTTTGGTAGAATTAAAGATGCAAATAGAAGTAGATTGAAAGCTTATATGATAAAAGATAGACCCGGGGGCCATAGGTTTCACGAGTGGCTTCTCTCAAGATAGCATAAGTATTACGGTGGGTGAACAAATTACTGTCGAGCAATTGATAGTAAAGCGAATAATTATGAGATTATCTAGGCATGATCATGTATATAGGCATCACATCCGCGACAAGTAGACCGACTCTTGCCTGCATCTACTACTATTACTCCGCACATCGACCGCTATCCAGCATGCATCTAGAGTATTAAGTTCATAAGAACAGAGTAACGCATTAAGAAAGATGACATGATGTAGAGGGATAAACTCATGCAATATGATATAAACCCCATCTTTTTATCCTCGATGGCAACAATACAATACAATACGTGCCTTGCAACCCCTATTGTCACTGGGTAAGGACACCGCAAGATTTAACCCAAAGCTAAGCACTTCTCCCATGGCAAGAAAGATCAATCTAGTAGGCCAAACCAAACTGATAATTCGAAGAGACTTGCAAAGATAACTCAATCATACATAAAAGAATTCAGAGGAGATTCAAATATTTCTCATAGATAAACTTGATCATAAACCCACAATTCATCGGATCTTGACAAACACACCGCAAAAAGAGTTACACCGAATAGATCTCCACAAGAGAGGGGGAGAACATGGTATTGAGATCCAAAAAGAGAGAAGCAGCCATCTAGCTAATAACTATGGACCCGAAGGTCTGTGGTAAACTACTCATAACTCATCGGAGGGGCTATGGTGTTGATGTAGAAGCCGTCCATGGTCAATTCCCCCTCCGGCGGAGCGCCGGCGAAGGCTCCAAGATGGGATCTCGTGGATACAGAAGGTTACGGTGGTGGAAATTGTTTTTCGTTGGCTCCCTGGATGTTTTTGGGGTACGTGGGTATATATAGGAGGAAGAAGTAGGTCGGTGGCCGCCTGAGGGGCCCACAAGACAGGGGGCGCACCCTGTAGGGGTGGGCGAGCCCTCCACCCTCTTGGCCGCCTCGGCTGCTTCTTGGCTTGCACACCAAGTCCTCTGGACCACGTTCGTTCCAAAAATCACGCTCCCAAAGGTTTCATTCCGTTTGGACTCCGTTTGATATTCCTTTTCTTCGAAATACCGAAATAGGAAAAAAAAAACAGCAATACGGGTTGGGCCTCCGGTTAGTAGGTTAGTCCCAAAAATGATATAAATGTGTAAAATAAAGCCCATAAACATCCAAAAGGGGTAATATAATAGCATGGAACAATCAAAAATTATAGATAAGTTGGAGACGTATCAATCATCCCCAAGCTTAATTCCTGCTCGTCCTCGAGTAGGTAAATGATAAAAACAGAATTTTTGATGTGGAATGCTACCTAGCATAATTCTCTATGTAATTTTCTTCATTGTGGCATGAATGTTCAGATCCAAATGATTCAAAATAAAAGTTCATATTGACAAAAGAAATAATAGTACTTCAAGCATACTAATAAAAGCAATCATGTCTTCTCAAAATAACATGGCTAAAGAAAGTTCATCCCTACAAAATCATATAGTTAGGCTAGCTTCATTTTCGTCACACAAAAATGTTCCAAAATTCTACACCCCCGATGAAAAGCCAAGCAATTGTTTCGTACTTAAACAATCTCAAACTTTTTCAACTTTCACGCAATACATGAGCGTGAGCCATGGATATAGCACTATGGGTGGAATAGAATATGATGATGGGGATTGTGTGGAGAAGACAAAAAAGGAGAAAGTCTCACATTGATGAGGATGATCAACGGGCTATGGAGATTGATGACCCACAAGTATAGGGGATCTATCGTAGTCCTTTCGATAAGTAAGAGTGTCGAACCCAACGAGGAGCAGAAGGAAATGATAAGCGGTTTTCAGTAAGGTTTTATCTGCAAGCACTGAAATAGTAGGTGATAGATAGTTTCGTGATAAGATAAATGGTAAAAAGCAAAAGTAAATAAAGTAAATAAATTGCAGCAAGGTGGCCCAATCCTTTATGTAGCAAAGGATAAGCCTGGACAAATTCTAATAATGAAGAAGGAGCTCCCGAGGACACACTGGGAATTATCGTCAAGCTAGTTTTCACACGTTCATAAGATTCGTTCGAAGACTCGATAATTTGATATGTGGGTGGACCGGCACTTGGGTACTGCCCTAACATGGACAAGCATCCCACTTATGATTAACCCCTATTGCAAGCATCCGCAACTACAAAAAGGAGTATTAAGGTAAACCTAACCAGAACATTAAACATATCACTCCATATCAACCCCTAACGAACCAACGCATAAACTAGGGTTTAAGCTTCTGTCACCCTAGCAACCCGTCATCTACTTATTGCATCCCTATGCCTTCCTCTAGGCCCAAATAATGGTGAAGTGCCATGTAGTCGACGTTCACATAACACCACTAGAGGAAAGACAACATACATCTCATCAAAATATCGAACGAATACCAAATTCACATGACTACTAATAGCAAGACTTCACCCATGTCCTCAGGAACAAACGTAACTACTCACAAAGCATATTCATGTTCATAATCAGAGGGGTAATAATATGCATAAAGGATCTGAACATATGACCTTCCACCAAGTAAACCAAATAGCATCAACTACAAGGAGTAATCAACAATACTAGCAAACCACAGGTACCAATTTGTGGTTTTGATACAAGATAGGATACAAGAGATGAACTAGGGTTTTGAGAGGAGATGGTGCTGGCGAAGATGTTGATGGATATTGACCCCCTCCCGGTGAGTGGATCGTTGGTGATGACGTTGGTGATGATTTCCCCCTCCCGAAGGGAAGTGTCCCCGGCAGAACAGCTCCGCCAGAGCCCTAGATTGATTCCGCCAAGGTTCCGCCTCATGGCGGCGGAGTTTCATCCCAGAAGCTTGCCCACGATTTTTTCCAGGGGAAAACCCTTCATATAGCAGAAGATGGAAGCCAGAAGCCCACTAAGGGGCCCAGAGATAGGGCGCCCTGTGGGGCGCCCATCTCTGGACAGTGTGGGCCCCCTGGCCTATTTCTTTTGTCCAAAAATTCTTATTAAATCTGAAAAGTTGTTTCATGGAGTCTTAGGTCTTTTGGAGTTGTGCAGAATAGGTTTCCAACGTTTGCTCCTTTCCCACCAAATTCCAAATTGCCGCATTGCCCTCTTCATGGTAAACCTTGTAAAATAAGAGAGAATAGCCATAAGTATTGAGATATAATGTGTAATAACAGCCCATAATGCAATAAATATTGATATAAAAGCATGATGCACAATGGACATATCAACTCCCCCAAGGTTAGACCTCGCTTGTCCTCCAAGCGGAAGCCGAAATCAAAAAATAAGTCCACATGTTTAGAGATAAAGGTGTCGATAAAAATAAAATACGGACATGAGGGCATCATGATCATTCTAATAACAACAACATATATGGATTTTGTCATATGATTTCCTACGTTCAAGGAATAAACAATTCACAAAGTCAAGTATTGTTCAAAAACTTCATTGGGAACTAACAAACTATAATCTCAGTCATTGAAGCAATTGCAATTTATCGTAACATCAGAAAGAGTCAATAATAGAGTTTTTCAACAAGCTCACATACTCAACTATCTCGTAGCCCCCTATAATTTTTAACACTCACACAATACTTGTGGTTATAGAGTTTCAGCCGGACACTGAGAAAGATAGGGGCTTATTGTGTTGCCTCCCAACGTATTCACCTTTAGGTGATGTCAACAATAATAGCCTATGCCAACTTACATCCAATTGGATATATGTATCATGATCTTTCAAACATGAGGAGCTTGCCAAAGGATAAAAATAAAAAGGGAAAGGTGAGGATCACCTTGACTCAAGCATAAAGTAAAACATAAAGTAAAAGATAGGCCCTTCGCAGAGGGAAGCAGAGGTTGTCATGCGTGTTTAGGGTTGATGCATAAAATCTTAGTGCAAAAGAACGTCACTTTATATTGCCCCTTGTATGTGGAACTTTATTATGCAGTATGTCGCTTTTATTACTTCCACAACAAGTTCATACAAATTTTATTTTCTCTACACTAATAAGTCATACATATTTAGAGAGCAATTTTTATTGCTTGCACCAATGACAACTTACTTGAAGGGTCTTACTCAATCCATAGGTAGGTATGGTGGACTCTCATGGCAAAACTGGGTTTAAGGATATTTGGAAGCACAAGTAGTATCTCTACTTGGTGCAAGGAATTTGGCTAGCATGAGGGGTGTCGGTGTCAAAACCGGCGGATCTCGCGTAGGGGGTCCCGAACTGTGCGTCTAGGCGGATGGTAATAGGAGACAAGGGACACGATGTTTTTACCCAGGTTTGGGCCCTCTCGATGGAGGTAAAACCCTACTCCTGCTTGATTAATATTGACGATATGGGTAGTACAAGAGTAGATCTACCACGAGATCAAGGAGGCTAAACCCTAGAAGCTAGCCTATGGTATGATTGTTGTTCGTCCTACGGACTAAAACCCTCCGGTTTATATAGACACCGGAGAGGGCTAGGGTTACAGAGTCGGTTACAATGGTAGGAGATCTACATACCCGTATTGCCAAGCTTGCCTTCCATGCCAAGGAAAGTCCCATCCGGACACGGGACGAAGTCTTCAATCTTGTATCTTCATAGTCTTGGAGTCCGGCCGATGATGATAGTTTGGCTATCCGGACACCCCCTAGTCCAGGACTCCCTCAGTAGCCCCTGAACGAGGCTTCAATGATGACGAGTCCGGCGCGCATATTGTCTTCGGCATTGCAAGGCGGGTTCCTCCTCCGAATAATTCATAGAAGATTTTGAACATCAGGATAGTGTCCGGCTCTGCAAAATAAATTCCACATACCACCGTAGAGAGAATAATATTTACACAAGTTCAATCTGCTGACGTATTTCGTGGTATGACGTCACACCACGACCAAGCCTTTACTCGAATCGTTTTTATTGTTCCACCTCAGCGCGTTTAGCGAAGCGGTTTCCTTGGCACGTCTTGTCAAAGCAGAGATTGTGTCCCCTTATTCCGGGATTCTCATCAATACGGACGTGGGTAACCCAACCGCACCATTGAATGCGGCGCTTGGGAGATAAGCGAGTTTTACTGGGCAGGTGAGGACGCATAGTTTCGTCTGCCCATATATAAGGGGATAAGGATCCACCTTTCTACCTACGCCTTCTTCCTCCTTTGCTTATCCATCTCCGCGCACTCGAGCTCCAGCGCCCAAGTCCGCACATCTCGCCTCAACCTTCTCCAACCATGTCCGGAGCGAGAGGCAAGTGGATGGCCTCCTCCGTCATGGAGGGGCACATCAAAAAGCTGCGCAAGGCTAGATATTTGTCCAGCGATATCGCGCACCGGCTCCCCGACGAGGGGCAGCTCATCCCTACCCCCAGGCCCCATGAGAGGGTGGTGTTCCTTCCCCATTTCCTCCATGGACTGGGCTTCCCACTCCACCCATTTGTCCGGGGGCTCATGTTCTACTATGGCCTGGATTTCCATGATCTGGCCCCGAATTTTATCCTCAACATCTCGGCGTTTATCGTCGTGTGCGAGGCCTTCCTCTGCATCCAGCCCCACTTTGGCTTATGGCTAAAGACTTTTAATGTCAAGCCGAAGGTAGTGGATGGCCGCCAAGCGGAGTGCGGAGGCGCCATGGTGGGCAAGATGCCCAACGTCACCTGGCTTGAGGGCGCCTTCGTGGAAACCATCAAATGGTGGCAATCGGGGTGGTTCTACATCACCGAGCCGCGTGACCCTGAATGGGCAGCGGCCCCCGAATTCAGATCTGGCATCCCCACACGACTCACCTCCTGGAAAGAGAAGGGCCTGTCGTGGGGCGATTCGGAGGAGCTGACCGGACTCCAATCCTGTCTCCAAACCCTGGGGAACAAGAAGCTCAAGCTTGTCAACGTAGTCCAGGTCATGCTCATCCGCCGGATTCTCCCGTGCCAGCAGCGGGATTTCAACTTGTGGGAGTTCGATCCGGCACAACACCAGACCTTGAGCGGGCTCTTCGACACTACATGCGAAGAGGCCTGGAGGGTGCTATTCAAGGGCACCGAGGCTCCCGCATCCGCTATCGAAGATCGCGGATTCAGCTCGCAGCATCAGGCTGGCGAGGTAAGCTATATTACCCTTTACGGGACACTTGTTTTTCATAGTTTGATTCTATGCGGGAGCTAAACTCCCCTTACCTTTAACAGGCCTGGCAGAAGACATCCGGGCAGGTTAACTGTCCGGCTCCCCTTCCAGAAGACCCAGCGGACGCCCATTTAATGGGGCTGCTGGTCCCGGCGCCCTACGTGGTGCCGGAGAAGAAGGCCACAAGAACCCAGAGGAGTTCCCGGCGCCAGGTGTTATCGGACTCATTGTCCGATGACTCCAAGGCGGACTCCTTCGACGATGAGGAGGAGAAGAAAGAGGCCTCTCCCCCAGCGGGGGGAGAGAAGAAGAGGAAGGCTTCCCCAACGGGGGAGGCCGAAGGGTCCAAGAAGGGAAGGACCCTTCCTCCGGACTGTTCCACCAACGCCGATGATGGCGAAGAGGAGTGGCCCTCGAGGGCCAAGCCCCTGGCGAGATCGTAAGTGTCCGAATTCCAGAATAGCTTATGATTTTCCTTTCGTCGCATGATGTCTTCTAACGCCGAATACAACCGTGTACTCCGCCCAAGGACGATCTCCCTGCTTCGTCGAGCGGGTCCCTGGGTTCGTCGGATGTGAATAGCGCTTCAATTCCGATCGCCTCCTCCCCCCGTGATGCAGACGACGCCGAGGTGGGGTCCCGGAAGGGGACCAGCCAGGAGGAGGAGGCCCCGGAGGTGCCGCAGGGAAACCTCCCAAACTTTGGGCTAGACTCAGCACCGGAACCTTTAGTGGTTCCGGAGTCCGGCGGGCGGCCCCTTCGTAAGAAGGGCGAGACTGCGACGCCGGAGACCTCCGTCCAACCGGAGGCGCCGGATAATTTGCTGTAGGCGCTCAAAGGTGCTTCCATCGACAAGGAGCACCGCACTGCTATGAGTGCGGTGATTCAGAAAGTTCATCCGCCAAGGCGGGCTGACTGAAGCTCGCACCACCTTCTAACAAAGCTTTGAGGTAAGGATTTTAAGATATGCAAAGTAGTACCGCATAGACAGTAGCCCCTGATGCTTAGTTCGGTGTTCAGAAAGAAAAGCCAAACTGAGGATCTAAAAAGATATACGCAGGAGTCTAACATAAATATGTCAATATGGGAATGCAGGCTAAGCTGCTGACCTCTGCCGCACTGACTACGGAGGTCAATGCCTTGAAGCAGAGCCTCGAGCAGTCCGAGAGTGAGCTTGGCCGTGCCAAGAAGCAGCTCGAGGACAAGGAAGGTAAGTAACACCTTACTAAAGTTGTACCTTATAGAAAAGGATTTGGCTGCAAAATATGACAGGAATAATGTGGGTTATCCAGGGGCTACGAACGAGGTGGCGACCCTGAAGGAGGCGGTGTCCGCGGCCGAATGCAATGTGGCCGCGGAACGCACCGAGCGAGAAAAGTAGGAGGCACGGGTGGCGGAGGTGCGGCAAGAGCTCCAGGCTCTCGTGGAAAAACACGAGAGTTTGGAGAGTGACTCGAAGACTCGGGAGTCCGAGCTCGCGTCGGCTCTTGAGAGTGCCAAAGCCGCTAAGGCCGAAGCCCAAAAGGCCCTCCAGGAAATCGAGGCAGTAAAGAAGATAGCGGCGGGTAAGGCATTCTTCATGCAAAGCAAGCATGTAAAAGTGAATTACTTGTTACTTACCCGAATTCGGAGCTCTCCAGGAGCATTCGCAGATCTGCCCCATAGCGTGTCCGATGCTGCCACGTTCTATAGAGCCGAGGAGGGGAGCTCGACGGAAAAGGTGTTCGGTCTCGAGATCTTTGAGGCGGACATCAGTGCCTTTAGCGACCAGCTGAAGCAGCTGGTCAAGCTCCACAAGGTGGCCGAACAGGCCATGAAGGGCCTCATAGTTCGACTTTGGCCCAAAGAAGCCATGCCTGAGAGATACTTCGGTCTGGCGCGGTGGCTGGTGGACGCCTGTCCATGGGTTGAAGTCATCAAGCACTCCGCCTGTATTGAAGGTGCCCGTCGGGCCCTTGCCCGCGCTAAGGTGCACTGGGCCAAGATGGACGCCGAGAAGCTTGTGACGGACGCGCCACCGCCAGGCAAGGAGTATCGCACGCCCGAGATGTATTATAAGGGTGTCCTGAAGGGTGCCCGCATTATTGCGGGTAAATGTTCCTGTGCGCTGAAAACTTTGTTCATATGCGCTAAGCAACGCTTGTTAATTTAAAATATTACCTTCTGTGCGGCCGTTTATCAAATATGAGAGATGGCAAGTCATTGGCTTCGACCCCCATGCCACGAGTGCTGGGGTGTTCGGGATAAACTTGAGCGCTCTTGTTCCCATTTTTGGGTCCTTCGAGGGAGGCGCTCAACACAACAAACGAGGCAACCTGACTTATAATGCTTGAACACTCTCACTTAGCCATAGAATTCTATAATTTTAAATTTCGGCGAAGCCCCTAGTGTTCGGAAGGCCGAATTCGGGGCGCTATCCACGCCTGGGGCCAGACAAAGCCGGCTCCTCGCTCTAAGCGGCATAATTCTTTAGGGACTCGAAAAGACCTCTCGAACAGCGACCAGCTCTCGCCTTATCATGACGGTCGGTTTTAGCTTTCTCCACTGAGGTGCTCGACCCAGCTCAACTGGGGCACAATTGCAGTGGTTCTCCCAGCGCTACCTTAGCCAATATAACGGAACGTAAGGTACCAAAACATGGGAGCCGGGCAAACCCAACTATTGACCCAAGACATGATTCGGAGCCGATGCATATAATGCTATAAGTTCGGGGTGCCGCACTTGTGGAAGTGTTCGGACTTATCACACCATAATTTGGGGAACTTAAGCCCCTGGTGTATTTGGCCGTACCAAAGCGTACGGGTGCAACATGTCATAAGTGAACACATATAAAAAGGAATGCAATGATAGGCAAAAAGGTGATGCATTGTTTATTCAGAAAATACTGCAATGGAGGTAGAACGATACAAATAGTGCGATAAGCAATGGGTGGGACTATTTAACATGTCCCGCTCCAGGGGTAGGCTGCGTAATGGTATGTAAAACAGGTATAATGCTCGTAATGGAGACCACCTGGGTACTTGTCGTAGCCTTTCTGCTTCCCTGGCTGTTGCATCGTGAGTGCGGCAGATCTGCTACCGAACAGGGCTTCTGGAAAACGGAGTCCTGAGAATAAAAAGGAAAAAAAAGAATGACAAATTTTGGAGCCCCCGGTGTGGTTGATCTGCACTCTGGGCATGCCGTGGTCGTGCCCCTACCCCTATGCACATGGTATCTCCAGAGCGTAGTGATGTACACGTGGTACTGGTCTCGCGATCTTGCGAGGGCTGGGGTTGGGGCCGCATTGCTACGCATGCTCGGAACGTGCCAAGTGGTCTTGTTGTAGGTTACTCCGGGCGCGCTTGACGGTGTCCGGTCGCTTAACAGCCATACTCGAGGATTGCCTCAAGAGGCTACTCTGCACTTCCGCCGCGAGAGCCACTTTATGCTCCTCCATTCGGAGAGAGTGTTCGGTGTTTCCGTTGACCGTGATGACTCCTCGAGGGCCTTGCATCTTGAGCTTGAGGTATGCGTAGTGCGGCACTGCATTGAACCGCCGTGCGGTTCGTCCGAAAGCGAAGGCATGGTAGCCGCTGCGGAGCGGGACTATGTCGAAGATTAACTCCTCGCCGGAAGTTATCCGGGATCCAAGACCACTTCAAGTGTAATCGAGCTCGCATAATTGGCCTCTACGCCTGGTATGACGCCTTTGAAGGTCGTCTTTGTGGGTTTGATCCTTGAGGGGTCTATGCCCATCTGGCGCACTGTATCCTGGTAAAGCAGGTTCAGGCTGCTGCCGCCGTCCATCAGGACTCTAGTGAGGTGAAATCCGTCGACGATTGGGTCTAACACCAATGTGGCGAATCCGCCATGGCGAATGCTGGTGGGGTGGTCCCTTCGATCAAAGGTGATCGGGCAGGAGGACCACGGATTGAACTTTGGGGCGACTGGCTCCATCGCGTATACGTCCCCGAGCGCACGCTTCCGCTCCCTTTTGGGTATGTGGGTTGCGTATATCATGTTCACCGTCCGCACTTGTGGGGGAAACCCTTCTGTCCTCTATTGTTCGGCGGCCGTATCTCCTCCTCGTCATCGCTATGCGACCCCTTGTCGTTGCCTTCGGCGATTAACTTGCCTGCCTGCTTGAACACCCAACAATCTCTGTTGGTGTGATAGGCTGGCTTTTCGGGGGTGCCGTATATCTGGCACAAGCGATCGAGTATCCGGTCCAAATTGGACGGGCCCGGAGTGCTTCTTTTGAATGGCTTTTTCCGTTGACCGGGTTTAGAGCCTCTGAATCCGGCGTTGACCGCCGTATCTTCGGTATTATCGCCGTTAATGCGGCGCTTGTGCTTATTGCGACGCGACCTGCCATTGCTGTCTTTGGTATCCGAACTACCAGAGTTTTTGGTTAGGTTGTTACTGCGGGCTAGCCAACTGTCTTCTCCCGCACAAAAGCGGGTCATGAGTGATGTGAGGGCTGCCATTGATTTCGAATTTTCCTGTCCTAGGTGCCGGGCAAGCCATTCATCACGGATATTGTGTTTGAAGGCTGCAAGGGCCTCTGCATCCGGACAGTCGTCGATTTGATTTTTCTTTGTTAAGAACCGCGTCCAGAATTGTCTGGCCGATTCGTCTGGCTGCTGAATTATGTAGCTTAGGTCATCAGAGTCTGGTGGTCGCACATATGTTCCCTGGAAGTTATCGAGGAATGTGGCTTCCAGGTCCTCCCAACACCCAATTGATTCTGCTGGCAGACTATTGAGCCAATGCCGCGCTGGTCCTTTAAGCTTGAGTGGGAGGTATTTGATGGTGTGAAGATCATCACCGCGGGCCATGTGGATATGAAGAAGGTAGTCTTCGATCCAGACCGTGGGATCTGTTGTGCCATCGTAGGATTCGATGTTCACGGGTTTGAACCCTTCGGGGATGTGATGATCCATTACTTCATCTGTGAAGCATAGTGGGTGTGCGGCGCCTCTGTATTGGGCTATATCACGACGCAGCTCGAACGAGCTTTGTCTACTGTGTTCGGCCCGGCCGGGATTGCTGTATCCGGCGTGACGGTTGTCATCGCGTATCGTGGGGCGCCCACGCGATCCGTAGATCGATCTTTTTTGCCTTGCCTTATCCTCCAATATGTCTCGCAAGTCCGGCACGTTCCCCCGTGACTTTGTACTTTTCGAGCGACGCCGAGGTATGGCTTTAGTGGAGGGCCTAGAGGCCTCTCTGTCGCGGCCACGAGGTGGCCAGTCGGCCATATTGTGCGCTGGTGATGTAGGTTTATGTGCTTCCTCCTCTAATCAGGGCAGCAGCTTGCGTTTGGGATAGCTTTTGGAGGGGCATTCGAGTTCATACTCTTCGGCCACAAGGACTTCAGTCCACCTGTCGGCTAGCAAATCTTGGTCAGCTCTAAGCTGTTGCTGCTTTTTCTTGAGGCTGCTTGCCGTGGCCATAAGCCTGCGTTTGAAACGCTCTTGTTCGACGGGATCCTCAGGCACGACAAATTCGTTGTCGTCGAGGCTTCCCTCGTCTCCGGAGGGAGGCATGTAATTATCGCCCTCCACCTCTCTGTCTGCCACTCTCTCGTGAGGGCTGGCTTCTCCATCCTCCTGTGCTGAATCTTGCTGGAGGGGGTTGTCTTCGGCACTGTCCGGGGTTTTATTGTCTTCGGAGCCGGAATCTCCATTTTTGCTGTGGCGGGATTTAGAGCGGCGTCGCTGACACTGGCGCTTAGGCTGTTTCTTGGAGGGGTCATCCTCCGCTGTTCCATCGCCATTCCCATCCTTTGGGATGTCCACCATGTATATGTCGTATGACGAGGTGGCCTTCCAGTGCCCCGTAGGCGCTGGTTCTTGGTCGTCTCCGGCATCGTCCTCCATACCGTCGATGTCTTCGGAGTCGAAGTCTAGCATGTCGGTTAAGTCGTCGACAGTGGCTACAAAGTGGGTGGTGGGTGGGCTTTGAATTTCTTCATCATCCGCATCCCAACCGTCCTGACTGTGATCCGGCCAGGGCTCTCCTGATAAAGAGAGACATTTTAGCGAATTCAGGATGTCGCTGAAAGGCGAGTGCTGAAAGATGTCCGCAGCGGTGAACTCCATGATCAGCGCCCAATCAGATTCGATTGGCAGGGGCGCAGAAGGTTCGGGGTCCGGAGAGGAGTCCGGCACCTTGGAGTCACGAGCTTCACAAGGGACAGGGTCGGTATTCGGCTCTATCGCCGTAGAGGTAGCAGCCCCCGAGGCGGTGTCCAGCCACACATCCTCGATCGGCGCAGTCGGCTCCGAGCTAAGGGTCGGAGCGGACTCTTGTGCGGCCTCCAGGGCACTGTCCGGCGGCAGAGATAAATCACGCCCGTCTTGACAGTGCGGCGCGCTCGGCTGTGGCTCAAATCCGTCGAAGATCAAGTCTCGGCGGATGTCGGCTGTATAGTTCAAACTTCCGAATCTGACCTAATGGGCAGGGGCGTAGCTTTCGATCTGCTCCAGATGGCCAAGTGAATTGGCCCGCAGTGCGAAGCCGCCGAATACGAAGATCTGTCCGGGGAGAAAAGTCTCCCCCCAGACCGCGTTGTTGTTGATGATCGAAGGAGCCATCGGGCCTATAGGTGACGACACCGAGGAACTCTCAATGAAAGCACCAATGTCGGTGTCAAAACCGGCGCATCTCGGGTAGGGGGTCCCGAACTGTGCGTCTAGGCGGATGGTAATAGGAGACAAGGGACACGATGTTTTTACCCAGGTTCGGGCCCTCTCGATGGAGGTAAAACCCTACTCCTGCTTGATTAATATTGACGATATGGGTAGTACAAGAGTAGATCTACCACGAGATCAAGGAGGCTAAACCCTAGAAGCTAGCCTATGGTATGATTGTTGTTCGTCCTACGGACTAAAACCCTCCAGTTTATATAGACACCGGAGAGGGCTAGGGTTACACAGAGTCGGTTACAATGGTAGGAGATCTACATATCCCTATCGCCAAGCTTGCCTTCCACGCCAAGGAAAGTCCCATCCGGACGAAGTCTTCAATCTTGTATCTTCATAGTCTTGGAGTCCGGCCGATGATGATAGTGCGGCTATCCGGACACCCCCTAGTCTAGGACTCCCTCAAGGGGGAAAGGCAAGCTCAACATGTTTGGAAGGTCAATGAGAATATACTTAAACTGAGATGTCGGAAAACATAAACCATTACGTTGTCTTCCTTGTCCAAAGTCAACTCTTTTAGCATGTCATACTTATTGAGTGCTTCACAATCATAAAAGATGTCCAAGATAATATATTTATATGTGAACCCCTCTTTCCTTATCACTTCCTATTAATTGCAACGATGACCAAGGCTACGTTCATCAACTCTCAACAATTTTTATGCCTCATACTTTCTATGTGTGAAGTTATCACTCTCCATAAGATCAATATGAACTCTTTTGTTCTTTCTACTTTCTCAAGATAATAGCAACATAGCAAAGCCCTTGACTCAACACTAATCTTTATTATAGATAGCACACGAACTCGATTACATAAAGAGATCACAAAGCAAAACTCAAAGCTACTTGATATCAAAACTTCGAACTAATAGATCAAGATACTACTAAAAGGATCGAACTAAATAAAGCGGTAAAGATAGGAGTGCGATGGTGATACGATACCGGGGTACCTCCCCCAAGCTTGGCAGTTGCCAAGGGGAGTGCCCATACCCATGTGATTATTTCTTCGGAGGTGATGGAGGTGGTGAAGTAGGAGTTGTTGCACTTTTCTTCTCTAGCTTGCGCCTGAGTCTAAAATTTTCCTCCCTCAGATCCTCACTCTCGAGCTCAAGTTTCATTATCTTTTTGCATAGTGTTGCCTTGCTGTCCTGCAAAAAATGTGGTGGGATAGATTGGACCTTAGGGAGGCTTGACTTCTTGAACTCCACATGCATATCACCAGGTTGAGGCAGTGGATCGTCCTCTTCATCAGAGCTTGTCTCCTCCTTCATCTTCGGATCATAGTCTTCTTCTTCCTCCATGGTCCAACCATAATGTTCCACATCCCCATATACTTTTGGGTTTGCAATATAATCAGCCATGTGGCTCTCTCCCTCCGAATCTTGGGACGAAATCTTGTTCCAAATCTGCAACAAGAACAGCTCGAAACGAAAGCAGAGGATATTTGCGTGGTACGGAGATCAAAATCTTCGGGAGTATATATAATGAATTTTTACGTAACATACAAGAAAACAAAGTCCGGGAGGCACACGAGGTGCCCACAAGACAGGGGGCGCGCCCTACAGGGGGCGCGCTCTCCTCTCTCGTGGGAGCCTCGTGCCCCTTTCAGACTACTTCTTTCTTCCTAAAATCCTTCAATAATCCAAAACTGGTAAAAATTGCCATTAGAGTTGTTTTGGAGTCGGTTTACTTACCGTACCACGTACCTATGCCTTTTCGGAGTCTGAAACATTCTAGAAAGTGTCTCTTATGTATTCCTCAGGGGTTATGGTTTCAATAATATTAGTTTCAACATTGATAGGGTTACCTGAAATATAATGTTTAATTCTTTGGCCATTTACCACCCTCGGGTTTGTGCCTTCAAAGTTGTTGATTTTTATAGCACCAGAACGATAGACCTCCTCGATAACGTAGGGACCTTCCCATTTTGAGAGAAGTTTTCCTGCAAAAAATCTTAAACGAGAGTTGAACAATAACACATAATCTCCTACGTTAAACTCACGCTTTTGTATCCTCTTATCATGCCGGCGTTTGACTTTTTCTTTGAAAAGCTTGCATTCTCATATGCTTGGGTTCTCCATTCATCAAGTGAGCTAATATCAAATAACCTTTTCTCACCAGCAAGTTTGAAGTCATAATTGAGCTCTTTAACAGGCAAATATGCTTTATATTCAAGTTCAAGAGGTAAATGACATGCTTTTCCATAAACTATCTTATATGGAGACATACCCATAGGATTTTTGTATGCAGTTCTATAGGACCATAATGCATCATCAAGTTTTTTGGACCAATTCTTTCTAGATCTATTCACAGTCTTTTGCAAAATTAACTTGAGCTCTCTATTGCTCAACTCTACTTGACCACTAGACTGCGGATGATAAGGAGATGCGATTCTATGATTGACATCATACTTAGCTAGCATCTTACGGAAAGCACCATGAATAAAGTGTGAACCACCATCAGTCATAAGATATCTAGGGACTCCAGACCTTGGAAAAATAATTTCTTTAAGCATTTTAATAGAAGTGTTATGATCAGCACTACTAGTTGGAATAGCTTCTACCCACTTAGTAACGTAATCAACAACAACTAAAATATGTGTATAACCATTAGAGGCAGGAAAAGGTCCCATATAATCAAAGCCCCAAACATCAAATGGTTCAACAGCAAGAGAATAATTCATAGGCATTTCTTGACGTCTACTAATGTTACCTATTATTTGACATTCATCACAAGATACGACAAACTTACGAGCATCTTTGAAAAGAGTAGGCCAATAAAAACCAGATTGCAGTACCTTGTGTGCAGTTCTATCTCCAGCGTGGTGTCCTCCATAGGATTCAGAGTGACACTTGTGTAGGATCTGTTCCTGTTCATGCTCAGGCACACAACGTCTAATAATACCATCCACTCCTTTATAAAGGTGTGGATCATCCCAGAAGTAATGTCTTAAATCATAAAAGAACTTTTTCTTTTGCTGGTACATGAAACTAGGCGGTATATATTTAGCAACAATGTAATTAGCATAATCAGCATACCAAGGAGCAGTACGAGAAGCATTGACAACCGCTAATTGTTCATCAGGAAAGCTATCATTAATAGGCAGTGGGTCATCAAGAACATTCTCTTGCCTAGACAATTTGTCTGCAACGGGGTTCTCAGCTCCCTTTCTATCAATAATATGCAAGTCAAATTCTTGGAGCAAGAGAACCCATCTAATGAGTCTAGGCTTAGAATCTTTCTTTTCCATAAGATATTTAGTAGCAGCATGATCGGTGTGAATAGTAACTTTGGAATCAACAATATAAGGTCTAAACTTATCACATGCAAACACAACTCCTAAGAAATCTTTTTCAGTAGTAGTATAATTTCTCTGGGCAGTATCAAGAGTCTTACTAGCATAATGGATAACATTCAATTTCTTATCGACTCTTTGCCCTAAAACAGCACCTACAGCATAATCACTAGCATCGCACATAATTTCAAAAGGTAAATTCCAATCAGGTGGCTGAAAAATAGGTGTAGTGATCAAAGCTTTCTTGAGTGTTTCAAAAGCTTCTACACAATCATCATCAAAGACAAAAGGAATATCTTTTTGCAATAAATTAGTCAGAGGCCTAGAGATTTTAGAAAAGTCCTTAATGAACCTCCTATTAAAACCGGCATGACCAAGGAAACTTCTTATACCTTTTATGTCCTTGGGACATGGCATCTTTTCCATAGCATCAACTTTGGCTTTATCAACTTCAATACCTCTCTCGGAGATCTTGTGCCCCAAGACAATGCCTTCATTAACCATAAAGTGACATTTTTCCCAATTCAGGACAAGACTAGTGTCTTCGCATCTCTGCAAAACTCGATCAAGGTTGCTCAAACAATCATCAAAAGAGGATCCATAGACGGAGAAGTCATCCATGAATACCTCACGAATCTTTTCACAAAAATCAGAAAATATAGCCATCATGCATCTTTGAAAGGTAGCAGGTGCATTACATAAACCAAAAGGCATATGTCTATAAGCAAAAGTACCAAAAGGGCAAGTAAAAGTAGTTTTAGATTGATCCCCCGCTGAAACAGGTATCTGAGAGAAGCCAGAATAACCATCTAGAAAGCAAAAATGTGTGTGTTTGGATAGCCTTTCTAGCATTTGATCAATAAAAGGTAAAGGGTAATGATCTTTCTTAGTAGCTTTATTTAACTTACGGATATCAATTACCATCTTATAACCTGTAATAATTCTTTGCGGGATCAATTCATCTTTATCATTAGGAACAACGGTAATACCTCCCTTTTTAGGGACACAATGGACAGGGCTTACCCATTCACTATCAGCAACGGGATAAATAATACCTGCCTCAAGGAGTTTTAGTATCTCCTTTCTTACCACTTCCTTCATTTTGAGATTTAATCGTCTTTGAGGATCTCTAACTGGTTTGGCATCTTTATCCACTGAGATTTTGTGTTGACATAATGTGGGACTAATGCCCTTAAGATCATCCAGAGTATATCCAATGGCAGCTCGGTGCTTCTTCAGAGTTTTCAATAATCTTTCTTCTTCTTTCTCTGAAAGGTTAGCACTAATAATAATAGGATATATTTCTTTTTCATCGAGATAAGCATACTTAAGATTATCAGGTAATGGTTTGAGTTCAAACACGGGATCACCCTTGGGTGCAGGAGGATCCCCAAGAATTTCAATGGGAAGGTTATGTTTCAGCATAGGTTCTTGTTTAAGGAACACTTCATCTATTTCTTCCCTCTCCTTCATAAACATATCGTTTTCATGATCTAGCAAATATTGTTCTAACGGATCAGTTGGTGGAACAACAATGGAAGCAAGACCAATAATTTCATCCTTACTAGGTGGTTCCCTTTCACGAGGTTGTCTACTAAACTTAGCAAAATTAAACTCATGAGACATACCATCAATGCCAATAGTGACAATATTCTTTTCGTAATTAATCTTAGCACTAGCAGTATTCAAGAAGGGTCTACCAAAAATAATGGGACAAAAATCATCTTGTGGGGAACCAAGAACAAGAAAATCAGCAGGGTATTTAATCTTCCCACCCAAGACTTAAACATCTCTAACAATCCCAATAGGTTTAATGGTGTCCCTATTAGAAAGCTTAATAGTAACATTAATGTCTTCTAATTCAACAACTGCAATATCGTGCATAATTTCTTTATAAAGATCATAAGGTATCACATTAGCACTAGCACCCATATCACATAAACCGTGATAACAATGATCTCCTATTTTAACAGAAATAACAGGCGTGCCTACAACAGGTATACGTGTCTTAGTATCGGGTCTAGCAATATTAGCAGTTTCACCACAAAAAGAGATAACATGCCCATCTAAGTCCTCATCCAAAAGATCTTTAATCATAGCAATACCAGGTTCAATATTAATTTGCTCAGGAGGTGTATAGGTCCTAGTATTACTCTTACGGACAACGGTCGAAGCTTTGACATGATCTTTTATCCTAACAGGGAAAGGAGGTTTTTCAACATAAGCAGTAGGAATAATGGGATCACTATATGTAATAGTCTTCTCTTCGACTGTAATAGGTGCAACTACTTTAACTTCAATAGGAGGATTATATTTAAACCACTTCTCTTTAGGGAGATCAACGTGAGTAGCAAAAGTTTCACAAAAAGTAGCTACTATCTCAGAGTCAAGTCCATACTTAGAGCTAAATCCACGGAAAGCATCGGTATCCATAAAAGATTTAACACAATCGAACTTAGGTGCCATACCTGACTCCTTACCATCGTCGGAACCCCAATATTCAGAGTTGCGTTTAATTCTTTCCAATAAGTCCCATTTGAAATCAATAGTCTTCAGCATATAGGAACCAACACAGGAAGTATCGAGCAGGTTGCGATTATCAAGAGAAAGCCGAGCATAAAAATTCTGAATAATCATTTCCCGAGAGAGCTCATGATTGGGGCATGAATACAACATTGACTTAAGCATCCCCCAAGCTTGAGCGGTGCTTTCTCCTTTGCGAGGCCAAAAATTATATATGTAATTATGATCACGATGAACAAGATGCATAGGATAGAACTTCTGGTGAAATTCCAACTTCAATCGCTTATAATCCCAATATCTCGTATCATCACATAGCCTATACCATGTCATTGCATCTCCTTTCAAAGATAAAGGGAAGACCTTCCTTTTGACAACATCATCAGGAATACCTTGAAGCTTAAATAATCCACAAACTTCATCCACAAAGATAAGGTATAAGTTGGGATGCAATGTTCCGTCTCCTGCAAAAGGATTAGCTAGCAGTTTTTCTATCATACCCGAAGGAATCTCAAAGTGAATATTTTCATAAGGTACAGTAGGTTGAGGAGCATCTCTTTGCTCTTCTGGTTGGGGTGAAGATACCCCAAACAAGCCCCTCAAAGGATTAGTTTCCATAGTGACAAGTAATAGAAAATTTCATCACACTATATAAATGTTTCCTTACCAAGTTCCACTCACAAAGAGCGCTACGCTCCCCGGCAACGGCGCCAGAAAAGTGTCTTGATGACCCACAAGTATAGGGGATCTATCGTAGTCCTTTCGATAAGTAAGAGTGTCGAACCCAACGAGGAGCAGAAGGAAATGATAAGCGGTTTTCAGTAAGGTTTTCTCTGCAAGCACTGAAATAGTAGGTGATAGATAGTTTTGTGATAAGATAAATGGTAACAAGCAAAAGTAAATAAAGTAAATAAATTGCAGCAAGGTGGCCCAATCCTTTATGTAGCAAAGGATAAGCCTGGACAAATTCTAATAATGAAGAAGGAGCTCCCGAGGACACACTGGGAATTATCGTCAAGCTAGTTTTCGTCACGTTCATAAGATTCGCGTTCGGTACTTTGATAATTTGATATGTGGGTGGACCGGCACTTGGGTACTGCCCTAACATGGACAACCATCCCACTTATGATTAACCCCTATTGCAAGCATCCGCAACTACAAAAAGGAGTATTAAGGTAAACCTAACCACATCATTAAACATATGAGTCCATATCAACCCCTAACGAAGCAACGCATAAACTAGGGTTTAAGCTTCTGTCACTCTAGCAACGCATCATCTACTTATTACTTCCCCATGCCTTCCTCTAGGCCCAAATAATGGTGAAGTGTCATGTAGTCGAGGTTCACATAACACCACTAGAGGAAAGACAACATACATCTCAGCAAAATATCGAACGAATACCAAATTCACATGACTACTAATAGCAAGACTTCACCCATGTCCTCAGGAACAAACGTAAATACTCACAAAGCATATTCATGTTCATAATCAGAGGGGTAATAATATGCATAAAGGATCTGAACATATGATCTTCCACCAAGTAAACCAAATAGCATCAACTACAAGGAGTAATCAACACTACTAGCAACCCACTGGTACCAATTTGTGGTTTTGATACAAGATTGGATACAAGAGATGAACTAGGGTTTTGAGAGGAGATGGTGCTGGTGAAGATGTTGATGGAGATTGACCCCATCCCGATGAGAGGATCATTGGTGATGACGTTGGTGATGATTTCCCCCTCCCGGAGGGAAGTGTCCCCGGCAGAACAGCTCCGCCAGAGCCTAGATTGATTCCGGCAAGGTTCCGCCTTGTGGCGGCGGAGTTTCGTCCCGTAAGCTTGCCCACGATTTTTTCCAGGGGAAAACCCTTCATATAGCAGAAGATGGAAGCCGGAAGCCCACCAAGGGGCCCAGGAGATAGGGGACGCGCCCTACAGGGGGGCGCGCCCCTGTCTCCTGGACAGGGTGTGGGCCCCCTGGCCTATTTCTTTTGCCCAAAATTTCTTATTAAATCTAAAAAGTTGTTTCGTGGAGTCTCAGGTCTTTTGGAGTTGTGCAGAATAGGTTTCCAACATTTGCTCCTTTTCCATCCAGAATTCCAGCTGCCAGCATTCCCCCTCTTCATGGTAAACCTTGTAAAATAAGAAAGAATAGCCATAAGTATTGAGATATAATGTGTAATAACATCCCGTAATGCAATAAATATTGATATAAAAGCATGATGCAAAATGGACGTATCAGAGATGCCCATCAATTGATGTCAACATGAGGAGTAGGGATTGCCATGCAACGGATGCACTAGAGCTATAAATGAATGAAAGCTCAACAAAAGAAACTAAGTGGGTGTGCATCCAACTTGCTTGCTCACGAAGACCTAGGGCATTTTGAGGAAGCCCATCGTAGGAATATACAAGCCAAGTTCTATAATGAAAAATTCCCACTAGTATATGAAAGTGACAACATATGAGACTCTCTATATGAAGAACATGGTCCTACTTTGAAGCACAAGTGTGGAAAAAGAGATAGTAACATTGCCCCCCTTTTTATTTATTTTCTTTTTTTCTTATTTCTTCTTTTTTTTGGGCCTTTCTTTTTTTCTTTTGGCCTTTTTTTTCTTTGGCCTTTCTTTTTTTCTTTTGGCCTTTCTTTTTTTTGGGGGGGGGGCAATGCTCTAATAATGATGATCATCACACTTTTTTTGATTTACAACTCATGAATTACAACTCGAAACTAGAACAAGATATGACTCTATATGAATGCCTCCGGCGGTGTACCGAGATGGGCAATGAATCAAGAGTGACATGTATGAAAAATTATGCATGGTGGCTTTGCCACAAATACGATGTCAACTACATGATCATGCAATGGCAATATGACAAAAGTAATGCGTGTCATGATGATAAACGGAACGGTGGAAAGTTGCATGGCAATATATCTCGGAATGGCTATGGAAATGCCATAATAGGTAGGTATGGTGGCTGTTTTGAGGAAGATATAAGGAGGTTTATGTGTGATAGAGCGTATCATATCACGGGGTTTGGATGCACCGACGAAGTTTGCACCAACTCTCAACGTGAGAAAGGGCAATGCACGATACTGAAGAGGCTAGCAATGATGGAAAGGTAAAAGTGCGTATAATCCATGGACTCAACATTAGTCAAAAGAACTCATATACTTATTGCAAAACTTTAGAAGTCATCAAAAACCAAGCACTACGCGCATGCTCCTAGAGGGATAGATTGGTAGGAAAAGACCATCGCTCGTCCCCGACCGCCACTCATAAGGATGCACAATCCAAGGATACTTCATGTTTCAAATTTTTTACACAACTTTAACCATATGTGCATGCTACGGGACTTGCTAACTTCAACACAAGCATTCTTTAAATTCATAATTACCCAACTAGCATGACTTTAATATCACTACCTCCATATCTCAAAACAATTATCAAGTATCAAATTGATCATAGCATCCAATTCACTTCCTGTGATAGTTTTTATTATGCCCAACTTGGATGCCTACCATTCTAGGACCAATTTTATAACAATAGCAAATACCATGCTGTTCTAAGAGACTCTCAAAATAATATAAGTGAAGCATGAGAGACTAGCAATTTCTACAAAATTAAGCCACCGCCGTGCTCTAAAAGATATAAGTGAAGCACAAAGAGTATTCTAATAAATTCCAATCAAGTGGGCTTCTCCCAAAAGGTGTGTACAGAAAGGATGATTGTGGGAAACTAAAAAGCAAATACTAATATCATACACGACACTCCAAGCAAAACACATATCATGTGGCGAATAAAAATATAGCTCCAAGTAAAGTTACCAATGAACGAAGACGAAAGAGGGGATGCCTTCCCGGGGGCATCCCCAAGCTTAGGCTTTTGGCTAATCTTTGAATATCTTGGGGTGCCATGGGCATCCCTAAGCTTAGGCTTTTTCCACTCCTTATTCCATAGTCCATCAAATCTTTACCCAAAACTTGAAAACTTCACAACACAAAACTGAACAGGAAATCTCATAAGCTCCGTTCGTGAAAGAAAACAAAACCACCACATAAGGTAATGTAATGGACTCATTCTTTATTTATATTGGTGTTAAACCTACTGTATTTCAAGTTCTCTATGGTTCATACCACTTAATACTAGCCATAGATGCATCAAAATAAGCAAACAACACACGAAAAACAGAATCTGTCAAAAACAGAACAGTCTGTAGAAATCTGTAGCTAACGCAAACTTCTGGAAGTCTAAAAATCCTAACAAAATAGGAAGTCCTGGTCAATTTTTCTATTGATCTACAGAGAAAAGAATCAACGCAAAAGCACGTTTCTGTGATTTAACAAAACTAATTGCGCGCGCGTAAAGTTTCTGTTTTTCAGTAGAATCAAATCAACTATCACCATAGGTTATCCTATAGGTTCTACTTGGCACAAACACTAAATTAAACATAAAAACACATCTAAACATAAAGTAGATGCAAAATTTATTACTAAACAGAAACAAAAACAAAAACACAAATAAAATTGGGTTGCCTCCCAACTAGCGCTATCGTTTAATGCCCCTAGCTAGGCATAAAAGCGAAGATAGATCTAAGTAGTGCCATCTTTGGCACTTGGAAAGAAAAGAGCAAATTTCCTTTCTATGGCATTCATCCTTCTATTTTGGGAAAGAACATTGCCATTAATGGAGGAAGTAAGATTAAGAACGTTACGGAAATTTGCATCTAAACTAGACTTCATCTCTTTGATAATTTTGTTTTGATAGAAGCATAAGAGCGTGGTAGATTCGACCTTATCATTCATGGGGTGCCCAAATATAGTTTTCATTCTTTCATAGGTATCTATAGCATCCCCTTCAAGAAATCCTTCTTCAAAAATAGAATCTAGAACTTGCTTGAAAGAAGCGGGCAAGCCAACATAGAAACTTTTTAAGTAAACCTCAATTTGATATTGTGGTACATAGCTAGCCCGAATTCTTAATAACCTATCCCAGGCATCTTTTAAAGACTCATCAAGTAAATAACGAAAAATTCCAGAGTCATCTTCATCAAAATTATTTAAGATCTCATTGGTGACCCCGGTGGGTCTTTCTATAGCATCATTATTCATGAGCTTAGAGAGGATAGAGGGGCTATCCAAGGTACTAGAAACTTGGAAAGGACTCTTAGTTCTTTTTGATTCGGCCATGGCAACGAGTAATCCAACACACAAGCAAACAGAAAAAGGGCAAGCAAAAAAGAGAGGAGAAGATTGGGAAAGAGAGAGCGAATAAAACGGCAAGGGTGAAGTGGGGGAGAGGAAAATGAGAGGCAAATGTCAAATAAAGTAAATGCGAGGGAGATGAGTTTGTGATGGGTACTTGGTATGTCTTGACTTGAGCGAAGACCTCCCCGGCAACGGCGCCAGAAATCCTTCTTGCTATGTCTTGAGATTGCGTTGGCTTTCCTTGACGAGGAAAGGGTGATGTTGCAATAGTAGCGTAAGTATTTCCCTCAGTTTTTGAGAACCAAGGTATCAATCCATTAGGAGGCTCCTCAAAAGTCCCACGCACCTACACAAACAAATAAAGAACTCGCAACCAACGCAATAAAGGGGTTGTCAATCCCTTCACGGCCACTTGCGAAAGTGAGATCTGATAGAGATAGTATGAAAAGATAAATATATTTTTGGTATTTTATAATATAGATTGGAAAAGTAAAGATGCAAGTAAAAGTAGACTGAAAGCTTATATGATAAAAGATAGAACCGGGGGCCATAGGTTTCACTAGTGGCTTCTCTCAAGATAGCATAAGTATTACGGTGGGTGAACAAATTACTGTCGAGCAATTGATAGAAAAGCGGATAATTATGAGATTGTCTAGGCATGATCATGTATATAGGCATCACGTCCGCGACAAGTAGACTGACTCCTGCCTGCATCTACTACTATTACTCCACACATCGACCGCTATCCAGCATGCATCTAGAGTATTAAGTTCATAAGAACAGAATAACGCATTAAGAAAGATGACATGATGTAGAGGGATAAACTCATGCAATATGATATAAACCCCATCTTTTTATCCTCGATGGCAACAATACAATACAATACGTGCCTTGCAACCCCTATTGTCACTGGGTAAGGACACCGCAAGATTGAACCCAAAGCTAAGCACTTCTCCCGTGGCAAGAAAGATCAACCTAGTAGGCCAAACCAAACTGATAATTCGAAGAGACTTGCAAAGATAACTCAATCATACATAAAAGAATTCAGAGGAGATTCAAATATTTCTCATAGATAAACTTGATCATAAACCCACAATTCATCGGATCTCGACAAACACACCGCAAAAAGAGTTACATCGAATAGATCTCCACAAGAGAGGGGGAGAACATGGTATTGCGATCCAAAAAGAGAGAAGAAGCCATCTAGCTAATAACTATGGACCCGAAGGTCTGTGGTAAACTACTCACAACTCATCGGAGGGGCTATGGTGTTGATGTAGAAGCCCTCCATGGTCGATTCCCCCTTCGGCGGAGCGCCGGCGAAGGCTCCAAGATGGGATCTCGCGGATACAGAAGGTTACAGTGGTGGAAATTGTTTTTCGTTGGCTCCCTAGATGTTTTCGGGGTACGTGGGTATATATAGGAGGAAGAAGTAGGTCGGTTGCTGCCCGAGGGGCCCACGAGACAGGGGGCACGCCCTGTAGGGGTGGGCGCGCCCTCCACCCTCGTGGCTACCTCGGCTGCTTCTTGGCTTGCACTCCAAGTCCTCTGGATCACGTTCATTCCAAAAATCACGCTCCCGAAGGTTTCATTCCGTTTGGACTCCGTTTGATATTCCTTTTCTTCGAAATACGGAAATAGGCAAAAAAACAGCAATACGGGCTGGGCCTCCGGTTAGTAGGTTAGTCCCAAAAATGATATAAATGGGTAAAATAAAGCCCATAAACATCCAAAAGGGGTAATATAATAGCATGGAACAATCAAAAATTATAGATACGTTGGAGACGTATCAGGGTCATGGTGCCGCTGGATCGAGTTTTTCCCAGTGCAACCACATTTGCCGGTATGGGACGACCTTAATGCTTTTCGTTGTTGTGCCTCTGGTCAGTGCCTCCATCTAGGGAAGGTTATGGGCATGTTGTACCCTTTCCCGGTAAGCAGGCATAACCTTGTGAGCCCGTTGTTAAAGTTTTTGGTACCGGGTCCCAGAGTGGATCATGGCCACGACGGTGGTCGATGTGTCTTGAGGTAGACACGGGGCCACCCATGACTAGCCCGATGGGGATTGAGTCGGAGTGGCCAGGAGAGTGTCATGGCAATGAAGTGGTTTCGTCGGAATGCCATTGGTCCACCCAAATGGGAGTGTGAGGCCATGGGTTCCGTAGTGTGGGTCCAGTGCGCTACCTCTATAGAATGTAATAGCCGAGTCCATGGTTACGGACACGCTCGAAAGTAGGGTACACCATGGGTCAACACTTAATAAATTTGCACACTAAGTTTGCACTGAAGTGATGGCGGTGAGGCCATCGTGTTGAGTTGGGCCATGTATTGGTCGGGTTGTGATCGTCGTAAGGATCACGGGCCATTTATTGGTCGGGTTGTGATCACTGTAAGGATCACGGGCCATTTATTGGTCGCGTTGTGATCGCTGTAAGGATCACGGGCCATTTATTGGTCGGTTGTGATCGCCGTAAGGATCACGAGTTTGTCTCTGTGTTCATCACGTTTGTGGTCTGGAAATGATCACGCCCGATAAGCCAGTCCAAGGGACGAGTACCACTTGAGCATAGTCACAGCATGTTGGATATATTATTGCATTGTTGTAAATTGGTTAAATATCACGATATTGGCTGTCATTATGTTTGTGCTTGTTGTGAGCTTGCAAGTACATTCAATGTACTGACCTGGCGTGTCATGCCAGATTTCAGGAAAGTCTCGTTGGAAAGGAGAGCTGTCCGAGTCTAAATCGTGTCCACATCGGTGTCCCTATGCTATGGAGTTCCTCTACGACGTTGTTCCGCTGCCGCGTAGTTGTCATGATCGAGGCCCTTTATGTTCACTAAATAATGTACATATTGTTCAGCCGCACCGTGTGTGCCGCTTGGCCTCGCTAACTGTTGTAATATGAACTCTGATCCGCTAGCATCAATGAAGTGGTTGCTTTTCTGTACCAAGTTGTTGTGTGTTGCCAGAAGACAAGGTCTCTGAGCTGGAAATGCATGGTAAACCGGTCGCTCTGAGCCGGGGTGCCACAATATCCATAACTAAAGATAGAAAACAACTAAGAACAGCAAAAAAATTACTTAGTGATAAAGCAAACAAGCACACACGAGAATATTCACCCCACGCCATGACTCTCCGGCAATGGCGCCAGAAAAAGGTCTTGATAACCCACAAGTGTAGGTGATCAGTTGTAGCCTCTTTGATAAGTAAGAGTGTCAAACCCAACGAGGAGCTAAAGGTAGAACAAATATTCCCGCAAGTTCTATCGACCACCGATACAACTCTACGCATGCTTAGCGTTCGCTTTACCTAAAACAAGTATGAAACTAGAAGGACTTTGTAGGTGTGATAGGAAAGGTTTGCAAGATAATAAAGAGCGCGTAAATAAAAAGTAGGGGCTGTTTAGATGAAGACACAACAAAGTTAGTTTTACTAGAGAGCTTTTTGTCACGAGAAAGTTATTTGTCCCTAGGTAATGGATAACTAGACCGGTAATCACTATTGTAATTTTATTTGAGGGAGAGGCATAAGCTAACATACTTTCTCTTCTTGGATCATATGCACTTATGATTGGAACTCTAGCAAGCATCCGCAACTACTAAAGATCATTAAGGTAAAACACAACCATAGCATTAAAGCATCAAGTCCCCTTTATCCCATACGCCACAACCCCCTTACTCGGGTTTATGCTTCTGTCACTCAAGCAACCCACTATAAGCGAATCATGAACATATTGCAACACCCTACAACAGCAATCCCTCACGCTTGCGCGACACGGAGGGCACAATAGGACAACACCAATAATAAAACATTCAACTCAAACCAATCACGATCATCCATTAACCCATAGGACAAAACGGATCTACTCAAACATCATAAGATAGCCATACATCATTGGGAAATAATATATAGTGTTGAGCACCATGTTTAAGTAGAGATTACAGCGGGAAAAGAGAGGTTACACCGCTGCATAGAGGGGGGGATAGTTGGTGATGAGGGCGGTGAAGTTGTTGGTGTAGATCGCTGTGATGATGATGGCCGCAAGCGGTGTTCCGGCGCCACCGGAAGCAAGGGGGAGAGAGCCCCCTTCTTCTTCTTCTTCCTTGACCTTCTTCCTAGATGGGAGAAGGGTTTCCCCTCTGGTCCTTAGCTCCCATGGCATGGGAGGGGAGAGAGCCCCTCCGAGATTGGATCTGTCTCTCTGTCTCTCTTTGTTTCTGCGCTCTCAGATTCTGCCCTTTCACTGTTTCTTTTATATCCGGAGATCCGTAACTCTGATTGGATTGAAACCTTCACCCAGATTTTTCTCTGAAAATTAGCTTTCTTGCGGCAAAAGAAGAGCATCAACTGCCTTACGGGGTGCCCATGAGGGTCAGGGGCGTGCCTGCCCCCCTGGGGCGCGCCCCTGCCTCGTGGCCCCCTCGGGCACCGTCTCGCGTTGGTTTTTCTTCCCAAAAATCATAAATATTCCAAAAATGATCTCTGTCCGTTTTTATCCCGTTTGGACTCTGTTTGATATGGGGTTTCAGTGAAACATAAAACATGTAACAAATAGGAACTGGCACTGGGCACTGGATCAATATGTTAGTCTAAAAAAATAATATAAAAAGTTGCCAAAAGTATATGAAAGTTGAATAATATTGGCATGGAACAATCAAAAATTATAGATACGACGGAGACGTATCAGTCAGCAGCTGCGGTCCTCCTTCCTCGTCTTCTAAACTGTTCCGCGCCTCCTCCTTGCTCCAATGATGGTTGTAAGTTCAATCATTCCCTACTCATTTTACCTTAGATCTGTGAGACCGTGGTAGGTGTAGATTTGTAGGTAGTATGGTAGGTTATGCCACTTTGATGGCATGGTAGACCTTAGATATGTGAGCTTGTGATGATGTGGTAGATCATATGTTAGTGGTATCATTTTGCTAGCATGCTAGGTTTTGCTTCCCGACACTAATGATGTTCATGATGTTGTGGTAGATGTGTCAATATGTTGAGCTAGATGATTAGACCATATGTAGTATGGTAGTATGGTAGATGTGGTAGTATGTTGAACTTCATGACTAGTCCATGCTAGCTAGTTTGCTAAATGTGTTAGTGTGTTTAACATGAAGATCAATCCATATGTTGTATGCATTATATTTATTTAGTAGTCCTGGGGCTAACTATTGTAGGCCATGAAGATGGAAGACCTTACTCATGCCATTGTTCTATCCGAGAACTAATTTTGTCCCTCCTATGTTGAGGACTCTGGCTGTTATCCGAGAAGATGCCTCTAATTCAGATTTGCTCGAGGGCCCTGTTGTGCAACCATCTTCAGTGGTGCGACCATTAAGCCTGCGACAGGTATTAATGTGTGACACCCCCGATTCAATCGTACACTAATCATACAAGCAAACGTGTACGATCAAGATCAGGGACTCATGGGAAGATATCTCAACACAACTCTAGACACAAATTAATGTCATACAAGCTTTATATTACAAGCCAGGGGCCTCGAGGGCTCGAATACAAACTAGTCAGCGGAAGCAACAATATCTAAGTACAAACATAAGTTGAACAAGTTTTGCCTTAAGAAGGCTAGCACAAAAGTAGCAACATTCGAAAAGGCAAGGCCTCCTGCCTGGGAGCCTCCTATCTACTCATGGTCGTTGGCAGCCTCCACGTAGTAGTAGGCACCCTTGGTGCAATAGTAGTCATCGTCGGTGGCGTCTGGCTCCTGGGCTCCAACATCTGATTGCAACAATCGTGTATAGGGGAAAAGAGGGATCAAAGCAACCGTGAGTACTCATTCAAAGTACTCGCCAGACTTACATCATATCTATACTACATATGCACGGTATCAACAAAGGGGTAGTATCTATGGACTGAACTCCAGAATTCCAGAATAAGAGGGGGAGAAGCTAGTCCTATCGAAGACTACACTACTGGCAGCCTCCATCTTGAAGCAATAGACGAAAGTAGCTGGTATAGTATCAAGTGTCAACGTATAGCATAATCCTGCCCGAAGATCCTCTCCACGTCGCCCTATGAGAGAGCAATCACCTGGATGTATCTGTCGTGTGTTTAATTAAGTATTTGGTTTTAGTTGTAAGAGGTCGGAATACAACTCCAAGTCGTCATGTTACCATGGACATGACTATTCGAATAGATTACCTCCGTCCAGGGGTGCACCACATTTTCCAACACCCTCGATCACTCTGGCCGGACACACTTTCCTGCATCATGCCCGACCTCAGAAGATCAACACATTGTAGCCCTACCTAGGCTCAACAGAGAGGCCGGCACGCCAGTCTACATCCTAAGCGCGCAAGGGTCTTGGGCCCATTTCCCGTTGCACTCCTGCATGTTGCGAGGGCAGCCGAGATCAGGTCTGGCGACCTCCTTTACAAGCAAGGTGCTTACGTAGACCAATCGGGCGCGCGCCGCTCAGTCACTGATATCTAGAAAGCTTCGGCTGATACATACGACACTGAGTGCCCATAACTATTCCCGCATGGTGGTTGGTGCACATAGGTCAATGACCAACTCAGATCAAATATCCAAACTCGTTAGGTGTGTTATTTAGAAATAACCGCGGACACGATCAGGGACCAGGCCCACCTCTCTCCTAGGTGTCTCAACCTGCCCTGTCGCTCCGCCACAAAGATCCACCCAGAGGGCCGTCAGGAAACATGTCCTTTCAGCCCCCAGTCTGAATCACTCGCGGGTACTCTACGAGCCGACCCGACTTTAGTCACAACTTTGTATCATATATAATATGTATATAGTATATACCCGTGATCGCCTCCCAGAGGGCTCACGACTGATAGTATAGGAAGGCAGACGAACAAGAATGTAGGGCCACTGATGGAATACTAGCATCCTATACTAAGCATTTAGGATTGCAGATAAAGGTATCAACTGTAGTAGCAAAGATAGACTATGCATCAGTATAGGATCAAACCGATGAAACAATAACAGCTACACTACTCTAATGCAAGCAGTAGAGAGAAGGAGTATGCGGTGTCGAGATGATTAAGGGGGTTTTGCTTTCTTGGAAGCTCTGCCGAGAAGGAGGGGTCGTCGGGAGGGTAGTCGACATCGGGAGCAGCGGCCTCAGTCTCGATGTCTACCGGAGAGAAGAGGGGGAAGAAACAACACATACAATGCAAGCAGATGCATCATGATGAATGACATGACAACAAGCAGCGCTAGAGGTGACCTATCGCAGTGCTAGGTGATACAGGCGAGTATAGAAAACATCCGGGAATGTTTTCCCGAAGTTTGACATTTTTCGGTCACATGAAATGAAGGGACAGATCCATGTTTGCTATGCTAGGGGCATGTGACAGACGAACGGAAGGCATATTCGAAATCATCATATTTTTCTAAGTAACTTTCATGTACAAATTATTTTCATCCGAGTTACAGATTATTTTATTTTAATTTCAAAGTTTTAAACATTTTCTAGAATTGATTTTAATTCGAAAATAAATAGTAAAATGCTATGTGCACCCAGCACAGTGTACACAGAAGTGTACACAGTGGCTAACGGGTGGGACCAGGGGGTCCCAGTTAACCAATCAAACTTTGACTAGTCAACAGGGGGTGGAGCCCCCTGCCATACACTATTTTAGTTAATTAGCTAATTAACTAGTTAACTAAATTTACTAACTAACTAATTTATTATTATTATTAATTATTATTATTATTATTTAATCTTCTTTTTTTGTTACAGGGGCGTTGGCCCGCTGGCGTGGGGTATTGCTCATGAGGGGACACATGTTGATGACAGAATTTTGGCTTCAGGCTATATGATAAACATGGAAACCTTTGAATTTGTTCTTATCTTTCATTTGATGCTTCAAGTGCTTGGTTTAACTAATGATTTGTCACAAATATTGCAACAAAATCGTAACATAATTGGCGCCATGGATATGATTGCCTCAGTGAAGAGTCTAATACAAAAGTTGAGAGATGATGGATGGGATTCTGTCTTGAAGGTTGCCACTAACTTCTATGCTACAAGACCCAGAATATCAAATAAGGATGACAACATTTCAGCTAGAGGTTACCCAAGAAGCTCACGCAAAATGGTTATGTTCTTTGATCATTATGAGGTAACCATATGCAATGAGGTGTTGGATAGAAACATAGTTGAGATGATTAAACCATTTAGTGAAACTTCTAGGCGCTTGTTAAAGTGCATTGCTTGCCTTGATTCTAGAGACCCCTTTAATTAGTAGCTTTGATCATGATAAGCCAATTGAGCTTCCAAATATTTACTCTGTTGATTTCTCTTCACAGGAGAGCTATCTCTTGTCTGATCAACTCAACTTAATTATATACTGATATGCTAAAAAGAAGTTACAAATTATTGGCTTGTGACGGTTTGACTTGTCTTGCTCTCAAGTTGGTACAACCTAGCAACATTTGGTATTTTCATTGGTTCATCACCTCATTAGACTTGCATCGACATTACTTGTGGCAACAAAATCAGTTGAGAGGGTTTTCTCGTCCATGAAAATTATGAAGATAAATGTTCAAAATAAGATGAGTGATGATTGGCTCAATGATCCCAAGGTTTTCTTTGTTGAGCGTGAGATATTTGCCAAATTTTGTGACCGACAGATTACATGCTTTCAGGGACCATCGAGGCCATCTACCTCGAGGACCTCATTTTAATTCTATAATTACATATTAAAGGTATTACTCCCATCTTATCAAAAGCTATAATCGTTTATCCCACTTCTGCAAATATTTACATACATAATTTTTTTTGCGTCACATGTTGTAGGTGTCAGTTGGTATTGTGGGGTTATATTGTCGCATCGACTGAGCACTTCAAGTGGCAAGACTCTATGTTAGTAGTTCCAAAAGCATTTTTTATACTTTTCCACATATTTGTTTGTATGTTTTTTTATATTCTTAGTCATTTGATTTCATAAGTTTTGGCTGAATAGACATCCATTTGTTAAAAAAAATAGTCCTTAAATGTTTGCCTTGCTTAGGTTCAATTCTTGAATCCTCGTTGCTCAAAAAGTACATAGATAAGCAGCTAGGAGACGACAAACAGAAGATTGCTAGCATGAACGCCTCAACCCACGGGGTTTCAGTGGTTTTAGGTGATTTAGGGGGGTTTAGGGACGTATAGGTTATGGCTAACAGAAGATCTTTTTTCTACTGCATGGAAATGACATTGCAAGCCAAGCCAAACCGATTCCTTTTATTGGCAAGCTGAATATATATTTTAACGAACCTGCTTCATTTTTTGTGTCTTTCTTGGCTTTGAAAGTTATGTATTTTGAATTATTTTTTCATCCACACTATTTCTATGCATCCAACAGCTCATTGCTCAACATTCTCCCAGTGCTCGTTATGGTATCAACATTTTTTGTTTCTCTTTTTTGATTTTTTGGGTTGTTTTTGGTTTCCTATTTGTACTACAGACAACAGTCTCAAAGCTAACCCCCTCTTTTTTCCTTTCCCTTTTCTGCACAAGCCCAAAGTTCTTGACAAAACCTATTGAAAAACTAGACAACACCAACAACCAACCCACTTATCCATGAGAGGAAGAAGCAAGTCTGTGTGGGGCCTAACAAGTGACAACACGTTGCCACAATTTGCAGGACGTCACGCAAATGAGAAATAGTTATTTCTCAGCTAGATGAGCTCCCTTTTTTGTATCCCTCGTGTGGGGAGATAAATTCATCTAAGGTTGCTAGACTCATCCCCAATGTTCATTTCGGTCAATGTAATTAGGAATATCCAAATACGATCATGAAAGTCATATCAGTGAACACCGACGGTCACCGTGTATGCATTGGCTCCGTATTCAGTGTACGTGGCTTACTGTTTGACCAATTGTTAACTGACACAACGGAGTGAAATCCATCAACAGTTATTTGGCTTTGTCCTCAAAATTACTTTGGCCACTGTATTAAATAATAAATCAAGGGACAATTGCATTTTTACCCCTAGTTGGTTCCTACCCACGGGTTTTGCCCTTACTTTTTGAGCTTGCTCAGTTTTGCCCTTACTTTTTCCATCAAGGTCCCTTGAATGCCCTTTGACCGTTTGACCAAAACTTTGAAAATTCATAACTAATTCATATGAACTCAGAAAAATGCAAATAAGATATCGAAATATTCAGATAAACATTACCTTTATGTGAATATCATTTGCATTCAGGACAAAATCATCATTTAAATTACCCGAGGTAATTAATGTTATTAACATTATTAAAAATAAATAGGTATAAACAATATTTTTTTCATGAATAAAAATTACATGCAAATGTAGGTGATGTTTTCTGAACATCCTGATAACTTATTTGCAGTTTTCTGAGTTTGTATCAACTTGTTATGAATGTTCTAATGACTTTGACCATTATTTGAAAACTTCATAACAAGTTGATACGAACTCAGGAAAATGCAAATTAGGTATCGGGATGTTCAGAAAACATCACCTACATTTGCATATAATTTTTATTCACGAAAAAAATATTGTTTATACCTATTTATTTTTAATAATGTTAATAACATTAATTACCTCAGGTAGTTTAAACGATGCTTTTGTCCTGAATGCAAATGATATGCCCATAAAGGTAATGTTTATCTGAACATTTTGATATCTTATTTGCATTTTTCTGAGTTCATATGAATTAGTTATGAATTTTCAAAGTTTTGGTCAAACGGTCAAAGGGCATTCGAGGGATCTCGACGGAAAAAGTAAGGGCAAAACTGAGCAAGCTCGAAAAGTAAGGGCAAAACCCGTGGGTAGGAACCAACTAGGGGTAAAAATGCAATTGTCCCATAAATCAAGGGTGACAGTCCACTTCATGCGTTTTTGTGTGCAAAAAACAGCATGTAGTACATGATGTCGTGAAAATTCCCCTCCCTCCAAATCCCTAGCCCCCTTGTGCCCATCACGCCGACCACCTCCTAAATCGCTCCCCTGCCACTATCCTTTGCTGCCCGAGGGAGGCACAACCCATTGGGCTCAAGGAGGGTAGAACAAACATTGCTATCAGTGGTATCGAGTCTGAGGAAGGCAACCGTTGTTGTCACCCTCCTACTGGTACATATGTGGACGGTCAATTGGTCAAACAATATGTCTCATAGGCAAAATACGGAGCCAAAGCTTATTCGGTGACCGTCGGTGTTCTTTCCTTTTCTTGCGGGTAAACTTCTGACCTATTCATCTTCAATCATGGTAGTACAATGAACACCACACAACTAGGGAAAACCCTAGTAGTAGCGCTTGAAATATGCATAGCAAGATGGCCTGGTACCAGCCTTATCGCTATCGCTACTGCTTAACATGTAGCAAGATCACTGAAAGTTAACATGTAGCAAGACCATCGTTTCAAAGGCTACTTGCTATACCTAGTTAGCAGTAGCGCGGGTGATTGAAAAGCGCTGCTGACAGTAGTAAGTAGCAGTAGTGTTTCTTTTGAAAAGAGCTACTGCTTATGTTTCCTGTATTTTTAAAATTGCAGCTTATTTTTGTTGTATTTGTATAGGTTTTATATACAGTATTTTCATCATATGATTTTATCACCATGATTAGTTAGTATATACAACAGTGGGTGAAATGAATGTTGATTAGGTTCAAGTGGAGGCAACATGTAGTGGTGCATGTCGAAAGTTTACTAAGTAGTATACTAACTAATCATCATCATAGTCATTACCACCGGTCATAGTCATAGTGTAGCACATCATTATCTTCAAACTCATTCTAGCTAGCTAATAACCACCAACACTAGGTATAGTAGCTATCTAATCACCAGTAACACTAGCTAATAATAATCATCATACTCATTATCACCAACACTAGCTATTTAATCATCATAGTCATAGTGTAGCACATCATCATCTTCAAACTCATTCTAGCTAACTAATCATTCATGCTGCTATCTCTCAAGTAAAATAGCATAGAACATGTGTAACACTCCTGCTTCATCATATTGGAGAATGCATATGAATCCGTCTCCTAATTGTGGGCTGCGCTTCTGATTGCTGCCCCCTAGTACTTCTCTGCGATCATTCACAATTTTGTTCCAATCTTTGACTATTAAGGCTTGCTCTCTTTTAGAAATCCTAAATGCACTGATGTGCATTGTAGGATCTCTTGGTCGTATGCTAACCATGGAGATGAGACCTTAGCCTCGATCCACTGAGGCACAACTATCATCGGGAGTCCCTGTTGAAGAACATCGTAGTAACATACTTAGCAATGAAGTTTAGCTTCAAAAATAATGTATGCAAAAGATGCACAAAGGAAAAATAGTAAAAATCTTACCATCTTTCCTAAATAGATGTGATCGTAGTTCAGTATGAACACTATTGGTCGCACGTTTTCAGTACTAAGATTTTCAAATCCAGGAAAATAATTTGTCTTCATAGTATGAAGATCCTCAAGCCATGAAACATAATGACTAATCTCCTCGCAGTTTAGTTCAACCCCGGGATAGTAGTAGGTCATGTCTACCAAGCGCCGGACAGGTTTGCTTGAATGAAAATAAGCTGTCAATAAAAATTAGTTGTCAACTATTTTTAAATAAACAATACCCAAGACATAAATATGGTTCAGAAACTCACATAATGGTAGAACTGGAGGCGTCTGCACATCGACCCAGATGTCTATATTACCTTCAATTTCATCTTCCGGACGAATATCAAAGGTGATAACCATATTAGGCTCAAATGCATAAGCCTTGCATAGTGCTCCCCAAATTTTGCATTCAAAATAGGAGTAGGTGTCTGCATTGTATAATTTTGTGGCAAAAGTATAACCATGCTCGGTCCTCAATTGAACTTTCTTTACCTCCATACTTTCCATAGTACTGAAACCATTCTTATCCAAGACACAGATTCTTGCATGATAGGGGATACACTAGTAGAATTGTAAAAAATTAAAATTATAAGTTGAAGCAAAAAAAGCAGAAGTCATGCTTAATTACGAAAAAAGACTTGTCGTTGCGACTTACTGTATCCACTTCGAATTTCTCATCCAACACGATGCTGAAGCGCCTACCACCAACTAGGTGAGGCCTGTCGCACATGTCGCGCTCGTCTTCACAGTATTTGCACATACCAAATTTCCTTTCATCATCAGACATTTCCTATATATGTTCATATTTGAAACATTGAAAATCAGTCGAAGGCAACTACTCGGGTGTGGAGGAAGTAGAGGTTCATAATTAAAAGATTAAACTTGTACAATTCAATATATGTACTACAAAAACTAAATTAGATCATTATTATTCAGCACGGGTTGACTATCGGTCTGGTTGACTATCGGTCCGTCGAGTCTTTTTTTGAAAACTCTCAGCTCATGTGGTGTATATATTCGACCGTTTGTGATGGTCGCTCCTCCCTTCATCCCCGAGTGCATTCAACCAAAATGTCTAGCACACGGGAATGAAGAAGAAGTGACCCCCATGACAACAGTCGGCATTATTCTTCCCTCACATATGGTGGACACACTCCCTCACTCATTTTTTGATTGTCATGTATGGGGCCTCGATAGACTTAAAGTCAACCCGATATGTCGTTTAATTATCTTTCTAGAAAATCTAGGCCACTCGATATTTCCTACATATTCTAGCACAAGTCATGCCAGGATTCATGGAAAAATCCGGCATGATCTTTGCTAAAAAAGGACATATCAAGTGCCTGAAATTTGCTGGAACGGAAATTAATCTACACTCCGGCAAAACATAGGCCACTCGGAGGTGTAACCTGCAAACATGGCCGGCCACTTGGGCATTCAAAGTAGGAGTAGTTTTCCAATTTGAGCATTCAATAAGCAAAACCAAATCGTAAAATAAATAAGTATTCAAATTAGCATTCAATAAGCAAAACTAAATCATCTCTTTCATCCATACATCATTGAATATTACCACTAATACATCTCGAATAGTATCATACATATAACATCACTAATATAGCTAAACCCCTAGCGAACGACGGGTATCGGCGCGGGCGGTGGACACCCAAAGAGAAGGAACCATCACAGGAACATAGCTCCAGTGAGATCCTTGAAGAACCTGCCAGGTATTGGAGAACCTGCTGTCGGGGCGGGGCGTGAGGGGACCCGCCCGCCGCGAGCACCTATGGGGCCGGGGCCCCTTCGTGAGTGCGGTACGAGGGCGGAGGAGGCACAGAGAGCAGATCGAGGCGATGCACGCGGGGCGGATTTTTACCCAGCTTCGGGCCGCGATGGTCGCGTAAAACCCTACTGCTGCTTTGTGTTTGTATTTGATCTTGCTCAAGAATGCGAGCGTATGGTGGAGTTGTGTGGAGTGAATCGAACCGGCCGAACCCCAAGGCGCGAGAGTTGCCAAGGATCCGAACCTCCTCTACGTTGTGCATGGGCCTCCTTTTATAGAGCAAAGGGGTCACCAACAGGTGTCAACGTAGGAGAAAGGGGTAAAAATGTAAAAGAGGTGGTAGTTGGAACAGTGCGGGAACAGTGGAGCTACAGTGCTTGAACAGTGGTTTCTACCTACTTTGACAGTAGGGGACAAAGGCATTTAATGCCCGTCGCCGTCGACCCCAAAAGCTCCCGCCCTTGCGTCTCCGTCTGCCACGGTGATGGATCCACCACCGTGGAGTGCCACCGCACCCCCTAGGCTGCACAGCCATCCACCACGCGTCTCTGGAGAGAGCTTAAGGCGACGCGTGGGCAGATGAGCTGGAGTGCGGGCACACAGCGCAGCTCTCCCCGGCAAGTACCTTGCCGGGGTCTTGATCTTGCCGGGCCGGAGCTTGTCGGGCTCAGAAACTGCCGCTTCCGGGCCCTCGCCGGGACACGTATAGCGCCGAGGCGTGTCTTCTACGATGTAATCTTCTAGTCTCCCCGGCGAGCTCCTCTCGCCAGGGCCTTGCGTGAGTGATGTGATCTTGAGCCTGGGACGGCCTTCCCGGCAAGCTCCTCTTGCCGGGGTCTTGATCTTCTGTCTCGTACACTTTGTTCTTGAATGGCTTGATACGGAGCAGGGATGGTCTTCGGCAAGCATGTGGTAGATCCAGCCGCGGGGAGCTGCAACTGCCCGTGCACAAGTTGGGGTACTGAGGTACCCCTACCTTAGTACACCGACACCTGCCCTCCAACGCAACCATGTAGCGACGGGCGTGCTCGTCCTCCTCGCTGACACGGTGACGTACCACCTCCATGGGGTCCTCAAGCCTCCGCACCGTCACCGGCCCACGCGATCGCCACCAAACAAGGCTCGGGTCAACGACAGGCTGGCTTCTCACCAAGCTGCACCGCCCGGAAGGTAGCACCTCCCAGTACCAGCCCAGCGGAGCCCAGTCCCGGACATGGCCCCTCTGATAAAGCAGGTGTCCTCCGCCGAGTCGAGACGAGGATGTGGGATAGGCATCGTCGACGTCGATGCGGGAATAAATGCTTTAACTAAAAAAATAACAACAAATTTGACATGTTGAACATGGTTCGATCATAACTAGGGTTCATACTACATTATTCTAAGATTAAACACCTAAAATACTTAAATTATATTAAGTACACCTAATTAAAAACCTACATTTTGAACATGGTTCGATCATAACTAGCTAGGGTTCATACTACATTATTCTAAAATTAAACATCTAAGATTAAACACCTAAGATCTTAACCTACTACATTATTCTAAGATCTAACCTAAAATTTTCAACTAGCTAGGGTTCAAAATTAACTATGGAGGAGGAGGGAGGAGGGAGGAGGAGTACCTCTCGGTGGAGGACGACCGGTGCGAGGGGGGAGCGGCCGGCGGGGGATGAGGGCCAGCGCGGGAGGTAGGCCGGCGGGGGAGGAGGTCGGCAGGGGAGGAAGGAGGGGCGGCGGATGGAGGTGGGCGATGGTACCAGAGGGGAGAGGAGGAGGTCAACGAGAGGGAGGGGAGATGAGGGCGAAAAGGTGGGCGAGTGGGCCACGGCGCGCGGCGGCCGGAGTGGGCGAGCAATGAGAGTGTGAGGGAAGGGTGAGGCTACACGCAGGTAAGATAAGATACCTGTAGTAGTAGTGCTCGCCCGTAAAAAGCGCTACTGCTATAATCATTAGCAGTAGTGCTACTACTAATGCTATGATCATTAGCATGTGAAGCAGACATTAAATTAAAAAATGCATTGGTCATCATTGATCTTTTGTGTAGAATCTAAACAGGCGAGGATTCATATTGCCATAGATCCTACACATAGAGTTCAATGAAGAACAATTGGTTGTGATAGTTTGGGAAGCACCATATTTAAGCTGGTAAATATTCTGTTCGCGGAGCGAGGTGGGACTAAACTTTTGGTCAATTTAGCAATAGTAGTAGCGCTTTTTGCAAACAGCCCTACTAGTATGCCTGGCATGCCTCCAATGGTCTGGCAGTTATAGTAGTAGCATCTTTTGTAAGGAGGGCGCTACTGGTAAGATCATAGTAGCATCGCTTGCTTCTGCCGAGCGCTACTAATATCTAGTAGCAACGTTGCCTTTTAAAAAGCGCTACTAGTAAGCTCCTGTGTATAAGGTTTTCCCTAGTAGTGCCACGGCCCGCAAAAATAATAAAAATTACATCCAGAGCAGTAGACCGTCGGTGTTCGCTGATGTGACTTTCATTATCGTATTTCGGGGCAAAATGGACAAGAATGAATTATGGACGCAACTATTTCACAAAGTGGACCATGGTGAAAAAATTTCACCCAACTGACCATTTTGCGTGGCGTCCGACAGCCAGGCACCACACTACACTATGCAGCGTCTGGCTGGCATGCGCTGCACATCTGGCCAGCGTGGCACCCCGGGGCAAGGTCTAGCACCACTCCTCCCCGTGTTGCGCCTAACACATAGGCGCCATAGTACACATATGCAGCGCCTGGCTCTTAGGCGTTGCACGACGAGTTAGTAACCTCTCTGGGCTGGCAGTCCCCCCCCCATTCGTTTGTGGGACAGATAGAGGCTAGCACCAGCGACGGATTTCTCTCCCCGCATCAATCCCCTCTCTCAAATCCTTCAGATCCGACGAAATCGTTCATGGATTTCTTCTCCAATCACTTCGAAAAGGTAATCTCCTATTGTTCCCCTTCTTTCTGTCATAAAAAAGCAGTCACAATTTTCAGATTTCAAATATGTTTGGGTGGAACACTTGTTTTGATTGGATTCAAAATTTGTATGAGTAATTGAACTAGTTTGGTCTGTTTAGGATTTGTAGATCATTTGCAATCTTTGTGGAACCCTAATGTTGTTGATTTGTATTGTCAACTTGGTTCCATAGTAGTCTGTATGTATATATGGAAAAGAAGTCACATAGGAAGTCATATTATGGTTGAGTGGTAGAGTAGTAGTTAACCCTAGTTTGCTCATATTTTGTTGTTCACTAAAGATGGAAAAGAAGTCACATAGGGAGTGTTTTAGGAAGTCACACAGGAACTCTAGTGTTGTTGAGATGAATATCCCTTCTATTACCTATGTATGGTTGTTGATTATTAATGTTGAGTACTAGATAAGTATTTAAATTTCTTTTTGTACCTATTGTAAATGGTGCTGTCATAGAATTTTGTATGTATATATGAAATAATGCTCGCATGTTAAATAATACATAGGAAGTGTTTTAGTTTTCTCATATATGTTTATTGTTTGAAATATGTAGGATGGTGTGGCTTCTCTATGATAACTATGACGTTGAATACCGGGCCTACTTGATGTCAGTGAAGAAGAAGCTAATAAGCGTAGTGCTTGTTATGTCGAAGTAATGGGCCATGGGTAGCCTCACCCGAGTCCCTGGATTTATCAAGACTTTGGGCCAGCTTCGCCTTGCTGCGCCCCAAGCTGAAGCTCCGCCCTCTGAGGGCCGGCTAGCTTAACAGCCGGCCGCCAGAGGGCGGCCAACCACCAGCAGACGGCATCGTGAGCGGCCGGCCCTTGCCAGCCGGCCTCTAGGGAGGACAGCATCAAGCAGGCAGCCACCACGCGCCCTCAGAGTTTGTGCCCCCATCAAGAAGACGAGACGGGGTGTGGCAACAGTGAAGCCCTCACCCCCGAATCCTGGGGTTGGTGTGGCCACAGTGTCCCGTACGGACAGAGATCTCCGCATGGCGTGGCACTGTTGCCACTCTCCCTTGACATCACTCTGGGCAGGCGGAGCCCTGCTCCCCACGATGGCCTGTTGGTACGGCCTGCAGGCTGCGGGCCCTACCGGGCAGCGACATCCCAGAAGATGGCACACCCCGAACCGGTCGGACCAGAGGAGGGTCGGCCTCCAGCAGGCGGCTGTCCCCTCTCTCGAAGCCCGTGCACCATTAACCTGATGAGACCAGGTGTGGCTATAGTGATCTCCAAGCAGGCGGCGGGACTGTAGCCACACTGAGCTGACCAAGCTAGTGTCATTAGCAGCACGGCTACAGGGAGCGGCCTGTCGGCTCTGTACCAGACCAAGCGGCGGGCCCAGTAGTCGGTGGAGAAGCCGGAGGCCGGAGAATCCGACAGTCGGGCCCGGCAGCCGGCTAGATTACCGTTGTACCCCTGGGGGGGTAGGCCTATCAAAATCCCCCAGGGCACCCATGCAAAGGGTTCCCACCCCATTAGACCTAGCCACATCTCTAGAGCAGGAGAGAGCTAGCCTTGCCTTCTCCTACCTCTAGCATACAGCTCAAGGAGCAACTCTGTATCACTTGTGCCTATAGTGATCATGCGGAGACCCCGCAGAGCAGGACTAGGGGTGTTATTTCCTAGGAGAGCCCCGAACCTGGGTAAAGTACGCCGGTGTTCATGTCTATGCATCATCCCGCTTCCTGGCACCGGGGATGTTCTACTCGCTCGCACCATGATAAGCCATCCTTTGGCATATGTCGCACCCAACCCCCAACATTTGGCGCCCACCGTGGGGCAAGGTGCACCATCTCCCAGAGACCTGCTCTCGATGGGAACTTGGTTCCTTCCTGGCGAGCGAAGCCAGCCCAGCACACCCGACGGCGTCAGCCTCGACGTCCTGCATGGCACGGAGATCGCCTGCGTGACGAGCTTCCTCGCCGACCTCATTGGCGAGATTCACCTCTCTAACGAGAAGGCCTCCGAAGCGGGCACTGGCTGCCCCGAGTGCCGCCTCGTCATCCTCCTCGACCAGCTCCACGTCACCAGCGAGCCTGATATGGACCTGGAGTCTGTTGGCTCCACCGACCCGATGATCGTCGACTCTGACACGGCGTTGCTTGACGCGTTCCCCACCAACATGGTGATCTACGACGAGCCGCCTCCTCGCGAACACAGTGGCGGGAGCACCGTCACGGAGGTGCTCGTCATTAACAGTGGCGAGCGCTCGAATGGAGATGCTCGAGACCCACTCAATGCGGCGCTGCGAGACTTGACGGCGCCCATCCCAGAAGACGCAGACGCCGAGACGCTGGAGGCGCGCCGCGTCCAGCTTCTCGAGAGTGCTGGCCGACTTGCCAGCATGCGATGCCTCTCGGACGCCTATCGGCTCAAGATGGACTGGGCCGTCGGCGGCACGCCAGCTCCTGGCAGGCCCAGCCGCATGGGCCCTATCCGGCAGTGTGGCGGGACCATCGCCAGCATGTTCGGGGCAGAACGCCCCGTCTACACCACGCCTACAGAGAACATCCGGGCCGCCCAGGCGGTGACGGATGAACTGGACAAGTACGAGGGCGACGGGCATTGCCACATGACGGAGCGAGTCCAACAGCTCCTAGACGCAGCTGCCGTGTTGCACGAAGCTGGCTGCCGCGCTGAAGAGCCCGCACCACGGAACGAAGAGCCGCCCCATCACCAAGATCACGGCGCGACATCTCGGACGCCGACTGGCAGCGCCCGCGAAAGACGAGGCAACAAGCCGGCGGCAAGCCGAAGCCGGACTCGCCTTTCCATCAAGCGTGACGAAGACGGCCACCCTCGAGCGGTGGAGTGCCGAGGCGATCCTCCACCTCCTCCGCCTCGCGGAGCAAGACATCCCACTTTGCCGCCTGTCACGCACCCGACACTCGGCAACCGCCTTGGCCGCCGAGAGGGAGTCGGAGAGAATGACGCCAGCCATCGGATCGACCACCTCAACCGATCCCTGGCGCTAGAAGAAGAAGACGCGCTGGGCCCGCCCTGTTTCGGCCCACGAATCCGAAATGAGCCCTTTCCCAAAGGGTTCACCCTCCCGCAAGATACGCCCAAGTATACCGGCTCTGTGAAGCCGGAGGATTGGCTGGTCGAATACTCGACAGCCGTCAGCATAGCAAATGGCAACAAGCGTGTTGCCGTGAAGTACGTCCCACTCATGCTTCAGGGCACAGCCCGAACATGGCTCAATAGCCTGAAGCCCCGCAGCATCAACAGCTGGGTTGATTTCACCGAGGCCTTCATCCGCAACTTCACCAGCACGTACAAGCGGCCTCCCAAGCCCCGACAGCTCCCCTTGTGTGTCCAAGGGCCCACAGAATCAACTCGCGACTACCTCACGCGCTGGGCCAAGCTGCGCAACTCCTGCGAAGGCATGCACGAGGTGTAGGCAATCGAGTACTTCACCGCCGGGAGCCGAGAGGGCACCCTCCTCAAGCATCGACTCCTCTACGACGAGCCTGAGACGCTCGACAAGCTGCTGATCATCGCTGACAAGCACGCCACGGCCAACTCCTCCATGAAGGCGGAAATCCTAGTTGATGCATCCGGCAAGGTGGCACCTAAGGCCCCTCGGACTCTGGCTGGTGACTCCAGTCGGCGACAGCAACCAAGTAACAACAAGCAGAAGGCCACTCAGCCGGCTTCCACCAGCCGGCAAGTGGCGACAGTCGAGGATCAGCAGCCGGAGGGGCAGCCGGCACCCAAGCGGCAGAAGGGCGGCAAGTCCAATTGGTTGCCCGTCTTCTCTTATGAGAAAACCTTAGATGCACCCTGCAAGTTCCATAGCGGCGCAAAGCCGTCTAACCACACCACTCGGAAGTGTCACTAGCTCGCCAGAATTGCCAAGGGAGATGGACTCCTGCCTCCTCCGCCTGCCGGACCGCCGCCTCCTCAGCCCCAGCAGCCGGCGGCCTGACCAGTCGGCGCCATACAAGACGAGTACCCAGAGGAACACAGAGCTTATGTTGTGTTCACCAGCGTGGCCGATGACAGACGCAGTAGGCGGTAGCAACAACAAGAAGTGCAAGCAGTGGCCTCCAACACTCCAGAATTCATGCATTGGTCCGAGAAGCCTATTAGTTGGAGCAAGGCCGACCACCCGGAAGTAATGCCTTACCCAGGTTCATATGCTCTGGTCCTAGATGCTACCTTTGCAATGGAGAGGCGGGCAGCACGTTCCTCTAGAGTCTTGATAGACGGCGGCAGCAGCATCAATATCCTGTACCGTGACACAATGGAGAAGTTGGGAATCAAGCGTATAGCTCATCCCGGTCCGGATCAGATTCCATGGCATAGTCCCCGGCCTTTCCTGCTCAACAATCGGCAAGACCCAGATTGATGTTCTCTTCGGAGACAAGAATCATTTCCACCGTGAGCCAGTTTGGTTTGAAGTAGTGGACCTCGAAAGCCCCTACCATGCACTGCTTGGCCGTCCAGCTCTGGCCAAGTTCATGGCCGTCCCCCACTATGCTTACCTCAATATGAAGATGCCGAGTACCAAGGGGATCCTGACCGTAGTCGGAGACTACAAGAAGTCAGTTGCTTGTGCCGCAGATAGCAGCTGGCTGGCCGAGTCCCTCGTGATTGCAGCTGAGAAGCGACTCCTTGACCGGGTGGTGGCGTTGGCAGGCAAGAAGCCGGAAATGTCACCCATCCCCAAGCAGTCGAAGGTTGAAGGCTCGTTCAAGCCGGCCAAGGAAATGAAGAAGATACCCTTGGACCCGGAGCAGCCGGAGAGGCATGCTGTCATAGGCGCAAACCTTGACAGCAAATAGGAAAGCGAGCACATCAATTTCCTCCGTGAGAATCGGGGCATCTTCGCATGGTCTCTCAAAGACATGCCGGGTGTTCCGACGGATTTCGCCAAGCACAAGTTACATGTCCGACCTGACGCCAAGCTGGTCAGGCAGCCCTTGCGCCGCCTGTCAGAAGAGAAGAGAAGAGTTGTCGGAGAAGAGATAGCCCGGCTTCTAGTAGCTGGATTCATCATGGAAGTGTTCTTTCCAGAGTGGCTGGCCAACCCAGTCCTAGTATTGAAGAAGAATAAGCATTGGCGCATGTGCATTGACTATACTAGCCTCAACAAGGCCTGCCCCAAAGATCCATTTTCTCTGCCAAGGATTGATCAAGTGATAGACTCCATATCCGGATGCGAGCTGTTGAGTTTCTTGGATGCATACTCAGGGTACCATCAGATAAAACTGAACCCGCCGACAGTCAAGATCGCTTCATCACGCCATTCGGAGCCTTCTGCTACCTGACCATGACGTTCGGCTTGAGAAACGCTGGCGCCACGTTTCAGCGTTGCATGCAGAAGTGTCTCCTCAAACAACTCGGCAGAAATGCCCATGTCTATGTGGATGATGTGGTGGTGAAGACGGAGAAGCATGGCACGCTGCTAGAAGACCTCAAGCAAACCTTTGAGAACTTGCGCCGATTCCAGATCAAGCTCAACCCGGAGAAATGTGTCTTTGGAGTACCAGCCGGCCAGCTTCTCGGTTTTCTGGTCTCAGAGCGCAGCATAGAGTGCAACCCGGTGAAGATCAAGGCCATTGAGAGGATGGAGGTGCCCACCCGACTGCTGGACGTGCAGAAATTCACCGGTTGCCTGGCTTCAGTTAGCCGTTTCATCAGTCGGCTGGGCGAGAAGGCTCTTCCTCTATACCAACTTATGAAGAAGACCAATTTTTTCGAGTGGAATGACAAGGCGGACGAAGCCTTTTCCTAGCTCAAGAAGATTTTGGCAACCCCGCCTATCCTGGCAGCTCCAACTGAGAAGGATCCCATGCTCCTCTACATAGCTGCCACCAGTCGGGTTGTCAGCACAGTCATTGTGGTAGAGCACAAAGAGGAGGGCAGAGCATTGCCGATCCAAAGACCGGTATATTAATTGAGTGAAGTACTGTCCGCCTCCAAGCAAAACTATCCACATTATCAAAAGATGTGCTATGGTGTGCACTTTGCCGTCAAGAAGCTGAAGCCTTACTTTCAAGAGCATCCAATAACTATCGTCTACACGGCTCCGCTTGCTGAGATCATTGGAAGCCGGGATGCTTCTGGCCGAGTGGCCAAGTGGGCTATTGATCTGGCCCCTTACACCATCTACTACCAGCCTTGCACCACCATCAAGTCACAAGTGTTGGCCAACTTCCTCGTCGACTGGGTCGAGACCCAGTACTTACCGCCAGCACCAGACTCCACCCATTGGCGGATGCACTTTGATGGTTCGAAGATGCGCACCGATCTGGGAGCCGGCATTGTCCTCACCTCTCCCAAAGGCGAGAAGCTCAAATATGTGTTGCAAGTCCATTTTGCCACCTCCAACAATGTAGCAGAATATGAGGCACTCATACATGGACTCCGGCTTACCAAGGAGCTCCGCATTCGCTGGATCCTGTGCTATGGTGACTCTGACTTGGTGGTCCAGCAGTCGTCCGACGACTGGGACGCCAAGGACGCGAATATGGCAAGCTACCGCTTCCTTGTGCAGCAACTCAGTGGATACTTTGACGGGTGCGAGTTCCTTCACGTGCCAAGAAATGAAAATGAGCAAGCAGATGCCTTCGCACGGATCGTCTCTACCTGACAGGCGATACCAGCTGGCATCGCCTTGCAGCGCCTTCTCAAGCCGTCTATCAAGCCATCTCCAGAGTCCGATTCAATCTTCGTGCCGGCCCCTCCTGAAGCAGTCGGATCCGACTTGAGGATACCAGAAGCCGGCATGGCGACTGCGGCAGGCGGCCCAGGGACTGCAGCCGTCGCACCCGGCCCGAGAATTCCAGAGCCCGGCCCGGGGACTGCAGCAGTCGGCCCGGGGACTTCTTCAAGACAGCAGGCGGCAGCCGACTCCAACCCACCGCCTCCCAGCCCAACCGCCCTCATACAAATTGTTGTCGTAGCAGTCGGAGAGATAGCAGCACCATCATGGGCTCAACCCATCCTCAAATTCCTGGTAAACAAAGAGCTGCTAGCTGACGAGACCCTGGCCCGACAAGTGCAACGACGGGCGGCGGCATACACCATAGTCAACAAAGAGCTGGTTCGGTGCAGTGTCACTAGTGTGTATCAGTGCTGTGTGGAGCCGGACCAGGGCCAAGCAATCCTCAGAGATATTCACCAGGGTGAATGTGGTCACCATGCGGCCTCAAGAGCACTCGTGGCCAAAGCTTTTCGCCATGGTTTCTTTTGGCCGACTGCTCTTGAAGAGGCCAAAGAATTGGTCCAGAAGTGCCAGGGGTGCCAGAGATTCCGCTCCAAGCCACATTTGCCAGCTTCTGCACTCAAGACTATTCCCATTGCTTGGCCATTTGCTGTTTGGGATTTAGATATGGTGGGACCATTCAAGATAGCCCGTGGCGGCATGACTCATCTGCTTGTCGCTGTGGACAAGTTCACCAAGTGGATAGAGGCCAAGCCAATTAAGAAACTGGATGGGCTGGCTGCCATGACTTTCATCGCCAACATCACCACTCGATACAGCATACCTCATAGCATCATCACCGACAATGGCACAAACTTCGCCAAAGGAGCCTTGGCTCGTTTCTGCGCGACACAGGGCATCCGACTGGACTTAGCGTCTGTTGCCCACCCGCAGTCAAATGGCCAGGTTGAGCGAGCAAACAGCCTCATCTTGTCCGGTATCAAGCCTCGACTGGTCGAGCCTCTTGAGCGTTCGGCCGGCTGCTGGCTCGATGAGCTGCCGGCCGTCCTCTAGAGCCTGCGCACAACTCCGAACAAGTCAACCGGCTTCACGCCTTTCTTCCTCGTCTACGGTGCTGAAGCTGTCATCCCGACGGATATAGAGTTTGACTCCCCATGAGTCACCATGTGCACCGAGGCGGATGCCAAGGAGGCGCAAGAAGACGGCGTCGACCTGCTAGAAGAGGGCCGGCTGTTGGCACTCAGCTGGTCCGCCATCTACCAGCAGAGTTTGCGCCGATACTACAACCGCAAGGTGAAGCCAAGATCCTTCCAAGAGGGAGACCTTGTGCTCCGGTGATCCAAATAACAGCCGCCAAAGACAAGCTCTCGGCGCCTTGGGAAGGCCCCTTCATCATCAGCAAGGTGTTGGGCAACGACTCCTATTATCTGATTGATGCTCAGAAGCCCATAGCACACAAAAGAGACGATTCAGGCAAGGAGACGGAGAGTCCGTGGAACGCAAACCTCCTCCGTAGATTTTACAGTTGAAAGCATTATGTATGACGCTACCTTTTGTATTATGTAGAAAGACTCCGGGCCCCCCGAGACGAACTCGGGGACTGCCTTTTCCTTTATCTATATGATAAGCATTATGCCCATGTGTGTGCCTTGTTATTATTTCCGCCTGGCACCGGGTCGACCAGTCAGACCGGAGGTTTGCTGCCTTCTACTATATGCCGCCTCCTGCAACCGGACAAGTAATGTGCTGGCACCTAAAACTTCTTCTGTCAGAAGCCACAGTTCGCAGAGCGACTGCATGGCGGGCAGAGGCGGCAAGACAGTGCCCACATGAAAAATGGTTAAGGAAAAAGCACATGTAGCCGAGGTCGGCATCATACCTGCCCGGTCAGCTGTTGAGCAGCCGGCCGGCCGGCCTCTACCTCCATTGCAAAAACCTCCAAACGGCTAAGTACTTGCCTTCCCACAAAAAAAGCTAAGTACTCAAACCAGCCGCAGTCTGCGGAGCGGCTGCCTGGCTGGCAAGAGGATAGCTAAGGGAGGGCGGCAAAGGAAAAAAGCAAGGAATACATGCAAGGAAAGTTAGAGATCGGCAGAACAAAGCATAAAGTTGTGATAGTATATTTACATAGCCCATCGGCCGGCATTCAGCAAAGTTTGATATACACACCCCGGGTGGAATTGTGTGAATTTAACGAAGATGTCCAGACCAAGCAAGAAGGAAAAGGAAAAGATAAACACCCTAGGGAGCAGTGGAGGACTCCGGCTGGGCGCTAGTTGGTGCGACAGACGGCTCCGGCTGGACGCTGGGGTCGGCGGTGCCAGTTGGTGCAGCAGGCGGCTCCGGCTGGATGACGGAGTCAGCTGCGCCGATTGGCGCAGCAGGCGGCTCCGGCTGGACGCTGGGGTCGGCAGTGCCAATTGGTGCAACAGGCGGCTCCGGCTGGATGACAGAGTCAGCTGCGTCGGTTGGCGCGGCAGACGGCTCCGGCTGGGCGCTGGAGCTAGCGGCGCCAGTCGGAACGACCGAGGGCTGGACGATGGAGTCAGTGGCGTCTGTTGGAGGAACAGGCGGCTGGTCGGTCACCACCTGGCCACCCCCAGTAGCGGTCGGTGCTTTGGATCATTGGTCGTTGCTTGAGGCCCGGTCGAGGTGGGGCTAATCATCCGCACCGGCCTCCGGCACGTCGATGTCGCTGTCCTCCTCCTCATCATCATCATCCTCATCCTCCTCTTCCTCACACTCCTCCCCTTCGTCGCTGGAGTCGATGACTTCGGCCGAGTCCTTGCTGTCCTCCGGGTTCAGCCCGAGCCACTCCTGCGGCGCTTTGGCGCCTTCCTCGACCACCTCTGGAACGAAGACGCTGGTGTCGATGAAGTTGGCGATCGCCGCCGCCCTGTTGACAAGCTCGGCCTCCACCACCGCCAGCTCCTCCTGCGCCTCCAGCCGGAATGTGGCCAACTAGGCTAAGTATAGCCCGGGATACCACGCCTTTACGAACTCAAGGGCACGGCGCGCTCCTGCCCGGGCCGCAGAGCCCTTCCAGGCCTCCGGGCGGCCGGCCGCCACCTCCAGCCAGTCGGAGGTCCGGCTTGGAATGAGCAGAGTCAGCAAGCCTAGCGAGAGGGCGGAAATCGCCTGGGCCCCGACATGCTGAAGATGGCACAACACTTGATGGGCGGGCCGAAGACGGGCCTGGATGCTGAGGATCTGCTCATTGAGGGTCCGGGGGGTGTCAGCAGCAATCTGCGCGCTTTTCGCCCTCCGCTCCTCACGCTGGGCCTCGATAACTTGGCTCGCGGCGATGGAGTGACCCGGGAAGAAATCTGCTCGGGCAGAAGGCAAGGAAAAACAAAGTCAGAAACAAGCAGTCGGCTTAAGAAGAGACCGGCAGCTCAAGACAATGAACAAAAAGAATAAAACTCACCATCGACCAAGTCCTCGATGCTGCTGAAGCAGGCCGTCGTCTGCGCCACCTTGTCGGCCCAGGCGGCGCGCTCAGTTTCAAACTCAGCGAGGAGATCGGCCTCCTTCGCCTTCGCCTCCCGCCGGGCCGTCTTGAGAGCCTCCGTCTGCTAGGCAAGCTTGGCGACCAGCCGGTCCCGCTCCTCGGTCAGCTTGCTGCACTTCGCCTCCTTGCCGCGCAGAGCGGTGTTGGCTTCACCCAGCTGCTGCTGCAAGGTGGCATTGGCTTCTGAAAAAAGGGAAAGAAGAAAGAGCATCAGTCAAGACGACAAAGAGGGATGCAGTTGTCGGGGAGATCTGGCCCGACTGCACAGCAGTCGGCCCGAATCTCAGGGACTACAGCCCGCGGGTGCGCCACCGTGCCCCCGCAGAGAAGAAGTAACTAACAAAGATAGAAAAACTGAGGAGATTCAGCCCGACTGCTCAGCAGTCGGCCCGAACCTCGGGGACTACAGCCCGTGGGTGCGCCAGCGCGCCCCCGCAAAGAAAGGAAGTTGGACCTTACTCCGGCTCTCGGACAGATGGGCGGTCTGCGTCTCCAGCTCCCGAACCCTGGAGTTGAAGGAGACAACGCGAAGATTGTGGTAGTCCTGCAGAAGGGATATCAGACGAATCAACATTTGATGCATACAAGTTAAAGTTCTGCACCGCTCGCCGAGCCGACCCAAACTTGGGGATTACACCCGGCAGGAGTGCGCGCCTCACGAAGAAAAAATAAGAAGATCAAGGAAAGCGAAAGAAACTTACGCGGATGGCTGCCCGCGACTCCAAGAAGGCTTCGTTGCAGCGCTTGAGGGCTTTGGCTTCACGCCGGAGCTTGGCCTGGACGTCAAGGGACGCCTGGTTTAGGGCGCCCGTCCCGCCCCCGTGTATCCAGCCCACGGGCGTGGTGCTGGTCGCCTCGGTGTCGAGGACCGATGAGCTCGTGGCGCCGACCTCCTTCGGCCGCGGTGCTGAGGCCACCTTCTCAAGGCGGCAGCGCGCGGGTGTGCGGACTTCAGGAATCAGGTCCATCACCACCGTGTCCTCGACCGGTGGCACCGGCAGTGCGGCCGGCTGCTCGTCCTGCATCCCGCTGGCCGATGGCGGTGGCGGCACAAAGACATCCGGCATGGCTACGTCACCGCCCTCCTGCTCCCGGATCGGATGATCGTCGCCGGCTCCTCTGGTTGTCGCCTTGAAGTGATGCGGAGGTGGCGCGATATTCAGGGGCATCACGAGCAGCGGCTCTTGGCAGCGTGCGGCTTCCGCGAGCCGCTCCTTCTCCGCGGCCTCGGCCTCTGCCTACACCAGCTTCCTCTCCGCGGCTGTAGCGGCCCTGTCCGCCTCCACCTTCGCCAGATGGTCGGCTTCTTCTTCACGCGCCTCCCGCGCGTTCCGCTCTGTCGCCTCCCGGAGGTCGGCGGGCGGGTCAATTCACCGGCTGGTGGAGGAGGTCGCCGCTGACCTGATGACCGAGGCGGCGCTCGACTTCTCGAGGGTCAGCAGGGCCCGGAAATAAGAAGACAAGTCTAAAAAACTTTTAGGCTGGATTGGCAAGAGGACGGAAAACATGAAAAGGATACTTACGCCGACACCATGACTGGCACCTTCAGCTGCCTCTGATACTTGGCCACCTTGGCCGCGGCTTCTTTCCGCCTGCTCGCCGCGGTCGGGTTCTTGGGCTTCTGCGGGGCGATGCCGAACAGGGCAGCGCCTTGCCTTCGCTTGCGTTTGCCGCCTCGGGCGGGCGGCCCAGTAGAGGGGCCTACGCCGATGTTGGCAGTGCTCCGGGCGGGGCGCGGCTCGTCTTCATCATTGTCATCGTCGGGCCAAGTCTCCACGCTGCCGCCCTCTTCGGAGCTGCCTGCTCTACCGCCGCCGCCGCCTGTTGCGTCGTCCGCCAGGGCGGCCGCCCCCAAGTCGAGGTCGTCCAAGTCGCTCACCGCCATGTCCAATAGGTAGTCACCACCCGGCCCCATGGTGGCGGCCGTCGTCTCAGACATATAAATCTGCACTCAGAAGGGAGTCGCATCACGACAAGAACAAGACTGAAAAAACAGATCAGAAGGATGAAGAAACTTACGGCAGGCGGCGGATCATCACGCGAGTACGGCCGCTTCCCGTACCGCCACTCTACCTCCGACACCTTGAGGTCGGAGATCTCATTCACCATCCGCGCGACCTCAGCAGTCGGCATCTGCTTCGTGCACAGCCGGCTGGGGTCGCGGTGCCCGCTCATCAGGAAGATTGGATGAGGGCGGCCCTGGAGCGGGAGAACCCGGCGCTCGACGAAGCCGATCAGGAGGTCGGAGGCCACGAGGCCCTCCGACTCCTGGAGCACTCGGAGTCGGCCTATGGCGGCCGCTGCATCCGGCGACACTAGCTTCGGCTTGTAGCCCCAATTGGGCCGAGCCCCAGTGGGAGGGCCGGCCTCGTAGGCCGGCAGGTTGATGAAGTCGACGGCCGGGTCGACGTTCTCAACGTAGAAGTATGACTGCTGCCACATCTTCACAGACTGCGCCAGCTTGATGACGGGGAAGGCGTTCCGCTTAACTGGCCGGCGCACGGCGACGAACCCGCCGCACTCGGCCGCCGTATCCTTGGCGGAGGTGCCGAGCTTCCCGTAGAAGAACTCTCCCCATAGCTCGAGTGTGGGGAGGATGCCGATGTAGCCCTCGCACGCCATGACGAAGGCGGAGAGCAGGGTCACGGCATTGGGCGTGAGATGATGAGGTTGGAGGTTGTTGAAGCCGAGGAAGGAGCAGAGGAAGCCGCTTACCGGAAGGCCGAAGCCACGGAGGAAGTGCGAGCGGAAGACGACCTGCTCGTTCCCCCTCGGCGCCGGTGAGATCTCTTCCTCCGGCGGCATCCGCGCCTTGACTAATGCCGCGTTAGGCATCCGGCGCGTGTCGCGGAGGAAGATGTGATCCTCGATCACCGTCGACCCCTCCCAATCGCCGCCCTTCTCGCGCGCCATGGCTTCGGGCGGGCCGCATGAGGAGGAGGGGTGCGTCGGCGACGAACGGCGGCAGCTCCACAGCAGCACGAAGCAGCAACGGCAGCTATGGAGGAGAGAGCAGAGGAAGAAGAGAGAGTGGGAGGGGGCGCGCAAGCTTTGCCGCACCCCTCCCTCCCCCCTACTTATAGCCCTCGGGCTATGAAGCCGAGGGGGCAAGGCGTGGGTTGTGGGATTAACTGCGCCCACGACCCCACGACCCCCATTTACCGCGCGCATTCACCACGCCTCGAGCGGTCGTGGGAATTACAGTCGTCCCCCTCAGCACAGCAGATCCGCCCGGGTGTCGAGGTGCGGTAGTGGCAGGCCCGGCCCATTGTCACATCCCGTCAGGGGCATGGGGTGACGGGCTAGCGTGCGCCGCATGGCGTGTCTGCGGCGGGCGGCGGCACGGGAAGCTTAGCAGGCACGCCACCTGTTTTCCCGCTTTCGAGTTCAAAATCGACCAACAGCCCCGCCTAGACGAAGCCAGCTTCGGCAGCCGGCCAACCACAAGATGAATCAACGCTCTCCTGGATCTCGGTGAGGGAGGAAGCCGTTGAGACTTCGCGGCCCCTCGACCACAACGCCTCACCGGCTTCGGGGACTACTGTCGGAGTAATGGGCCACGGGTAGCTTCACCCGAGTCCCTGGATTTATCAAGACTTTGGGCCAGCTTCACCTTGTTGTGCCCCAAGATGAAGCTCTGCCCTCTGAGGGCCGGCTAGCTTAACAGCCGGCCACCAGAGGGCGGCCAACCACCAGCAGACGGCATCACGAGCGGCCGGGCCCTGCCAACCGGCCTCTAGGGAGGACGACATCAAGCAGACGGCCACCGCGCGCCCTCAGAGTTTGTGCCCCCATCAAGAGGACGAGATGGGGCATGGCAATAGTGAAGCCCTCACCCCCGAATCCTAGGGTTGGCGGGGCCACAGTGTCCCGTACGGGCGGAGATCTCTGCACAGCGTGGCACTGTTGCCACTCTCCCTTGACATCACTCTAGGCAGGTGGAGCCCTGCTCCGCACGACGGCCTCTCGGTACGGCCCGCAGGCTGCGGGCCCTACCGGGCAGTGACATCCCAAAAGACGGCACAACCCGAACCGGTCGGACCAGAGGAGGGCCAGCCTCCAGCAGGTGGCCGTCCCCTCTCTCGAAGCCCGTGCACCATTAACCTGATGAGACCAGGTGTGGCTACAGTGATCTCCCACCAAGCGGCGGGATTGTAGCCGCACTGAGCTGACCAAGCCAGCGTCATTAGCAGTACGGCTACAGTGAGCAGCCACCAACCGCACTCGCCAACAAGGGAGCGGCCTTCAGCTCCGTGCACAGACATCGGCGGGGCCCACCAGGCGGCTGGCCCTAGTAGTCGGCGGGGAAGCCGGAGGCCGGAAACGCTGACAGCCGGGCCCGGCAGCCGGCCAGATTACCGTTGTACCCCTGGGGGTAGGCCTATATAAACCCCCAGGGCACCCATGCAAATAGTTCCCATCCCATTAGACCTAGCCACATCCCTAGAGCGGGAGAGAGCTAGCCTTGCCTTCTCCTTGTTGGGGAACGTTGCATAAAATAAAAAATTTCCTACGTTCACCTAGATCAATCTATGAGTTCATCCAGCAACGAGAGAGAGGATTGCATCTACATACCCTTGTAGATCGCGAGCGGAATAGTTCAAGAGAACGGGGTTGAGGTAGTCATACACGTCGTGATCCAATCACCGGAGATCCTAGCGCCGAATGGACGGCATCTCCGCATTCAACACACGTACGGTTAGCGTGACGTCTCCTCCTTCTCGATCCAGCAAGGGGGAAGGAGAGGTTGATGAAGATCCAGCAGCACGACGGCGTGGTGGTGGATGCAGCAAGGATCCGGCAGGGCTTCGCCAAGGGTCTGCGGGAGGAGGAGGTGTAGCAAGGGGGAAGGGAGGCGCCAAGATGCAGGGTCCGGCTGCCCTCCCTCCCCCCCTCTTTATATAGGGTCCCCAAGGGGGGCGTCGGCCCTAGGAGATGGGATCTCCTAAGGGGGGAGGCGGCCAAGGGGGGAACTTGCCCCCCAAGGCAAGTGGAGGCGCCCCCTCCCCTAGGGTTCCCAACCCTAGGCGCAGGGGGGCCCGAGGGGGGGCGCACCAGCCCACCAGGGGCTGGTCCCCTCCCCACTTCAGCCCACGGGTCCCTCCGGGATAGGTGGCCCCACCCGATGGACCCCCGGGACCCTTCCGGTGGTCCCAGTATAATGCCGGTGACCCCCGAATTTCTCCCGATGGCCGAAACAGCACTTCCTATATATAATTCTTCACCTCCGGACTATTCCGGAACTCCTCGTGACGTCCGGGAGCTCATCCGGGACTCCGAACAACTTTCGGTTTGCTGCATACTAATATCTCTACAACCCTAGCATCACCGAACCTTAAGTGTGTAGACCCTACGGGTTCGGGAGATATGTAGACATGACCGAGATGCCTCTCCGGTCAATAACCAACAGAGGGATCTGGATACCCATGTTGGCTCCCACATACTCCTCGATGATCTCATCGGATGAACCACGATGTCGAGGATTCAATCAACCCCGTATTCAATTCCCTTTGTCAATCGGTACGTTACTTGTCCGAGACTCGATCGTCAAGATCCCAATACCTCGCTTAGTCTCGTTACGCAAGTCACTTTACTCGCATCAGTAATGCATGATCCCGTGACCGCACACTTGGTCACATTGAGCTCATTATGATGATGCATTACCGAGTGGGCCCAAAGATACCTCTCCGTCATACGGAGTGACAAATCCCAGTCACGATTCGTGCCAACCCAAAAGACACTTTCGGAGATACCCATAGTGCACCTTTATAGCCACCCAGTTACGTTGTGACGTTCGGTACACCCAAAGCACTCCTACAGTATCCGGGAGTTGCACAATCTCATGGTCTAAGGAAATGATACTTGACATTTGGAAAAGCTCTAGCTAAACAAACTACATGATCTTTGAGCTATGCTTAGAATTGGGTCTTGTCCATCACATCATTCTCCTAATGATGTGATCCCATTATCAATGACATCCAATGCCCATAGTCAGGAAACCATGACTATTTGTTGATCAACAAGCTAGTACTTGGATTGGTCGGATCGTGAAGACGTACGACTACATCAACCGCGTTGTCATAACGCTTCCGCTTACTGTCTACGAGGGTACGTGGACAACACTCAACCCTCTCGTTGCTATGCATCACCATGATCTTGCGTGTGCGTAGGAAATTTTTTGAAATTACTACGTTACCCAACAGTGGCATCCGAGCCTGGTTTTATGCGTAGATGTCATATGCACGAGTAGAACACAAGTGAGTTGTGGGCGATACAAGTCATCCTTCTTACCAGCATGTCATACTTTGGTTCGGCGGTATTGTGAGACGAAGCGGCCCGGACCGACATTACGCGTACGCTTACGCGAGACTAGTTTCACCGTTACGAGCACTTGTGCTTAAAGGTGGCTGGCGGGTGTCTGTCTCTCTCACTTTAGCTGAATCGAGTGTGGCTACGCCCGGTCCTTGCGAAGGTTAAAACAGCACTAACTTGACGAACTATCGTTGTGGTTTCGATGCGTAGGTAAGAACGGTTCTTGCTAAGCCCGTAGCAGCCACGTAAAATTTGCAACAGCAAAGTAGAGGACGTCTAACTTGTTTTTGCAGGGCATGTTGTGATGTGATATGGTCAAAACGTGATGCTATATTTTATTGTATGAGATGATCATGTTTTGTAACCGAGTTATCAGCAACTGGCAGGAGCCATATGGTTGTCGCTTTATTGTATGAAATGCAAACGCCCTGTAATTGCTTTACTTTATCACTAAGTAGTAGCGATAGTCGTAGAAGCAATAGATGGCGTAACGACAATGATGCTACGATGGAGATCAAGGTGTCGCGCCAGTGATGATGGTGATCACGATGGTGCTTCGGAGATGGAGATCACAAGCGCAAGGTGATGATGGCCATATCATATCACTTATATTGATTGCATGTGATGTTTATCCTTTATGCATCTTATCTTGCTTTGATTGACGGTAGCATTTTAAGATGATCTCTCACTAAATTATCAAGAAGTGTTCTCCCTAAGTATGCAACGTTGCGAAAGTTCTTCGTGCTGAGACACCACGTGATGATCGGGTGTGATAGGCTCTATGTTCAAATACAACGGGTGCAAAACAGTTGCACACGCGGAATACTCAGGTTAAACTTGAAGAGCCTAGCATATAATAGATATGGCCTCGGAACACGGAGACCGAAAGGTCGAGCGTGAATCATATAGTAGATATGATCAACATATTGATGTTCATCGTTGAAACTACTCCATCTCACATGACGATCGGACATGATGTAGTTGATATGGATCACATAATCACTTAGATGATTAGAGGGATGTCTATCTAAGTGGGAGTTCTTAAGTAATATGATTAATTGAACTTAAATTTATCATGAACTTAGTACCTGATAGTATTTTGCTTGTCTATGTTTGTTGTAGATAGATGGCTCGTGTTGTTGTTCCGTTGAATTTTAATGCGTTCTTTGAGAAAGCAAAGTTGAAAGATGATGGTAGCAATTACACGGACTGGGTCCGTAACCTGAGGATTATCCTCATTGCTGCACAGAAGAATTACGTCCTGGAAGCACCGCTGGGTGCCAGGCCTGCTATATATAATTCTCCTGATGGCCAAAACAGCACTTCCTATATATAATTCTTCACCTCCGGACTATTCCGGAACTCCTCGTGACGTCCGGGATCTCATCCGGGACTCCAAACAACTTTCGGTTTGCTTCATACTAATATCTCTACAACCCTAGCGTCACCGAACCTTAAGTGTGTAGACCCTACGGGTTCGGGAGATATGCAGACATGACCGAGATGCCTCTCCGGTCAATAACCAACAGCGGGATCTGGATACCCATGTTGGCTCCCACATACTCCTCGATGATCTCATCGGATGAACCACGATGTCGAGGATTCAATCAACCCCGTATTCAATTCCCTTTGTCAATCGGTACGTTACTTGTCCGAGACTCGATCGTCGGTATCCCAATACCTCGTTTAGTCTCGTTACCGGCAAGTCACTTTACTCGTACCGTAATGCATGATCCGTGACGGCACACTTGGTCACATTGAGCTCATTATGATGATGCATTACCGAGTGGGCCCAGAGATACCTCTCCGTCATACGGAGTGACAAATCCCAGTCTCGATTCGTGCCAACCCAACAGACACTTTCGGAGATACCCGTAGTGCACCTTTATAGCCACCCAGTTACGTTGTGACGTTTGGTACACCCAAAGCACTCCTACGGTATCCGGGAGTTGCACAATCTCATGGTCTAAGGAAATGATACTTGACATTTGGAAAAGCTCTAGCTAAACGAACTACACGATCTTTGAGCTATGCTTAGAATTGGGTCTTGTCCATCACATCATTCTCCTAATGATGTGATCCCGTTATCAATGACATCCAATGCCCATAGTTAGGAAACCATGACTATTTGTTGATCAACAAGCTAGTCTACTAGAGGCTCACTAGGGACTTGTTGTGGTCTATGTATTCACACGTGTATTACGATTTCCGGATAATACAGTTATAGCATGAATAATAGACAATTATCATGAACACAGAAATATAATAATAACCATTTTATTATTGCCTCTAGGGCATATTTCCAACACTCCTACCTCTAGCATACAACTCAAGGAGCAACTCTGTATCACTTGTGCCTATAGTGATCATGCGGAGACCCCGCAGAGCAGGACTAGGGGTGTTATCTCCTAGGAGAGCCCCGAACCTGGGTAAAGTACGCCGGAGTTCGTGTCTACGCCTCATCCCGCTTCCGGGCACCGGGGACGTTCTACTCGCTCCCACCATGATAAGCCATCCTTTGGCATATGTCGCACCCAACCCCCGACATGTTAGCTTGTAATTTATATCAATTTCAAATAGACATGGCATAGTACTCTCACTTTCATGGTTGCAAAAGCTTTTACCCTTGAAGATTCAGTCTCACGGGGCTTCGAAGGTCATGTCGTACGATGAGTGGCACACACCGTACATCGAGATGACATGAATCCTCTCTTTCATTCAACTTGTCAGCCGGTCGATGCCAAACCTGAACATTGCGGCAATCACCTTGCTTGTGGATCGGTGGAGGCTAGAGAAGCACAATTTCCACCTCCGGACCAGGGAGATGACTGTGACACTTCAAGATGTTTTCATGATCCTTACACTTCCTATTGAGGGGAAGCCTGTGTGTATGAACACCGATTCTGATGATGGAGGCCCTTATTGGTATGGCTCCTGCGGAGCCGACGCCAACAGAAGGAAGAGAGAAGAAAGAAAGAGTCACAACCGACGCTCCTTACATGTGGACCATGGCGAACTTTTCGCATTGCCCTCATGACACTAATGATGAGGTGGTCCAGAGGCATGCTCGCATGTACATGTGGTATGATCTATCTAGGACTCTCTTCGTTGACGGCGGTGGCAAGATGATACGTCTCCAACATATCTATAATTTTTGTTTGTCCCATGCTGTTATATTATCATTCTTGGATGTTTTACAATCATTTTATAGAAACTTTATATCATTTTTGGGGCTAACTTATTGACATAGTGCCCAGTGCCAGTTGTTGTTTTTTGCTTGTTTTTTACTTCGTAGAAAATCAATACCAAACGGAGTCCAAACGCAGTGAAACTTTTTGGAGAATTTTTCTGGACCAGAAGACACCGGTTGGTGGCCACCCGCACCGCCTCTTTACCCTATAAATCCCCAAATATTCCAGAAACCCTAGGGGAGTCGACAAAACACAATTCCAGCAACCGCAAGTTCCAAAACCACGAGATCCAATCTAGACACCATCACAGAGGGGTTCATCATCCTCATTGGTGCGTCTCCGATGATGCGTGAGTAGTTCATCATAGACCTATGCGTCCGTAGGTAGTAGCTAGATGGCTTCCTCTCTCTCTTTTGATTCTCAATACAATGCTCTCTTGGAGATCTATTTGATGTAACTTTTTTTGCAGTGTGTTTGTTGGGATCCGATGAATTTTGAGTTTATGATCAGATTTTTTATCCATGAATATTATTTGAGTCTTCTTTGATCTCTTATTATGCATGATTATTTATATCCTCGTATTTCTTCTTAGAATCTTTGGTTTAGTTACGCCAATTAGATCGATTTTTCTTGCCATGAAAAGAGGTGCTTTGTGATGGTTTCAATCGTGCTGTGTTCTTTCCCAGTGACAGAAGGGGCAGCAAGACACGCATGTATCGTTACTTTTAGGGATAACAAGATGGGGGCTATTCCTACATGAATAGATCTTGTCTATATCATATCATAGTTTTTATTGCATTACTCCATTTTTCCATGAACTTAATACACTAGATACATGTTGGATAGCAGTCGATGTGTGGAGTAACAGTAGTAGATGCAGGCAGGAGTCGGTCTACTAATCTTGGTCGTGATGCCTATATATTGATCATTGCCTTGGATATCGTCATAACTATTCAATTTTCTATCAATTGCCCAACAGTAATTTGTTTACCAACCGTGTGCTATTTCTTGAGATAAGCCGCTAGTGAAATCTACGGCCCCGGGTCTATTCTTTATTATATTTGCTTTTCAATCTATTATTTGCCACTTTTATTTTCCGATATATTTCTTGGACGCCCGAAAGATGTAGGATACAAGACCTGGGACGAACAGGACAACCATCTACGACTCCCCATTTGGGCTTACAAAGTGGGACGTAGTATCGGAGATGATGAGCGATGTCAGTATCATATACGTGTAGTACACCAACGAGATGAATACGCTTACCGCTGAGCAGGTAAACATTGAGATAACATCACTCAGTGCTATGAATCCGAAGTGCTGTGAAGAAAGAAATCTTTGGGTTATGCGGTGCCAACTGATATGCAGTTGGGCGGTTGAGCTTCACTTGCCACATCGTGTGTATCGATAGTGGGGCCGGGCCTAGCTCCGGGATGCCACGCTGGTCAGATGTGCAGTACTTATCAGTTAGGTGCAACACAGTGTAGTGTGACGCCTGGTTGCCTTGTCCGGACCGTTGGACCCTGGTCGGCCACAAACACGAGGACTTCTGTCTTGCACGAGTGATGAGTTTACCAACCTAGTTTGTCACACGGTTGACGCATGCAGAGGATCACGACCCCGTCCACCCACCCACCCACCCACCCGGTCAGCCACCTCGTGTTCTTCCTTCCCATCCCCGTCCCGGTTGCCGAGGACAGGAGGAGTGGAGTGGCAAACATCGCATATCCCCGCAACGCCAAGCCAAAAGCGAATCCACCCCGCTTCCCCTGCTTTCCTCCCTAATTTTAGCAGCATGGAGGGGGGACGACCGATCCATGGGGGCCGCTGATTAAATGAGGCCAGCAGATCGCGGTGCGCCCCCCGTCTCCGTCTTCGTCGCCGCCCCCGTCTCCGTCGCGGTCTTCGTCTCCTCCTTCGTCGCCGCCGCCGTCGTCGTCGTCTCCCCCGAGGTGAGACCCGCTCCGCCATCTCTCTTCTGTTCCTCAGCATCCCGCCCAGACCCAGCACGGCCCCTTCCGCCTCTTCTCCGGCTCCGAGATATGGAGGAGCGGCAGGCAGCGGCGAGCGAGATTTGGTTGGCGCCTGCCGATTTGCCAAGGGATTCGGTCCGAGCCACCAATCGGGGCGGGGAGTCGCCATAGGCGGCGGCGTGTAGGGTAGGGTAAGGCGGCCTCTCTTGTTTTTCTGGTCACTGCGATGCTGGCCAAATTGCATGGCATTGGCAGTGTGACCCGGGGTGCAGTTTCAGTCCGATTTGGGTGACTGCTGCTTGCTTCTGAACGATGGTAACATGGTGTGTGGGGATTCGGATTGGTTGGACACCAAATTGGGCATACAGATGATCCTCGTGCGCAGGGGTGTGGCATTTCAGTTTGATCCGGGCAACAGGGGCTTGCCATCTTACTTGTGCTGCTAATAGAAATACTTATGAGTTTTGCACATCATGGTCACCCAACCGGGCATAGAGATCATCGGCCTGTGAGAGAGTGGCCGTAGTTGTCGGAATCTTGACTACTTTTTATATGGTTGATACATAGGGGTACCTATGCTGTTGACAGTACACTAGCAGTTAGATCATGCTTCTTGGGGTTTTCTGGCAAGAATGCTGTGGCACTAGATGATGCTGGCTCTGCTCTGCTATTATGCTGCACTTTCATTTTCTTCCTTATTTGGTTGATGCAAATCAGCAAATGCAATAGCGGCTTGTTTATCTTGGCGTGTACTGTCAATTTCACGGCTCCATGTCTTGTCCTATATGTATATGAATGTGTACATTTAAAGAACAAGTCAGTTGCGTCACAAATTTACAGAAGGCCGTGTGTAGCTGTAACTCATCCCCATTCTACTTTGTAGACTGAGAATCTTACCTGTATGTTTATTTTGCCGAGGTTATGTCGCTTCCTGTACCACTTCTCCTTGTTTACTTATTTTCTGTTCCCTCTTGCATAATGCAGGTTGCATTCAGCTTCCGATATTGCCGTGTTCCCCAGGAAGAGAGGGTACTTGGGGCACTCTCATATGCTTCTCCAAGACTCGCTCATTTCTTTCCTTGTCAATGAAACAAGACAGTCGCATGGCGGGAAACTCGGTGAATCTGCCTCATGTAACTAGAAGAAGAAGTACTCTGGCTTTCAAGTTCCTGATACCCTTCGTTCTAGTTCTTTCAGTTTCTGTTATTGCTGTCACCCAGTACTTCCAAAGTATCTCCTACTTTCTGCGGCCGCTGTGGGACACACCACCAAAGCCCTTCACCCGTATCCCGCACTACTATGCCCCTAATATGTCCATGCACCAGCTGTGTCAGCTCCATGGCTGGGGTATCCTCTCCTCCCCTCGCCGTGTCTTTGATGCTGTTCTCTTCAGCAATGAGCTCGATGTTCTGGAAATCCGCTACCATGAGCTCTTTCCATATGTTGACAGGTTTGTCATCCTTGAGGCGAATGCTACCTTCACTGGCATCCCAAAGTCACTCACCTTCTTTGAAAACCTCAACCGTTTCGCATTTGCTAGCTCAAAGATTGTCTATGACATGCTTCCCATTGGAGAGTTGGATCCTGATTCTCGCCGAATGCCCTTCCTTGTAGAAGCTGGTCACCGCCGTGCACTTAACAACCTGCTAAAAAGATCAGGCATTGCTGTGGGGGATGTCTTGATCATGGCTGATGCCGATGAGATCCCCAGTCCTGAAACCGTGCAGTTGCTGAAGTGGTGTGATGGAATACCACCAATCATGCATCTCGAGCTAAAAAACTACATGTACTCCTTTGAATTTCATGTGGATCAGAACAGCTGGAGAACGACAGCGCATGTGTTCACCGAGCGGACCAAGTATCAACACTCCCGCCAGACCGACCTGATGCTGGCCGACGCGGGTTGGCACTGCAGCTTCTGCTTCAGGGAGATCAACGAGTTTGCTTTCAAGATGAAGGCATACAGCCATGCAGACCGGGTGAAACATGACATCTTCCTGAACCCGGACAGGATCCAGAGAGTCATATGCAATGGGGATAACATTTTTGACATGCTACCTGAGGAGTACACGTTTAGTGATCTCTTCAAGAAGATGGGGCCGATACCGAGGTCAGCGTCCGCTGTTCATCTTCCATCCTATTTGATCAGGAACGCGGACAGCTACAGGTTCTTACTTCCTGGTGGGTGCTTGAGACCGGGCTAAATCAGAAGTGTCTTGTAACTTGTTAGTCAACAGTATTACTTTTAGATGCAATGTTGTTGTTACTGTGGAAATAGGTGTGTTTTGTTTAATGTGGAGCAGTAATAGATTTAGATAGGATTGTAGAAACTTTCTGTCTGTGTGTGTGTGTTCAAGGAACCATGTGAACTTCAGCTTAGAATTCACCTAAGGTGATACAAAGGTAAAATAGCGACAGGGATCGCCGCCCTTTTGGGTTCATCCTGATGAGCAGGAAGCACATCAATGATGTAATTTGTTCTTGATCTAAATAAGGAGAGAATGATGCCATTGTATTCTCTACTGGAATCAATGGAACAGGCTACAAAATGCAGATATACATAGTTAGCTGCTCTTATTCGATTATATCCTCTGCATTGTTTGCATGCTAATCTATGTAAGTCCTTTTTTTTCCCTGTCATTTAGTTGTAATCATATATATAATCATTTATGTTTTCCTTAACCTAGAACATGAAAAGTCTATTTTACTCCCTTAAAGTATTGGCATTAGCACTTCACCCCCTCATCTGTCCGAGGCTTGGAACTGTAAATGGAAAATCAGGAGAAAATGTAGCGATGAGCTGGACAACATAATACAGGAACAAACAAAACAAAACTATACACGTGCTAGCCGATTTGCACAATTATTATTCAGTAATTTTCAGCAGAGAGTTTCATTTGATTTTCAGATCATCAATGGCATCAAGCTTGTGCTTCCTGATGATCATACCCACTCATGTTAGCTTCTGGTATATAACATGGCTCTATGTAAAATTTGATCTGTTTGCAGCTTGTCAACACTTTCTTCAAGCTGCCCAAAAGTTGCTGGGAAATAAAACTTTATTGATCATTTGAACCTCGAAAAGGAACATGTGTGATAAAATATAAGAAAATCATTCAGCTTGATCCCCTTCCAGATATTTCTGTCATCTGCTCTTTCCCTCTAGGATCTGACACATTGTTACTATTTCGTCGACATGTCATGTTTCTTTCTTTCCACTTTCTTTCCACTTTCTTTAATATACATCGCTATTTCGTCGACTTCATGACACTGTCTTTAGCATGGAAAAATATTGCATTGTGCAAAAGTCGATGCAAAACCAGGACTTCATTTATCTGATGTGCATTGTGCAACAACTTTAATTGGTTAAAGCTTTAAGATGTCTGCATTTCTATCCATGTAATGTACTCTCCACATATTGAATGATGCATATCTTCCATCAAGTCTCAATAGTGCTTTTGAAGGTACAACGCATCTTTGCATCTTCTAGATATAATTGCATCATACTCACTTTCTTCTACATAGTTTTTCTTTTCTTTCAATACGGTCTGCTCATCCATGGCTATAAGAAGAGAAGCCTCTAATCTATTTGGATCTGCACCGTCTCTCCTCTCCGCCAGCTTCAAACATGGAGGCTCTCAAGGTCAAGATGCCAGACTTGTGCGTCCTCTTGCTCATGGCACTCCTGTTGCTTCCTGGTAAGCCTTGCCTGGAATAATTATCCGAACAATATATAACAGTTTTTCAGTAGTCTATTCTTTTTCTGATGCTGCTGTGCAAAATGATGTTCTTATTTTTACTGCAGGGTCCGAAGGTCATACCTGCGCGACGGTCAGCCGGACCTACATTACTTTCTTATGTGTGCGTGACACATGCGTCAAGCACTGCCACGGCGAGGGCTACACAGCAGGGAAGTGTGTGATCACCTCCTTAGAACCTCCCATGTTAGTCTGCTTCTGCATGAAACCCTGCTGATGATGCTTCTGAAGCAGTAATATTCATGTGTGTGTTTAAGGAACTATATCTGTGAACTTCTATGTCGTATTTGCTATGATGAGCAGATCGACATAGAGTTCACCTAAGGCGACGTAATAAAGGTAATATTGCAATGGAGTTCTCGGCCCTTTTGGGTTCATTCTGATGAGCAGCTACAGATGCAGAGATAGAGATATAGCTGTGTTGTGATGCGATTATATCTTCTGGATAATGTGTTCTAGCACATTGTTTGACAAAAAGAAGAAAGCAAAACATGATATCTACCTCAGACCGAGGGTCTCAAGTCTTTTCCTCTCTGCATTGTTTTCATAGTTCTGTAGGCCTTTTTAGGGACATAAAAACTGCAACGTTTGCCGTGGTATCATCATGACCTCAAGCATGCTGCAAAAGCCTCGCTGTGGCATTTTGCAGTGAACGTTCATTCTAGACATAACTTCTCTGATTTGATCATATCTTCTGCATCGTTTGCGTGTTAATCCATGTCTGATGTCACTTGAACATTGAAAGAACAGTCTCCAATGGACAAACATTGCAGCCTAAACACATAACTCCCTCCCTCAAAATAAGAATATATAACTAAATAATTCTATTTCAGTACATTTATAATCATATTTCATAAATATATTGTTTTCCCCCTTAAATTATTGTCATTAGCACTTCACCCCTAATCTTTGTCTGTGGCTTGGAATAGTAAATGCAAAATCAGGAGAAAAAGTATTGATGAGCTGGACAACAGAATACACAGTAACAACTAAAAACACAAATACTATTTAAGCTCTAGCCGCTTTAGATAATTATTATTTAATAATAAACAACGGAAATGTTAACGCCCACACATGTGTGCGTTTGCACATTGCCCACACGCCTCTATCACCACTCATTTTGCCATGTATGAATAGATGACATCAGCAGAATTTTTTATGGTTTTCGACTTAAAAATGTTGTATCTCCTAAATAAAAAAGCGAACTAAAAACACGTTTTCACCATTAAATCCGTCTCGACGAGATCTTCAAAACTAGACACCATGTTGATATGTTTCGACGAATTTTTTTTTTTTTTGCCAGAAGTTGCCACGATGTTTACAGATCGTGGCAATTTTAGTATTTTGATGATGGCAACTCCAGTACTTTGACCATACAAATTATTTTTTGTATGAACCATGGCAATTTTACGTGCATGTATCATGGCAATTTTAGTTTATGGTTCATGGCAAGTCTAGTTTCTTAATTCCCCGTTTTAAAAATGTCAAAATTTACTTTTAAATGTAGAAGAAAATAGCTGAAACATATCATGGCAACTTCAGTGTAAACATCAATGGCAATTCATATGCAATAGACATGGCAACTTTTAATCCAATTTTTTTTTCATCAAAACATATCAACATGGGATCTAGTTTGAAGATCTCATCGCGAGGGATTTAATGGTGAAAATGGATTTTCAATAGGATTTTTCGTTTAAGAGATAAAACATTTTAAAAATTGAAAATCCAAAAAGATTCCTGCATGCATGCACGCGATGACGTGGCAATCTGTTTACATTAGAGACGTGTGGTGCGTCTTCCTTCCTGCCACACATGTGGCAGTTAGCGCGACCCATAAACAAACCAAATGGGTCAACTCTATCTAGACCAAAAGTTTCAGCATCTGCCAATGTACAACACATAGTTGCATCATCCCTATGTTTGTTTACATTCCATAAAGTCTCAAGAGTGCTTGAAGGTACAACACATCTTTGCATCATCCAGATAGAACTGTGTCTTCTAGACATACTTTTTCTTTTCTTTTAATATGGCCCGCTCATCCACTACTATAAGAAGAGAAGCCGTAAACACATTTGGATCTGCGCCGTCTCCTCTCATCTAGCTTCATTTCCTCTTTGGGTGCTCATACCTCGAGCCATGGCGGTCCTCAAGGCCAAGATGCCAGCCTTGTGCTCCCTCTTGCTCATGGCACTCCTGTTGTTTCCTGGTAAGCCTTGACCGGAATAACAATCTGAGGAATATAACATCTTCTCGGTGTCCTATTCTTTTCTTTGATGCCGCTGCGCAAAATGATGTCCTTATTTTTACTGCAGGATCTGAAGGCAAGACTTGCTCGGAGGTCAGCAGGACCTACACTCCTCTCTTATGTGGGGATGACACATGTGCTACTCACTGCCACAAGGAGGGCTTCCCTGGATCGAAGTGTGTGATCACCTCCTTCGACCCTCCCTTCTCAATCTGCCTCTGCAAGAAACCTTGCTGATGATGCTTGTGGAGCAGTAATATATCGTTTGTGTGTTTAATGAACTATATGTGTGGACTTCTATGTTGTATTTGCTGTGATGAGCAGATCAACATAGAATTCACGCGAGGCAACATAATAAAGGTGGAATTGCGACAGAGTTCGCCGCCCTTTTGTGCTTTATCCTGATGAGCAGCTACAAATGCAGAGACAGAGATATGGCTGTTCTGATGCGATTATATCTTCTGGGGTGTCTGCATGTGAATCAATCTCTAGTGTTTGACACTGTTAAATTATCCGGATAATGTGTGCTAGATGTATTTTGTATCTGTATGATCGAGAAGCTGAAATGCTCAACGTACACCGTACATGGTAAGTGCAAATCATGGTTAATTGTGTCTGCATGGTGAGTTTGTGCAATGAATTTGTAGTTGGTGCTGGATGTGCTTGATGGTATAAAAGAACCAAGCCAGCTAGATGTCGGCAGTGGTGGAGACAGGCCTGGGGCAGCTGGGGCTATAGCCCCAGGCCTACTAAAAAATTCCCCTGTAATTCCTTTAGAGAAAGCATAGAAAATCATAGAAGTTTTTCACTCACATAGTTTAGCCCCAGGCGCAATCTGCTTCTAGTTCCGCCACTGGATGTCGGTGTTTCCCCTTCGCGTCTTTACTAGACCTGAAGCTATAGTCTGAAAGCATGCTGATCAATAGAATAAGAGCTCCTTCAATAGAATTTAAAGCTTTCCGGTCAATAGAATAAGAGCTTCATCAGCGTCCCAACCAAGCCTATAAGATCATGGTGTTATTCTCTTGGTTCAATTCTTTGTAGGCATGAACAATTGGACACTAGAGTTTGCTCAAAACTACTGAGATTTCATCTCCTCTGGTAAACAGACTTGCTTCATGTATATTATAAACTTCGTGTAAACCGATTAATAAAGTGCTCTAGTTTTTTGTACAGTGGAGAGCTGTGAAATTTGAAAAAAGAAGAAAGCAAAACATTAAGATAGTTGGTGCTAGCTCTGTCAGCTTCCTCTTTGGCCTCCAGATCTTTCTCACTAAAGATGATATCCACGCAAGACCTAGAATCTTGAGTCTGTTCCTCTTTGAATAGTTTCCATAGTTATGTAGACCTTTCTTACGGCCACAACAATTGCCACGTTTGCCACGTTTGCCATGATATCATCATGACCTCAAGCATGCTGCATAACCGTTCGATTCGACGACACAGGGTAGGGTCGCGCTGTAGTATTTTGGAGTGAACGGTCGTTTTAGCCGTAACTTCTCTGATTCGATTATATCTTCTGCATTGTTTGCATGCTATGTCTGATGTCACTTGAACATTTAAAGAACACTTTCAGATGGACAAACATTGCAGCCTAATTAAACACATAGCCCCCCATTCAAACTATTGGCATTAGCACTTCACCCGTAATCTTTGTCTCTGTCTTGGAACAGTAAATGGAAAATCAGGAGAAAACAAATTGATGAGTTGGACAACAAAATGCACAGAAATAGCTAAAAACACAAATCTATGCAAGTTCTAGCCGCTTTACATAATTATTATTTAATAATAAACAAACCAAATGGGTCAGCTTTACTTAGGCCCTGCAACGAGAGCCTTAGCTCAGTGGTTGGGCATGCGGTTGTGACACCTAACAACCCGGGTTCGATTCCTAGAATTAACAGCTGCAGGGGTTTTTTCCTCAGTTATTGAGGATCAAGCTTGGTGTGTGGTGGAACTAGGGGCGCAGCTACAGGGTGGCCAGGGTGGGCCGCGGCCCACCCTGGATTTTCGGTCAGTCCACATACCTATTGATCACTGAATGGGCCAGATAAAAAAATAATGGCCCAAAACACTTACATGTTGACGCGAATGTAGCCACAGCCCACAGCGACGCCCTCGTCTACATTGAGCAACGGACTGCATCGAGTCGCAGAACCAGCCGCGGAGCCGCCTCGTCCCTACCTAGTCCCGATGCGCTCCCAGTTGCGGAGCCTCTCCTGCCTCGCCAGTGGCGGTCGCTGCCCTCGCTGGTCACCGGCCGACGCCCAGCCGCCGAGGAGGTTCCCCCCTACCGCCTCTCCTCTACCCCTGCGAGCTGCTTGTGCCCCTGCCCTGCACGGCTGCACCCCTGCCCCCGGCCGCCTGACGCCCCTGCAAAGCCGGCAACGGCTGCCTAGTACCCCAGTCCGGCGACAGCAACTCAGCAGCCGAGCCTGATTTAAGGTCTCAAATACCAAATTCCCACAATTTCTGATTTAGTTTTTTTTTGCTGTGTTATGTTATGCTAGCTATCCAGTAGATGAACCGACCAACAACATAGTTTTGCACATCATTTGTGCGGCTAATAGCTTTATTGAGATTTTAGTGTGCTTGTAAGACCATATTGATCTATTTTTATGTGATATTGATAATTGGTTAGATCATTCATACTCCTATATCGCATTTCTTATCAATTCCTTGCAAAAAATATTCTTATCAAATTTTTTTCTTTATAGCGGACCACCCTGTTCTTAAATTCTAGCTCCGCCACTGGGTGGAACCACTCATCAAGATAATATCTTGGACCATGCTTATCTTGATACTCATACTAAAATGGTTGTGTGCATTCCCAGCGTAGTGGCGCCCAAGTCCAACGCGGAGCTGCTCCGGCGATCTGGTGGCTTTGGCTCCTGTTTCGGCTCAGCAATGGTGACGAGCAGGAGCAGGATCCTTCCCACTGGCTCTCGCGGTTTGGCGGGGTGGGGTGTGGCGGCCCTTCCCCCAGGCTCTAGTGGTGGCGCACGACGGCAGTGGCCGAAGCATTAGGGCTCTCGCCGTGACAGTGCTGCTGTGAGTGCAGTGGCGGAGCTTGGAAGAAAAACCTGGACGGGCCAACTCAAAAGAAAGCACAAGTATATATCTAGTCTGCAATTATCCATGAGTTTATCATTGTTGCTTTTCTGTAAGGTCTTTTGCCTACGCGCGTGATCATCGTCTTTGCTTCTACTCGTACCCTAGCAAGTGACCCAGCAGATGACTCTGGCACTTTGATTCTTTTTTATCGAACAAGAAGGTGGCTCGCTGCTGCAATTTATAGAATGTAATGTATAGTTGAGCGATCAGACTATGATCGAAGTTAGCGAACTCAGAATTTGGGGGAAGAATTAAGATTAATTATGTTGTATAGACTTGCAATTGCAAAGGAATTTAAGATGCAGTGCTTGATTGCTAGTTGCCTTGGCCGCCGGCTGGACGCAGCTCGCTGTGAGGCTGCTCCTGCATGGTTATTGGAACTATGGCGGCTGCTCTCTATTTTGTGCCGGTACTAAACCAAGACGAGAAGTAGACGCATCTCGTTGCAGGTGAAGGACGCTGGGGATTTTGCATCGACAAGTAGACGCTGCATAGTTACTAGGCTGAGCTACAAAAGTATAGGTATTAATATCTTTTGTCAAAATCTTGGGCGGGCCATGGCCCAGGTCTGCCCCAACTGAGCTCCGCCCCTGTGTGAGTGGTCGCTGGATCTGGGGCTTTGAAGGTGGTCTGGCCGGTGCACAGGTTGTTGGTTGGAATCGGTGGCCGGAGCCGGTGATGGCGATGCCCTGGGCACCGTCTCCTTCTTGAAGGCATCATCGAGGTGAAGCTCTCACCTCCTTCCCCTACCTCCAGGGGAAACTCTTGATCAGTCGATCAGATGATGGCGGCGCTCATGTGTCGTCCCCCCTTGGAGCATCATTCTTGGAGGTGTTGATCTGCTTGAGGGACCAGTAGATGGTTTCAGCAGTGGACCAGCGTTGCATGTGATGCATCAAGGACGTGGAGTCTTGGAGGGGTGGCGGGGCCGGGTCTCGGCGATGGATGCGTGATGATGGACGCGCGTAGGGAAGTGGCATTGTCTGGCATCGATGGTAGGCTTGGCAAGGTCAATGCATTGATACCAGTTCTGAAGATGGATAGGCAGGAGATGGTGACGGCAGCCTCTATAGCGTACGCATGCGGTGCCCGCCGAGAGTCCGCTAGACCGGTTTGTGCCCCCGACTGCCATTGGGCGGATTAGTTTTTTCTCGAAAAGGGGGATTCCCCGGCCTCTGCATCAGATAGATGCATACGGCCATCTTATTAATCAAATAAAGTAGTGCCAACAAGGTTCCAAAGGTCTCAAAAAGTAATAAAAAAGCACATAAAGCTCACACAGAGCCAAAGAGGGCTAGAAACATCAACTAGCCTGGAAAAGACGCCACAACCGGCTGGCTAAAACTAGATAGGGATACTAAATGCCTATCCTATTACATGACCGCCATCCAAACCGGTTGAAGATATCCCGAGCTACCATCTCCCAAATGGAAAGACCCAAGAACCAAATGCTCCCGGCCTCCGTCTGGGTGAGTAGCGACCACGAACGGATCAGTGCCGTAGTTCGGAATAAGACCTGCAAAATGTATACATGATATTCTGTTAAAGACCAAATCATTTCTGCAATTCCAGATAGTCCACAGCAAAGCACAGATTCCAACCCGAATATGTCTCGCTAAGTTAGGCTCAATCCGCTGGGAGATGATCGGCGTTGGTGTGAGGTCAGGGCAGGCGGCCCCGATCATGTGCACCTCCTTCCTCATGTTAGTAGGAGTAGCGACAAATGTTGCCAGGAAGATGGCTTCAGACTAATTGATGTATTAATTTGTAAGGCTTTGTTGAATAATTAATAAAAAATGGCTGTATGCATCGCTCAATGCAGAGCCCGGGGGTTGTTCTCCTTTTTGAAACAAATGTGTCAGCTCTATCTAGACCAAAAATTTCAGCATCTGCCAATGTATACAACACACAACTGCATCATCCCTATGTTTGTTTTCATCCATAAAAGCCTCAAGATTGCTTTGAAGGTGCAACACATCACTGCATTATCCAAATAGAAATGCATCTTCAAGATATAATTGCATCACACTCTCTATTTTCTACATAGTTTTTTTTAATATGGTCTGGCCATCCATGACTATAAGAAGAGAAGGCACTAACGTATTTGGATCCGCATTGTCTCCTCTCCGCTAGCTTAATTTCTCCCTTGGGTGTTTATTCTTGAAGACATGGAGGTCTCCAAGATCAAGATGCCAGGCTTGTGCTTGCTGCTGCTCATGCCACTCCTGTTACTTCCTGGTGAGCCTTCCCTGAAATAATTATCTGAAGAATATAAAGGTTTCTCAGTGTTCTATTCTTTGTTCGATGCTGCTAAGCAAAATGGTGTCCTTATTTTGACTGCAGGATCTGAAGCAGGCGATACTTGCAGGGTGTTGAGCAAGACATACACTACTTTCCACTGCGCGGACAATCCATGCCTCGAGCACTGCCACAAGGAGGGCTTCCCTCGTGGGGAGTGTGAGTTCGTCGCCTTAGAACCTCTCGCATTAGTCTGCTTCTGCAGGAGACCCTGCTGATGATGCTTGTGAAGTAATAATACTGTTGTGTGTTTATAAGGAAGTGTATATGTCAAACTTCTATGTCGAATTTGCCGTGACGAGCAGATCAGCATATAATAAAGGTGAAGTTGCAATAGTCTGCTTGCCTTTTGGGTTCATCCTGATGAGCAGGAATCACATTAAGCTCTTGATGGTCCTCTCTGCTGATGAAATCTGTTCTTGGTCCGAGTGAGGAGAGACTGATGCCTTTGTCTCTTGTATTATTGGAATCATCAGAGCATGCTACAAATGCAGAGAAGGCATGGTCGAACGCGCCGTCGAGAAGGTCCTGGATCTACTCAACCCAGCGCAGGTACACCGGAGGTGTTTTGCGCCAGATCACCCGAGGGGATCCGCACCTTTTGCTAGGAATTACAAGCTGATTGAAGGATTGATCGTGAGCTCTGGATGAAAAAATTCAGATCAGAGAAAGCGGCGGCTCTTAGTACCAAAGCTAGGTTCCTGTAGCACCTCCCTGCGTCTCGCCGGGATGTGGATCTCAAACCAAGAAAAATATCTCAGAGAGAGAGAGAGAGAGAGAGAGAGAGAGAGCTTGAAGAAGGGGAAAGGAGCAAGGAGGAAAGCTTGAATAAGGAACAATATTTGTGATTACAGTTCGATGCCCTCACACACACGCCAGCCACACGCTTATATGCCTAATCTACACACGCCACACGGGCTGAGCCACAAAGGCCCAGTAACACACAGGTGGGCCTGGCCCAGGTCGTTGCAAGGACCGGCTTCTTCCCGCTAAATCCTATTTGGCGCCCTCTGCGCCCGCTACAGTACACCGCGCAAACGGGCGCATACCCCCCTCTCTGCTGGGCCGGCCCATCTTGCTTTTTTTTTCAAACGCAAAAAAGGTCTGCTAGTGTTGTGATTCGAACAATAGACGTCCTGCCAAACTTCAAGCTGCGTTAACCACCCCCCATCTGCAGTTCGACGTGCTAGTTTTATCCTTTTTGGTCTTTACTTCCTTCTTTTTTGTTTTTTGTTTTCTCTTTACTTTTTCCTTTTACTTTTTTTCGTTTTCGTTTTTGTTTTTCGTTTTTCTTTTTTCTTTTTCCTTTTTCTTCTTGCTGTGTTCGATGAACTTTTTTCAAATTCGTGAAATGTTTCTTCAAATTTGATGAACTTTTTTCAAATTCGATGAACTTTTTATTGAATTTGATGAACTTTTTCGTATTAGATGAACTTTTTTTCAAATTCGATGAACTTTTTTTCAAATTCGATGAACGTTTTTCAAATTCGATGAACTTTTTTTGAATTCGATGAACTTTTTTCAAATCCAGCGAACTTTTTTTAAAGTCGATGAACTTTTTTCAAATCGGACGAACTTTTTTAAAATTGGATGAACTTTTTTCAAATTCGATGAACTTTTTTTTCAAATTCGACGAACTTTTTTAAAATTTCAAGTTTTTTTTTCAGTTTTGATGAACTTTTTTGAAATTTGATGAGTTATTTTCAAATTCAATGGTTTTTCCCCAAATTCGATGACTTTTGTAAAATTCGATGAACGTATTTTAAATTCGATGAACTTTTTTCTAAGAAAAAGAATACATGTTGTATCCAACTGGTTGTTTTTTCCCTAAGAAAATGAATACATACCATAGCAATTTAGCGACAGAAAAAAAAAAGCAATCGAGCAGGAGCCAGCGATCCAGCGAGCGGCGAGGCGCAGCGATCGACTGAGCGCTGGGAGGCAGCGAGCGGGCGAGCGGGAGGAGCTAGCGAGCGAGCGTAGCTGGGCCTGGCCCAGTCAAGCGACGCAGCGGGCGCTGCGTTCGCAAACTGGCGCTGAAGGGGTCTCCTTCTTCCCTGGGTATGGCCGATCTCATGCTGGGCCCTTGTGGTGGAGCTGGAAGCATCTGCCCTCCCCGTCGCTCTACGGACCGGCGGTGTACCCGCCGGACATCGGCAGGAAACTGTTCTCCCCCTCCGCAGCGGCGGTGGTGGACGACACAACGATCTGCGTGTCGTCCATGGACGCCGGCACTGCATGTGCCTTCGACACGGCCAGGGGCGAGTGGAGACAGGCTGGCCGCTGGGTGCTGCCCTGCGATGGCGCCGCGGAATACGTCCCGGAGCTCGGCCTCTGGTTTGGCGTCGAGCACGCCAACCGCAACCCCGCCCACTGCCTGCGCGCCTTTGACCTCTCCTCCTCCTCCTCCTCTCCGCCGGTGGTGCGGCAAACCCAATATTTTAAATAGCGCGCTACAAAATATAGCGAGGCCCTTCTCTAAATGCTACACAAGTTATAGCACGCTAATAGCGTGCTATTTTTCAAAATAGCGTTTGCAAAAAAATCAAATATATCTAGAAATAAAGTATTTAAGCAACTAAATTTTTCATAGGAGCAAGCAATATATGCATAAGGGCCAAATCCAGCACATAAAAATAGTAAGTCTCAAACATCAACAACCATAGTTTTAAGAGTCTCTAACATCAACAGCCACCGGGGCAGCCACCGGGGCTTGCTGGTTAGGTCTCGTGGGAGAATCTGATAAAAGGAGTGAGAAAGCTAGTGGTCGTGGGTTGGTTTTGGCCTGCTGGGCTGTGCTTATTTCAGTTTTGCAAGGTCTACACGTCGTAACGTTACAACGTTACAACGTTATAGCGTGTGTAGCGTGCTAATTACGCGATTAGCGGCCTAGCGTTCGATTTTGCCAAAACGTAACGTCTTCCTTTCAAATATGCTGTAACCGCGTTATAACGGCGAAATAGCATGCTATTTAAAATATTGGGCAAACCTGGAGCTACCTGGATCGCCTACCCGAGAAGTGGCTGACGTCGCAGAGGCACCTGCTCAACCTGGGCGCAGGCAAGTTCTGCATCGCCACCAGCTTTCAGAGCATCGAGAGGCACCCAAGCTCATGGGGCTACCGTTCTGACGACGGGCTGGATGATGACATAGTGCTCCATGACCTCACCGTCTTGACGGGAGTGGAGGTGGTGCGCCGTGGCGATGAGCTCCACATGATCAACCACAAGTGCATAATTTACAGGTTTCAAGACGATCTGAGCATCCACTGCGTGCTCTGAGTCAGGGACTCGACCGATCTGAAGGAAAACTGCGCATGACGATGTGCATCGATCTATACATCCTTGGAGATCATTATTGCTGTTCCTTTTATTGGAGTTTAGAGATTGTTGTACATGGTGGCAACTCTTGCACTTACAATTGTTGGTTGTGCTATCTGCTTGAATTGTGGCAAATATTTTGGCTTTTGACCACAGGTCTTCATCGTAGTCCCGGTTCAGTAGGCTTGGGCCAACTCTGAACATAAATAATATTGGGCGAGCCGCACCGGCGAACCAAGCGTGGAAGCGCACAGAGGCCTTGTACACTCAGAGAACAAGAATAGAACACCTCTGAGGAAGAGCGCAGAGTGTCACCTATATATTCTTGAAATCAGATAGATGTTGTTTTACAGGCAAAGGATATAAGAAGAAATATGCAGATATAGGCTGTTAATTAATGCATGCCATCAATCAATACCTTCTTATAGGCAGCCACGGATGGTTGAACAAGATTTTTTTTTTAAAGGTGACTGTGATTATGATGCAATTGATAACGATGTTATATCTGGATGACCTGGTGATGTGCTGTCATTTGGAAACACTGACTCTGAAGAAGAAGATAGAGAGGAAATAACCGTGGACACATGAGCATGCAAGTCTTCCAGAATCGGCAGCAGCGGTTATTATGATCCTCTTGTTGGTTTCTGGGTTTTGAGCAGGTTCCGCATGCTCCTCTTGGTGTGCGCTTCGAGCTTGGACTTTGCACCCGCAGATAGATATAGATCATATAGATAGATAGATAGATAGATAGATAGATAGATAGATAGATATAAATTCTTTTTCAACCGGAACGAAATGAAAACAAGGAAAACACGCGATCATCCAAAATGGGGAGTACAGATGAATCTTGTATGAATCGCGCATCGATGAGTGCCTCGCCTAAAACATCTTATTACACCCATCGCTGGCTGCTCAGCAGTTTTTGTTGCAGAAGCAGAGTATCTTGTAGGGATCGAAGTAGCTCCCCTCGCACACCCCGCTACCGTAGCCCTCCACTTGACAGTGCTCCACGCATCGGTCCGTCGCGCAGTTGGGAGAAGTATAGGTCTTGCTCAGCTCCCTGCAAGTCACCCCTTGAGATCCTGCAGGTAAAGGACAGCATAACATCATCAGATTTCCCTTTTCTTCTTTGCACAATGAATTGGGGTATGGATGGATGGACAGCATAATATCTGCGCAGGAAAAGAAGACCGGAACGCCGAGGAAGTGCCATGTTCTCCAGATGGATGAATTTGTTTCAGGCAAGGCTTACCAGGGAGCGAGAGGAGCGGCATGATCAGCAGCAGCAGGCACAGGCATGGCACCTTGAGCTTTGGCACCCCCATCGCCATGTCTCCAGGGAATGAAGGAATGAAGGGAGGAGGGAAGGAAGGAATGGGCTAGGAGAAGGCGCAGATCCAAACTGGTGAGTGCCGTCTCTTCTTATAGCCAGCCATGGAGGATGAGACCTTACGATGCATTTACTGCTGCATAATCCAAAATGTTGTGCTGTGCATTGGAAAGCAATCTGCTGGGAATTTACTGAAAATTATATAGATCATTTAAAGGCCGCATGCTGAAAAGATACGGGGACGGCTCATGCTCCTCTCACACACTCCTCATTTGACCAGAATAAGGGAGATTTGAAGATGGTCCCTCTTAATTACCTTCTAAGAGAGTATTGACCGGAATAAGAAAGAATTTAAGATGGTCCCTCTTAATCACCTTCTAAGAGAGAATATTAGATGGGAACAGCTGATACTCCTCTCACACACTCCTCGTTCCTGTATTTTCTGTTATTGTAAATGTTGATAATTTAAACCTAATATGCGGAGTAAAAAGAAACAGAGGGGGTATAAGTGATCTCCTCTCGTGGCCATGGATTGTCTGAAAACGAAGAGGATGATGTAGTTACGTCTGGGTTATGCAATTAATGGTGTGTTGTACTCAAATGTATTCATAATATTAATAATTCAGTTATTATTATTATTATTATTATTATTATTATTATTATTATTATTATTATTATTATTATTATTATTATTATTATTATTATTCAGGAGGTATTTGTGGGCTGTAATCCGCTTCCCATCCCCTGCGCGCCGCGCCGGTGGCCACCCGGCCCCGGCAACCACCTCTCTCGTCGCCCTCCACTCCGGAGGCGGCGTCCTCCCCCAGTGCGCGCATGGCTTCCCGGGTTTCTCTCTCTGGGTCGTTCTCCTCCGCTCCCCCGTCCCCGGTCCCGCCGCCCCGGCCGCTGCTTCGCTCCGTGGTTGTTCCTCCGGTTCTGGGGACGGCGCACGGGCCAATCGTGCAGGGCGGCGATGCGGAGGCGGGGCCTTCCCGTCCGCCCCCTCCGGCGCCTGCGGCCTAGCTGACGCGGCAGAATGGTCGCTTCGGTGGTCCCCGGTCCCGGGAGGCCCGTCGGCGCCCTGTCCCTCCTCGGCGCTCCAGGGCCTTGCCGGCTGCCCGTCCGCGGCCCGATTCACGCCTCCTAGTCGTGCTGTTCGGGTGCTACTACAACTACGGCTTGGAGGGCCACATCTCCGCGGAGTGCAGCAATCCTACTCGTTGCGTTCGTTGTGGCGGAGACAACCACACCTCGCGCGGCTGCACGCGGCCTCGGAGTCCGTCGCCGGTATCGCAGCCCCCGCGCCCTCCGCCGGCGCTCCGGGCCTGTCCGCCGGCTGGCCAGCTGGCCACCTCGGGTCCTCGCTTGGTCCTTCCGCCACCTCCGCCTGGTCCGCCGCACGCCCATGCTGTTCGCCTGGCCTCCGTGCTGCCACCCCCACCGCCCGGCCCTCCGTAGGCTGGTGCTGTTCGTGCTGGGCTTTCGTGGTCGCGGGTGGTCAGCGCGGGTTCTGGTGCGCATCCTGCCTCCGCTCTGCCCTCGGCGACATCTATTGGTGGGCGGCCCTTGGAGCCCGTGGAGCCCGTGGATTGCTGCTTCTTGGAGGCGTCGGCGGAGTCGGCTGCTTTGGAGGCGGAGTTGGACAGGGCTGTGGTCGTGTCGGTGTCGGCTGCTCGTCCTGTGGTTGGCCTGGACCTGGCGGATGCCCCGGCGGCGATTCATGCGGAGTTCGGCATCGAGGCCATGGACATGTCCATCTGCCCCTTCTTCCCAGAGGAATTTCTTGTCCTCTGCAGAGACGTGCCGACGCGCAAGCTGTTGGTGAAAGGTGGCCAGGTCCCGGTGGGTAGCGGCGAGCACCTTCTGCGACCCTGGACGCGCTCTGCACGGGCAACCGCGATCACCATGCCGTTTCTGGTGCCTCTGGCCCTCTTCGGCGTCCCGGCGAACGCCTGGACCCGGCGGGCGGCGGAGTCTTTGCTCTGGGGATTTGGCATCATGGTCAAGGTGGCCGACTGCACATCGCGGCGGGACGACATGTCTGCGTTTCGTGTTTGGTTGTGCATGGATGATCCGGCGAGGATTCCTCCGCGACGCATTTTGGTGGTGGAGGAGGCTGGGCGGCGCTCCATCTAGCGGGAGGATGGACTTCCGGACGCGCTTTGGTATCCGATCAATATTGTGCAGGAGGCGCCGCCGGTTGCTCCTAGGTTGGTGGGGCCGTGGCCGCCGACCGGTTCTCCTCCACCGCCGCCGTCGTCGGCTGATGAAGACTCTGATGGGCGGCCTGATGGTCGTCGTAGGCGTGGCCGCTCCAGATCGCGCCGCCGCCGTCGTGGGGCTGCTCCGCTCGGGCCCCCGGCTCGTGGGGGTTCGCCGGCGTCCGTGTGCTCCTCCGCCGGCTCGGTGCCAGGTGCTAGGCTGCATCAAATTCAAACGGTCACGGTTGACCAGCCAACCCCACAGGATTTGCATGGCGCGGCTTTTGATCAGGCATCCCCACTTGGCGCGGCTTTTCCAGAAGATCAGCCTATCTTCTCGTCGCTGATGCGTCAAAAGCGCAGGGTTCGGTCGGCTGCCAGCTCTCCAGCGCGTCAGGTCTTGGGAGTGGGGGTCCCGATGGGCCTGTCTCCGGCGGTGGATCCGAGGCTGGCTCCCTCCCCTGTTTCTGCCACGCCTTCCCGGGATTCGTTTCCCCTTCGGTTGGCGTGCCACGGGTTGTCGCTGTCGGGACGGGACGTGGGGGATGTGGATGATTCCCCATCTCGCGTTCTCATTGGTTCCTAGGAGATGGACTTCGGTTTCGGCGTGGACTGGGAGGTGGATCCCACGCGGCTCCCTCCGGAAGATCAATTCCTGTCTGCCTCCTCGGGGAGCGAGTGGGAGCCGGATTCCTTTAGCCCTTGGGAGAGCGACGGGTGTGTGGACGAGCGGAACCCATCTCAGTTGCATGCATGCAGGGGCGATGTGCCTACGTGCATGGTGAGCCTTTCAGCGCATCCGGGCGGCTCCATGCGGGATGAGCTAGGTGCGCCGGCTGCGCCAGCTTCCGGCTCCCTAGTTGTGGCAGAGGATGTTGGGACTGGCACGACGCTGCAACCTGAGGCGGAGGCTCTGTGCTTTGCCTCGCTGATTAGGACTTTGACTGCGCCTCCTGCAGACCCCGCCTGGCCGGAGGCCGTCGGCTACCAAGCAGAGAAGGCCCAGGTCTAAAAGGTACTTGGATGTTACGCCCAGAAGAAGTGTGCGACTTGCGAAGCGAATGGGCAGAGGCTCGGCAGCATCTAAGCACCAGCAAGCCATCATCAAGAAGCTGTGCCTGGCAAACAAAGGAGAGACTATCGGGGAGGACACTCTCAAGGCATATGTGGAGCTATTCTCGCAGCCGCTGTTGGATAGCCATATAGCGGCAATCTTGGCCCTTTTTGGCTGGGATCCACCAGCAGTTCCACTGCAAGAGCAGCCCGCCGGTGTGGTGGGGGCGGCATGACTTCGCCGGGTTTGGTGGATCTTTGTGGACATGTTTTCCGATGGATGCACAACCAAATAGGGTTCTTGTGTGGAATGTTAGGGGCTTGAACACCCCGGCGAGGAGGACGGCCATCTCTCAGGTGGTGGTCACAACAAATCCTTCGATAGTTGGCTTTCAGGAGTCAAAGCTTGACCTTGTAACTCTGGACTTAGTTCGTCACTGCATGGGTAATCGATTTGAGGACTTCTTTTACTTGCCGATTGTTGGCACACGTGGCGGCATCATCTTGGCTTGGGACGCAACGCAGGTGGCTTTGTCCAACCCACACTACACTGACAACCCTTTAACGGCACTTGTAAAGCCGCATGATGGGTCCCATTGGTGGATCACTGGGGTTTACGGACCTCACCTCGATGCGGACAAGGTGGCCTTCATGGAGGAGCTTTCTGAGATTCGTGATCTACATGTTGGCCCTTGGTCCATAGTGGGGGATTTTAACCTCATCCTAAACCCCGAGGACAAGAACAACCAGGCAATCAACAGGCGGATCATGTCTCGTTTTCGGTCTACGCTGAATAGACTAGAACTGAAGGAGGTGTACCTCAACGGCAGAAGATATACCTGGTCCAATGAGCGGCAGCTTGCCACTCTAGAGAAAATTGACCATGTGCTCTCGACGAATGATTGGGATGATCTTCACCCCTCTTGCTTTTGGGAGCCTTGGGATCGGCCATTTCCGACCACTGCCCCTTGCTCCTGGAGCTAAATGCCAATTGGAAGGTTGGTAGGCGCTTCCGTTTTGAAGCTTTTTGGCCCAAGGTGGACGGTTTTCTGGAGATTGTTCAAGCAGCATGGGGTTCGGTCCCTTCTACGGGCAACCCCTACGTTGTTCTGCATCATAAACTTGGGACCACGGCTAAAGCCCTGCAGAGGTGGAGTGATAAGTGGATAGGAAACGTGAACCTACAAATTGGGGTGGCTATGGAACTGATTTATCGTCTGGGCCTCTGAGTCCAGGATCCTTACTGTGGAGGAGGTCGCTCTTCGCCGTACTCTGAAAGCAAGCTTCTTGGCCTCTGTTCGCTACAAAGGACGATCGCCCGTCAAAGATCTAGGATGATCTTCCTCAAGGATGGGGATGCCAATACGGAGTTCTTTCACAGGCATGCAAGGCACCGAAGGAGGAAGAATTATATGACTCGGCTGTCTCGAGACGGTGAGACTTTCATGGGGCAGGAGCACATTGCAGAGATGGTGGATGACTACTATGGCAATCTTTTGGGCACTCCCTCCCAACGGGGGCACACTCTCAACCTGGAAGCACTAGATCTTCCCACCCTGGATCTTTCGCATCTTGAGCTCCCTTTTACGGCCGAGGAGGTGGAGAGGACTGTCAAGTGTATGCCATTGGACAAGGCCCCTGGGCCGGATGGTTTCACGGGGAGATTTTATGCCACATGTTGGGCTATCATTAAGGAGTATATCATGCGCGTGTTTCACACGTTCTATCTTGGTGATATGCGAGGCCTCCAGGCGATCAATAAAGCTCTCATTTCCTTGCTCCCGAAGGTGGATGGGGCTGTGGACATCAAGGATTTTCGCCCGGTTAGCCTTGTTCATGGAGCTATAAAGCTATTTGACAAAGTCCTAGCGATCAGGCTGGCGGATGATCTTCCTAGGCTGGTGGGCGTGCACCAGAGCGCATTCATGAAAGGACGATCTTTGCATGACAACTTCATGCTAGTTCAATGTACGGCAAGGAGACTTTATGCGTTGGGCGATCCGGCGGTGATGCTCAAACTTGACATCACCAAGGCTTTTGATACTGTCCAGTGGCCTTTTTTGATTGAGGTCCTTTCCTGGCTGGGGTTTGGTCAAAGATGAATTTCTTGGATAGTTGGCCTTCTTGGCACGGCAGCGATGAGGGTCTTGGTAAATGGAGTGCCGGGAAATGACATTTTCAACTGCTGCGGGTTACGCCAAGGTGATCCAGTTTCACCCTTGCTATTCATTTTGATCATGGAACCTTTGCACAAGCTGTTCGAGCTAGCTGCTGCATGGCGTTTATTGGCACATTGGCAAGAGTTGGGATGAAGCAGAGAATATCCATTTTTGCGGATGATGTGATGCTTTTCGTCAAGCCGGGCCGGCTGGAGTTGGCAGTCACGACCGACATCCTGGAGGCTTTTGGGGTGGCTTCTGGCCTTCGAGTGAACCAGAGCAAGAGCGCGGCCTTCGCTATTCGTTGCTCTGACGATCAAAAGATATTGGTGGGGCAATCTCTAGGGTTCTCGTTCAGCCACTTCCCATGCAAATATTTAGGCCTTCCGCTCACCATTCGTAAGCAGACCTCGGCTCAGCTGCAGTACCTGGTTGACCAGCTGGCGCGTCGCCTCCCCACTTGGCGTGGCTCCGCCATGCCCAAGAGTGGCAGACTCCTGCTAGTGCAAGCTGTACTTTGTGCCATTCTCATTCACGCCATGATGGGCTTAGATCTGCCGGCCAAGACAATAACAGCGATGAACAAGATTATCAGAGGCTTTCTATGGTGTGCTAAGGCGGAGGCCAACGGAGGACAGTGTTCGGTTGCTTGGGATGTTGTGTGTACACCCAAATGGGCAGGTGGTCTGGGGGTTCCAAATCTGAGATGGCTCAATGTAGCCATGCAGGCTAGGTGGCCTTGGCTGCGCCGCTCTGATTCTTCAAGACCCTGGAATGAGTTTGACATCCAAGTTCCGACAGAATCTATTCAGCTCTTTCGCTCGGGAACACACTCAACCATTGGCGACGGCTCCAATACCATCTTCTGGGAGGACTGCTGGTTGGAGGGATCTAGGATTCAGGACATTGCCCTGAGGGTATATGCTAAGGTGCCGCCGCGGAAGCGGCACGGTCTGTCAGTGCAAACGGCTATCCAGGAGGCCTCTTGGCCTCGGGATATTAATCCTAATCTTGACTTGGACGAGCTGCGTGAGTACGTGAACCTCTAGCATCGGGTGGCCATCATTCAACTGCAACCAGATTCGCCTGACAGACTATCTTGGGCTTGGGAGAGCAATGGCGCTTTCTTTGTTAGATCGGCTTATGCGGCCATGTTCGCAGGGAGGATTGTCAGCCCCACTGCAGATTTTACGTGGAGATCGAGGGCACCTCAGCGATGTCGCTTCTTCTCCTGGTTGGCTTTGCGTAACAGATGCTGGACCTCCGGCAGGTTGACTCGGAGAGGACTCCCGCACCAAGACGCTTGCCCGTTTTGCAATCAGCGTGAGGAGTCTATCAACCATATCTTGCTGGGGTGTATTTTTGCTAGGACAGTGTGGCATGTGGTTCGCATGGCCATTGGTAGGCCGGAGTGGGTGCCCACCATAGTTGACACACTGGCGGATTGGTGTTAGAACAAGCATGCCCCGGATGGAAAGTTGCGAGACTTCCGCACGATCTTGGTGCTCGTCCTTTGGGAACTTTGGAAGAACAGGAATGGTATTGTGTTTGATGGTGAGTTGCCCTCAATCACTCGCATCGGATCAAGGATCTTGGAGGAGAGCAAGTCGTGGGCTGCAGCCAGTCTTCTTAAAGGAGAAATGGGGGAATTCTTCGGTAGTTTGTCGCGGTGGGTAGATCACGAGTGATCCGTTATTGTAACTAAGGTGGATTAGGCGAGGTTGCCCATAGCGTTGTATCACGCTATTTAGGGGCTCTTTACCCCCTCTCTATCTTATATATATGATGCGCATGCTTGTGCGCATTCGAGAAATAAAAATTATTATTATTCAGAGCGGCTAGAACTTGTACAGTTTTGTGTACTTCTTTTTAGAACACTTTTGTGCTTTTATTTTGTTTCTGTGCTTTTTCTTTCTCTTTTCCACTTCATGGATACATTTCTTCCTGATTTTCCCTTTACTGCTGCATGCCTCAGACACAAAGATTAGGGGGTGAAGTGCTAATCGCCAATAGTTCCAGGTGAAGGAAGACAGTAGGGCATGATCTCACGGCATAATTGATACTAGTTATAACTTGATTGAAATACTTTTAATGTTTGTGTCTACTGGAGATTGGTCTTTGAATGTTCAAGTAACACTAGAGATAGATTCACATGCTAAACACTCCAGTAGACATAATCATGTCACAGTAGCTATGTCCAAGTAGGCATGGCCGCCGCGGAGCTCACCATCACCGAGCTGCAGCAGCTCGTCCAGGCGACGATCCTGCAGAGCAAGGCGGTTTCAGAGGCGGGCGCGAAGACGACAGAACGTCTGGATGGGCTGCAGGAGTCCCTCGACGCCACGACGACCACAAGCTCGCTGGCCCGCACCGAGTCGACGCTGGGACGGGTGCTCGTTGCGCACAACTCCCTCGATGCGGCCGTGGCCGAGATGCAGAAGTCGCTGGACGGGATCGTACGTCGCGTCGACAATCTGGAGCAGCCGACAGACATGACGAGGACTCAAGGCCTGCGGACAGAGCCGCCACAAATAGAGCGACAGGGCTCTGATCAGCACCATTCAGGACAGGACACTTGAGGTCTGCGCATGTCATTCCAGCAGAGGAATCGCGATGAGCAGTCCAAATTGCACCCTCATTTCCTTGACGAGCTATCTGATGACAATGAGGACTATGAGACATCCCCGCAGTCGCAGTTTCACTCTGCCCCTGGGAAATTCTCGGCACGCATTCCTCGCTCTGATTTCCCCAGATTTGAGGGAGATAACCCCAAGTGGTGGAAAAAACGGTGTGAAAAATACTTCCGAATGTACAATGTTCAATCAGAATTATGGGTCGATTTCGCTACTATGCACTTTGCAGGAAATGCAGCCCTCTGGTTGCAGATGTATGAAGCAATGCACACTATTGATAGCTGGGCTGCTCTGTGTGTGGCCGTGTTCACTAAATTCAACAGGAACAAGTATTCTCGAGCAATTGATGTGTTCTTCTCTCTCAAGCAAACTGAGTCTATCGATGATTTTGCTCATGAGTTTGAAGAATACATGCACAAGATGCTTGTGTATAAGCACTCCTATGATGAAACATTTTTCATCAACAGGTTCATTGAGGGCCTGAAACCTGCTATCCGTGCGCCGATCAAGCTGCAACAACCCAACTCAGTGGATCTGGCTTACTCCTTGGCGCGGACACAAGAGGCACTGTTGGCTGAAGATACTTCCAAATACAGCAAAAGATGGGAAAACAGAGCCAATGCAAAGAATTATGTGCATCAGGGCATTATGGGAACAACACCAGCACAAGATAAACCCCCTGAGAGACATCAAAGAGCTCCAGATCAAGTGGATAACCTCAGGGCACAATGCCGAGCGCGTGGCGAATGTTTCAAGTGCGGGGAGAAATATGGTCCAGGAAACAAGTGTCCCACAACAGTCCAACTCCATGTACTGGAAGAATTAATTGAGGCACTACAGATGTCTGAAATTTCTGAAAGTGACTCTGAAACTGAACAGCCAGCCGAATAGCCTGCGGTCGATAAAGAAACAGCAGAAGAAGCATTCATGAAACTGTCAGTCCATGCAGCCTAGGGCACTGCTTCAAAGGATAGTATCCGATTACAGGGCAAGGTTGGTAAGAGACAATTGTTGATCTTGAAGGAAATATGCCCTAGAGGCAATAATAAAGTTATTATTTATTTCCTTATTTCATGATAAATGTTTATTATTCATGCTATAATTGTATTAACTGGAAACATAATACATGTGTGAATACATAGACAAACATAGTGTCACTAGTATGCCTCTACTTGACTAGCTCGTGAATCAAAGATGGTTAAGTTTCCTAGCCATAGACATGAGTTGTCATTTGATTAACGGGATCACATCATTAGGAGAACGATGTGATTGACTTGACCCATTCCGTTAGCTTAGCACTTGATCGTTTAGTATGTTGCTATTGCTTTCTTCATGACTTATACACGTTCCTGTAACTATGAGATTATGCAACCCCCGTTTACCGGAGGAACACTTTGGGTACTACCAAACGTCACAACGAATCGGGTGATTATAAAGGAGTACTACAGTGTCTCCGAAGGTACATGTTGAGTTGGCGTATTTGAGATTAGGTTTTGTCACTCCGATTGTCGGAGAGGTATCTCCGCCCTCTCGGTAATGCACATCACTATAAGCCTTGCAAGCAATGTGACTAATGAGTTGGTTATGGGATGATGCATTACGTAACGAGTAAAGAGACTTGCCGGTAACGAGATTGAACTAGGTATTGGATACCGACGATCGAATCTCTGGCAAGTAACATACCGATGACAAAGGGAACAACGTATGTTGTTATGCGGTTTGACCGATAAAGATCTTCGTAGAATATGTAGGAACCAATATGGGCATCTAGGTCCTGCTATTGGTTATTGACCGAGAATAGTTCTAGGTCATGTCTACATAGTTCTCGAACCCGTAGGGTCCGCACGCTTAACGTTACGATGACAGTTTTATTATGAGCTTATAAGTTTTGATATACCGAAGTTTGTTCGGAGTCCCGGATGTGATCACGGACATGACGAGGAGTTTCGAAATGGTCAATACATAAAGATTGATATATTGGAAGCCTATGTTTGGACATCGGAAGTGTTCCGGGTGAAATCGGCATTTTAGAGTACTGGGGGTACTGAACCTCCCGGGGTTATTGGGCCTACATGGGCCATAAGGGAGAAGAGGAGAGGAGGCAAGAGGTGGGCCACGCCCTCCCTCCTAGTCGAATAGGAGAAGGAGAGGCGGCGCCCCTTCCTTCTCCTCCTCCTCCTCTTTCCCCTTCTCCTACTCCAACTAGGAAAGAAGGGAGTCCTACTCCCGGTGGGAGTAGGACTCCCCCCTTGGCGCGCCCTGTTGGAAATATGCCCTAGAGGCAATAATAAAAGTATTATTATATTTCAATGTTCATGATAATTGTCTTTTGTTCATGCTATAACCGTATTATCCGGAAATCGTAATACGTGTGAACACTTAGACCACAATATGTCCCTAGTGAGCCTCTAGTTGACTAGCTCGTTGTGATCAACAGATAGTCATGGTTTCCTGACTATGGACATTGGTTGTCGTTGATAACGGGATCACATCATTAGGAGAATGATGTGATGGACAAGACCCAATCCTAAGCATAGCATAAAAGATCGATTATAGTTTGTTTGCTAGAAGCTTTGCCAATGTCAAGTATCTCTTCCTTCGACCATGAGATCGTGTAACTCCGGTTACCGTAGGAGTGCCTTGGAAAGAGTGATTCAAACCCACAATGGGGTCGGTATTTTAGGGAATGTAATACCCCAATCAAAGAAATCCAAAGGGGGCGGGTTCGCAAGAAAAGGGGGTTTGAGGAACTCCCCCCCGGGGGTTTTGGCCCCACAAAGGGGGTTTAAAAAAGATTTTTTGGGGGGGGTTTTATGGGGCCCCTTTTTCCCTTTTTGGGGCCCAAAGCTTCCCCCAAGGGGGGTTCCCCCCGGGGCCCCCTGGGCCCGGGCCGGCCCCTGGGGCCCCCCCCAGGGCCCCCCCTTGCCCTCCCCCCTTAAAGGGGGGCCCGGAAACCCCCTTTTTAAAACCCCCTTTAGGGAAAAATTCAAAACCCCCCCACCCCGCTTCTTGAAATTTCCCGGGATTAAAAACCATTGGATTCCTTTGACCTTCCCCCCCAAAATTTGGGTTTTACCCCTTTCCCAAAATCCCCAATTCCCCTTTAAAAATTTCTTCCCCCCCCGCCCCAATCCTTTAAAAATTGGATACAAACCAGATTCTGTTCCCGGCTTTTGCCCTTTTGGCCCAACCCCTGTCAAACCTCCCACATTTCTTCCCCGTAATTGAGTCTCCACCCTTTTCACTTATCTTAAAATTCCCCGGGCCCCAAATCCCCGGGTTTAAAAAATCCCCCCTTTAGGGGTTTTAAATTTTTGCCCCATGGTTTAATTTTCCCAAGCCGGTTTTGGACATTTAAGGTCCCCAAAAAACCCACAAAACCCTTTTTTTTTAAAATTTGGGTTGGGCCTCCCAACACCCAAAGATGGTGAAAGAAAGCTTAGGAAATCTAAAAGATTTGGGGGGGCCCCTGGGGGCCACAGGGGTTTTGGGTTTTCCAATTTCCCAAAATTTTTTCATGACCGCAAATTTTACTTATTTAATCCCCCCTTAAATTTCCCCTCCAAACCCCAAGTTTTTTAATTAAATTCCAAAAGGTTTTTCCATTTGAATTTTCAACCCAAATCTCGATTTAAATTTAAAGTTTTTGCTTTTCCAAATTTTTGGGCCCGCTTAAGAGGTTTTTAAAGGCCTTCAAAACCCTTTGGCCAAAGGACCCACCAGGGTAATCCCAAAACCCTAAACCTTCCCCAATTTACCTTTCCCATCCCATTTGTTAAATGCCCCTTTAAGTACCATTTCCACCTTAAAAACCAAACCTTTTTTAAAAACAAACACCACCCTTTTTTCCCCCCCCTTGCCCCGGGCCCGGGATCCATCCTCAACAACTTGGTTCCTCTAGTCTTCCTCTAACCCGCTTCCCAACCCGGGACCCCGGGTTAAAACATGAGAGCGATTTCGCAAACCAAATGGGAATACCCATGTTTTCACATGCTCGATGATTTCATCGGGTGAACCACGATGTCAGGATTATCAAACCCCAATGCAACCTTTTCAAAAGATGTTATTTTGCCGAGACTTGATCGCCCGATCCCAAACCTTGTTCCCAACCAAAATCACTTTACTCATCGAATGATGATCCTGACCAACCCTTTGGTCACATTGAGCTCATTATGAATGGCCACCGAGGGCCCGAGATACCTCTCCTCATACGGAGGACAAATCAACTATCCGTCAACCCAAAAACTTTTAGATACCGAATGCACCTTTATAGTCACCCATTTTGGACGTTGATACCCAAATCCTACGAACGGAGTTACCGATCTCATGGTCGGGAAGAATACTTGACATTGGAAAGTTTCCCAGCAAACAACTAATGTCTTTTATGCTATGCTTAATTTGGGTCTTGTCCATCACATCATTCTCCAATGATGTGATCCTTATCAAGACATCCAATGTCCATAGTCGGGAAAACCATGACCATCTTTGATCCCGGGCTAGTCAACTAGAGGCCACTAGGGAAAGGGTTTGTTCACGGTATTACGATTTGGAAAACGTTATAGCATGAAAAAAACAATTATCATGAACATTGAAATTAATAATTTTTTTATTGCCTCTAGGGCATATTTCCCAAAATGATTTTAATTCCAAGTATTGGGTTACAGGAGAATCGGACACCCTAGAGGGAAGGTTTGTTTTGCCTTGAGAAGAGGGTTTAGGGTTTTCAAGCGGAAATCTTGCCCGAAACCAAAATTTGGGATCCGGTGGTTTGCAAAACCTTTGCAAAAATTTATGGTTTTCAACTGACATTTTCAACCGGAAATTGGAGTTGAAAAGGGCCGCCCGCTTGGATTGCCCAAGGGTCTTTTGTTTAACCCGGGCTCCCTTGGCGGAGCTGGTTTAGGAAGAAGTTTGATCGGGTTTTGAGCCCTGGGAAATGACTCCTTTAAGGTCCGGGGTGAATTTGGAAATTTTCCCAAAATTTCGGGTTCAAATGCCGCCCCGGGTCCCGGGTACCTCCCTTCCTAGGGCCCCATGGGCTAAGTGGGGAAACCCAGTCTTGCCCCCCCCCCCCCCCCCCCCCCCCCCCCCCTTTTTTTTTTTTTTCTGACGGCTCTCGTCCCTCCAAAGCGCTGTCCTTTTCCTTTTCGGTGGGAACTGCCTGCGTGTTTGGGTTTTTTTTTTTTTTTTTTTTTTTTTTTTTTTTTTTTTTTTTTTTTTTTTTTTTTTTTTTTTTTTTTTTTTTTTTTTTTTTTTTTTTTTTTTTTTTTTTTTTTTTTTTTTTTTTTTTTTTTTTTTTTTTTTTTTTTTTTTTTTTTTTTTTTTTTTTTTTTTTTTTTTTTTTTTTTTTTTTTTTTTTTTTTTTTTTTTTTTTTTTTTTTTTTTTTTTTTTTTTTTTTTTTTTTTTTTTTTTTTTTTTTTTTTTTTTTTTTTTTTTTTTTTTTTTTTTTTTTTTTTTTTTTTTTTTTTTTTTTTTTTTTTTTTTTTTTTTTTTTTTTTTTTTTTTTTTTTTTTTTTTTTTTTTTTTTTTTTTTTTTTTTTTTTTTTTTTTTTTTTTTTTTTTTTTTTTTTTTTTTTGGGGGGGGGGGGGGGGGGGGGGGGGGGGGGGGGGGGGGGGGGGGGGGGGGGGGGGGGGGGGGGGGGGGGGGGGGGGGGGGGGGGGGGGGGGGGGGGGGGGGGGGGGGGGGGGGGGGGGGGGGGGGGGGGGGGGGGGGGGGGGGGGGGGGGGGGGGGGGGGGGGGGGGGGGGGGGGGGGGGGGGGGGGGGGGGGGGGGGGGGGGGGGGGGGGGGGGGGGGGGGGGGGGGGGGGGGGGGGGGGGGGGGGGGGGGGGGGGGGGGGGGGGGGGGGGGGGGGGGGGGGGGGGGGGGGGGGGGGGGGGGGGGGGGGGGGGGGGGGGGGGGGGGGGGGGGGGGGGGGGGGATTATGTTTCCCTTGGTTTGGCTCGAACGGGTTTGCTTTTAAAAAGATTTTAAATTTTTTAATTTATTTCTTGTCCATCCATATTCCCCATGGCCCACAATGAACCAAGCCATGCCCAAAAATGAATATGTACAACCTATCCTGACCACTGGGACGGTTTAATGTTCCGGATTAGATAAAAACAGATACATAAAAAAAAAGAAATTATTCTGAACTTAAATGATACATTTCTTATTAAGCCAGGCATAAATTTCACCAAAATGGCATTAAATAACAATATTAGGTTAAACAATCCCGGTGGATGTAGCGGCTGACGGGGATCCCACTGAACCATTCCGACCAAGATGACCGGGTTTGCCAGTCGATTCCCAAGCGGAAGTGATTCCAAAAGACCAACAAGGTATAATACCGGGAGTTCAGTCTGGAAGTACACATCATTACAAAAAATATACTTTGGTGCTGCCTTCTTAACCGTAAATATTGAGGGATGTGGCCAAAGGCCTCCCTGCTGATTTGGCCGGGCTCCATTCTGTTCTTCCAACCCAGGGCTTACCCATTCTGTGCGTTTTGGAAGTTTTCTAACCTTGTTTTCTGAATTTGGTTTAGACCATCAACACGATTTTGAATTTGTCCGGATAAAGAAATTGGAATGGCTTTCCATCGAAAGTTGGGTTCATCACAAACTCACCTGGGTGGGTCCCGGGGGCCTACCAGGGCCCCTTAGGGAGGAACCCATGGGTTCCGGCCCACCGCCTTGGGTTGCCCGGAACTGCTTTTCCCATCCAACTGACTTGGAACTCAATTCCTTGGGGCATAGGGGAAAGCGCTTAACCATCTCAAGCCCTTCCCCCAAACCTTTTCCTCCAAGAAGGCTGCGGCCTCTTGGGAGTAACCACCAACACCTGCCGCGTGGCAAAGCTTTCAATCTCTGGGTCAAAAGGGCCTAGACCTGTTCGGCAGTTATGAGGATGTCTCCGTTCGACTGGTCCGGATATTCGCCATCATCTTCACTTGTTTCTTAGCCGAGATTACATGGTTGGAATTACTCCCATATGCGTTTTAAGAACTATGTGGATTTCCAAAAAATTTTAATTTTCCCAACCCCCAAAAATCATACTAGGTTATGATTCCTAATGCCGGGGAACACAAGTGGGGTTTCTTGTCAATTACTTCCTTCATTTTTTCGCCAACGGATTGTGGGAAACGCCCGCCCCACAGGCCGCACGTAGCCGGTTACCTTGTACTGTTGTAAGGGGCTTTTCCCCCCCTTTTGGGGGGATTCATAATCCCTTATGGGGTTAGAATTACAAAAATTTGGGTTATTGAAAAAAGTTTCTAAACCCAACGCCCAGAAAAGATGCAAAACAAAAACGCCAATTTTTTTCCGACCCCAAAAGGTTTTCCCTTTTTTTTTTTCGGAAATTTTTTTTCCCTGGCCTTTTTGGAAAACCCCCCTTTTCCTTTTTGAAATTTTTTGGTTAAAAAAATTTAAAAGGGGCCCACCCCCCCCAAATTTAATTATTAAAGGAAAACCCCCAACCATCAAACCCTCGGGTTTGGGTTCCTCAGGAACCTTTCCCCCCCCCTTCGGGTTAACCTTTCCCCTTTTTTTCCCCCCTTTTCCCAAAAAAACCCTTGGTTTTTTTAAAAAACCCCTTAACCCCGGGGGTTAAACCCCCAAAATTTTGGGGTTTTTTTTTCCGGGGGGGGGAAAAAAAATTTTTTAAACTTTTAAAACCCGGTTTCCCCAAAAACCAAATTCATTTTTGGGGGGGTTTTAAAATTGGTTGCTTTTAATCCCCCAAAAAATTTTCCCCAAAACCAAATTTTTAAAAAATTTTAGGGGTTTTTTTTTTTTTTAAATTCCCTTTTTAAGGGAAAAAATTTAAAATTTTTTTCCCCCCAAAAAAAAAAATTTTTTTTTCCCCTTTTTTCCCCTTTCGGCTTTAACGGTTTTATTTTAAACCCTTTCCCTTTCAAATTGGGAAACAACCCCCCCCTTTTTTTGGCCCCCCAATTTTTTTTTTTGGGGGTTGGGCCCTTTGGCCCCGGGGGGAATTTCCCCAAAGGGTTTTTCCTTTTTCCCTTCATAAAAATTTAAAGTTCCCTAAAGGGGGGGCCCCCCAAAAGGCCACCAAAAGGGGGAATTTTAAATTTTTTGGGGGCCCCCCATTTAAAAGGAGGAAAAAAAAAAAAATAAAAAATTTAAAAAATTTTTTTTTCCCCCCAAAAACCCTTTTCCACCGGGGGAACCCGGTTAAAAAAATTTTCCCCTTTTTTTTAAAATTAATCCAAAGGAAAAGGGAGGAAGGTTTGCCCAAACCCTTGGGCCCCCGGGGGCCCGGTAAGGGGGCCCCCCGTTTTTCCCAATTTTTAAGGTTAAAAAAAACCCCCAAAACAAAACCGGGGGAAAATTCCTTTTTTTTTTCCAAATTAAAAAAATTTGGGGGGCCCCTTCCCTTTCCCAAAAAAGGGGGTTTTGGGGGAAGGTTTTGGGAAAAAAAGGGGGGGGGGGGGGTTTTGGCCTTGGGTTTGGGAAACCCCCTTCCCCCCTTTTAAAAACCCCCCCCTTTTTTGGGGGGTTTTGGGGGCCCCCCCCCCCCCCCTTTTAAACCCTTGGGCCGGGGGGGTTTTCCCCCCAATTTGTGGGGCCCCCCCTTTATTTTGGGGGGCCCCAAGGTTTCCCCAAAGGGCCCCCCTTTTTTAAATTTTAAAACCCCCGGGGGGTTTTTCCCTTTTTAAATTTTCCAGTGTGACCAAATTCTGACTTAAGTATTCTCCTCCCGATCGATCGTAGGAACTTTATCTTTTCGTTGATTCTCCACCTCATTCTGAAATTCCTTGAACTTTTCAAGGTCTCGGACTTGTGTTTCATTAAGTGACATACCCATATCTACTCAAGTCATCGGTGAGAGTGAGAACATACGATATCCTCCATGAGCCTCAACGCTCATTGGACCGCACACATCGGTATGTATGATTTCCAACAAGTTGGTTGCTCGCTCCATTGTTCGGAGAAGCAGTCTTGGTCATTTGCCTAAGAGGCATGGTTAGCATGTGCAAAGCGATTCATAATCAAGAGACTCTAAAGTCCATCGGCATGGAGCTTCTTCATCGCTTGACACCAATGTGACCAAGGCGGCGATGCCACAAGTATGTGGGACTATCGTTATCAACTTTACATCTTTTGGCATCCACACTATGAACATGTGTAATATTACCTCGAGATTCATTAAGAATAAACCATTGACCATCGACATGACCATAAAACATATCTCTCATATAAATCGAACAACCATTATTCTCGGACTTAAATGAGTAGCCATCTCGATTAGCGAGATCCGGATACAATGTTCATGCTCAAACTTGGCACTAAATAACAATTATTGAGGTTCAAAACTAATCCCGTAGGTAAATGTAGAGGCAGCGTGCCGGGCGATCACATCGACTGGAACCATTCGCGCGCGCCGTCACCTCGTCCTCGCCGTCTCCGTTTATTCCGCAGCTCTGCGTGAGTTACAAATATGAACAGCGGCACGGTATCAAATACCGGGAGTTACTCAGTCTTAAGGTACACATCAATTACATGTATATCAAATATACCTTTGGTGTTGCGGCCTTCTTATCCGCTAAGTATTTGGGCGGTTCCGCTTCGATGACCCTTCCCTTGCAATAAAAGCACTCAGTCTCGGGCTTGGGTCCATTCTTTGACTTCTTCCGCAGCGGTTCAGGGCACATCTTTGGTCCTTCTTGAAGTTCTTCTTACCCTTGCCCTTCTTGAACTTAGTGGTCTTATTGACCATCAACACTTGATGTTCCTTTTTGATTTCAGCCTCTCGACTTACATCGAGAACACTCAGAATGGTCTTTACCATCCCCGCATGTTGTAGTTCATCACAAAGCTCTTGTAGCTTGGTGGGGCGGCGAGGACTGTCAATGACCGCCTCATCAGGAGGTTTAATGTTCATTTGGGTCATACGGTGTACCGGACATCTTGAGGATGTGCTCCTGTGAACTGTTTTCCTCCATCTTACAAGCTTAGAACTTGGAGACATCATATCTCGACCGGGCATGAGCTTGGAAAACTAGTTTCAGCTCTTGAACATCTCATATGCTCCGTGATGCTCAAAACGCTTTTGGAGCCCGGTTCTAAGCTGTAGAGCATGCCGCCTTGAGCGAGGGAGTAATCATCGAGCAGTCTGCCAGCGTTCAAATGTCTTGGTTCTGGGAGAACAATGGGTCACCTACGGTGCTTCTAGGACATATTGTTTCTTGGCAGCTATGAGGATGATCCTCGGTTCGGACCCGTCCGTATAGTTCTGCCATCATCTTTCACTTGGTTTTCTCTAGGAGCGTTGAAGTTCATGTTGACATTAGCGTTGGCCATTGATCTACAAGACATATTTGCAAAGGTTTTAGACTAAGTTCATGATAATAAAGTTCTAATCAAAATTATGAACTCCCTTAGATTAGACATCCTCTAGTCATCTAAGTGTTACGATCCGAGTCGACTAGCCCGTGTCCGATCATCACGTGAGACGGACTAGTCATCGTCGGTGAACATCTTCATGTTGATCGTATCTTCCATACGACTCGTGTTCGACCTTTCGGTCTCCGTGTTCGAGGCCATGTCGCACATGCTAGGCTCGTCAAGTTAACCCTAAGTGTTTTTTGGTAAAACTGTCTTACACCGTTGTATGTGAGCGTAGGATCCATCACCCGATCATCACGTGGTGCTTAGAAGACGAACGTTAGCGGTGCAGTTGGGAGAACACTTCTTGAAATTTTGTAAGGATCATCTTATTTACTACCGTCGTCCTAAGTAAACAAGATGCATAAACATAATAAACATCACATGCAATTATATAGTTGTGACATGATATGGCCAATATCATCAAGCTCCATTGATCTCCATCTTGGGCTCCATGATCATCTTGTCACCGGCTTGACACCATGATCTCCATCATCATGATCTCCATCATCGTGTCTTCATGAAGTTGTCACGCCAACGACTACTTCTACTTCTATGACTAACGCGTTTAGTAATGAAGTAAAGTAGTTTACATGGCGTTCTTCAATGACACGCAGGTCATACAAAAATAAAGACAACTCCTATGGCTCCTGCCGGTTGTCATACTCATCGACATGCAATCGTGAATCCTATTACAAGAACATGATCTCATACATCACAATTCATCATTCATCACAACTTCGGCCATATCACATCACATGATCAATCTGCAAAAACAAGTTAGGCGTCCTCTAATTGTTGTTGCATCTTTTACGTGTGCGATTGGGTTCTAGCAAAACGTTTTCTTACCTTGAATCACCAGCGTGATTTTGTCAACTTCTATTTACCCTTCATAAGGGCCGTTCATCGAATCCGCTCCAACTAAAGTGGGAGAGCGGACACCCTTGACCACCTTATGCAACTAGTGCATGTCATCGGTGGAACCGGTCTCACGAAGCGTCCGTGTAAGGTTGGTCGGGCCGCTTCATCCCACAATACCGTTGAGCAAGAAAAAGACTAGTAGAGGCAAGTAAGATGACAAGATCAGCGCCCAACAAATTGTGTTCTACTCGTGCATTAGAGAACTACATAGACCTAGCTCATGATGCCCTTGTTGGGGAGCGTTGCAGAAAATTAAAATTTTTCCTACGGCTTCACCAAGATCCATCTATGAGTTCATCTAAGCAACGAGTAAGGAGAGAGTTTGCATCTACATACCACTTGTAGATCGCGTGCGGAAGCTTGCAAGGTGATGATGGAGTCGTACTCGAGCGTGATTCGGATCACCGATGCCAAGTCTGAGCGGACAGCACCTCCGCGTTCAACACCGTGCGGGACGGCGGCGTCTCCTCCTTCTTGATCCAGCAAGGGAAGGAGGTTGAGAAGCAACTCCACCAGCCTGACAGGCGTGGTGATGGTGGAAAGCGATCTCCGGCAGGCTTGCCGAGCTCTTCGGAGGAGGAGATGTGTTGGGGAGGGAGGGCTGCGTGGGAGTTGGTACAGCAGCCCCTCCCTCCCTTTATAGGCCCCCGTGGCGCCCGGAGATCCAATCTCCGGGCGGCAACCAAGGGGTGGAGTGCCCCCAAGCCGGTGGGCGCCCCCCTGGGTTTCAACCCTAGGCGCGAGGTGGGCCTGAGGCGCACCAGCCCCTGTGGGCTGGTTCCCTTCCCTTGGCCCATGGGGCCCTCCGGGATAGGTGGCCCCACCGGTGGACCCGGACCTTCCGTGGTCCGGTACTTCTAAACCCGAAACTTTCCGATGGCGAAACACCACTTCCTATATTATTCTTTACCTCGGACCCTTAGGAACTCCTCGTGACGTCGGATCTCATCAGGGACTCGAACAACATTCGGTATTCATACTAGTCTTCCTACTAACCCTAAGCGTCCAGAACCTTAAGTGTAGACCCTCGGGTTGGAGGAACAGGCAGAAGACGACCTCGGCAATAACCAACAGGGGATTGGATACCCATGTTGGCTCCCCATGCCTCGATGATTTCATCGGTTGAACCCGATGGGATTCGATCAAACCCCGTATGAATTCCCTTTGTCAACGTCGTTATTGCAGACGATGCGGATCCCAATACCTTGGGCCCGTTCGGCAATCACTTTACTATTAATGATGATCCGGACCAACACCTGGTCCATTGGCTCATTATGATGATGCATTCAGGGGCCCGAGATACCTTCCATCATCGGAGACAAACCAATCTGAGATGATCAAAGCGTTTGGGTTTATGCAGACTTATGGAGAAGCTTGCGCTTACAAGAAAGTGAGTGGGAGCTCAGTAGCATTTCTCCTATTATATGTAGATGACATACTCTTGATGGGAAATGATACAAAACTTCGGACAGCATTAAGGCCTACTTGAATAAGTGTTTTCAATGAAGGACCTTGGAGAAGCTGCTTATATATTAGGCATCAAGATCTATAGAGATAGATCGAGACGCCTCATAGGTCTTTCACAAAGCACATACCTTGATAAGATTTTGAAGAGGTTCAAAATGGATCAGTCCAAGAAGGGTTCTTGCCTATGTTACAAGGTGTGAGATTGAGCTCGGCTCGACCACCGACCACGGCAAAAGATAAAGAAGAGATGAGTGTCATCCCTATGCTTCAGCCATAGGATCTATTATGTATGCCATGTCTGTGTACTGCACGATGTAAACCTTGCCGTAAGTTTGGTTGCAAGATACCAAAGTAATCCCGCAAGGAACACCGGACAGCGTTCAAGAATATCCTGAAGTACCGAAAAGGACGAAGGACATGTTTCGTTTATGGAGGAGACGAAGAGCTGTCAGTAAGGGTTACGCCGACGCTAAGCTTCGACTCAGATCTGATGACTCTAAGTCACAAACCGGATACGTGTATATGTTGAATGGTGGAGCAAGAAGCTGAAAGCCGCAAGCGAGAGCGTCGTGGCGGGATCTACGTGTGAAGCGGAGTACATGGCAGCCTCGGAGGCAGCGCATGAAGCGATTTGGGTGAAGGAGTTCATCACCGACCTAGAGTCATACCCAATGCGTCGGGGCGATCAAACTCTTCTGTGACAACACTGGAGCTATTGCCCTTGCCAAGGAGCCTGGTTTCACAAGAAGACCGAGCACATCAAGCATCGCTTCAACTCCATCCGTGAAAATGTTCAAGATGGAGACATAGAGATTTGCAAAGTGCACACGGATCTGAATGTCGCAGATCCGCTGACTAAACCTCTCTCGCGTGCAAAACATGATCAACACCGAACTCTATGGGTGTTCGATTCATCACAATGTAACTAGATTGGTGACTCTAGTGCAAGTGGGAGATCTGTTGGAAATATGCCTAGAGGCAATAATAAAAGTATTATTATATTTCAATGTTCATGATAATTGTCTTTTGTTCATGCTATAAGCAGTATTATCCGGAAATCGTAATACACGTGTGAACACTTAGACCACAATATGTCCCTAGTGAGCCTCTAGTTGACTAGCTCGTTGTGATCAACAGATAGTCATGGTTTCCTGACTATGGACATTGGATGTCGTTGATAACGGGATCACATCATTAGGAGAATGATGTGATGGACAAGACCCAATCCTAAGCATAGCATAAAAGATCGTATAGTTCGTTTGCTAGAAGCTTTGCCAATGTCAAGTATCTCTTCCTTCGACCATGAGATCGTGTAACTCCCGGTTACCGTAGGAGTGCCTTGGGTATATCAAACGTCACAACGAATCGGGTGACTATAAAGGTGCATTACAGGTATCTCCGAAAGTATCTGTTGGGTTGACACGGATCGAGACTGGGATTTGTCACTCCGTATGACGGAGAGGTATCTCTGGGCCCACTCGGTAATGCATCATCATAATGAGCTCAAGGTGACCAAGGTGTTGGCCACGGGATCATGCATTATGGTACGAGTAAAGTGACTTGCCGGCAATGAGACTGAACAAGGTATTGGGATACCGACGATCGAGTCTCGGGCAAGTAACGTACCGATTGACAAAGGGAATTGCATACAGGGTTTGATCGAATCCTCGACATCGTGGTTCAACCGATGAAATCATCGAGGAGCATGTAGGAGCCAACATGGGTATCCAGACCCGCTGTTGGTTATTGCCCGAGAGTCGTCTCGGTCATGTCTGCGTGTCTCCCGAACCCGTAGGGTCTACACACTAAGGTTCGGTGGCGCTAGGGTTAGTAGGAAGACTAGTATGTGACTACCGAATGTTGTTCGAGTCCCGGATGAGATCCCAAACGTCACGAGGAGTTTCGGAATGGTCGGGTAAAGAATAATATGTAGGAAGTGGTATTTCGGCCATCGGGAAAGTTTCGGGGTCTCCCGGTAATGTAGCGGGACCACCGGAAGGGTCCCGGGGGTCCACCGGGTGGGGCCACCTATCCCGGAGGGCCCCATGGGCTGAAGTGGGAGGAACCAGCCCATAGTGGGCTGGTGCGCCTCAGGCCCACCCCACGCCTAGGGTTGAAACCCTAGGGGTGGGCGCCCACTTGGCTTGGGGCACTCCACCCCTTGGCCGCCGCCCCTTGGAGATTGGATCTCTAGGGGCGCCCCCCAGGGGCCTATATAAAGGGGAGGGAGGGGCTGCTGTACCCATCTCCAGGCGCAGCCCTCCCTCCCCAACACATCTCCTCCTCCGTAAGCGCTTGGCGAAGCCTGCCGAGATCTTCTTGCCAACACCACCACGCCGCCGTCGTCTGCTGCCGTTGAGCGAAGCTTCCTCAACCTCTCCTTCCCCTTGCTGGATCAAGAAGGAGGAGACGCGTCTCCCGTCCGTCGTGTGTTGAACGCGGAGGTGCTGTCCGTTCAGCACTTGGTCATCGATGATTGAATCACGTCGAGTCGACTACATCATCACCTTGCAAGCTTCCGCACGCGATCTACAAGTGGTATGTAGATGCAAACTCTCTCCCATGACTTGTTGCTTAGATGAACTCATAGATGGATCTTGGTGAAACCGTAGGAAAGATTTTAATTTTCTGCAACGTTCCCCAACACGCCCTCCTTGGCCGGCCGCCTCCTCCCCCTGGCTCCTTTATATACGAGGGCGGGGGGCACCCTAAGACACACAAGTTGATCTACGGATCGTTCCTTAGCCGTGTGCGGTGCCCCCCTCCACCATATTCCACCTCGGTCATATCATCGCGGAGTTTAGGCGAAGCCCTGCGCCGGTAGAACATCATCATCGTCACCATGCCGTCGTGCTGACGAAACTCATCCCCGAAACTTTGCTGGATCGGAGTCCGGGGATCGTCATCGAGCTGAACGTGTGCTGAACTCGGAGGTGCCGTACGTTCGGTGCTTGGATCGGTCAGATCGTGAAGACGTATGACTACATCAACCGCGTTGTCATAACGCTTCCGCTTACAGTCTACGAGGGTACGTGGACAACACTCTCCCCTCTCATTGCTATGCCATCGCCATGATCTTGCATGTGCGTAGGAAATTTTTTGAAATTACTACGTTCCCCAACAGTGGCATTCGAGCCTAGGTTTTATGCGTTGATGTTATATGCACGAGTAGAACACAAGTGAGTTGTGGACGATACAAGTCATACTGCTTACCAGCATGTCATACTTTGGTTCGGCGGTATTGTGAGATGAAGTGGCCCGGACCGACATTACGCGTACGCTTACGCGAGACTGGTTTCACCGTTACGGGCACTCATGCTTAAAGGTGGCTAGTGGGTGTCTGTCTCTCTCACTTTAGCTGAATCGAGTGTGGCTATGCCCGGTCCTTGTGAAGGTTAAAACAGCACCAACTTGACGAACTATCGTTGTGGTTTTGATGCGTAGGTAAGAACGGTTCTTGCTAAAGCCAGTAGCAGCCACGTAAAACTTGCAACAACAAAGTAGAGGACGTCTAACTTGTTTTTGCAGGGCATGTTGTGATGTGATATGGTCAAGACGTGATGCTATATTTTTATTGTATGAGATGATCATGTTTTGTAACCGGTTATCGGCAATCGGCGAGAGCCATATGGTTGTCGCTTTATTGTATGAAATGCAAGCATACATAATTGCTTTACTTTATCAAGAAGGCGGTAGCGATAGTCGAGAAGCAATAGATGGCGTAACGACAACGATGCTACGATGGAGATCAAGGTGTCGCGCCGGTGACGATGGTGATCACGACGGTGCTTCAAGATGGAGATCACAAGCACAAGATGATGATGGCCATATCATATCACTTATATTGATTGCATGTGATGTTTATCCTTTATGCATCTTATCTTGCTTTGATTGACGGTAGCATTTTAAGATGATCTCTCACTAATTATCAAGAAGTGTTCTCCCGAGTATGCACCGCTATGAAGTTCTTCGTCTTTGAGACACCACGTGATGATCGGGTGTGATAGGCTCTACGCTCAAATACAACGGTGCAAAACAGTTGCACACGCGAATACTCGAGTTAAACTTGACGAGCCTAGCATATCAGATTTGGCCTCGGAACACGGAGACCGAAGGGTCGAATGTGAATCATATAGTAGATATGATCAACATAGTGATGTTCACCATTGAAACTACTCCATCTCACGTGATGATCGGACATGGTTTAGTTGATTTGGATCACGTAATCACTTAGATGACTAGAGGATGTCTATCTAAGTGGGAGTTCTTAAGTAATATGATTAATTGAACTTAAATTTATCATGAACTTAGTCCCGTAGTATTTTGCAAATTATGTTGTAGATCAATAGCTCGTGTTGTTGCTTTCATATGTTTATTTTGATATGTTCCTAGAGAAATTGTGTTGAAAAATGTTAGTAGCAATGATGCGGATTGGATCCGTGATCCGAGGTTTATCCTCATTGCTGCATAGAAGAATTATGTCCTTGATGCACCGCTAGGTGATGTACCTATTGCGAAGCGGATGCGAGCGTTATGAGCGTTTAGCTAGCACAATATGATGACTACTTGATAGTTTAGTGCACCATGCTTAACGGCTTAGAATCGGGACTTCAAAGACGTTTTGAACGTCATGGACCATATGAGATGTTCCAGGAATTGAAGTTAATATTTCAAGAAAATACCCGAGTTGAGAGATATGAAGTCTCCAACAAGTTCTATAGCTAAAAGATGGAGGAGAATCGCTCAACTAGTGAGCATGTGCTCAGATTGTCTGGGTACTTCAATCGCTTGAATCAAGTGGGAGTTAATCTTCCAAATAAGATAGTGATTGACAGAATTCTCTAGTCACCATCACTAAGTTACTAGAACTTCGTGATGAACTATAGTATGCAAGGGATGACGAAAATGATTCCCGAGCTCTTCGTGATATTGAAATTGACGAAGGTAGAAATCAAGAAAGAGCATCAAGTGTTGATGGTTGACAAGACCACTAGTTTCAAGAAAAGGGCAAAGGGAAAGAAAGGGAACTTCAAGTGGAAAGACAAGCAAGTTGTCACTCCCGCGAAGAAGCAAAAAGCTGGACCAAAGCACTGAAACCGAAAGTGCTTACACTTGCAAAGGAAATGGTCCTTTGGAAGTGGAAATACCTGAATATTTGGTGGATAAGAAGGATGGCAAAGAGAACAAGGGTATATTTGATATCTGATTATTGATGTGTGCCTTACTAGTGTTTATAGTAGCCCCAGTATTTGATACTTGTTCGGTTGCTAAGATTAGTAACTCAAAGCAGAGTTCTGAAATAAGCAGAGACTAGTTGAAGGGAAGTGACGATGAGTGTTGGAAGTAGTTCCAAGATTGATATGATCATCATCGCACACTCCCTATACTTTTGGGATTAGTGTTAAACCTAAATAAATGTTATTTGGCATTTGCATTGAGCATGAATATGATTTGATCATGTTTATTGCAATACGGTTATTCATTTAAAATCAGAGAATAATTGTTGTCCTGTTTACATGAATAAAACCTTCAATGGTCATACACCCAATGAAAATAGTTTGTAAGATCTTGATCGTAGTGATACACATATTCATAATATTGATGCCAAAAGATGCAAAGTTAATAATGATAGTGCAACTTATTTGTGGCACTGCCTTTTGGGTCATATCGGTGTAAAGCGCATGAAGAAACTCCATAAAGATGGATTTTCAGAATCACTTGGTTATGAATCATTTGATGTTTGCGAACCGTGCCTTTTGGGAAAGATGACTAAAACTCCGTTCTTCGGAACAATGGAACGAGCTACTAACTTGTTGGAAATAATACATACTGATGTATGCAGACCAATGAGTATGAAGGCTCGTGGCAAGTATCGTTATTTTCTGACCTTCACAAGATGATTTGAGCAGATATGGGTATATCTACTTGATGAAACATAAGTCTGAAATAGTTGAAAGGTTCAAAGAATTTCAAAGTGAAGTGGAAAAATCATCGTAACAAGAAAATAAAGTTTCTGCGATCTAATCGCGGAGACGAATATTTGAGTTACGAGTTTGGTCTTCAATTAAAACAATGTGGAATAGTTTCATAGCTCACGCCACCTGGAACACCACAACGTTATGGTGTGTCCGAACGTCGTTACCGCACTTTATTGATATGGTGCGATCTATGATGTCTCTTACTGATTTACCACTATTATTTTGGGGTTATGCATTAGAGACAGCTGCATTCACGTTAAAAGGGCACCATCTAAATCCGTTGAGACGACACCAGATGAACTGTGGTTTAGCAAGAAACCCAAGTTGTCGTTTCTTAAAGGTTGGGGCTGTGATGCTTATGTGAAAAAGTTTCATCCTGATAAACTCAAACCCAAATTGGAGAAGTGCGTCTTCATAGAATACCCAAAGGAAACTGTTGGGTACACCTTCTATCACAGATCCGAAAGCAAGATTTTCGTTGCTAAGATGGATCCTTTCTAGAGAAGAAGTTTCTCTCGAAAGAAGTGAGTGGGAGGAAAGTAGAACTTGATGAGGTAACTGTACCTTCTCCCGAATTGGAAAATAGTTCATCACTGAAATCAGTTCCAGTGATTCCTACACCAATTAGTGAGGAAGCTAATGATGATGATCATGAAACTTCGATCAAGTTACTACTGAACCTCGTGGGTCTTCCACAAAGACGGTCCGCACTGAGTGGTACGGTAATCCTGTTCTGAAAGTCATGTTACTGGACCATGATAAACCTATGAACTATACGGAAGCGATGATGAGGCCAGATTTTGCGAAATGGCTGGAGGCCATGAAATCTGAGATAGGATCCATGTATGAGAACAAAGTGTGGACTTTGGTGGACTTGCCCGATGATCGGCAAGCCATAGAAAATAAATGGATCTTCAAGAGGAAGACGGATGTTGATAGTAGTGTTACTATCTACATAGCTCGACTTGTCGCAAAAAGGTTTTTGAGAAGTTCAAGGTGTTGACTACAATGAGATTTTCTCAACTGTAGCGATGCTTAAGTCTGTCCGAATCATGTCAGCAATTGCCACATTTTATGAAATCTGGCAAAAGGATGTCAAAACTGCATTCCTTAATGGTTTTTTTAAAGAAGAGTTGTATATGATACAACCAGAAGGTTTTGTCAATCCTAAAGGTGCTAACGAAATGAGCAAGCTCCAGCGATCCATCTATGGACTGGTGCAAGCATCTCAGAATTGGAATATATGTTTTTGATAAGTTGATCAAAGCATATAGTTTTGTCTGAACTTATGGTGAAGCCCGTATTTACAAGAAAGTGAGTGGGAGCACTACAACATTTCTGATAAGTATATGTGAATGACATATTGTTGATCGGAAATAATGTAGAATTATTCTGCAAAGTATAAAGGAGTGTCTGAAAGGAGTTTTTTTAAAGAAAGACCTCGGTAAAGCTACTTACATATTGAGCATCAAGATCTATTGAGATAGATCAAGACGCTTGATAAGATTTTCAATGAGTACATACCTTGACAAGATTTTGAAGTAGTTCAAAATGGAACAGTCAAAGAAAGAGTTCTTGCCTGTGTTGCAAAGGTATGAAATTGAGTAAGACTCAAATCCCGACCACGGCAGAAAATAGAAAGAGAATGAAAGTCATTCCCTATGCATCGGTCATAGGTTCTATAAAAGTATGCCATGCTATGGACCAGACCTATTGTATACTTTGCCCTAGTTTGGCAAGGGAGTACAATAGTGATCTAGAAGTAGATCACTGGACATTGGTCAGAATTATCCATAGTGGAATAAGGATATGTTTCTCAATTATGGAGGTGACAAAAGGTTCGTCGTAAAGGGTTACATCGATACAAGTTTTGGCACTGATCCAGATGACTCTAAGTCTTAATCTGGATACATATTGAAAGTGGGAGCAATTAGCTAGAGTAGCTCCGTGCAGAGCATTGTAGACATAGAATATTTGCAAAATACATATGGCTCAAATATGATGACCGTTGACTAAGATTCTCTCACGAGCAAAACATGATCACACCTTAGTACTCTTTGGGTGTTAATCACATAGCGATGTGAACTAGATTATTGAGTCTAGTAAACCATTTGGGTGTTGGTCACATGAAGATGTGAACTATGGGTGTTAATCATATACAAATATGAATATTGGTGTTAAATCACATGGCGATGTGAACTAGATTATTGACTCTAGTGCAAGTGGGAGACTGAAGGAAATATGCCCTAGAGGCAATAATAAAGTTATTATTTATTTCCTTATTTCATGATAAATGTTTATTATTCATGCTATAATTGTATTAACCGGAAACACATGTGTGAATACATAGACAAACATAGTGTCACTAGTATGCCTCTACTTGACTAGCTCGTGAATCAAAGATGGTTAAGTTTCCTAGCCATAGACATGAGTTGTCATTTGATTAACGGGTTCACATCATTAGGAGAATGATGTGATTGACTTGACCCATTCCGTTAGCTTAGCACTTGATCGTTTAGTATGTTGCTATTGCTTTCTTCATGACTTATACATGTTCCTGTAACTATGAGATTATGCAACTCCCATTTACCGGAGGAACACTTTGGGTACTACCAAACGTCACAACGTAACTGGGTGATTATAAAGGAGTACTACAGGTGTCTCCGAAGGTACATGTTGAGTTGGCGTATTTCGTGATTAGGTTTTGTCACTCCGATTGTCGGAGAGGTATCTCTGGGCCCTCTCGATAATGCACATCACTATAAGCCTTGCAAGCAATGTGACCAATGAGTTGGTTACGGATGATGCATTACGTAACGAGTAAAGAGACTTGCCTGTAACGAGATTGAACTAGGTATTGGATACCGACGATCGAATCTCGGGCAAGTAACATACCGATGACAAAGGGAACAACATATGTTGTTATGCAGTTTGACCGATAAAGATCTTCGTAGAATATGTAGGAACCAATATGGGCATTCAGGTCCCGCTATTGGTTTGACCGAGAATAGTTCTAGGTCATGTCTACATAGTTCTCGAACCCGTAGGGTCTGCACGCTTAATGTTACGATGACAGTTTTATTATGAGTTTATAAGTTTTGATGTACCGAAGTTTGTTCGAGTCCCGGATGTGATCATGGACATGACGAGGAGTCTCGAAATGGTCGAGACATAAAGATTGATATATTGGAAGCCTATGTTTGGACATCGGAAGTGTTCCGGGTGAAATCGGCATTTTACGGGAGTACCGGGGGGTTACCGGAACCCTCCCAGGGGTTATTGGGCCTACATGGGCCATAAGGGAGAAGAGGAGAGGAGGCAAGAGGTGGGCCGCGCCCCCTCCCCTCCCTAGTCTGAATAGGATAAGGAGAGGGGGCGGCGCCCCCCCTTCCTTCTCCTCCTCCTCCTCCTTCCCCCTTCTCCTACTCCAACTAGGAAAGAAGGGTGCTTTGGCGCACCCTCCTTGGCCGGCCGCCTCCTCCCCCTGGCTCCTTTATATACGGGGCCGGGGGGCACCCTAAGACACACAAGTTGATCTACGGATCGTTCCTTAGCCGTGTGCGGTGCCCCCCTCCACCATATTCCACCTCGGTCATATCGTCGCGGAGTTTAGGCGAAGCCCTGCGCCGGTAGAACATCATCATCGTCACCACGCCGTCGTGCTGATGGAACTCATCCCCGACACTTTGCTGGATCGGAGTCCGGGGATCGTCATCGAGCTGAACGTGTGCTGAACTCGGAGGTGTCGTACGTTCGGTGCTTGGATCGGTCAGATCGTGAAGACGTACGACTACATCAACCGCTTTGTCATAACGCTTCCGCTTACGGTCTACGAGGGTACGTGGACAACACTCTCCCCTCTCGTTGCTATGCTATCACCATGATCTTGCGTGTGCGTAGGAAATTTTTTGAAATTACTACGTTCCCCAACAGATCTTAGTTGACTCAGGTAGTTCCACAAATTTCATCAGTGCTGAGCTAGTGAAACACCTACAGTGCCCAGTGGAAGAAATACCAGCGGCCAAAGTAACTGTGGCTGATGGAGGACTGCTACATTGCAACAAACAGGTTCCTAACTTGGAATGGTTCTATCAAGGAAATACCTTCAACACATCTCTGAAAGTGCCACCCCTGGGCACCTATGACATCATTTTGGGCATGCAGTGGTTAGAAACTATGAGTCCTATGTTGGTGGACTGGAGAAAGAAGGTCATGAGATTCAAATATCAGGGAGTTAGGATCACTCTAAGAGGAATAAGAGAGAAAGTCATCTCCTGCACAGCATAACTAGCAAGCATTTGCAAGGGTTACTTAACACTGGTGCAGTAGAGCAAGTGATTCAACTAAATCACATTGTGGAAGCCCACGATCTCGATCAATTCATCCCTCCCCGCCGCAAGAAATTTTGGCCAAGCACAAACAAGTTTTCACGAACCCCGACAAGCTCCTCCTCACAGTCATTTGATCACCAAATCCCTCTCCTACCTGGAGCTAAACCTATCAATGTGAAACCATACAGATACAATCCAATGCAGAAGACTGAAATTGAACAACAAGTAACTCAGATGTTACAGTAAGGAGTCATCCAGGAGAGCACTAGCCCTTTTGCTTCACCAGTGTTGCTGGTCAGAAAGAAAGATGGAACTTGGTGTTTTTGTGTGGACTACAGAATGTTAAACTTTGTCACAGTACCCCATAAGTATCCGATGCCAGTAGTGGATGAGTTACTCGATGAGTTGGCTGGTGCTACATTTTTCTCTAAGCTGGATCTTCGATCAGGATATCATCAAATACGAGTGGTTGAAGGAGAGGAACATAAGACGGCCTTTAAAACTCATCATGGATTGTATGAGTTTAAAGTCATGCCCTTTGGTTTAATCAATGCCCCTGCAAACTTTCCAAGCGGCTATGAATGCCCTGTTTGCCCATTTGTTGAGACACCGTGTGCTTATCTTCATGGATGACATCTTAGTCTACAGTCCAGATTTGAAAACACATCTTGAGCACCTCAATCAGGTTTTCACTATACTTCAAGAAAATCAGCTCTTTGTGAAACTCAACAAATGCTCGTTTGCTCAAACAGAGCTGGAATACTTGGGACATATTATCAGTGGCAAAGGAGTGCAAACTGATCCCACTAAGATCAGAGTTGTGCAAGAGTGGCCCAGGCCTACCTGTGCTAGAGATATCAGAGGATTCATGGGCCTCACAGGGTACTACAAAAAATTCATCAAAAATTATGGAATTATTAGTATGAGTTTATATGATCTACTGAAGAAAGATAATGTGTTTTCTTGGACACCAACCAATGAAGCCGCTTTTCAACATCTTAAGACAGCATTAGCTCAAGCACCAGTTTTGGCACTCCCAGATTTCAAGAAGCACTTCACAATTGAAACTGATGCTAGTAATCAGGGCATTGGGGATGTACTGGTGCAAGAAGGTCATCCACTTGCTTATCTTAGCAAAGCCCTGGGGCCCAAAGCCCAAGCCCTGTCCACATATGAAAAAGAGTGTTTGGTTGTGCTCCTTGCTGTGGAAAAATGGAAATCTTATCTGCAGCATGCACCTTTCACCATTTCCACAGATCATCAAAGCTTAACACATCTCCAAGAGCAAAAACTCAGTGGTACCATGCAACAGAAAGCATTTCTTAAACTGCTAGGTCTGCCATACAACATCATCTACAGAAAAGGTATGGATAATGCAGCTGCAGATGCCTTGTCCAGATCTCCTACCCCAATGGAGTTGTCTGCTCTCTCCTTTTGCACACCCAAATGGTTAGCAGTTGTGACAAAAGGATACCAGCAGTATGAGGCAGATAAGGAATTACTGCAAGAACTGTCCCTGACTGGTTCTAATGACAAAGGTTATTCTCTACATCAAGGAGTGATAAGGTACAAAGACAGGATTTGGCTGGGCCACAACAAGGAAGCTCGCCAAGCTATTATGCTTTCTTTGCATGACAGTGGAGTTGGAGGTCATTCTGGATTCCAGGGCACTTACCAACGCATCAAGGGACTGTTTGCTTGGCCAGTAATGAAACAGGACATCCATACCTATGTACAAGCATGTGTGGTGTGCAAACAAGCAAAGTCTGAGCATATTAAGAAACCAGGACTATTAAGTCCATTGCCCATTCCTAAAGAAGCTTGGAATATGGTCAGCATGGATTTTATTGGAGGTCTCCCCAAGAGCAAAAACTTTGACACAATTCTGGTGGTCATCGACAAGTTCAGCAAATATGGGCACTTCATTCCCTTGTGTCACCCCTTTACTGCTCTACAAGTGGCACAAATATATGTGGATAACATCTATAAGCTTCATGGTCTTCCCCAGGTTCTGATTACTGACAGAGATCCTATCTTTACCAGCAATATCTGGCAAGAATTGTGCAAACTCACTGACACCAAGATGAATATGAGTTCTGCTAATCATCCCCAGACCGATGGTCAAACGGAGAAATTGAATCAATGTCTAGAAACTTTTCTCAGATGCTTGGTACATTCAACTCCCAAAAAGTGGGCCTATTGGTTATCTCAGGCTGAGTACTGGTACAACACAAACTACCACTCTGCACTTGGAACAACCCCATTTCAGGTACCGTATGGGTATCAACCTCGACACTTGGGCATTGCCAATCTTCAGAGTACTCTGTCCTCTGATCTGTCTGGATGGTTGGCTGAAAGGAACCTGATGCAAGGATTGATCCGAGAACACCTGTTGCGAGCCCAACACAGGATGAAACACCAGGAAGACACTATATAATCGCTCGGATCGACAGTTTCAAGTCGGCGGCTGGGCATTTCTGAAGCTGCAGCCTTATCTGCAACAAACTGTCGCCAGACGTTCCAACCACAAGTTGGGTTTCAATTACTTTGGCCCATATCAGATCACTGAACGTGTCGGAGAGGTTGCATAACGTTTGGCCCTGCCAGAGACTAGCAAGATTCACCCCGTGGTGTACGTTTCGCTGCTCAAACCGGCAGACCCGCCAACTCCTACTTCAGACACTGTGGATTCACTATTTCTGTTGGGGGGTAAACTGTCCAAACCGGCTCAAATTCTCCAAACAAGGCTAGTTCGTGTGGGTGGACACACACGCACGCAATGGAAGATTGCATGGAGTGGACTTCCGATTGCAATGGCAACTTGGGAATGGTCTTCAGCTGTGACTGCAACGACAACGGCATGATGATGAACAGTCGAGGACGACCTGTTCCTTAAGAGGAGGGGAGTGCAACGACCTGGGCCAGGCCCACCTGTGTGTTACTGGGCCGATGTGGCTCAACCCGTGTGGCGTGTGTGGATTAGGCATATAAGCGTGTGGCTGGCGTGTGTGTGTGAGGGCATTGAACTGTAATCACAAATATTGTTCCTAATTCAAGCTTTCCTCCCTGCTCCTTTCCCCTTCTCCAAGCTCTCTCTCTGAGATATTTCTCTTGGTTTGAGATCCACATCCCGGCGAGACGCAGGGAGGTGCTACGGGAACGTAGCAGTCCTCGTGTAGTTCAACACCTCGAACGAGCCATCGTCGCCATTTCCTCTGCTTATGACATAGAGCTGCTGCTGGCCGCCGCCGTCGTCGTCGTACTGGCGGTGGACGCGTCCCCGAGGCCCGGCCATGGACAAGGAGATGGAGTCGCTCTGCTTGGGGAAGCTGGGCAGGGGCACGCCGGCGAGGGACTCCTTGTCGATGTCGTACATGACGGGGTTGTCGTAACAGGGGACGAACAGGATAGAGCCCTCTGCCCGCCCTCTCAGCAGCGAGAAGAAATGCATGTACGGCGAGCCGGCCATGGCCGGAGTCATCGAGAACTTGATGCTGGGACCGGGTAGACGATCGCCGCAGCTCGAGGTCGTTGGTAGTGCCAATCCCTTCTTCTCATTCGCTTTCGCAGCTGCTGCTGATTGTGCGGCTGCTGTTGAAGGGTGGAACCGTGGAAGAGATGGCGCGCGAGGTCGAGACGGCATAGGGAGTAAATTCCACTGCCGCCATCGCGCACTATCATGTTGGCAAACTGGCGATTCATCGTCGTCGTCCCTCCTTCTTCTCCCGGCCCTGGCCCAGTTAACCCACCCAGTGGTAATAAGGCTGTGATTTTCTTCGCCGAGAAACGAGAAGAAATCGGGAAGTTGGTGTATACCTGCATCAGCAAGATCAAATCCCGTATGGCTCCGGTTACAGGTTTTGCATCTAGGGTCGGCCGGCCGAACGTACACGTACGTACGCGGATGGTTCTGCAAACCCCCGGCTGCGGGGCGGTCGAAGATGTGGATCGCGCGCGGAGATCCACGGCGCAAACAAAGATGAGGGCCGGCCGGCAGGTTAATGCGGATCAACACCTGAGGCTGGAAATTAAAACCAAACAATGAAAATAAAAAATAAAAAGGGGAAGAGAAAAGGAAAACCCGAACAAAAACTAGACAAAAAACGGTCAGAAAAAAAAGAAAAACACATAAAACCGGCCCTAGCGAAAACCGGCAGAAAACAGCGCTACCTGGGCAGTCCTAAGTGGGCCAGCCTGCTCAGTCGTGGGGGTGTGCGCCCACAAATTTGAAAAGAAGTTCATAAATATGAACAAGGCTCGCCAAGACAGTCACTGGTTCCTTTTCAAAAGAAAGAAAAAGACAGTCACTGGTTGTGGCGTCGAACAAATTTTTGGGATTGCAGCAACAATGCTTGGTTTACAATAATCTGTTGTGTTGTACACTGCTTTAGCCAGGGAAGTCTCTAGAGAAGATGTCCATGAAGAATGATGTGCGTAATAGAACGCCACCATTCACCATTAGCATTTAGAGACCATGATAAGGATCATCCAGCCTGTGGAAATGGATCGCGTTGTTTTCTTTCTCTTTAGCTGAACACACATCACATGCATCTATCTATCTATATGTGTGTCATTGTTCAGGGTTAGAGGAATAACGTCTCTATCTTGCCATCTATGGGTGCAAAGTCCAACGGTCCGGCTCAAAACGCACACTGAGAACATGGTGGGACTGCACAAGAGCCAGAAGATAGCTGAACATCGTAACCGCAGCTGCCGCCACAATTTTGGTCAGTCGCCAATTCTGGAAGACGTGCAGCCTCCCACCACATCTTCGTTTAGAGTGTTTCCAAATGAGAGCACATTATCGCGTCTTGAAGATATAATAGTTGCATCACAATCCCACTTACATTTTTCTCTTTTTTTTTTCTTCTCATCCATCCATGGCTGCCTATAAGGGAGGGTTGATGGATGATGGCACTACCAACTATCTGCATCTGCACCCTCTCCTCTGAATCTGATCTTCCTTACCCCCTTTCTTTGTTGAGTGAGCGAGAGAGAGAGAGACATGGCGGCACTGAAGCTCAGGCTCATGGTGCCACCGGCAGGCATGTGCTTGCTGCTGCTGCTCATGCCACCACTTCTCCTACTTTCCCCTGGTAAGCATTTGCCTCCTTCCTCGGTGCTGTATTATTTCTTTCTGAAGAATATGACACTCTGCTTCCTTCCTTCCTCGGTGTTCTAATATTATTTCTCACTTAGACCAGTTTATTGCTGGTCTGGTCTGTCAGTGAAAGGATTGTAATAAGATGCATGCCCAAATAGTTGAAAGGTTCATCGAACTAACACCAATTAATCGCATTCTCTTTGTAGGATGTGCTGCCACTCGTCCTGATCCCACCCAAGGGCCATCTGAGGGCAACAACAGGACCTGCACGGAGCTGAGCAAGAGGAGCCCCCTCCTGTACTGCGAGCACCACGCATGCGTCTACAACTGCCGCATCGAGGGCTTCGCCGAGGGAGGGTTTTGCAACTGGCTGCGCTGCCTCTGCAAGAGGCCCTGCTGAATGTGACGATGCTGCTTCAGGATGTTGCCAGTGATGCAGCTAGTAAATAAGTACGATGCATCAAAGTGTTGATGTGCATTTTCGCAAAAGAAAAATAAGTGGTGATGCACAAGTTGTAACCGCAACAAACTTCCTTCTCTAATACTATTTGTCAACTCCCAGTTGCAAGCTATATAAATCCGAGGCATCTAAATATTAATTAATTGTTCTTGCAACAAAACTGTCAGATCATATGAAAAATTTATGTGTGGCGACCCAAATGGAATATTAAACCATCTGCCATATCCACAGGTTGGCTTCTAAATGATTCAATGTCTCACACAGATGCTGCAAATGTTGCTTTTTAGGGAGTAAATAGCATAAAACTACTACTTTACAGGTTAGGGTTCCAAAAAACTATCAAATTTATTTTTTTCGCTGATAACTACCAAGTCAGGGCGACTGGGCGACTCGCGGGGCGATGCGGGCGACTCGCCGCGATCCCGGGGCGACCGTCGCCGGCCACCGACGGAAGTCGCCGGATCTGATCGAGGCTCGCGTGGGAGGTCGATTCTGGGCGCTAGCGGACTCGGAAGATGAGGAGGACGAAGACGATCCGGTGCCGGAGTATTCGCCAACACCTTCGGAACTGATCTGCGAGGCGTTCAATCCAGGATATTTGGAGGAAGATGTTGCTGCGTTGGTAGATGAAATCGTGCCGGGAGATGATCCGGCGCGGCTAGGTCTGCATTCTACCGATCGAGTGGAGGTGGTTCGCCGGATTTTACACCGGAGGACGGCGGCGACGGCGATCCGACCATGGAAAGGGCCTTTGCCTAAGGTATGCGTACAACCAATTACTTTGTCCGATTTTTTTCCTGTAGAGGATTGGAACATGGTTATTCGAAAGAAGAGGAAGAAGGGGAGGGGTCAGATCCTGCACCTCCGCCGCCGGCGACCTGGGCGGCCGACGAGATCAGGGCGGCCAGGTCCGATCGTTTGAAATCGCTACTTGGCTCTGAGTGGGCCGGTAGGGTTCGGGCGGTGTCGAGCATGAATGGGCATGAGGCCCATCATGGGGGTGCTGATGCGGGCCTGGAGCGTGCGGCCTCCAACGGGTATGTGGCCCAGGGGTGCGACGCCAGGTCGGTCCGGCCTGTGGAAGGCGCATGCACGTACGTTGATCATGTTGTGTCTGTCGCTCGCTTGCCGCCGTCTGGGGTTCGCAAATCAGGTACGAGGGGGTTCCCGTCCTGCGGAGATAGACGAGCGCGGCGCATCCAGCCCTGGCCGGCCATGGCAGGTCGTGGGGATGCTCCTCCACCGGCGAAACGATCCCTGTCGGCTGCGGCAGGTCGGGGAGGAGTGGCTCCACCGCCGGCAGCGACCACCGGTCTTGGGGGTCAGACGCAGGTCGGCCAGAGGCCGCCGGCGGGAGGTGGCGGTGCGGCTGGGGTTGCGGGTCGAGGTGCACCTACCGGGGCGCCGCCGGGAGACATCCATCCGCAGCCGGCCCTTGCGGGGTGGCTTCAGCCGTCGGCTCGGTCTTGGCGCCCGTGGCGATCTGCGCAGCGGGGTGTCGGAGGCTACAGCGGCGCCGCCCCCTGCCCCAAGCTGCCGGTTGAGGCGGACCTAGACCCCAGGTGCCGACTACTGCTGGCGATGGGTCGGCTGGCCGCGGCGCTGGTCAACGGCAGGCTGGAAGTGCGCCGGCAACCACGGGAAAACCACCACCGCACTATGTTGCTAAGCCGATTACAAAACAGGTCCACTCGGTCTAATGCTCCTCCCGAGGCGGTGGGGGATGACGGCTACGATGCATATGGTGAGGGACATCACCGCGGCTCCTCGTCGACGGGAGGAGGCCGTGGCTACGCTTGGCAGAGTGACGGTTCGGCCGAGAGACCCTTTCTAGGGCCGGCCGGCGGGTTTGTTGAGGGGGCATCCGGCCCGGATCATCGTCAGAGAGGAGGTTTTCGTGGTAACAGAGGTGGTCGGACTTGGGGTCATGGGAGATTTCGTCGCCCACAACCACCTAGGGTGACAGTTCATTCTGATGCTATGGATGAGACTCCGGATTCCTCAGAGCTACCTCCACAGGCAATGGAGGTGGTAAAGGAGTTGGCCAATGTTGACGTTTTTGAGGCTGGGACGGTGGATGAGGCCACCGACAGGTCTGATGCAGAGAGGGCTTCCAAGTATGCCCGTAAGAAGGAGAGGATGATTTGCTATCGATGTGGGGACAAGGGCCACTTTATTGCTGAATGTGTGGCCCAATTGTGTGAGTCATGTGGCAAGCTTGCACATGAGTCGGGTGAGTGCCCGATCTTGCGTGACGTACCTCCGACTCTGAACATCTATGGAGTCTACTATGCTGAGCTCATGTTTTTTGAGTCCCCGGAGGCGAGAGAGGTCCCGGAGGATAACCACACTTCAACTACTGGGAGTGTCAGAGCGACACAGGGTGAGGTGACTGAGGCACAGATTGTGAGGAGGTTGCAGGAGTTAGCTCCCGGTGATTTTGTTTGGGAGTTAGTGCCCATTGAGGACGAGTTTTTAAGGTTGATTTCCCATACATCCGAGGACCTCAGAAATTGTTAAGTTTTGGCTTGTGTAAAGTTCCCTGTACTAAGTGTATTACGGGTTTAACGAGTGGAAACAGGTTGAGCCTAAAGGAAAACCGCTTACACACGTATGGCTGAGGTTTTTGGGGGCTCCATCTAAGCCTCTGCAGGACGCTCCTGTTGTGGCCAGTTTGGGTATCCTCGTTGGAAAAACTGAAAAAGTGGACATGGCTTTCACTCGTGCCAATGGGATTGCCCGGATTCTTGTGAGCATTTTGGATATTGAGTATGTGCCCGATAAGGTCAACTGGACATATAAGGGTGAGGTCTTCCCGCTAGATATTGAGTTTGAGGACACCGACTTATTTGACGATGCAGTTAACGGCAATGATGTTGATATGCACGACCGTGAGGGTGGTGCTGGGACTAAGGGGGCCCCGTCAGATGAGACCATGCGAGAGGGATCCAACGGATCTCACCCTTAGTCGGCCGAGACTGGACCGGAGGCTGAGCCCACTGTCTCACCGGCGGTACCCATGGCTACTTTGCGTTTCGGTTCTTTCGAGCCAGCTTCGGCACCTCCTAGGCTTTGGAGTGACAGGGTGGAGTCGGACGATGCTCTTGAGCACACACTTCCTTCACTGGAGGTTGAGAGGGAGGTTGGTGCGGACTATGGCCACAGTGATAGCCCTACTGGATTGCTGACTGCTGTGGGAGTGACTTCGTGTCGGCCGAGCACGGGCCGAGGGTTGTGGGGAGGGGTTCAGGACACAGGTCCATTCTCCCCCCGTCCCGAGGACGTTGCAGGTTTCGTCGGTGGGCATGACCCCTAGGGGGACGGTTCCAGCGGCTGGAGGGTCCTCGAGGCAGGCGGCCTTGACGACTTCCGCGACGGTGGTGGCTACCACTGTCGCTGCGGCTGCGGGAGGGGGGACGCCAGGGCAGGTGGCCCGGTCTCCTCCCTCTGCCCAGGTGGTCAGGCGGACCACCCCTCCGAGGGCTACTACGTTTGAGCCGCAGGTTGGGGCGGGAAGAGGCAGTGGGCGGGTGGCCCGGTCGTTCACTCCTCCCATTACTGCGGTGGGGCACTCGTCCGAGGGGATCGGGAGCCCGCAGATGCCTTCACTAGTGACCTCGGCACCACCTGGAGTTTCGGTGCCAGGTTTTACTAGGGAGGAGGTGATCACGTTTGGCGGGATCCCGGACCCTACTTCCGGGGGCAGACGGATGAGTGCTCGCATCCTCGGCGTCCGGAGGTTGATGATATGCAGCAGCGAGTGCGCTATGAGGGCGCCAAGCTTCGGAGGCTGCTTGTACATCGGGTATGTCCGTTGACTTGTCTAATTCCTTATTGCATTTTTACGATGAGGACATTATCAATAATGCAAACCAATTAGGAGTTTCACTAGGTGCTCTGAGATAGTGAAATTACCGTCGGTGAATGATATTTTAGACACAGGCGGAGCGGGCTTTAGAGACTATTCGTAATCTTGCGGCAGTTAAACCTATGAATGATGATGAGATAAATCGTTAGGAGTTAGAGTGCTTGATAGCTCGTGTGAGGATCTTGCACCCACTAACCATGAGGTGACGAAGAGAATGTGCCCCTCTGAGAATGGCGCTAGCAATATTTGAGTAACCGGTCATGAGGAACGGGACTCGAGCTTAATAAACCTAAGCGTAAGTGGAAGCGGAAGATTTATCCCGATTCCGCAGTTAAGTAGGAGTGCTAGGATTGAACCACCAAAAATTCCATGATGAACTATGAGAGGAATTTTTGGAACAAAGCAGAGGTCTTAAGGACTTGGCTAAAAGAAGATTCTGGCCGAGACTTCTATTGAGCAGAAGCTAGATTTTGTTGCTCTATCGGAGACGGGTAGAGATAACTTTGCACCACAGTTTCTCTCCTCACTAGTTGGTGGTATAGATTTCGATTGGCATTGCTTACCTCCGCGAGGAAGATCGGGGGGCATCTTACTAGGTGTGAGATGCGATTCACTTGAAGTCCGTAGTGTAGTGATGGGTGACTTCGCCGTAAAGTTTTGAGTTAGGTCTAAGATTGATGGCTTTAACTGGGCTTTGGTGGCGGTATATGGTGCCGCGCAGCCTGAGTTTAAATCGGAGTTTCTAGCTGACCTAGTTCGAATGTGTGGGTCAGAACAACTACCGATTTTAGTCGGAGGTGATTTCAATATCATCCGGAGGCGGGAGGAGAAGAACAATGACAACTTTGATGGTAGATGGTCCTTCATGTTCAACACCATTATTGAAAGCTTGGATCTGAGAGAGATAGAACTCTCGGGTCGAAAGTTTACATGGGCCAACGCTATGCCAAACCCAACTTACGAAAAACTTGATCGGGTTCTTGCAAGCGTGGAGTGGGAACAAAAATTCCCGTTGGTCACGGTGCAAGCCCTTTCGAGGGGAATATCTGATCATACCCCATTGTTCGTGGACTCAGGGGAGCCGAACCACGTGGGTAATAAGAACACCTTCTCATTTGAGACGTCATGGTTCGAACGTGAGGGGTTCTTTGACTTGATTGCCAGGGAATGGGCTAAAGAGGTTCGCGTAAAACACCCATTGGCGTTAGCGAGAATAAGATTAGGAATTTGAGAAGCTTCTTGAGGGTTGGGCTAAGCATCTTAGTGGTGCATATAAGATTGAAAAGGATAGACTCCTTTCTCTTGTACATGACTTGGGCGTAAAAGCCGAGTCTAATGTTTTAGTCCCCGCAGAGCTTGAGTTAAAAATGAGGCTAAAAAGCGGTTGAAAGAACTACTACGTGAAGAAGAACTGAAGTGGGCTTTACGTGCTAAGGTTAAATAGAGAGTGGTCGAGGGGACGCGAATACTCAGTTCTTTCATTTAATTGCTAATGGCAAGCACGTAAAGAAGCGAATCTTTCAGCTTGAGCAGACGAGGTACAATTTTAGGTCGGGATACACCGAAAACATATATTCTTGAGTATTATAAGCGGTTATTTGGTCCACGGAGGAGAATACGGTGTCACTTGATGAGTCCATGATCGAGGATGTACCTCGACTTTTGGCTCTTGATAATGACATTCGCTTGCCCGTTCTCGGAGAAGGAGGTTTTTGAGGCAATTGCTCAAATGAAAAATAATAAGGCTCTGGTCCCGATGGTTTCGGCGAGTTCTATAAGAAGTCTTGGCACATTATTAAGGGCATTTACTACCTATGTTTCATGATCTATTCTCTGGACAGCTTCAATTATTCCACCTGAATTTTGGGACTATCACATTACTACCTAAGAAGGCGGATGCGGTCGAATTGAGCAATTCAGCCGATCTGTCTCCTAAATGTTAGTTTCAAAATCTTCACAAAGGTCGGGACCAACAGGCTCACACAGATTATGCGTTCGTGGGTGCATCAATCCCAAACCGCGTTCATGCAGATGAAACATTCTAGAAGGGTGGTAGTTACGCATGAACGCTCCATGAAATCCACTCCAAAAAATTGGATGGAGTGATTTTTAAAGTGGATTTCGAGAAAGCGTATGATAAGATAAAGTGGCCATTTCTCCAACAATCTTTGCGTATGAAAGGGTTTGATGAAGCCTGGCGAAGGCACGTGCAATCATTTACGCAAAAAGGTAGTGTGGGAATTAAAGTTAATGATGATATAGGTCATTACTTTCAGACTCATAAAGGCTTACGACAAGGAGACCCAATGTCCCCTATCTTGTTTAACATTGTGGTAGATATGTTGGCAATTCTGATAGGACGGGCTAAGGAAAACGGTCAAGTAGGTGGATTGGTGCCTCATCTAGTTGATGGAGGCATTTCCATTCTGTCTGATGATGATCGATCATCTTTATGGAGCATGACGTGGTTAAGGCTAGGAATATGAAGCTGCTTTATGCCTATTCGAACAATTGACCGGATTGAAGATCAACTTTCATAAGAGCGAGTTGTTCTGCTTTGGTAGGGCAAAAGATGAGCAGGAGGCCTACAGGCAATTGTTTGGGTGTGAGTTGGGATAGTTACCTTTCTCGTACTTAGGGATTCCTATCCACCATCGTAGGCTAACGAGCGAGAGAATGGAAGTGCATTGAAGACCGATTTGAGAAGAAACGAGCTCTTTGGAAGGGCAAGCTCTTATCTTATGGAGGCCGTTAATCCTAATTAATTTGGTGCTCACAAGTTTGCGATGTTTCTTCTTTCGTTCTTTGAGGTACCAGCTTGGAGTCGAGAAGAGACCGGACTTCTATAGATCACGGTTCTTCCGGCGGGGTGATGAGTGAAAAGAAAATACAGACTTGCTAAGTGGGACATTATTTGTAGACCGAAGGACCAAGGGGTCTAGGTATTGAGAATCTCGAAATTAAGAATAAATGCCCTCTTAGCAAGTGGCCGTCAAAGCTCGTCGGAGACGGATCTTTGTGTGAGCACAGATCCTTCAGCAAGTACCTCCGACCAAAAACTTTGTCGCAAGTCTCTGTAAGGCCGGTGACTCGCCTTTACGGAAGGGGCTCATGAAGGTCAAGCGGGCTTTCATTAATAGGACAAAGTTTGTTGTCGGAAACGGCTCGAGCACACGCTTCGGGAGGACACTTGGCTTGGTGACACACCACCGCCATCAATATCCCTTCTTGTATCGTATTGTTTAATGAAAGGAGGTGGTCATTGCTTGGTTTTCAATCTATCCCCTTAATATTCGATTCAGACGAGTGCTAGCGGGCGATCGTTGGGAACAATGGCTCCATCTAGTTAGAAGGTGATGGATATCCAGCTGTCTCAACAACCCGATGAATTATTTGGAAGTTGACCAAGTCCGAGGCTTCACGGTTAAATCAATGTATATTGATGTTATTAATTCGAGCTCCATTCCTCGTCCAAACATGTTTGGGATGTCAAAGTTCCTTTGAAAATAAAAGTGTTTATGTGGTTTGTTCATAAACAAGTAATTTTAACTAAGGATAACTTGAAGAAGCGCAATTGGACAGGGACCTACTAGGTGTAGTTTACGTGATCGGGCGAGTCTATTAAACACCTCTTCTTTGATTGTCCGCTTGCAAAAGTTCTATGGCGACGGTCCACATTGCTTTTAACATCAAACCACCGAATTCATTAATACTTTATTTGGGACATGGCTTAATGGGATTGAGCCCAACTTAGGGAGACATATTGGGTGGGGTTTGTGCTTTCTTGTGGACCATCTGGGCTCAGAAACGATTTGGTCTTTAACGAATATCATGTATACAGCTTTTTGCGGTGTTTTATTCCGACTACGGCTCGATTCGTTCGTGGTCGCTACTCACCCGACGGAGGCCGTGGAGCATTTGGTTCTTGGGTCTATCCGTTGGGAGATGGTAGCTCGGGATATCTTCAACCGGTTTGGATGGCGGTCATGTAATAGGATAGGCATTTAGTATTCCTATCTAGTTTGCCCAGCCGGTTGTGGCACATTGATGTGGCTAGTTTGATGTATCTAGCTTATCCGGGCTCTGTGTGAGCTTGTTTTGCTTCTTTTTTTCAATTTTCAGGACCTTTGGAACCATGTTGATACTACTCTATTTTGTTAATAAGAGGGCCGTATGCATCATGCTGATGCAGAGGCCGGGGTATCCCCCCTTTTCGGAAAAAAAAAACTACCAAGTCAGGGGTCGGCAGTTTCAAAAAACACAAAATGCTCGTTGTTAGCGATTTAAGCCGTTTTCTGACATGTCGGACCCACACTTAAACATTTTGTTTGTTTGACTGTTTTGTTTGACCGTTAACTTACATGTGGGACCCACATGTAAGTTCTCTCTTCTTCCTCTTATTTTTTCTTCTCTCCTTCTCCACCACCGCACCTCCACCGCCGCCGCATGCCAAGCCAAGTCCGACTACGGGACGGGCCGCCGCACGAACTGCCGCGCCGCCACTGGAACTCCCATCTGCTCCACGCTGTCGCACGTCGCCAGTAACCGCTTTGCATCGCCGCATCGACCCCTGCCCCTTTTGCTCAATAATTTTTAGGGCATGTCTATGTCTTAGTTCACCAAGTGAATTTAATTTCTCGATAGATTTCTACCAAAACCAAACCCATAGCCGCCACCCATCACGTCATCCTGGCGAGTTGAGTTCGTCGGTCTTTCTCGTGTCAAATGTTTCAACACCATGGGAATCTTTGCACTTGTGGAGAGTTTTGTTCTAGTTTATGATGTTTTGGGGTCCTCATGTCATTCATCTGGACTGTAGAGGCGACAACACAAAGGGCTTAGTACCTCCAACCCTATCCTCTTTAGCAATGATACTAGTTTCAACGCCCCATGGGGCACATGGTTGGTCCCCCCGAATACATTCCATCGAGCTGTGCGTGTGTTGGGGGGGAGGGGGGTGATCATTTGGCGTGTGTGTTGTGGGAAGGGTGGTGATCATTTGGCACTTCTTTAGGCGTTGATGTAGGGTTGGGTCTCCTCGTCCGACCTTCACCTTCTTCTCCAAGTTTATGTCATCGTTGCCGTCCTCTAGTAACTTCTGATGACTTTGCAGCCACAGTTACATGTCTCCATTGCTCCGGCGATGTGGATAAGTGTGGAGCCAGGTGGAAGCGGCGCCAACGGATTTGAACCTATTTGTAATTCCTAGTTTTACCGGGGTCGTTCTTGTAATTTTATTTTTATTTTTTCTTAATGAGTATATATGACTCTCTTTTTTGACAAAGTATATATGACTTTTAGTTTGGATACGGGATTTATACTAAACCAGTTTCCACTAATCACGTTTAGGATTCTAACCACCTAAAACTATGTTTGGTTGGTCCACCAAATCTCGGGATAAGGAAAACTTGGTTTCCCATAAACCAGAAAAACGAGTATTTGGAAAAACCACTAATCGTCGTTTTTCTAAAAACCAGCTTAGTTTTATCGTTCGTTTCAATCGCAGACTGTAGCTTCGATGAGATCTACGCCGAGTGGGTAGCGTCTAAGTACGTGTACTACGGCAAGGAAAGCCCCGTTCAGGTGTCGTGGTTGCTGCTCCTCGGTGAGGATAACATCAGCGCCGTGGTTTCAAATCCAGCACGCTGGTGCCGCCGGCGAGCCCACAATTCTTACCGTCAGTGAAGCAGCGGCTAATGCAGGCCATGGCCTAACCTCTTCAAGGAGCAGCTACTCGAGCTCTGTCCCATGCTCGCGCCGTTCTACAGCCTCGATAACAATAACACCTACCTCGCCGGAGCCGGCCTCTGGCGCGCTCTTTTGCGTCGCATAGATCAGCTGATGAAACGATTGGCGTGCGACACACACATATATGAAATCGCCTCACAGGCCAATGGAGTGCAGCACGGTGGGGTTGATGGCAGTGATGGGGCCGCCGAAGACGAGGTTGTGGCCGCCGACGAACCCGGCGTCCCGGCCTGGTCGGACGCGCGGCTTCCGTCACGTCAACCGCGCGTAGCACCTTTCCACGCACCGCGTCTCCGTCATTGCCTCCATCTCCTCGGCGCTCAAGGCCACCACGACGCAGCTCGGTGGCGTGGCGCATGAGGTCCCGTGGCCGCGCGCACCAGGCCCAGCAGGGCAGCATCGGCCAGCAATTTGATGAACATGGCGTGGTCGAGCGTCCAGCTCCATGTCCGTGAAAGGCCCGTCGGAAGCACCACGAACTGTGATGTGGGGGCGCGGTGCCTCCCCTCTTGCCTCTCATGTGAACAGTTTGGAATCGTTCTCTCAAGGTTGAGGATGACCCGAAAGAGACGCCAAACAGAGTACTCTGTAAACCAGCTTTATCAAAATAACAACTTAAAACTGGTTTTCCTAAAAATACTCTTAAAACTGGTTTTACTAAAACTTATTCCAAATACTAGTTATCCAAACAACCACTTAGGTAGACAAGAATAGATTAACCACCGTGGGTTTTCTTGGTCGGTGGGATTCAGCCCGGAGAGGCCGCGTCAACCGTCCGCTGCTCCTCCTCCTGTCCGCCCGCCCGCCCACCCGCCCGTCCCGAAGCGTCCCGCCGCCGGTAACCGTCGCCGCCCTCTCCTCCTCCCGCCGGACCACTCCACCGAAGGCGAGCAAGTCTCCCGGTAAGAAATCCCTAGCTTTGCTTGGACGGCGCTTCGTTTTCTCGCTCACATACCACCCTGACTTCTTCCGCCGTGGTGCCCCCATCCGGCGGCGCATCCGCCCGCGTGCTCTGCCACGGGAATTTGGGGGTCGATCTCTGACGGGATTCGGGAACCAAATTGGGTGATTAATTCCGACCTCGCCCCTGGAGACCCGGGGATGCGGCTGCAGAACGACGGTGCTTTTAACGCCCTGCTGATGCTTGTTCATCTGTAGTCTATGTAGAGTTATTAGATATGGCTTGATACTTGTTTATCTGTTATGTCTCAAGTAGGGTTGCGAGGGCAAATAATTCGTCTACATATATAGTGTTAAGAATTCTTGCGCAAACAAGTGACCCCGACGACTCCCCTCCCCCTCGGGCGGCACCAGGGCCCCCCGATCCCGCGTCGCCAGCCCCTCCCCGCTCCTCCATCCCCAGCCGCCGGTGGCGGCGGGCCCTGCTTGATCCAGGGCGGGTGGTCGCCGCGGCAGATCCGGTGAGACGGAGGCGGCGTCTCACGCGGGGAGGCTGGGGGCGGCAGTCAGGGCGGCGCCCCTGCTGTGCGGTGGCGATGGGAAGCTACATGGCCGGCGGTGTGGCGGCCGCGGGCACATGGGTGGCTCCAATGGCTGCAGATCTGGCGTCCTGTCCAGATCCGTCTCGGTACGGCCTTGGCCGGCCGGTGGCGAGAGGAGGACCGGTGAGGGGTGGCTGGAGGCTCCCTGTTGGCGCGCCGACGGTGGCCCTCGTCTCCACGGCGAGGCTCCGTTCGGTTCCAACCAGCTGCGAGGTTGGGGGACGCGACTTCCGATGAAAATCGCGTCGACTTCGGTCATGGCGGACGATGGCAGCGTCTATGACGTCGTTACCTTCTCGAGGCATCGTTGTTGCAGGTCGTGGCACCCCACTCGTGATGCTCCGGGGAAAACCCTAGATCTGGATCTACCAGATCGGACGATGATGGTACCTTTGATCTCCTGAGGGTATCGTTTTGGAGCAAGTGCTAGTTGGACGGGCCAAGCGAAAGAGCGGTGTCTCTTCCACCGCAAGGCCGATGGCAGATCTCGGTGGCATGGTGCTGCGGAGGTTCGGCGACGGGCGCGTGTGTATGTGGCTGGGCTGAGGCATTCGGCTTTAGATGTTAGGATTTGGTGCGATGTCCGTTTGGTATTAGGCCGGATATTCGGCACACCTTCATCATTGGGATAGGAGTAGCAACAGGTGTTGCCTAGATGGTGGCTTCAGACTCACTGATGTATTACTTTGTATGGTCTCTGTGAATAATTAATAAGATGGCCACATGCATCGTCTAGATGCAGAGGCCGGGGGTTTATCCTCCTTTTCCACAAAAAAAACTTGGAAGAATTGTAGGAAGATGTGTTATTCTGTTTGATTAAACCGGTACTCCATATTTTGAGTGGAATTATTTGGAAAATACTTGACTAAAATATGACCTAGCTAGGTAGGTTGTCTTTAATCCTTAGAGAACCCTCCCCAAAATAATGTCAGGATGTAGATTGAAGCGTTGTGCATCTCTTGTCCTCTGTCGGCCAGATCTGGTATCTCTTCTCCTCAGGCTGGTGCGTGTTATGAGTTCTCCTCCGTCCCTCCCCTGTTTTTAGACCCCCCCCCCCACCCCCAATCAATGTCAGTGCATTGTGTACCTCTTCTCCACTGCTTGCCAGATCTGGTATCCCTTCTCCTTCAATCCCTTGTTTGTTTCCACGGCAGATCTCTCTACCTCCTCCATCAATGTCATTGGGCTGCCATTAACATCTCCACGTGTGAAAACTCACCCGGATCTTTCTTCTACAACCAATTCATCTGTCCAATTTGTCGCTGAGAGATCTGTTTGCTGCCTTCTTATCCTTGTATTGTTGTGAAGTTCAGTATAATTATTATACTTAAAGCAGTCAGCTTGATTTCCAATTTTCAGATCCATCTGCCTCTGAAACAGGCGGGTTCCACCATCATTTGCTTCTGTAATAGCGGCCACCAGGTGAATTGCTGTTTCTCGAAAGATGCAAACTAATGAGCTTTCATTTACTACTTTGCACATGCTTATCTATGTCTGTAACATCTGAAAGCTTGAGAATAAAATGTTGATCATGCTAATTGCTGACATTTTAACTGGGAAGCATTCCGCATTTGTGGGTGTCCTCGTCTTCTTAATGTGGAATTCTGTGCAGAGCCTACTTATTCATTCATTCTGTTACGCAACACTTTAACAGGAATGCACAAAACTTCCAAATTTCTAACTGGAAAGCATTGTGTGTTATTCTGAATTTGTTTGCTCATACTGTTATTGCCCCGTCATTCATTCTATTTAACATGTGGATAACACTGTACTAGAAAGCATTCATGATAGATCCCAGATATTCATTCTACTTTGACATGCATGAGACTTTTGTTTGTTTGAACATCCATAACACTTGCTTTTTAATCCCTGACTTTTGAATTCCATGCTGTTTCAGGATTGTTGTCTGCCATGGGTGACTACACAATCCGGATAAGCACCAGCTTGATCGACCAGCTTTCGCGCGATGACGAGAAGGTGAAAAGGAGGACCAGGAAACCCAAGCCTAAGAAGGTCGTGGAGCAACAAGAAGAGCCTCGGGACAATGGCAGGGAACTTCCAAGCGAGCCCAAGAGCAGCCCTGCTCCCGCTCCTGGGTGGGCGCTGCCGCCCCCCATGTACCTACCAGTGACCCCTGCTCCTCCACCACCCCTGCCGTCAATCCAGGAAGTGGAAACCATACGGGGCGTGGTGGGGGAGAGCGAGAAGGTGCTGGAGAAGCTGCAGAAGCAGGAGGCGACGATGCGTGAGGAGCTTACCAAGAGGGCCAAGGAGCTGCACGACAAGGAGTTCAAGCTGCCCTACCAGAACCCCTCACCGTGCACCGACGAGAGGGCGGGCTGCGCTGAGTGTTACCAGAGCAACATCCAGGACCCGCTCAAGTGCGCCGAGGCAGTCAAGAGGTTCGAGGCATGCGTCAGCATGGCGAGGCGGAGCGGCACCATGGGGGCTGCTCAGTGAGTCGGAGCGAGTGAGCGAGGTGTCGTACACACGATTTTGATTGGTCGGGATGATTTAATAACCTGAATGGATTTTCGGTGAGACCTGAAACACCATCAGTTGTAGATGGTGAGGGATTGCACCGGTGCTGGCAAGATGCCATGAGTGTCCTTGATGAATTTAGGGCCTGGTTCCATGTTTACTTACATACTAGAAAATGAAACATGAATTTGCATGGTTCGAATTAATGTTTCCCGACAAGTATATTTAGGTAAAATGGCTGCTTTTCCTTGCAAAGTCGTGGCATGTTTAGGTAAAATAACTGTGCTCGTTTGTTAGGGATGAGTTTGAATAACCATTATAGGTTGATTTAGCTTCAGATGCACCTGTTGCTGCTGCTTTGCTGGTTATTGGCAAAATCCATGTCTGAGTGGTTCATAAAAAAGATGTGGAACCTTAGATAGGTGCTATTTTATATAGGCATAAATATTTCTGTTGAGATACAACAACGCTGGGGCACATGACAGGAATGTTGTACACAACACACCCCCAGGGCCAGCAGGCAGCAGCAAACCAGATCAAGATCAGACCGTCTCAGCCTGGGATGTCGATTCAGAGATGCTCGACTCGACGCCCTACACTGCAGGCCCCAACACTTCTCGACCAAAGAGCAGAGTGACCGCGGCACAGTTAAGTTGTAGAACCAATAACAGCCATTCCACTAGCAGAGCAACAATCAAGGACCAGGCCTGTCATCCAAGAAAATCCACAACACCCAAACTGCAGAGTGCTTGAAAGTTTCTCAGACAAGTTATAGCCAGAACTGCCACAGTAACCAAGCAGATAAAGCCACAGTTGAAAAAGTATCTTGAACAAGTTAAAAGGCCAGTGTCTTCTCATCAGTTAACCAAACAAATCAAAAACAGAGGCTAAATCTGTCAGGTGCCCACAGAGGACACATGTCGCCATCAGCGCAAGCGACTAAATTTTGCGATACATTCTTAAGTGGGCTAAGCCTGTTAATAAAGATTCGAATGGGGCTAATCATGCAGAAAAAATAAAAAGCAACCATCATAGCCGACGCAAAGCAGCAATCAGCAAGATACTCCTATTGCAAGGGAACTGTAGCAAGATACACATCACTATTTGGCTGAAAACAACCTTTGAAGCAAAACTTACAATCATCACTCACAGAACCAGGTGTAAAGACACTTGGCATCAGACCTCATTAAGGCCAAAAAAATACAAGAGCAATGGCTTCAGTGAATAGAAGATGTACTCGAAAGTTATGCTGGAACCACTAGCAAAGTAAACAGAGTCCAAAGTAAGATTTGCTATAATTATTCTTCTAAGAAAATGCAGTCCAGAAAATTAAGGTGATTCAAGTGCTTGTGCTTCAACCACGCCCTCATCCCACCGTCTTTAAACCCACCTGAAAAGTTATGGACAGAGTGAAATAAACAGCTGGGCAAGTGACAAAAAGTAAGTATCACCCAGAAATAGAAAGCCCCATGCATGATCTTTGCAACCATGGTGAAAACACATTTAATAAGCCAAGCTTCTGCATTTATTTCATAAGCATCGACAACAATCTCACTCATTTATGGCCATACATCTCAATTGCGTTCTCATTCTAACCAAGATAAGATGTCATAGCACGGGTGCTTAACAGGCTTGGCTCACATTGTTTCTACACTCTGACATATCACACAGAGTTTACAAAGAGATGTACTCCCTCCGTTCTAAAATAGATGACTCAACTCTGTACTAAAGTTAGTACAAAGTTGAGTCATCTATTTTGGAACGGAGGGAGTAGCTCACTATTCACAACTCAATCGCACAGGAAGGAGAATTCACTTTAACCAACCAATAAGAGAAGTAAAATACTGGATATTGATCGCAAATATTGAACGTCACAGTCACCAGCCTTAACCATGTGACAGATTTGCCGGTGAAGATGAAACCTGACGTGCGGCACTAGAACCTGAGAATTATAGTTATAAGGTACAGCTCCTTAAAACACTTACCAAACTAAAATATAAAAGACACGCTCCTATGATTTGACACGTCGTCTTCTCTTATAATATAAATTCACTTCACAATTTTGTATCAGTTATTCTATACAAACAAATCTATAACTATAGTGTTATCACGAAAATTTAATTTTCAATCATGCCCAGAGGTTGAAATTGTGCTACAAGGTAAATGGGCTACAGTGAAGAAAAACAGAGTAAGAATTCAGATTGCCATAACTTGTGATGTACCCAACCAATCTGGGCATACTTCATCTTTTTCGGTAATGGTAATAATGAAAGTATATACACAATGTAATAAGAATACAGTCTGGAATCTACTAGTACAATCTACCAAGACATCCATCTTCAAAATGTAGATTGGAAATTTGCCCACACAACATAGTAATAGCTTCCGCTCACCTTTCACGCTTCTTACTTCCTCCCCTTTCCTTGACCGCCGGTCTTCTTCGCCGTAATCGCGCGATGGGGCCTCCGTTTCCGCGTAAAAGCAAACTCCCCGAACTTATGGCCGACCTTCCCCTCGGTGACCCTGCAACGGACGTGGGTCTTGCCGTTGTAAACGAGTGCGGAGGAGCCGACGAACTCCGGCAGGATCGAAGACCTGCGAGACCAGATCTTCCTGCCGTTCAGGCTGCCCCCGCTATTCTTTATTCTCTGCAGGAACGCGTCGACGAACGCTCCCTTCCATAGAGGCCTCGAGCTGCACGCAGACAGCAGCTTGGGGGCATACATTGGAGTCAATGTTGAGCAGCATAGCGAGGCCGCCTGTGATGAATGTAATGGTAGTTACCTGAAAGCGCGAGCCGCTGATCCGAACCCCGAGAGCAGCGGAGACGCGGCGTGATGGGCCTGGCGAGGTCGCGCGGTAGAAAGATTTGCATTTGAACAAACAAGATCAACATCGGCACAAGAACAGCCGGCGGTAAGGAAAGGAAGATTTGCATTTGAACGAGGAGCAAGATTTGGATTTGCACCTGAGAGATGGCGGCGGGGAGAGCGTGGCCGGACCTGGCGAAGCTGGACCTGGAGGCGATGAGAGAAGCAATGGACGACATGGCTGCGCTCAGGCGCAGGAGCGGGTGGCGGCGGCGCGGAGAGACGGAGGAGGAAACCCTGGTGGGCGGCGCCACTTCCACTCGGGTCTGGTTTGGTTTGGTTCGGCCCAAATGCACGCTCGGTTGGGATCTTCTGGAGGGCAAAACTAGAATTCAGGCCCAACGCTATTAGGAAACTTTATTATTTTGAGGGGACAACGGGGGAGCAACTAATTAAGAAGCGCTCTTTCGGAAGCCTCGCAACAATCGGCGCCACTTGAGCTCTCTCAGCCATTTGCCACGTGTCGTGTTTTGGGCGCTCCCTCCGGATTTTATTTTTTTATTTTTCCGCACGCGTTTTTCGGCTTTTTAAACGGGTTTTTTTTTACATTTTGGTTTTCCACCGGTCTTCCCTAGCTTTTTGACAAAAAAAAAATTGAAAAAAATATTTTTTTTGCGCAAAAAAATGCATTTTTTTCACAAGAGTCACGGTTTTGTTTTCGCGAGAGGCACGGCCGTGCCTCTTGGAAACGGAAAAAAAAGTGTTTTTTTTCCTTTCGCGAGAGGCACGGTTTTGCTTCCGCGAGAGGCACGGTTATGCTTTCGCGAGAGGTACGGCCGTGCCTCCTCGAAAACGAAAAAAACATGTTTTCTATTTTTTTTCTTCGCGAGAGGCACGGTTTTGCTTCCGCGAGAGGCACGGGCGTGCCTCTTTCGTAAAGGGAAAAAACCGTGTTCCCGGTTCAGTTTTTTCGTAAAAAAATGTTTGTCAAAACCTATCAACATGGGATCTAGTTTTGAAGATCTCGACACGAGGAATCCAATGGCGAAAGCGGTTTGAGATTTGGACGCACGGTTTAAGAGATAAAATGTTTTGAATGAACGGATCTATGAAAAAAGGGAAAACTCCCAGGTTGCGACAAGTGGCAAGCGTACGCAGCGCGCCACTGTCGCAACTCCTAAAAGTTGAGTGATCTCCGCAAGAAGTACTCCTTAACTAGTGATTTCGGGACAACGGATAAACGGACGCGTCCGGACAGAGCCCTGAACCCAACGGTCCTGCTCGAATTGGTGATGTGCCCGCCCTAGCGTTTCGTCGAACACGTAGTGGGCGCGGCATGCCAAAAGGAGAGCGCGGCGAGCGGAGTAGCAACACCTTGGGAGCTAGCGGCGAGCGCGTCCGTGAGCTCCACGCGCTCCAGGTGCGCCGCAACTATGTCCTTCCCCTCCTTGGGCCCGTACAAGGGCCTGGTGGCCGTGACGACCCGCTCATGCTGCTTGAGCCGGTGTGAAAGAGGTGAGGCTGAGCGCGGGGTGGGTGGAGCCACGCGATGCGGTGACACTCCCGTTGCGACAGCGCTGGCGACTGCAGTTGTTGCGAGTGCAGGCACGACATCTGCAGCTGCTGCGAGTGGGAACGGTTGCTGCTGCTGCTCCTATACCAGGCGCGCGAGCACCGCAAGTGGGGAGGACGACAGCACCGGTGACTTATAGCTGCTGCTGGTCCTGCCTGGGCGGTGTCGAGGGCAGAAGCGGTCGCGGCGGGTGTGGCATTGGCCACGCTGTGGCGGCGGGGGCAAGAAGGGGACAAGAAATGGGCCAAGCAGGGGTGATGACGACGGCCAAAGGGCGTGTGCCTGACATAGCGTCGGGCATACTCTAGATGCAGCCATGTGTGGGTAGGTCGATGGGGAAGAGAGAGAAAAGGAGGAGAGAGAGAGAGATAGGCGGTGAGTGGGCCGGTGATAGGTGGGCCCAGACACAGACGGACAAGGTGGACCCAGAGAACACTCGGTTTTGTGTCCACTTTGGACCCAAATCTGAACCAACTTTAGGACAGAAATGGGTCCAGACGGACATAAAACAGACGAAGAAACAAAATCGCTCCATGCATTGGGTTGTGTTTTTTCTTCACACGGACCTAAACGGATGCAAGCGAACGAAATTGGTGTGTGTGTTGGAGTTGGCCTTATCTCCACATTATAAGGTCAACTGCAAACACGAATGGACGCGGATTTGGTCCCTCCTTTTGTCTGTATGGGTCGGCCATAGGGACGGTGTCCAGCCCTACCCGCATATTGCTAGCCAGTGCGTCCAACTGACCGACTCATTTGGTCTGCCTGACCGCTAGGTGGCCAAATTTACTCAATTTTTTTAGACTTTCATGCATATAAAATGTACTTCCTCTATAAACTAATATAAGAACATTTAGAATAGTACTTCAATGATCTAAACGACAAAGAAAGTATGTGACGTCCGGATAATTAAGCTACATGAATTTTTGCTAATGATGCCATGACACCACTGTTACTGTTGTTAATCTCACTTTGATTCAAATTCCGTTCGAATTCAAATTTTAAAATAAAGTCAAACAATAAAGGTTTTTAAAAGTTAAAACTAAAATGTTCAACAGGTGTCAAATAATCCATATACAATATTGATGGAGAGACCACACCTTTATAAAGTAATTAAATGCACTAAAATAAATAAAACTGTGGCTAAAAACAAACATTTAAATACCTTCTAAATAATAAAAGTGTATCAAGTATTTATTACTGCACCACACTTTTTGAGGCAGTGGGCTATATTATAACAATACTTTAGGAGTTTGTTTTGTATTTTATAAAAACTAAAATAGGTGTAACTAAAATAGAAAATAAAATAAATAAATAAAAGAAAAGTACAAAACAAAAACAGAAAACTAACAAAAAAGAAAGAGAAACCTCCCCCCACTGGGCCAATCGGCCCAGCTCACAGGCCAGGCTGGCCCACTTGGCCCAGCCGGCCGGCCCCTCCCCCTCACTTCCTTATCCCCTCACCCCGGTCAATCCCTAGATGAAATCCCCACTAGCTCCCACACTACTAGAAAAAAGGTTGTTAGTGGCGCACCGGTTTTTGCTATTAATGGCGCATTATAGGTGCGCCACTATTAACACGCCACTAGTAATAAATAGTAATGACGCACGGTTGGTGCGCCATTACTATGCCTAGAGGTGCGCCATTACTATCTGACTTAGTAATGGCGCACCACATAGAAGTGCGCCATTACTAACAATTTTTTTCAAATTACTTTTTAGAATATTTTTTTCAGAATATTTTTCTTAATCTTGGGTCACTATGGCTTAATCTTGGGTCAATATGCTAAATCTCAAGTCAAATCGCACTCCGTGGTCAAACTTCCCGAAAGGTCATCCATCCTCACACTACTCCAGCCCAAGCACGCTTAACTTCTCGCCTATTCAACTCCGACCAAATTCACTTAATGTGCACTTGTTGATATATCTAGCATATCAATCCTATTAAATCTTGTTGATATCAGGGATTTTGTTCATGTTCATGAGTGTGATGAAATTTTGAAACAATATTTCAAACTTCCTGTTCATATTACGTATCATATTTTGAACATCTTTTCCAAAAAAAAATTCAAAATTAATTTTTTTTCTCTTACTAGTGGCACACCTAGCAAATGGTGCGCCATTACTAAGTTTGAAAATTTTTCATTCCCCCCTCTAGATCTTAAAAGACCCGTATCTTTTATTTTGTTAGGTTTTTGGGGATTTTAAAAATCTTCAATGGAATTCGGATGTAACTTTTCGAGTAAATGATTTTTCATATAAAAAACTTTTTAATCCGAGTTAGTATGTAAAAGTTATGCCTATTTTACTAAATTCCAGAGAGATTTTCCAAATAAAGTCGAAATTCATATTTGTAAGTTTTCCCAACAACTAGACCACATATCACATGGGAAACTTATTTTCTTTTTTTTGACATTTCCATCATTTTCTTTTATTTTTTAAAAAACTGAAAATACGGTCCACGGGGTGCATTTGAAATTTGGTAATGGCGCACCTTCACAAAGTGTGCCATTACTATGTGTATGACTTGGTCAAACTTAGTAATGGCGCACTTTGTATGGGTGCGCCATTACTAAGTTTGACATAGTAATGGTGCACCTATGCAAAGTGCACCATTACTAACTTTGACCAAGGTTTGACCCAGTCATACACATAGTTATGGCATACTTTTTGAAGGTGCGTCATTACTATGTCAACTTAGTAATGACGCACCTATACAAAGTGCGCCATTACTATGTGTATGACTGGGTCAAACCTTGGTCAAACTCAGTAATGGCGCACCTATACAAAGTGCGCCATTACTATGTGTATGACTGGGTCAAACCTTGGTCAAACTTAGTAATGGCGCACTTTTCACCTAGTGCGCCATTAATGGCGCACCTACACATGGTGCGCCATTACTATTTAGTAATGGTGCACCACATGTATAGTGCGCCATTAATGTCCATATTGGCTATAACTGTTTTTCTAGTAGTGTCACTCCCCCCCCACCACGTTCGCCTCCTCTACCCACCGATCTGGATCGGGGGGCAACGAACCGACACCGTCGCCGCCGCCCGGAATGCTCCTCGCCACCTGGACCTTGCCGGAGCTGCCTCGGCGTCCTCTCCGTCGTGGCCTCGTCCCCGACCTCCTCCCGGCGCCCCACTGCCCTTTTCCTACGGCTCCCGTGAGCCTCCGCCTCCCCCTCCCCTCCTCCTGTCTCCCTTGTGCACGCGCTCACGGTCGCGGCCTCGTCCCCACAGACGCTGCGCTCGCCAGAGCCATGCCCGCACTCGCCACCCCTCACAGCAACCAGGCCATGCCCCTCTGCAGCACCTCGCGCCCGGCGTGCCCCGCACACGCCTCGCCTCACCCTCATTGCCCCTCATACCGACCCCACGCATGCCTTGGCGCACCACCAAGCCATCACAGCCTGGCACACTGCTTTAGCCTTGCCTTGCCACACCGCCCGCCTCAGCCTCCTCTGCCGCCCCAGCTTTTGCAGTCGCCCGCTTGGCCTCGCCTGGCCTCGCTTTGCCACGCGAGCCCGCCCGACCTCCTCTCGCCGCCGTTGCTTATGCTCGTCGCCTGCTTCCCTTCTTAGAGCCGCCGCGTCACCCCCTACGCCGCCTCATGACCCATGACCTCGCCACAAATTTCTGTCCTCTCTGCTCTCAGTGTTGCCTCCCACATTGCCGCGTCGACTCCCTCGTCCGGCTCTCATGACCGCCGCAGCCACCTAGTCCACTCCTCGGCCGGCGCCGATGGCCTCGCCCCAGTCGAGCACCCATCGCCCGCACCCGCTGTGCCTGTTCGCAGCAGCCGCAACAGCCGTGCCCATTAGGCCCCTAGGGCCATTGACATATGGGACCCAACCCCTGGAACGTTTAAATAAAATTAATTAATTAATTAATTAGTTAACTAAATTAATTAACTTAATTAATGGTGATTAATTAACCTAATTAACAGTTAGTTAGTTAGTTAATCAATGACATGCGGGACCCACACGTCAGCTTGACCCAGTCAACACCTCTGTTGACTGTTGACATCATGCTAACGCAATAATGCTATTTTCGAATTTATTTAATAATAATAATTTAGAAATTGATTAAAACTTTGAAAATTAATATAAAATAATCCGTAGCTCGGATAAAAATACTTTGTACATGAAAGTTGCTCAGAACGACGAGATGAATCCGAATATGTGGTCTGTTTGTCAGCCACACATCCCTAGCATAGCGAACCTGTAACAATCCACCTTCGGTTCATCTGTCCGAAAACGCGGAACAACGGGAATACTTTCCTGGATGTTTACCCCCTTCGCCGGTATCACCTACTACCGCATTAGGGCACACCTCACACTGTTCATTGTCATGTCATGCATCATCATGCTTATGTTTGCATTATATTTATTATTTCTTCCCCCTCTTCTCTCCGGTAGACTATGAGACTGACGCCGCCGCTGCCCCGATCAACTACGGTGTTGACGACCCCTCCTTCTTGCCAGAGCAACCAGGCAAGCCCCCCCTTGATCACCCGATATCGCGTATTCCTTCTCTTTATTGCTTGCATTATAGTAGTGTAGCATGTTACAGCTTTCGATTAATCCTATTCTGCTGCATAGCATGTCATTATTGCTACAATTGTTCATACCTTACCTACAACCCTAAATGCTTAGTATAGGTTGCTAGTTTATCATCCGTGGCCCTACATTCTTGTCCATCTACCTTGCTATACTATCGGGCCGTGATCACTCGGGAGGTGATCACGGGTACATACATACATACATACATACATACATACATACATACATACATACATACATACAAACATACATACATACATACATACTATACAGGTGGTGACTAAAGTCAGGTCGGCTCGTAGAGTACCCGCAAGTGATTCAGATATGGGGGCTAAAAGGACAGGTGGTTCCATCCAGGTAGTGGTGGACCTGGGTTCCCGACGACTCCCGAGTGTTACTTTGAGGAACAGCGACAGGGCAGGTTGTGACCACCTAGGCAACAGGTGGGCGTGGTCCTAGTCGGCGCCTGCGGTTACATCAATTAACATGCTTAACGAGATCTTGGTATTTGATCTGAGTTGGGTCGTTGACCTTATACGCACTAACCGCCACGTGGGACAAGATATGGGCAACCGGCGTCGTAGTATCAGCTGAAGCCTCCTAGACGTCAGCGACTGAGTGACGCGCGCCGGGTTGGACCGCTAACACAACTTCCTTTGTAATGGAGGTTGCTAGGTCTACTCACCGGCCGCGTTCGCAACATGCAGGTGTGCAATGGGCGATGGGCACAGACCCCTGTGCGCATAGGATTTAGACCGGCGTGCTGACCTCTCTGTTAGGACTAGGTAGGGCTGCGACGTGTTGATCTCCCGAGGCCGTAAATGACACAGGAAACTGTGCCCGACCAGAGGGATCGAGCGTGTCGGGTAATGTGGTGCACCACTGTAAGGAAGTTGATCTATTTGAATAGTCGTGACCATGGTAACAGGACGACCCAAAGTTGTACTTTGACCTTATGACAACTAGAACTGATACTTAATAAGACACACCCATGCAAGTGCCAGATACAACGCGGTGTCGCTCTCTCACAGAGCGACGAGGAGAGAATCGCCGGGTAGGATTATGCTATGCGATGATACTTGGTGAACTTACCAGCTACTCACTTCTACTGCTTCAAGATGGAGGCTGCCAGAAGCGTAGTCTTCAATAGGACTAGCTATCCCCCTCTTATTCTGGCATTCTGTAGTTCAGTCCACAGATACTACCCACTTCATTGATACCATTGCATATGTAGTGTAGATCCTGGCTTGCGGGTACTTTGGATGAGTACTCACGGTTGCTTTGCTCCACCTTCTCTCCCTTTTCCTTTCTTCTCGGATACTACAACCAGATGCTGGAGCCCCGGAGCCAGATGCCACCATGGACGACGACCCCTACTACACCGAGGGTGCCTACTACTACGTTCAGGCCGCCGATGATCATGAGTAGTTAGGAGGATCCCAGGAGGAGGCCTGCGCCTCTTTCGATCTGTATCCCAGTTTGTGCTAGCCATCTTATGGCACCTTGTTTAACTTTATGTCTGTACTCAGAGATTGTTGCTTCTGCTGACTCGTTTATGTTCGAGCACTTGTATTCGAGCCCTCGAGGCCCCTGGCTTGTAATATGATGCTTGTATGACTTATTTTACTTTTAGACTTGTGTTGTGATATCTTCCCATGAGTCCCTGATCTTGATCGTACACATTTGCCTGCATGATTAGTGTACGTTTGAATTGGGGGCGTCACAAGCGTTCGAAACTCCTTGACCGAAGTTGAGTCTAGTTATAAAAAAACTTTTACTAACATAGTTGTGTGGCTTACGGGCCCACGTCGCCATTGGGTGGTATTAGGATATTTTATTCCTCATCTATACTTTGGGACTCTGATCTCTCTTCTATCCGGGTTAAATGATTTTGCTAACTCTAACTCTAGGTTCTCATAATTACTTCCTCCCGGAGAGACCCTCACTCCAGATGATTGCTTGGTGCATCAAAGGATTCCGAAGATACTCTCCAGTGTTCTCTCGAGACTTTCTGCCATCGCTATTGCAATTCCCTTCCATTGATAAACCCCTAAGGATAATGTAACGCCCGGATAATTAGGCTACAATAACCCCACGTTAACGATGCTATGTCACCTCCATTTCGGTTACTAATCTCGCGTTTGTTCGAAACCAATTCAAATCCAAGTTCAAAATCAAACAAATAATAGAAGTTTTCCAATCTTAAAACTAAAATGTTTGGAGAGAGCCAAATAATGCATAAGTAATATTGATGAAGAAACCAACCTCTTTGAAAGTGTTTGATTGTCCTAAAGTAAATAAAATAGTAGCAAAACAATTAATCAAATTCTTTTTACAATTAATAAATTATTAAACTATTTTATCTAGTTGCCCAAACTTATGTGGACGTAGTATAATTATTTAGACTAAATTAGGGACTACTTTTATAAGTCATAAATCTAAAATAAAAGTGAAACTAAAAGTAACAGAAAAATAAATAAAAGAATAAAAACAGACAAAAAAACAAATACAAAAAAGATAAAAGGAGAAAACCCCCTCCCACTGGGCTTCGGCCCAGCAGACCACCAGCTCAACTGGGCAAAGGCCCAGCCGGCCACCCCACTCCCCATAACCCCCTGGCGACCGAAACCCTAACCCACTCGCTCCCACTCCCCTCCCCACGTCGCCACTCCCTCTCCCCCTCCTGATCCGATCTGGATCGGGGATGAAACCCCCACGTTCCCCATGACCCCCCTCACCCTCTCGCTCGATCTGGATCGAGCGTGACGCCGCTTCGACGCGTCCTCGGCGCCATATCGCCTTCGCTTCGCCGCCGCCGCCGTCTTTGCTCGGCCCGTCATTGGACCTCGCCGAACGCCTCGTCCTCGCCGAACGCCTCGTCGTCGCCGCCCCCTCCCGGCCTTCTTCCTCACCCTCCGGCACCATGCCCGTCTTCCCCGAGCCCCGGCATGACCTCGACGCTGCTGGACCCCGCCGTCGTCGGAGCTGCCTCGTGGAGCGGCCCTGCCGTCCTCCTCTTCGACTCCTCCTCGCCGGACCTCCTCCTCTACGTCGCGGTCATCCCCGTCCTCCTCCCCAAAGGCTCCACCGAGCCTCGCCGACCCTCTTCTCTACAACGCCGGTGAGGCCATGGCCTCCCTCTCCTCTTCTCCCCCTCTCTGTTGCACGCCACGTGCCGCACCCGCTCACCCCTGCTCGACCCAGCCCAGCGCCACGCAGCTCTCAGTGCGCCCCACAGCATGACCAGCGCCATCCAGCAGTAGCCACGGTGCCCGTCGCGCCTCGCCGCTGCTCCCACCGCTGCCTCGCCTGCGGCTCTGGCGCGTCCGCCTGGGCTCTGTCGTTGTCCGGCGCCTCATCCCACTCCTGCTACATCCGCCGTCACGCGGCGTCCTTCTCGACCAACCGCCTCGCCTGCTCCGGTCGTCCGGAGCCGAAGCCGCACGCGCTCGCTGCCTCATGGCGCCTCGTCGGGCTGGCGCTCGTCGCCCGAGCCCACCCGGCGCCAGAATCAGGCGCCTTGTTAAGGCACTTAGGCCATGACGTGTGGGGTCCCACACCCCACGCCTGAACATTTAAAAAAAGGAATTAAAAATAATATAAATAGAAATACCAATCAATTAATTAATTAACTAAATATATAACTTAATTAATTCTGTTTAAATTAACTAATTAATATTAATTAACCTAATAACTAGTTAACCTAATTAACAACTGTTAATTAGCTAAACAGTCCATGACAGGTGTGTCCCACGCGTCAGATTGACCCAGTCAACGCCCTGTTGACTGCACATGCTGACGCCATCACTATTCTGGATAATGTTGAATTAAATTAATTAAATAAATTCTAAAAATGATTTAAAACTTTAGAAAATGATATAAAATAAACCATAGCTCAGATGAAAATACTTTCTACATGAAAGTTGCTCAGAACGGCAAGACGAATCCGGGTACTAGCCCGTTCGTCCGCCACACATCCCTAACCTATCAAGCTCGCAACTTTCCCCCTCCGGTTCCTCTGTCCGAAAACGCGAAACACTGGGAATACTTTCCTGGATGTTTCACCTCTAGCACCGCGTATCACCATGTTATGCTTTGTGTTGCTTTGATTGCTGTGTTATTTATTATGTTCCCCCTCCATTACTTATTCCCGGTAGACCCCGAGACTGCCGGTGACCCCCAGTTCGATTACAGAGTTGACGACCCTTCCTTCTTGCCAGAGCAACCAGGCAAGCCCCCCCTTGATCACCAGATATCGCCTATTCTTCTCTAACTGCTTGCATTAGAGTAGTGTAGCATGTTACTGTTCAGTTACTCCTATTCTATTGCATAGCCTGTCATTGTTGCTATAGTCATTGATACCATACCTGCAATCCTAAATGCTAGTATAGGATGCTAGTTTATCATCATTGGCCCTACATTCTTGTCAGTCTGCCTTGCTATACTATTGGGCCGTGATCACTCGGGAGGTGATCACGGGTATATACTATACATATATACATACTACAGATGGTGACTAAAGTCGGGTCGGCCCGAGGAGTACCCGCGAGTGATTCACGGATTGGGGGCTGAAAGGACCTCTGTCCCGACGACCCTCTGTGTGAATCTTTGTGGCGGAGCGACAGGGTAGTTTGAGACCACCTAGGCGAGAGGTGGACCTGGCCCTGGTCGACGTTCGCGGTTGCTTCATAATAACACGCTTAACGAGATCTTGGTATTTGATCTGAGTCTGGCCACTGGCCTATACGCACTAACCAACTATGCGGGAAAGATATGGGCACTCGACGTCGTGGTATCAGCCGAAGCCTTCGTGACATCAGCGACTGAGCGGCGCGCACCAGATTGGACCGTAAGCCTGCTCTTGTATTAAGGGGGCTAGGTCTGCTTCCAACCGCGTACGCAACATGCAGGTGTGCAATGGGCGATGGGACGCACCCGACGCTGTAGGATTTAGACCGGCGTCTTGATCTCTCACAGTGCCTAGGTGGGGTGCGACGTGTTGATCTTCCGAGGCCGGGCATGACCCATGAAAGTGTGTCCGGCCAAATGGGATCGAGCGTGTTGGGAAATGTGGTGCACCCCTGCAGGGAAGTTTATCTATTCGAATCGCCGTGTCCCTCAGTAAAAGGATGACCCGGAGTTGTACCTTGACCTTATGACAACTAGAATTGGATACTTAATAATACACACCCAGAAAAGTTCCACCGACAACCCGGTGATCGCTTTTCCACAGGGCGACGAGGGGAGGATGGCCGGGTAGGATTATGCTATGCGATGCTACTTGGAGGACTTCAATCTACTCTCTTCTACATGCTGCAAGACGGAGGATGCCAGAAGCGTAGTCTTCGATAGGACTAGCTATCCCCCTCTTATTCTGGCATTCTGCAGTTCAGTCCACTGATATAGCCTCCTTACACATATACCCTTGCATATGTAGTGTAGCTCCTTGCTTGTGAGTACTTTGGCTGAGTACTCATGGTTGCTTTGCTCCCTCTTTTCCCCCGTTTTCCTCTTCTTCTCGGATGCCGCAACCAGACGTTGGAGCCCAGGAGTCAGACGCCATCGTCGACGGCGACTACTACACTGGAGGTGCCTACTACTAAGGCAGACTTGTTTACTTATGTATGTACTCAGATATTGTTGCTTCCGCTGACTCGTCTATGATCGAGCACTTGTATTCGATTCCGCGAGGCCCCTGGCTTGTATTATGATGCTTGTATGACTTATTTATGTTTTTAGAGTTGTGTTGTGATATCTTCCCGTGAGTCCCTGATCTTGATCGTACACGTTTGCGTGCATGATTAGTGTATGATTGAATCGGGGGCGTCACAGATAACCACGTGCACTTGCCATTGATATAATCATTCCCTGTTGATCTTGTTATTACAAGATACCTCGAAATTCTCTCTATTGTTTAGAGAATACTTTGTGCCCACTGCCTTGCAGTTCCTTGCCACATGAATACCCCTACGTATAATTCCTCGCACTTGCCGAGTATCCGCTCATCCCCAGTTGATTCTAGTATTTCACAAAAGTCTTCAAAATACCATTCGATCTTCCAAAAAATCCTTAACCGCCCATTGCTCTTAAAATTCTTGCTTGCTTGCATTATGATTAATCCCATAAGTCTGGTAACCTTATTGGCATCCTTTATCATTATCATTTTGAGTCTGTTGACTAAATATGTTGCGAATGCTCGCAATCCTCAATCGGATCCTACAATTCATCCTTCCGGCCCAGACGTCATTTTAAACATGAGCTGGACCTCGACCAATCAAATTGCCATCGATTGTATCCCTAAGCCTACTCAAATTATCCATCCTTAATCAGAGTGTTTGCTTTTGATCCCTTGGTTTGAAAAGAACAATTCCTTTGCATTTGAGCTTTGAATTAGTCAGTTGCTTTTATAATCCGATGCCTTTGCATTGTTTCTTCCTCTGGTTGTGTGCCGATGCACACATCAGCTCCGTTATGGACCGATAGATCCTTTGTTTAATTATCATCCGACAGTGTCCTTTGAATACAAAACCTCGAGTAGTTCTTTCCCTGATACATAATGCCATTGTTAAATCCTATTCTCTGATTTGACCAACCGTGCTCTGCTTTTGAGCTGGTGATATTTACTCTTGAAGCTTGTGGTCTATCACTACTGCAGGATGCTGCTAACATGACACTATGATCAAAGACCCTTTGATGAAACTATGTGCGATGCATTAATCGCAAACGGTGGTGTAAACAACCATCAAAAAGGTGCAAAACATTTGTGATGACAGAAGGATCAAATGTGGTTCAGATTTTAGTTCCGTGTGTGATGCAGGGCATATGGTTCAGTACAATTAACTGTTTGTGATGAGGAGCAACAAAAGAAACGGGCAGCCAGATGAAGATGTGTGCGATATACAGCATACGGCTCACTAGGATGAACTGTTTGTGATTAGGCAACACAAAAGAAACGGTCAGACAGATCAAGGTGTGCGATATACGGCATGCGGTTCACTCGGATGAACTGTTTGTGTTGAGATAAGAGAACACAAACGGTTCAATATAACAAGATGTGTGTGATACGCGGCAAACATGTCTATAATCAGAAATATGTGCGAAGACCGATAATAACACAGATGATTACTGCTAATAAGACGTGTGTGTTGTGTGATGGGATTGCACACACACACGCACACACACTTATAAGGACATGGTTGCATAACCAAATTAAACATCCACTTACATAGGTGGCTACTACAACCATGGCATTTGCACACACCAAAGTAAACTATTACATGCATAATTACATAGGTGGCTACTACACACATGACATTTCCACACACAAAAGTAAACTATGTATTACATGCACGAATCAGATTAGAGTTGCGCATGCGATACGTGGCATACAGTTGATCCATCCTAGCTGTTTGTGATGGAATAAGCAGTGTGTGTTGATTCACCACTGACGGGTTACCTAGCGCGGTCAGTGTGCGATGCGATATGCTCTGTCTGCAGAACATCTATGCTCTGTGTACAGAAGAGCAACATATATATACTTGTAACATGACATGTTTGCAATACCAAATTAAACATCCAATTACATTATATAACAAATACCATAAATATTGCAAGGTTAAAATTCAAAGATTACAATGCCAAATTCAAATATTGCAAACCTCGTCATTTCTGCAAAGGGATCAGCCGCTGACAAGTCGTGTATGGGTTTGACACAATGACTTCCAATTACTCTGTCATATGCTCTTCCAATATGAAGTTTAGCTATTTTGGAGCCTCTTCCATTCTGCAGTACCTGCCGGCTCTAATCAACATACCATTCATATTTCCTAATTAAATGCTTGTTCAACCTCACTACCCTGAGCACCCTTGCTCTAGCAAGAAAGAACCTGGCGAGTGTAATCTCCGGTAAGGTCCCTCGGTAGGAGTTCAAAGTAATATTTGAGGGATATAGATCCAGGCATTCGATGTCATTGTCGTTATAAACATTATCCACCTATGGGCCTATTATTATCTGCAAAAGAAGAGAATGTGTTAGTGCCTACATGCAGTTTTGAACACTACTACACGCGTATTTGGTTTGCAGGATTTGCCAAATGCACCAACGTGCCACATCTTCGATCTGACATGATACACATGGGCATTTTTTTGAAAAGGAGGTTATCCCCTGGCCTAACATGGGCATTTGATTACAATCTAAAAAAATGTAGCCTTCTTCACAAGAGGTTGGATTGGATGAAAAAATCCCTAAGAAAACTGGTACAGATGAATCCAAAGGAGAAATTCTTATGGATTGTAACCATATGAATCAAGCAACCAATACATTCAGTGCTTAATCGGTCGAATTGAGAAGAGGTTCGACTACATTAACCGTGTTAAGCTAACGCTTCCGCTTTCGGTCTACGAGGGTACGTGGACTGATACGTCTCCAACGTATCTATAATTTTTGAATGTTCCATGCTATTATATTACCCCTTTTGGATGTTTACGGGCTTTATTTTACACATTTATATCATTTTTGGGACTAACCTACTAACTGGAGGCCCAGCCCATATTGTTGTTTTTTTAGCCTATTTCAGTATTTCGAAGAAAAGGAATATCAAATGGAGTCCAAACGGAATGAAACCTTCGACAGTGTGATTTTTGGAACAAATCTGATCCAGAGAGCTTGGAGTGCAAGTCAAGAAGCCTCCAAGGGCCCCACGAGATAGGAGGGTGCGCCCCCCTGTAGGGCGCGCCCCTGTCTCGTGGGCCCCTCGGGCGGCCACCGACGTACTTCTTCCTCCTATATATACCTATGTACCCCGAAAACATCCAGGAGCACCACGGAACACAATTTCCACCACCGTAACCTTCTGTATCCGCGAGATCTCATCTTGGAGCCCTTGCCGGCACTCTGTCGGAGGGGGAAGCAACCACGGAGGGCCTCTACATCAACATCCTTGCCCCTCCGATGAGTTGTGAGTAGTTTACCACAGACCTACGGGTCCATAGTTATTAGCTAGATGGCTTCTTCTCTCTTTTTGGATCTCAATACAATGTTCTCCCCCTCTCTTGTGGAGATCTATTCGATGTAAACTCTTTTTGCGGTGTGTTTGTCGAGATCCGATGAATTGTGGGTTTGTGATCAAGTTTATCTATGAATAATATTTGAATCTTCTCTGAATTCTTTTATGTATGATTGAGTTATCTTTGCAAGTCTGTTCAAATTATCAGTTTCGTTTGGCCTACTAGACTGGTCTTTCTTGCCATGGGAGAAGTGCTTACCTTTGGGTTCAATCTTGCGGTGTTCTTACCCAGTGAACAGAAAGGGTTGCAAGACATGTATTGTATTGTTGCCATCGAGGATAACAAGATGGGGTTTATATCATATTGCATGTGTTTATCCCTCTACATCATGTCATCTTGCTTAATGCGTTACTCTGTTCTTATGAACTTAATACTCTAGATGCATGCAGGAGTCGGTCGATGTGTGGAGTAATAGTTGTAGATGCAGGCAGGAGTCGGTCTACTTGTTATGGACGTGATGCCTATATACATGATCATGCCTAGATAATCTCATAACTATGCGCTTTTCTATCAATTGCTCGACAGTAATTTGTTCACCCACCGTAATACTTATGCTATCTTGAGAGAAGCCACTAGTGAAACCTATGGCCCCCGGGTCTATCTCTTATCATATTTGCTTTCAATCTACTTTATTTGCATCTTTACTTTTTGCATCTATACCAAAAATACCAAAAATATATTTATCTTATCATATTATCTTTATTAGATCTCACTTTCGCAAGTGGCCGTGAAGGGATTGACAACCCCTTTATTGCATTGGTTGCGAGTTCTCAGTTTGTTTGTATAGGTGCGCGGGACTTTTGAGGAGCCTCCTACTGGATTGATACCTTGGTTCTCAAAACTGAGGGAAATACTTACGCTACACTTTGCTGCATCACCCTCTTCTCTTCGAGGAAAACCAACGTAAGCTCAAGACGTAGCAAGAAGGATTTCTGGCGCCGTTGCTGGGGAGGTCTTCGCTCAAGTCAAGACATACCAAGTACCCATCACAAACCCATCTCCCTCGCATTTACATTATTTTCCATTTGCCTCTCGTTTTCCTCTCCCCCATTTCACCCTTGCCGTTTTATTCGCCCTCTCTTTCCCAATCTCCTCCTCTCTTTTCGCTTGCCGTTTTTTCTGTTTGTCTGTGTGTTGGATTACTTGTTGCCATGGCACAAGATAATACCAAGTTGTGTGACTTCTCGAATACCAATAATAATGATTTCCTTAGTACTCCGATTGCTCCTCTTAATGACGCCGAGTCTTGTGAAATCAATACCGCTTTGTTGAATCTTGTTATGAAAGATCAATTCGCCGGCCTTCCTAGTGAAGATGCCGCTACTCATCTAAACAATTTTGTTGATTTGTGTGACATGCAAAAGAAGAAAGATACGGATAACAATATTGTCAAATTGAAGTTATTCCCGTTTTTTAGAGATCGTGCTAAAGTTTGGTTTTCGTCTTTGCCTAAAAATAGTATTGATTCTTGGAACAAGTGCAAAGATGCTTTTATCTTTAAGTATTTTCCTCCCGCTAAGATCATCACTCTTAGGAATGATATTATGAATTTTAAACAACTTGATCATGAGCATGTTGCCCAATCTTGGGAAAGAATGAAATTGATGATTCGCAATTGCCCTACTCATGGTTTGAATTTATGGATGATCATACAAAAATTTTATGCCAGTTTGAACTTTGCTTCTAGAAATCTCTTAGACTCGGGCGCGGGAGGCACCTTTATGGAAATTACATTAGGAGATGCTACACAAATTGCTTGATAATATTATGGCTAATTATTCTCAATGGCACACCGAAAGATCTTCTAGTAAAAAAGTGCATGCTATAGAAGAAATTAATGTTTTGAGTGGAAAGATGGATGAACTTATGGAGATGTTTGCTACTAAAAAGACTCCTCTTGATCCCAATGATATGTCTTTGTCTTCCTTGATTGAGAATAATAATGAATCTATGGATGTGAATTTTGTTGGTAGGAATAGTTTTGGAAACAATGCTTATAGAGGAAATTTTAATGCTAGACCGTTCCCTAGTAATCCCTCTAATAATTATGGAAATTGCTACAATAATTCTTATGGTAATTTTAATAAGATGCCCCCTGATTTTGAGAATAGTGTGAAAGAATTTATGTTTCTCAAAAGAATTTTAATGCCGTGCTTGAAGAAAAATTGCTTAAAGTTGATGATTTGGCTAGGAACGTTGATAGACTTTCACTTGATGTTAATTCTCTTAAACTTGGATCTTCTTCTCCTAAGCATGATATCAATGAGTCCCTCAAAGTAATGATAATTTCCATTGACGAGTGCAAGGAAAGAACCGCTATATTGCATGCTAAAAAAGAAAGCTTCATAAAAGCGTGTTCTTCTAGTCTACATGAAAATAATGATGAGGATCTTAAATTTATTGATGCGTCTCCGATTAGATCTATGTTTTGCAATATGAATCTTGATTATTATGGGAGTGATGATGAATCAACTTTGCCTAGAAGGCGTCCCAAAAAATTGGAGTCTTTAGATCTTGATGTTAAATTTGGTAAAAGTGAGATTGGAGAATCCTCAACTTCTAATAATATTGAACTTACCATCTTGGGTTTCAAGAAATTTAAGTATGATAATTGCTCTTTAAAAGGTTGTATTTCCTTGTTGCAATCCGTTGTTAATTCTCCTCATGCTTATAGTCAAAACAAAGCTTTTACCAAACATATTGTTGATGCCTTGATGCAATCTTATGATGAAAAACTTAATTTGGAAGTTTCTATACCTAGAAAACTTAATGATGAGTGGGAACCTACTATAAAGATTAGAATTAAAGATTATGAGTTTTTTGCTTTGTGTGATTTGGGTGCTAGTGTTTCCACGATTCCGAAAACTTTACGTGATATTCTAGGTTTCCATGATCTTGATGATTGCTCTTTAAATTGGCACCTTGCGGATTCCACCATTAAAAAGCCAATGGGAAGGATCAATGATGTTCTTATTGTTGCAAATAGAAATTTTGTGCCCATAGATTTTATCGTTCTTGATATAGATTGCAATCTTTCTTGCCCTATTATTCTTGGTAGACCTTTCCTTAGAACGATTGGTGCGATTATTGATATGAAGGAAGGGAATATCAGATTCCAATTTCCATTAAAGAAAGGCATGGAGCACTTTCCAAGAAAGAAAGTCAAATTACCTTATGAATCTATCATGCGTGCTACTTATGAGTTTAGTGCCAAAGATGGCACTCTTTAGATCTATATTTGTTTTTATGCATAGCTAGGGGCGTTAAACAATAGCGCTAGTTGGGAGGCAACCCAATTTTCTTTATGTTTTTTTGTTTTTGCTCCTGTTTAGTAATAAATCTTGAATCTACCTTCTGGTTAGATGTGTTTTTATCTTTTAATTAGTGTTTGTGCCAAGTGGAACCTATAGGATAACCTACGATGATAGTTGATTTGATTCTGCTGAAAAACAGAAACTTTGCACACACGAATATAATTTTTTTAAATCACAGGAATGTGATTTTGCGTTGATTCTTTTTGATGCTGTTCAATAGACAAATTTTCCAGGACTTCCTATTTTTGTAGGATTTTTAGAGTTCCAGAAGTTTGCGTTAGTTACAGATTGCTACAGACTGTTCTGTTTTGACAGATTCTGTTTTTCGTGTGTTGTTTGCTTATTTCAATGCATCCATGGCTAGTAAATCAGTCTATGAACCATAAAGAAGTTTGAATACAGTAGGTTTAACACCAAATTAAATAAATAATGGGTTCATGGCAGTACCTTATGTGGTGGTTTTGTTTTCTTTCACTAACGGAGCTTATAAGATTTCCTGTTGAGTTTTGTGTTGTGAAGTTTTCAAGTTTTGGGTAAAGCTTTTATGGACTATGGAATAAAGGGTGCAAGAGCCTAAGCTTGGGGATGCCCATGGCACCCCAAGATATTCAAGAATAGCCAAAGTTTAAGCTTGGGGATGCCCGGAAGGCATCCCTCTTTAAATCTTCGTTCATTGGTAACTTTACTTGGAGCTATATTTTTATTCGCTACATGATATGTGTTTTGCTTGGAGCGTCGTGTATTATATTAGTCTTTGCTTTTTAGTCTACCACAATCATCCTTGCTGTACACACCTTTTGGGAGAAGCCTATTTGATTAGAATTTGCTAGAATACTCCATGTGCTTCACTTATATCTTTTGAGCTTGATAGTTTTTGCTCTAGTGCTTCACTTATAACTTTTAGAGCACGGTGGTGTCTTAATTTTGAAGAAATTACTAGTCTCTCATGCTTCACTTATATTATTTTGAGAGTCTTTTAGAACAGCATGGTATTTGCTATGGTCATAAAGTTGGTCCTAGAATGATGAGCATCCAAGTTGGGTATAATAAAAACTATCATAGAAAAGTGAATTGGATGCCATGATCAACTTGATACTTGATAATTGTTTTGAGATATGGAGGTAGTGATATTAAAGTCATGCTAGGTGGGTGATTATGAATTCAAAGAATGCTTGTGTTGAAGTTAGCAAATCCCATAGCATGCACGTATGGTTAAAGTTGTGTAACAAATTTGAAACATGAAGTGTACTTGGCTTGTGCATCCTGATGAGTGGCGGTCGGGGACGAGCGATGGTCTTTTCCTACCAATCTATCCCCCTAGGAGCATGCGCGTAGTACTTGAGTTTTTGATGACTTCTAAATTTTTTCAATAAGTATATGAGTTCTTTTGACTAATGTTGAGTCCATGGATTATACACATTTTTACCTTTCCACCTTTGCTAGCCTCTTCGGTACCGTGCATTGCCCTTTCTCACCTTGAGAGTTGGTGCAAACTTCACCGGTGCATCCAAACCCCGTGATACGATATGCTCTATCACACATAAACATCCTTATATCTTCCTCAAAACAGCCACCATACCTACCTATTATGGCATTTCCATAGCCATTCCGAGATATATTGCCATGCAACCTTCCACAGTTCCGTTCATCATTTTCATGACATACTTTACTTTTGTCATATTGCCATTACATGGTCATGTAGTTGACATAGTATTTGTGGCAAAGCCACCAAGCATTATTTTTCATACATGTCACTCTTGATTCCTTGCACCATCCCAGTACACCGCCGGAGGCATTCATATAGAGTCATATCTTGTCCTAGTTTCGAGTTGTAATTCTTATGTTGTAATCAATAGAAGTGTGATGATCATCATTATTAGAGCATTGCCCAAAGAAAAAAAAGAAAAAAAGAAGAAAGGCCAAAAAGAAAGAAGAAAAGAAAGGCCCAAAAAAAGAAAAGAAAAGAAAAAAAGAAAAAGAGAAAAAGAAAATAAATAAAAAGGGCAATGTTACTATCTCTTTTTCCACACTTGTGCTTCAAAGTAGCACTTTGTTCTTCATGTAGTGAGTCTCATATTTTGTGCTTCAAAGTAGCACCTTGTTCTTCATATAGTGAGTCTCATAAGTTGTCGTTTTCATACTAGTGGGAATTTTTCATTATAGAACTTGGCTTGTATATTCCTACGATGGCCTTCCTCAAATGCCCTAGGTCTTCGTGAGCAAGCAAGTTGGATGCACACCCACTAGTTTTCCTTTCTTGAGCATTCATTTATAGATCTAATGCATCCGTTGCATGGCAATCCCTACTCCTCATGTTGACATCAATTGATGGGCATCTCCATAGCCCGTTGATTATCCTCGTCGATGTGAGACTTTCTCATTTTTTGTCTTCTCCACACAATCCCCATCATCATATTCTATTCCACGCATAGTGCTATGTCCATGGCTCACGCTCATGTATTGCGTGAAGTTAGAAAAAGTTTGAGATTATTTAAGTATGAAACAATTTCTTGGCTTGTCATCGGGAGTATAGAAGTTGGGAACATCTTTGTGTGATGAAAATGAAGCATAGCCTAACTATATGATTTTGTAGGGATGAACTTTCTTTTGCCATGTTATTTTGAGAAGACATGATTACTTTGATTAGTATGCTTAAAGTGTTACTATTTCTTATGTCAATATGAACTTTTATTTTGTATTCATTTGGATCTGAACATTCATGCCACAATAAAGAAAATTACATTATGAATTATGCTAGGTAGCATTCCACATCAAAAATTCTCTTTTTATCATTTACCTACTCGAGGACGAGCAGGAATTAAGCTTGGGGATGCTTGATACGTCTCCAACGTATCTATAATTTTTGATTGTTCCATGCTATTATATTACCCCTTTTGGATGTTTATGGGCTTTATTTTACACATTTATATCATTTTTGGGACTAACCTACTAACCGGAGGCCCAACCCATATTGCTGTTTTTTTGCCTATTTCAGTATTTCGAAGAAAAGGAATATCAAACGGAGTCCAAATGAAATGAAACCTTCGGGAGCGTGATTTTTGGAACAAATCTGATCCATAGAGCTTGGAGTGAAAGTCAAGAAGCCTCCGAGGTCCCCACGAGATAGGAGGGCGCCCCCCTGTAGGGCGCGCCCCTGTCTCGTGGGCTCCTCGGGCGGCCACCGACGTAATTCTTCCTCCTATATATACCTACGTACCCCAAAAACATCCAGGAGCACCACGAAACACAATTTCCACCGCCGTAACCTTCTATATCCGCGAGATCTCATCTTGGAGCCCTTGCCGGCACTCTACCGGAGGGGGAAGCAACCACGGAGGGCCTCTACATCAACATCATTGTCCCTCCGATGAGTTGTGAGTAGTTTACCACAGACCTACGGGTCCATAGTTATTAGCTAGATGGCTTGTTCTCTCTTTTTGGATCTCAATACAATGTTCTCCCCCTCTCTTGTGGAGATCTATTCGATGTAAACTCTTTTTGCGGTGCGTTTGTCGAGATCCGATGAATTGTGGGTTTATGATCAAGTTTATCTATGAATAATATTTGAATCTTCTCTGAATTCTTTTATGTATCATTGAGTTACCTTTGCAAGTCTCTTCGAATTATCAGTTTGGTTTGGCCTACTAGATTGGTCTTTCTTGCCACGGGAGAAGTGCTTAGCTTTGGGTTCAATCTTGCGGTGTTCTTACCCAGTGATAGAAAGGGTTGCAAGACACGTATTGTATTGTTGCCATCGAGGATAACAAGATGGGGTTTATATCATATTGCATGTGTTTATCCCTCTACATCATGTCATCTTGCTTAATGCATTACTCTGTTCTTATGAACTTAATACTCTAGATGCAGGCAGGAGTCGGTCGATGTGTGGAGTAATAGTAGTAGATGCAGGAAGGAGTCGGTCTACTTGTTATGGACGTGATGCCTATATACATGATCATGTCTAGATAATCTCATAACTATGCGCTTTTCTATCAATTGCTTGACAGTAATTTGTTCACCCACCATAATACTTATGCTATCTTGAGAGAAGCCACTAGTGAAAACTATGGCCCCCGGGTCTATCTCTTATCATATTTGCTTTCAATCTACTTTATTTGCATCTTTACTTTTTGCATCTATATCAAAAATACCAAAAATATATTTATCTTATCATATTATCTTTATTAGATCTCACTTTCGCAAGTGGCCGTGAAGGGATTGATAACCCCTTTATTGCGTTGGTTGCGAGTTCTCAGTTTGTTTGTGTAGGTGCGTGGGACTTTTGAGGAGCCTCCTACTGGATTGATACCTTGGTTCTCAAAACTGAGGGAAATACTTACGCTACACTTTGCTGCATCACCCTCTTCTCTTCGAGGAAAACCAACGCAAGCTCAAGACGTAGCATGGAAGCAGTCTCCCCCTCTCGTTGCGATGCATTTCCTAGATAGATCTTGCGTGAGCGTAGGAATTTTTTGAAATTGCATGCTACGTTTTCCAATAGTGGTATCAGAGCCAAGTCTATGCGTAGATGATATGCACGAGTAGAACACAAATAGTTGTGGGCGGTGGTCGTCATACTGCTTACCACCAATGTCTTATTTTGATTCGTCGGTATTGTTGGATGAAGCGGCCCGGACGAACCTTACATGACCGAGTTCATGAGACCGGTTCCACCGACGGACATGCAACTAGTTTTGCATAAAGGTGGCTGGCGGGTGTCTGTTTCTCCAACTTTAGTTGAATCGAATTTGATTGCGCCCGGTCCTTGTGAAGGTTAAGACAACAAACTTGATAAATCACCGTTGTGGTTTTTGTGCCGTAGGTATGTACAGTTCATGCTAGAAGCCCGTAGCAGCCATGTGCAACAAACAAAGTAGAGGACATCTAACTTGTTTTTGCATGGCATGTTGTGATATGATATGGTCAAGACATGATGAGATATAAGTTGTTGTATGAGATGATCATGTTTTGTAGAAGTTATCGGCAACTGGCAGGAGCCATATGGTTGTCGCTTTATTATATGAGATACAAACGTTATGTAATTTCTTTACTTTATCACTAAGTGGTAGCGATAGTCGTAGAAGCAATAGTTGGCGAGACAACCACGACGCTACGATAGAGATCAAGGTGTCAAGCCGGTGACGATGGAGATCATGACGTTGCTTTGGTAATGGAGATCAAAAGCACAAGATGATGATGGCCATATCATGTCACATATTTTGATTGCATGTGATGTTTATCTTTTATGCATCTTATTTTGCTTAGTACAGCGGTAGCATTATAAGATGAACCCTTACTAAAATTTCAAGGTATACATGTTCTCCTCGAGTATGCACCGTTGCAAAAGTTCTTCGTGCTGAGACACCACGTGATGATCGGGTGTGATAACCTCTACGGTCAAATACAACGGGTGCAAGCCAGTTTTGCACATGTGGAATACTCGGTTAAACTTGACGAGCCTAGCATATACAGATATGGCCTCGGAACACTAGAGACCGAAAGGTCGAACGTGAATCATATAGTAGATATGATCAACATAGAGATATTCACCATTGATGACTACTCCATCTCACGTGATGGTCGGACATGGTTTAGTTGATTTGGATCACGTATCATTTAGATGACCAGAGGGATGTCTATCTAAGTGGGAGTTCTTAAGTAATATGATTAACTGAACTTAATTTATCATGAACTTCGTCCTGATAGTTTTTTTCATATCTATGTTGTAGATCAATGTGCTGTGCTACCGTTCCACTGAATTTTAATGCGTTCCTAGAGAAAGTTAAGTTCAAAGATGATGGTAGCAACTACATGGACTGGGTCCATAACTTGAGGATTATCCTAATTGCTGCATAGAATAATTATGTCCTTGATGCACCACTAGGTGTACCACCTACCCCAGCAACTGCAGACATTGTGAATGTCTGGCAGTCGCGTGTTGATGACTACTCGTTAGTTTAGTATGCCATGCTTTACGGCTTAGAATCGGGACTTCAAAGACGTTTTGAACGTCATGGACCATATGAGATGTTCCAGGAGTTGAAGTTATTTCAAGCAAATGCCCGAGTTGAGAGATATGAAGTCTCCAACAAGTTCTATAGCTGCAAGATGAAGGAGAACAGTTCTGTTAGTGAGCACATACTCAGAATGTCTGGGTACTATAATCACTTGACTCAGCTGGGAGTTAATCTTTCAGATGATTGTGTCATTGACAAAGTTCTTCAGTCACTACCACCAAGCTACAAAGGCTCGTGATGAACTATAATATGCAAGGGATGGAAAAGACTATTCCCGAGCTCTTCGCGATGCTAAAGGCCGCGGAGGTAGAAATCAAAAAGGAGCATGTGTGTTGATGCATGGTTAACAAGACCACTAGTTTCAAGAAGAAGGGCAAGGGTAAAAAGAATGGGAACTTCAAGAAGAATGACAAGCAAGTTGTCACTCTAGGGAAGAAACCCAAAGCTGGACCCAAGCCTGAAACTGAGTGCTTCTACTGCAAAGGGATTGGTCACTGGAAGCGGAACTGCCCCAAGTATTTGGCGGATAAGAAGGATGGCAAAGTGAACAAAGGTATATTTGATATACATGTTATTGATGTGTACCTTACTAATTCTCGTAGTAGTGCCTGGGTATTTGATACCGGTTCGGTTGCTCATATTTGTAACTTGAAGCAGGGACTGCGGATTAAATGAAGATTAGCTAAGGACGAGGTGACGATGCGCGTCGGAAATGGTTCCAAGGTCGATGTGATCCCCGTCTGCATTCTACCTCTACATCTACCTTCGAGATTAGTTTTAGACCTGAATAATTGTTATTTGGTGCCAGTGTTGAGCATGAACATTATATCTGGATCTTGTTTAGTGCGAGACGGTTATTCATTTAAATCAGAGAATAATGGTTGTTCTATTTATATGAGTAATATCTTTTATGGTCATGCACCCTTGAAGAGTGGTCTATTTCTGTTGAATCTTGATCGTGATGATACACATATTCATAATATTGATGCCAAAAGATGCAAAGTTGATAATGAAAGTGCAACTTATTTGTGGCACTGTCGTTTGGGGTAATATCGGTGTAAAGCGCATGAAGAAACTCCATAAAGATGGACTTTTGGAATCACTTGATTATGAATCATTTGATACTTGCAAACCATGCCTTATGGGCAAGATGAGTAAAACTCCGTTCTCTGGAACAATGGAACAAGCTAATGACTTATTGGAAATAATACATAACGATGTATGCGGTATGATGAGTGTTGATGCTTGTGGCGGGTATTGTTATTTTCTGACCTTCACAGATGATTTGAGCAGATATGGGTATATCTACTTAATGAAACACAAGTCTGAAACATTTAAAAAGTTCAAAGAATTTCAGAGTGAAGTGGAAAATCATCATAACAAGAAAATAAAGTTTCTACAATCTAATCGTGGAGGAGAATATTTGAGTTACGAGTTTGGCCTTCATTTAAAACAATGTGGAATAGTTTCACAACTCACGCCACCTGGAACACCACAGCGTAATGGTGTGTCAGAACATCGTAACCACACTTTATTGGATATGGTGTGATCTATGATGTCTCTTACCGATTTACCACTATCGTTTTGGGGTTATGCATTAGAGGCAGATGCATTCACTTTAAACAGGGCACCGCCAAAGTCCGTTGAGATGACACAATATGAACTATGGTTTGGCAACAAACCTAAGCTGTCGTTTCTTAAAGTTTGGGGATGCGATGCTTATGTCAAAAAGCTTCAACCCGATAAGCTCAAACCCAAATTGGAGAAGTGCGTCTTCATAGGATACCCTAAGGAAACAATTGGGTACACCTTCTACCATAAGTCTGAAGGCAAGATTTTTGTTGCTAAGAACAAAACCTTTCTAGAGAAGGAGTTTCTCTAGAAAGAAGTGAGTGGGAGGAAAGTAGAACTTGATGAGGTAACTGTACCTGCTCTCAATTCGAAAAGTAGTTCATCCGAGAAATCTATTCCCGTGATGCCTACACCAACTGGAGAGGAAGCTAATGATAAAGATCATGAAACTTCAGATCAAGTTGCTACAGAACCTCATAGGTCTGGCAGAGCACGATCCGCACTAGAGTGGTACGGTAATCCTATTCTAGAGGTCATGATACTTGACCATGACGAACTTACGAACTATGAAGAAGCTATGATGAGCCCAGATTCCGATAAATGGCTTGAGGCCATGAAATCTGAGATAGGATCCATGTATGAGAACAAAGTGTGGACTTTGGTGGATCTGCCCGATGATCGGCGACCCATAGAGAATAAATGGATCTTTAAGAAGAAGACTGGCGCTGATGGTAATGTTACTATCTATAAAGCTAGACTTGTGGCAAAAGCTTTTCGACAAGTTCAAGGAGTTGACTACGATGAGACTTTCTCACCCGTAGCGATCCTTAAGTTTGTCCGAATCATGTTAGCAATTGCTGTATTTTATGATTATGAAATCTGGCAAATGGATGTCAAAACTGCATTCCTTAATGGATTTCTTAAAGAAGAGTTGTATATGATGCAACCAGAAGGTTTTTTTGATCCTAAAGGTGCTAACAAAGTGTGCAAGCTCCAGCGATCCATTTATGGACTGGTGCAAGCATCTCAGAGTTGGAATATACGCTTAGATGAGGTGATCAAAGCATATGGTTTTATACAGAATTTTGGAGAAGCCTGTATTTACAAGAAAGTGAGTCGGAGCTCTATAGCATTTCTAATATTATATGTGGATGACATATTGTTGATTGGAAATGATGTAGAATTTCTGAATAGCATAAAAGGATACTTGAATAAGAGTTTTTCAATGAAAGACCTTGGTGAAGCTGCTTATATATTGGGCATCAAGATCTATAGATATAGATCAAGACGCTTGATAGGACTTTCACAAAACACATACCTTGATAAAGTTTTGAAGAAGTTCAAAATGGATCAGTCAAAGAAAGGGTTCTTGCATGTGTTATTACAAGGTGTGAAGTTGAGTCAGACTCAATGCCCGATGACTTCAGAAGATAGAGAGAAAATGAAAGTCATTCCCTATGCTTCAACCATAGGTTCTATCATGTATGCTATGCTATGTACCAGACCTGATGTGTGCCTTGCTATAAGTTTAGCAGGGAGGTACCAAAGTAATCCAGGAGTGGATCACTGGACAGCGGTCAAGACCATCCCGAAGTACCTGAAAATGACTAGGGATATGTTTCTCGTTTATGGAGGTGACAAAGAGCTTGTCGTAAGTGGTTACGTCGACGCTAGCTTTGACACTGATCCAGATGAATCTAAGTCGCAAACCGGATACATATTTTTATTAAATGGTGGAGCTGTCAGTTGGTGCAGTTCCAAGCAGAGCGTCGTGGCAAGATCTACATGTGAAGTGGAGTACATAGCTGCTTCAGAAGCAGCAAATGAAGGAGTCTGGATGAAGGAGTTCATATCCAATCTAGGTGTAATACCTAGTGCATCGGGTCCAATGAAAATCTTTTGTGACAATACTGGAGAAATTGCCTTGGCGAAGGAATCCAGATTTCACAAAAAGACCAAACACATCAAGAGACGCTTCAACTCCATCCGAGATTTGGTCAAGGACGGAGACATAGAGATTTGCAATACAGATCTAAATGTTGCAGACCTATTGACTAAGCCTCTTCCACGAGAAAACCATGATCAACACCAAGACTCCATGGGTGTTAGATTAATTACAACGTAATCTAGATTATTGACTCTAGTGCTAGTGGGAGACTGAAGGAAATATGCCCTAGAGGCAATAATAAAGTTGTTATTTTATATTTCCTTATTCATGATAAATGTTTATTATTCATGCTAGAATTGTATTAACCTAAAACTTGATACATGTGTGAATACATAGACAAAACACAGTGTCCCTAGTATGCCTCTACTAGACTAGCTCGTTGATCAAATATGGTTAACTTTCCTAGCCATGGACATGAGTTGTCATTTGATAAACGGGATCACATCATTAGTAGAATGATGTGATGGACAAGTCCCATCCGTTAGCTTAGCATAATGATCGTACAGTTTTATTGCTAATGCTTTCTTCGTGTCAAATATATATTCCTCCGACTATGAGATTATGCAACTCCCGGACACCGGAGGAATGCCTTGTGTGCTGTCAAACATCACAACGTAACTGGGTGATTATAAAGATGCTCTACATGTATCTCCAAAGGTGTTTGTTGGGTTGGCATAGAACGAGATTAGGATTTGTCACTCCGAGTATCGAAGAGGTCTCTCTGGGCCCTCTCGGTAATGCACATCATATGAAGCCTTGCAAGCAATGTGACTAATGAGTTAGTTACGGGATGATGCACTACAGAACGAGTAAAGAGACTTGCTGGTAACGAGACTGAACTAGGTACGAAGATACCGACGTTCGAATCTCAGGCAAGTAACACACCTATGACAAAGGGAATAATGTATGTTGACATTGCGGTTCGACAGATAAAGATCTTCGTAGAATATGTGGGAACCAATATGAGCATCCAGGTTCCTCTATTGGTTATTGACTGGAGAGGTGTCTCGGTCATGTCTACATAGTTCTCGAACCCGTAGGGTCCACACGCTTAACGTTCAATGATGATGTCTATTATATGAGTTATGTGTTTTGGTGACCGAAGGTTGTTCGGAGTACCGGATGATATCACGGACATGACGAGGAGTCTCTAAATGGTTGAGAGGTAAAGATTGATATATTGGAAGGTTATATTCGAACACCAGAATAGTTCCGGAGTGGTTCGAGTATTTTTCAGAGTACCGAGGGGCTACTGGACCCCCCCGGGGGAAGTAATGGGCCTCATGGGCCATAGTGGAGAGAGAGGCAGGCCGGAGGAGGTGGCGCACCCTGCCCCGTGGGGAGTCTGAATTGGAAAAGGGGGAGGGAGCGCGGCCCCCCTTTCCTTCTCCCTCTCTCTCTCCCTCCACTTCCCTCTTTCCCCCTCTATTGGAAAGGAAGGGGGCCCGACTATGACTGGGAGTCCTAGTAGGACTCCCCCCACTTGGCGCACCCCCTAGGGCCGGCCTCCTACCTCTCCTCCTTTATATACGGGGGAAGGGGGCACCCCAAAGCACATCAATTGTCTTAGCCATGTGCGGTGCCCCCCTCCACCGTTTAATCCTCCAGTCATATTGTCGTAGTGCTTAGGCGAAGCCCTGCGCGGATCACATCACCATCACCGTCACCTCACCGTCGTGCTGATGGAACTCATCTACTCCTTCGACACTCTGCTGGATCAAGAGTTCAAGGGACGTCGAGCTGAACATGTGCAGGACTTGGAGGTGTCGTATGTTTGGTGCTTGATCGGTTGAATCGAGAAGATGTTCGACTACATCGACCGCGGTAAGCTAACGCTTCCGCTTTCGGTCTACGAGGGTACATGGACACACTCTCCCCTTTCATTGTTATGTATCTCCTAGATAGATCTTGCGTGAGCGTAGGAATTTTTTTGAAATTGCATGCTACGCTTCCCAACACAGTATCTAAGATTGTTATGTCTTGCTTTAAATCTTCCTGTATATAGAATTTTTTTGCTGGCAATATCCACCTAATACTACTGAAGATAAATGTTCTTGATCTGTGCCGCTTGGATAAGAGATCTGATGATGCTAATTGAGAACTTTACCTGGCCAATAATCCGTGACATTGTGATGGTTGCATAGATTAGAAAATAAATGGACAATTTATTTTTTTGCCATCTTAATGTTAAATAATTACCATGTACCTTAGTACCTATAGATAATATTTTTGTATAGCAAAGGTGATGGCTAGATCATAAAATTGGCGAATTTGCATGCCTGATTTGAAAGTACAATTTGTACTCATAGTGAGATTTTTTATCGCTCAATATACCAGATGCTTGCATTCTTGGGTGTTCATTGTATATATTATTACGATGAAGACATACTTCCCATTGTGTAGTGGCTAATTTCATGAACTAAGTAGGTGTTGTACAATTTTGTATTTTCATTTTAGTTGTGTATATGTAGTTCTGCACAACACACCTTCTTGCCGAATTATACCAGCAGAAGCCAGTATGCTAAAGTTAACAAAGCTCTTATGCGACATTTACTTATGTGACAATTTTGCACATTTTATCACTCGATCAGCTGCTTAATCTATTCACTAAACTACACATCACTTAATTACATTATTTATTGCAGAGCTTTCACTTGGTGTATGTTGAATGTCAGTTTGTTATACTGAGACTTGGCTGTTCAAGGGTAGTAGAATTACTAGGTATGAGAAGTATTAAAACAACACTAAGGAAACCAATTCTCCTCTAGTTGTTCATGATTTCTATTAATTCTATTGAACATACAAATTTTAGGCATTTACAATCAATTTGAATCACTGAAAAGCCTCCTCCATAAAAGGAGGGATGGGCACCGAGAGATTTGTGAGTGCCCCGAACAAATTAGTTTTTGGAAAAGCAAAAGAAGTAGCAACCCATTTGTTTGCAATGGTGGATACTCGACATACCATGATGCAAGCAGGTAAGCAACATCTCCCTCTTCTTGGCATCTCTGATGGCTCTTGCCATTTTCTTATTATAGTTACTTCTATGTTTCTAGGAATTAGAATTTTGATAGTGTAGCTGCTTCGAAGGTTTGAATTTTCGAAGATCTCTATATGTGTTTCTGCAACTTACAAGATGTTACCGATCAATATTTAAAAGGGTTGATCACATCAAGAAAGACAATACTCTTCTTTGTTTGAGACTCTTCTATTAAAATTTAGTACAAATGAAGTTGTGACCAATACTTTATTGTATGTTATATATGATCAGACCGACATGCATTATTTCATTGTCAAATATGTGATACGTCTCCAACGTATCTATAATTTATGAAGCATTCATGCTATTTTATTATCTGTTTTGAATGATTACGGGCTTTATTATACACTTTTATATTACTTTTGGGACTAACCTATTAACCGGAGGCCCAGCCCATATTGTTGTTTTATTGCCTGTTTCAGTATTTCGAAGAAAAGGAATATCAAACGGAGTCCAAGTGGAATGAAACCTTCGGGAGCGTGATTTTTGGAAAGGATATGATCTGGGAGACTTGGAGTTCAAGCCAGGGGAGGTTCGAGGAAGCCAGGAGATAGGAGGGCGCGCCCACCCCTTGGGCGCGCCCCCTGTCTCCTGGGCCCCTCGAGGATCCCCCGACCGACTTCTTTCGCCTATATAAGTCCACGTACCCTAAAAACATCGACACAGAAGATAGATCGGGAGTTCCACCGCCGCAAGCCTTTGTAGCCACCAAAAACCTCTCGGGAGCTTGTTCCGGCACCCTACCGTAGGGGGAACCCATCATCGGTGGCCATCTTCATCATCCCGACGCTCTCCATGACAAGGAGGGAGTAGTTCACCCTCGGGGCTGAGGGTATGTACTAGTAGCTATGTGTTTGATCTCTCTCTCTCTCGTGTTCTCTCTATGGCACGATCTTGATGTATCGCGAGCTTTGCTATTATATTTGGATCTTATGATGTTTCTCCCCCTCTACTCTCTTGTGATGAATTGAGTTTTCCTCTTGAAGTTATCTTATCGGATTGAGTCTTTAAGGATTTGAGAACACTTGATGTATGTCTTGCCGTGTTTATCTGTGGTGACAATGGGATATCACGTGCCACTTGATGTATGTTTTGGTGATCAACTTAGGGTTCCGCCCATGAACCTATGCATAAGGGTTGGCACACGTTTTCGTCTTGACTCTCGGGTAGAAACTTTGGGGCACTCTTTGAAGTACTTTGTGTTGGTTGAATAGATGAATCTGAGATTGTGTGATGCATATCATATAATCATGCCCACGGATACTTGAGGTGACAATGGAGTATCTAGGTGACATTAGGGTTTTTGTTGATTTGTGGCTTAAGGTGTTATTCTAGTACGAACCCTTGAATAGATTGATCCGAAAGAATAACTTTGAGGTGGTTTCGTACCCTACCATAATCTCTTCGTTTGTTCTACGCTATTAGTGGCTTTGGAGTGACTCTTTGTTGCATGTTGAGGGATTGTTATATGATTTATCTATGTTATTATTGTTGAGAGAACTTGCACTAGTGAAAGTATGAACCCTAGGCCTTGTTTCCTAGCATTGCAATACCGTTTACGCTCACTTTTATCATTAGTTACCTTGCTGTTTTTATATTTTCAGATTACAAAAACCTATATCTACCATCCATATTGCACTTGTATCACCATCTCTTCGCCAAACTAGTGCACCTATACAATTTACCATTGTATTGGGTGTGTTGGAGACACAAGAGACTCTTTGTTATTTGGTTGCAGGGTTGTTTGAGAGAGACCATCTTCATCCTACGCCTCCTACAGATTGATAAACCTTAGGTCATTCACTTGAGGGAAATTTGCTACTGTCCTACAAACCTCTGCACTTGGAGGCCCAACAACGTCTACAAGAAGAAGGTTGTGTAGTAGACATCAAGCTCTTTTCTGGCGCCGTTGCCGGGGAGGTGAGTGCTTGAAGGTATATCTTTAGATCTTGCAATCGAATCTTTTTGTTTCTTGTTTTATCACTAGTTTAGTTTATAAAAGAAAAACTACAAAAAAGGAGTTAAGCTTGTCTCATACGCTTCATCTTTTTAATATCTTTCGTGAGAATGATGGAAAAGAAAATTGTGCTCAAGTGCTAGAAGAAGAATGCATTAAAATGTTTGGTACTAGATCTTTGTATGATGAGCATGATTGCAATGTTGTTAGTATGAATTCCTTGAATATCCATGATGCTAATGATATGCAAAGCCACAAGCTTGGGGAAGCTATGTTTGATGAATATGATATTTTTTGTCCCCCGAGTTTTGATATGCAAAGTTGTTATGATGAAAGCATGCCTCCTATGTATGATGATTATATTGATGAAAGTGGGTTTGGAAGAGTGTCAACTTTAGGAAGTAGTGATCCCACTATTTTGGAGGATGTTGAATCTTATTGTAATGAACATGAAAGTGGATTTGGAAGAGTGTCAACTTTATTTAGTGATGATTCCACTATTTCGGAAGTTGCTATCTATGATGATTATTGTGATGACTTGTATGCTATCAGGAATAATGATAACCATGAAACTTGTCATCATGATTTTAGTTTTCAATTGGATTATGCATCACATGATAGTTATTTTGTTGAGTTTGCTCCCACTACTATTCATGAGAAGAATTTTGCTTATGTGTAGAGTAGTAAATTTTCTATGCTTGTAGATCATGAAAAGAATGCTTTAGGTGCTGGTTATATTGTTGAATTCATTCATGATGCTACTGAAAATTATTATGAGGGAGGAACATATGCTTTTAGGAATTGCAATAATGTCAAGTTTCCTATCTATGTGCTTCAAGTTTTGAGCTTATGCTTGTTTTGCCTTCCTATGCTAGTTGATTATTGTTCCCATAAGTTGTTTGCTCACAAAATCCCTATTCATAGGAAGTGGGTTAGACTTAAATGTGCTAGTCATATGCTTCATGATGCTCCCATTATGTTTCAATTCTTATCTTTTATGTGAGCACCATTGTCATCCTCATGCCTAGCTAGAAAGGCATTAAAGAAAAGTGCTTGTTGGGAGACAACCCAATATTTACCCTTACTGTTTTTGTGTGTTTACATGATTATGCTACTGTAGTAATCATGTGTTATAGCTTTTGTTTCAATAAAGTGCCAAGTAAGACCTTTAGGATAGCTTACGGTGATAGTTGTGTTGATCCTGCTGAGAATCAGAAACTTTTGCACCGAGTAAATTAGTTTTGTTAATTCACAGGAACGAGATTCTTATCTTATTCCTTTTGCTCTGGATTGGCACACAAATGTCTTAGGACTTACTAATTTGGTAGGATTTTTGGAGTTCCAGAAGTATACATTTGATACAGATTACTACAGACTGTTCTGTTTCTGACAGACTCTGTTTTCTATGTGTTGTTTGCATATTTTGATGAATCTATGAGTAGTATCGGAGTGTATGAACCATAGAGAAGTTAGAATACAATAGATATTACACCAATATGAATTTAGAATGAGTTCATTACAGTACCTAAGTGGTGGTTTTATTTTCTTATACCAACAGAGCTTACAAGTTTTCTGTTGAGTTTTGTGTTGTGAAGTTTTCATGTTTTGGGTAAACACTACTGGAATCAGCTACTTTGCCATCTGCCAGCTCTTTGCCGTCAGCTAGCGGATGGCAAAGAAGCTCTTTGCCATCAGCTACAAAGCGCGGACGGAAGAACAGGCTGATGGCAAAGAAAGCCTTTGCCATCAGCCAGCTTCTTTTGCCGTCCGCTAGCGCATTTACAAAGAGGAGGGGGCCCCACCGAGGAGCTGGTTAAAAATACTTATCCCTCTTTGCCGTCCGCTAGCGGACGGCAAAGAGCACATTAGCGGACGGCAAAGGTGGCGGACGGCAAAATTGGCAGACGGCAAAGATTAAACATATCTAACGGCCGCGCCTTCCCCCCCCTCTCTCTGCTTCCCTCCCCGAACACACACCGCACCGCCGCCCCACTCGCCGCCGTCCGGTCGCACCACCGCCCGCCGCCCCACCGCCCCCCCGCCTGCCGCCCCACCGCCTTTCGCCAGTGCCTCGCCCCATCTCGGCCAGCCCAGCCCTCGCCCCACCCCCCGGCCCGCCGACGCCGCCCCTCCTCCACCGGCCCCGTCTGTCGCCATCGCCACCAGCGCCGCCGCCCATCGCCCCCCGCCTCGCCCCGCCGCCCTGCCGTGTCGGCGCGCCTGCCCAAGACCTCAGCGCCGCATCACTGGCTGCCTCCCAGCCGCCCGCCTCCTCCACCGCCCAGTGAGCTCTACCTATCCTCTGTTTTTCCTTTTTTTTTTTCTGTTTTTTTAGTTTTAGGTTTATGTTTAGTTTAGATTTAGTTTTAGTTTTAGTTTTAGGTTTAGTTTTAGGTTTAGGTTTAGTTTTAGTTTAGTTTTAGGTTTAGATTTAGTTTTTTTCCTTTTTTCTTTCTTTTTTTTAGTTTTAGGTTTATGTTTAGATTAGATTTAGGTTTAGTTTTAGGTTTAGTTCAGTTTTAGGAAAGAAAAAGAAGAAGAAGAAAAAACAGGAGAGCAGGAGAAGAAGAAGAGGAAAAAGTAAAGGAAGAAGAAGAAGAGGAGGAGGAGAAGAAAAAAGAAGAAGAGGAAGAAGAAGAAGAAAAAACAGGAGAGGAGGAGAAGAAGAAGAGGAAAAAGGAAAGGAAGAAGAAGAAGAGGAGGAGGAGAAGAAAAAAGAAGAAGAGGAAGAAGAAGAAGAAGAAAAAACAGGAGAGGAGGAAAAGAAGAAGAGGAAAAAGGAAAGGAGGAAGAAGAAGAATAAGAAGAAGAAGGAAAAAAAGGAAGAAAAGGAAGAAGAAGAAAAGGAAAAAAGAGGAAAAAACCCCGACCCGACACGGCACCCCGACCCTGACCCGGCACCCCGACACGACACCCCGACCCCGAGACCCCGACCCCGACACCCCGACCCGACCCGACACCGACACCCCGACCCGAGCCTGACCCGACACCCCGACCCGACACCGACATCGGCACTCGACCCGACCCGCACTCCGACCCGCACCCGACCCGACACCCCGACCCCGAGACCCCGACCCGACACCGACACCCTCGACCCCGAGCCTGACCCGACACCACGACCTGGACACCGACATGGCACCCGACCCGACCCGCACCCGACCTCGAGCTTGACCCGACACTCCGACCCAGCACCGACACGGCACCCCTCGCCCGACACCGACACCCGACCCGACAACGACACGACACCCGACCCCAACCCGCACTCGACCCAACACCTCGACCTCGAGACCCGACCCGACCCGACCCGACACCGACACCCCGACCCCGAGCCTGACCCAACACCCCGACCCCGACCCGGCATCCCGACCCCCAGACCCCAACCCCGACCCGACACGGTACTCCGACACCGACATTTACACCCGACCCCGACACCTCCGAAAAGGTGTTCTTTGGCCTTCCAGAGGCCGACGGGGTCATATATTTGTGAATTATTATTTAGGTCATATATTTTTCGATTTTGTTATGAAAAACATCATATATAATTGTGTTGATCGGGTAGTTTTAAATGTGCAGTTGTTTATGTTGTACTTGATGATGATACACTTAAGTGATATACATATTATTATTCATGTCGGTACTTTTTTTCATGTTGTACTAATTTCGTTTATTCTTTGTCATGGCAGGTGTTGAAAGATGGTGGGCGCTGGTCGGGAGCGCGCCGAGGCCCCTTCTTCGTCGGTGCATAGTGTGAGGTCTTCCATTCCACACGCACCTCTCCGCCGAGTGTTGCTGGACAGTATGGCGACACCGCCGGGCCCTTCTTCGTCGACCGCGGTGCCCAGCAGGGGACGAGGTAAGAAGAAGGGCCGAGGTGGAGCACGTGGTCGCGGGAGAGGTAGGGTGACTCTTACGGCGCCTTCCTCGCCGCCGCCCCCAGCTGTTTCACCCGAGCACGTGACTGCTAGGGTGGACTCGTCTGAGGAGGAGGCTACACGGGCTCCGGTCCACGAGCCTCCGGTCCACGGGTCTTCGGCCCACGAGCCTCGGGTCGACGGGCCTTCGTCCCACGAGAGTTGGGCCCACGAGACCCCGGAGGAGCACACGTCTGGATGGGGTACTTGGTCGGGTCAGCCTGAGGAGCCGAGTGGCCATGCTGATGATGGCGGGGAGCCGAGTGGCCATGCTGATGATGGCAGGGAGCCGACTGGCCATGCTGATGATGGCGGGGAGCCGATTGGTTTTGAGGAGGAGGGGAGGAGGGGGGCAACGTCTACCAGCGTGGTGCTACACGGCTCCCGTCCGTGCCGGCGACCCGCGAGCAGAGGTGGTTGATTTTCCCTGATGGGGAGAGGTAAGCGCATTTAATCTTTTTGTACCTTCTGCATTCACGTTTCTTCAAATAACTAATGCGTTGGCCTTGTCATGCTGCAGGGGTTGGGACCACCATGAAAGTGTCCGCCGGCCCAACTCCATCCTTGGAGTTCTGATTCGGCAAAACTTTCCGGAGTTTGTCACATTGCCTGGTGAGGGTCGGCTTCGGAGGTTGGATTGAGTTGGGAGCACTACTTGGCTGCCCGGCCCGCCGGGTGAGATTATCGACGGTGTCTTGTGCAAGACGAGGCACACATGGTGATCGAAAGTTCGGTAATTTCGCTTACACAATTAAAATCTTCAGCTAGCTAGTTATTAATTGTACTAATCAATATTGTCTCATTTGATTGCAGACACTCTACAGGTGTGAGGAGGGATACGAGGAGGAGGCGGCAGATGTTATCCACAAGGAGTGCAAGCGCCTACTTCAGAACTTACGGCATGAGGCTCGGGTGCAGTCTATTCGAGACTACTACACCGACCGTGGTATCAAGAAGTCCAAGCAGGAGTGTCGTGATAATTCTTGAGTAAGGAGCAGTACATGAAGGTAATTCTTAAGGCCTTGTACTTAATTCCTTTATTTAGTAATTCATAGCCATAGCGCTGAAGTTTCTATTTGCTAACTTAGGCCCCTCAGAGATGGTGTGCGGATCGGATGGATTGTTGGGAGGTGTTGGTCGATGGGTGGTGCTCAAAAGAATGGCGGGCCACCCGAACGAGGCCAAGGACAAACGTGCCCAAATGGAAGGTGTGCCACACCACCAAGGCAGCTCCAACTTATTTCAGTACGGGCGGAACTGGGTATGTGGTTTGCTTCATGATTCATGCAATTCATTCATCATGCTAGCTTTAGCCCTTTAATTACTAATTTACTTTGTTTCGCTCTTTCGTGCACGCCACAATAAGGCGATAAGGTGCCGAGGTGTACGACCTGTATGCCATGGCCCACACTGCTCTTACAAGAAAGTCAAGGCATTCTCTCAGTCGATCTCGATGATCCAAAGAACTTCACCAACATCTCCGCCCACGACAAGCTCGTGCAATATAGAGATCGGGGAAGGCGAGGAAAGGGAGGACTTTAACCCGAGCTGTGGTCCCATTGATACAGAGTTGTTGATGATATCTCGGTGGCGGAGGTCCCATGGCTCCATATCCATGGGAGATGGACTTATCCGTTGTCCTAGCACTCTCCCGAGATCAAGGCGCGCCAATGAGCTCCGCCTCGAGATAAGGCCTCGTGAACGGCCACCAACTCGCCATCAAGGTTAGTTATACGTACTCAGCTATCTTTCTCCATTACATTGTGTGCGCTTCCATCAATGATTACAAATGGTCATGTGAGTGGTGTTGCAGGCTGCTATACAGATTGAGAGAGATAGAATGGAGAAACTTCTAGCGGAGGCGGCGGAGAGGCAGGGGGAGTTGGAGGAGAGGACAACAAAGATGTTGGAGGAGGAGAGGGCACGGAATGACATGCAGGCAAGGGCCATGTATGAGCTCCTTGTGGTAAGTTTCTTCTGCAGATTACTTGCTAGTCTTAACATTTGAGTCTCATTACTAACTAGTATGACTCTATTGTGAAAACCAAATGTGCAGTCTGTGTGCGAGAAGTCCGGTCAGACCGCTCCGCCGATGCTAGTGATTGCTCCTGGGAGCACGGTGAGTTTAATTTGAATGGACATTACTTGCTAGTCTTAACATTTGAGTGTCATAATGCTAACGAGACATTGGAAATGATCTTTTGTGCAGCTTAACTCCAGAAACGCATCGCACGATCCTTCTCCACCTACTGCAGACGAGCCAGCCCGCTCCTACACCTACCGATCACTAGAAGTTTCTCTAGACTTAGACTTAGCTTTATTTCCTCCAATATGCTTACCATAATGACCTAGAGTTAGCTTCTTTTCCTTCAAAATGACTTAATAAGCTTACTTATGTCAAAATTGCATAATTAACTTAGTTAGCTCATAAACCATCCATTTTACCTAAGTTAGCTCTAATATGACTCATTTTACCTTAGTTAGCTTATAAGTGATCCAATTTATCCAAGTTAGCTCTAAATGACCCATTTTAGTAGATTAGCTCAGAATGATCCATTTTACCTACGTTAGCTTTAAATGACCCATTTCACCTAGGTTAGCTCCAAAATGACCCATTTCACGTAGGTTAGCTCCAAAATGACCCATTTCACCTAGATTTGCTCCTAAACGATCAATTTCACCTAAGTTAGCTAAAAACGATCCATTTCACCTAAATTAGCTCTTAAATGATCCATTTCACCTAAGTTAGGTCATTAACGACCCATTTCAACTAAGTTAGCTCATAAAAGCTCATAAACGATCCATTTCACCTAAGTTAGCTAAAAAACAATCCATTTCACCTTACTTAGCTCAAAAACGATGCCCTTCACCTTAGTTAGCTCATAAATGACCCATTTCAACTAAGTTAGCTCATAAATGATCCATTTCAACTAAGTTAGCTCATAAACAACCCATTTCAACTTTGTTAGCTCATATATGATCCATTTCACCTAAGTTAGCTCATAAATGACATATACTTCTTGTTCTAGTCTTCTTCTTGTTCTAGTCACCTATTTCTAACTTTCTTATTTACCATTTTGCAGATTTCATTCACTTCATGGAAGCTAGCTTGCTATGATGGAGTGCTTGCTTTTCCTTTGATGAAACTTGCTTATGTATGAAACTTGCATTGTATGAAACTTCTTGTTCTAGCTTTGCTTATGTATGAAACTTCTTTTTCTAGATGTGATATGTGAAACTGATGTGTATGGATGAAACTGATGTGTGAAACTGATGTGATATGTGATATGAAACTTATGTGCTGGATATGTGATATGAAACTTATGTGCTGGATATGTGATATATATTTGCTGTGAAAATTGTTAGAGTAAAAAAACAGAAAAAAGAGACAATATGCAGGATCTTTGCCGCTCGCCACCGACGGCAAAGAGATCTTTGCCATCGCAATGGATGGCAAAGAGGCCACGTGGCAGCAATCGTGCTTCTCGGGAGGTGACCAATTTGGTCGGTTTGTTTCTGAAGGTGACGGCAAAGGCTTTTTCGTCTGCGCGGACGGCAAAGGCTGCCGTTAACCACCTAACGGAGTAACAACGATTTATTGCCGTCCGCCTTCTTTGTTGCCTGCTGCTGATGGCAAAGGCCCTTTGCCGTCACCGCCAAGCAGCACGGCAACGCAACTCTTAGCCGCCCCTACTTTGCCGTCACCTTTTGCCGTCTGCGGCTGACGGCAAAGGTCTTTGCCGTCCGCCATCCATGCCTTTGCCGTCCGCCGTGGCAGATGGCAAAGTAGCAGATTCCTGTAGTGAAAGATTCGATGGACTATGGAATAAGGAGTGGCAAGAGCCTAAGCTTGGGGATTCCCAAGGCACCCCAAGGCAATATTCAAGGACAACCAAGAGCCTAAGCTTGGGGATGCCCCGGATGGCATCCCCTCTTTCGTCTTCGTCCATCGGTAACTTTACTTGGAGCTATATTTTTATTCACCACATGATATGTGTTTTGCTTGGAGCATCATTTTCTTTTGTTAGTATTTGCTTGATGTTATTTATAATAATGTTTTGCATCTTTACTTTCAATAAAAATGTCAAGGATAGCCTTTACCATGCTTATTTTGCTAGTATACATGTTCCTGTTTGAAAACAGAAAGTTTACCGCTGTTGCAAAAAAATTCCCTAGAAAAGTAAGAAAATCATATAATGTTGAAATTTTTTGCATATTGAGCTCTGATAAATATTCTACTGCGTAGTATTTTTCTCATAATTTTTGGAGTTAGGGAAGTATGATGAATCTTGCATTCTTTACAGACTGTACTGTTTTGGCACATTGCTGTTATGTTTGCATTGTTTGCATATGTTTGCTTGTTTAATGATTATATTTGAGTATAGGAGTATTAAATATGCAGAGAAATTTAGTATGCAATGTTGAATAATAATTTTAGTGATTTTTTACAGTGGAAAATGATAAGGTTTTGCATTGGTTTATACTAACCTATCTCACGAGTTCTTGTTGAGTTTGGCGTGGATGAAGCTTTTGATAAAAAGAGAAACCAAGATATGAGAGGAATTAAGGAGACACAAAAATTCAAGCTTGGGGATTCCCAAGGCACCCCAAGATAATATTTCAAGAAGTCTCAAGCATCTAAGCATGGGGATGCCCCGGTAGGCATCCCACCTTTCTTCTTCAACCACTATCGGTTAGTATCGGTTGAGCCCAAGTTTTTGCTTCTTCACATGAGTTGTGCTACCCTTGCAATGTCATTTTATTTTGGTTTGCTTGCTGTTTGAATAAAATACCAAGATCTGAAATTCTTTAATGAGAGAGAGTCTTCACATAGTTACATAATTATTTAGCTACTCATTGATCTTCACTTATATCTTGTTGGAGTAGTTTGTCATTTACTCGTGTGCTTCACTTATATCCTATGAGTAAATGGTTGAATGAGTTGAATGTCATAAATCTAAATATTATATGTTTCATTTGCTTATCCCATGGGGAGTAATGAATTCACATCTAAGAAGTAGAGGTTGTAAATTTATTGAAGGTTAGCAAGCATTGTATTGGTCATTTGAAAAATTCATGAAAGAATATTGAAGGAAGAGAGATTTCACATATAAATATATTATCCTAGATATCTTTTATAATTGTGAGCACTCATTAAGTATGACATGCTAAAGAGATGATGTTGGACAAGGAAGATAACATAATGGGTTATGTTTCTCACATCTCAGTTAAAGTATATTGTCATGGATCATTCAAACATGTTGAGCTTGCCTTTCCCCCTCATGCTAGACAAATTCCTTGCACCAAGTAGAGATACTACTTGTGCTTCCAAATATCCTTAAAACAAGTTTTTGCCATGAGAGTCCACCATACCTACCTATGGATTGAGTAAGATCCTTCAAGTAAGTTGTCATCGGCGCAAGCAATAAAAATTTCTCTCTAAATATGTATGATCTATTAGTGTGAAGAAAATAAGCTTTATACGATCTTGTTATGGAAGCAATAAAAGCGACGGACTGCATAATAAAGGTCCATATACAAGTGGCAATATAAAGTGACGTTCTTTTGCATTAAGATTTTATGCATCCAACCCTAAAAGTGCATGACAACCTCTGCTTCCCTCTGCAAAGGGCCTATCTTTTACTTTATGTCTTCTACTTTATGCAAGAGTCAAGGTGATCTTCACCTTTCCCTTTTTCATTTTATCCTTTGGCAAGCACCTCATGTTGGAAAGATCCTGATATATATATCCAATTGGATGTAAGTTAGCATGAACTATTATTGTTGACATCACCCAAAGGTGAGTACGTTGGGAGGCAACACTATAAGCCCCTATCTTTCTTAGTGTCCGATTAAAACTCCATAACCATTAGTATTGCATGAGTGTTAGCAATTGTAGAAGACTATATGATAGTTGAGTATGTGGAGTTTGCTAAATCAAAGCTCTGACATAGACCCTTCCTGAAAATAAGATGAATTGCAATTGTTTGATGACTAAGAATGAAGTTTGCTAGTTTTTCAAGAAAGTTTATGGTCTATGCTTTAATATGTGAATTGCTTGTTGCTTGTTCGTGAGAAGTTTTATGAGATGAACTATTGTTATGACATATAATCATGCTAGAAAAGGTGATTGAAATTATCATTGTTAAAACTTGTGCACCTTCTAGCATTCACACTTCATAAATTCTTTCTTTTACCATTTACCTACTCGAGGACGAGTAGGAATTAAGCTTGGGGATGCTGATACGTCTCCAACGTATCTATAATTTATGAAGCATTCATGCTATTTTATTATCTATTTTGAATGATTACGGGCTTTATTATAAATTTTTATATTACTTTTGGAACTAACCTATTAACCAGAGGCCCAACCCATATTGTTGTTTTATTGCCTGTTTCAGTATTTCGAAGAAAAGGAATATCAAACGAAGTCCAAATGGAATTAAACCTTTGGGAGCGTGATTTTTGGAAAGGATATGATCCAGAGACTTGAGTTCAAGCGAGGGAGGTTCGAGAAGCCAGAGATAGGAGGCGCGCCCACCCCCGGGCGCCTGCCTCCTGGGCCCTCGAGGCTCCCCGATCGACTTATTTCGCCTATATAAGTCCACGCACCTAAAAACATCAACATAGAAGATAGATCGAGTTCCGCCGCAAGCCTCTCAGAGCCACCAAAACCTCTCGGGAGCCCATTCCGCACCCTACCGAGAGGGGAACCCATCACCGTGGCCATCTTCGTCATCCCGGCGCTCTCCATGATGAGGAGGGAGTAGTTCACCCTCAGGGCTGAGGGTATGTACTATGTGTTTGATCTCTCTCTCTCTCTCTCTCTCTCTCTCTCTCGTGTTCTCTCTATGGCACGATCTTGATGTATCACGAGCTTTGCTATTATATTTGGATCTTATGATGTTTCTCCCCCTCTACTCTCTTGTGATGAATTGAGTTTTCCTCTTGAAGTTATCTTATCGGATTGAGTCTTTAAGGATTTGAGAACACTTGATGTTGGTAATATAGCTACTGAGTGTAAACCGGCCAGGAGGGCCCGGTTCACCCTCGACTATGCCAAAGCCCATGAAGAATCCAGAAGATGGTGAAGTTATTAAACGAGCTTAGAGGCCTAAAATCCCAAAGGCGGATTAGGGCCTATGATAACAAACCGCCATCTTTATGTAACTTGTGTTGTAAGTTAGGAAAGGAGACCGAGCCAGACCCTTGTATGAGTCGGCCTCGGGACTCTGTAGACCGGCCGGGCATCAACCTGTGTATCTAAAGGGACGACCCGGCGGCGGTTCAGGGACAACAGAAACAACTCGAGACTCAGGCAAGCATATTTGCTCCCTGGTCATCGAAACGCAATCAATTCCATCACAACTAGATGTAGGCTTTTACCTTCATCGAAGGGGCCGAACTAGTATAAACTCTCGTGTCCCTTGTCCGGTTTAACCCCTTCAAGATAACCCATTGCGATGGCTCCACGACTAAGTCCTTTCATGAGGACATCTGACGTGTTAATTCCATGACAGTTGGCGCCCACCGTGGGGCTATCGCACGATGGTGTCGAGTTCTTAAAGGGCTGCTCTGAAGGACTTAAGGGGTACGTGATCGGCCGGATGAGCAAAAGTCATCGCGGCAAGCTCTACATCGACGATGAAGGATGGGGCCTCGAGGCCGACTCGATCGAGTACTGGTACCGGGTCCCCTTCGGCGGAATTCATGTCTTCATCGGCAAGGTCGGCGAACCGGGCCCTGAGCCGGACATCTGCACCGACCTCATCGAGACGGCTCAGCGGCGAGTCCAGCCGGGTTAAGCCCGCCGTGAAGCGTCGCGTCAGAGGATGTCAATCAATGGGATTGATCTCAACCGTGTCTGAAGGCGAGACGGCCGATATTCGACGGCGAGTCATCCATCGCGAAACCGAGTCCTTGTACCAGATTCATAGCGTGTGTTGAAGGATATTCGATGGCAACAGATTCGACCTCCTTGAACCGCCAAGTCGGGTTATCGTTTATATGGCCGAACACAGCCCATGTTGCAGTCTTCATCTACCGCAGCGATGAATACCGGATCTGCAACCGCGGCAGAGTCCCGTGCGCCGTCCGCGCAAGTCCTCTCCGGTTTGATGGACGCTGGCGACCTTTGTTAATCATGACGATACCATCCCGAGACGCGGATCAGCACAATGCGGACGCTGCGGTGAAGGACCAAATAGCACAAGCTAAGGAGGACCTGGCAACTGAGGATACTAGGATGGCTGAAGAACCGGCCGCTTTGGATGCCTAGTCACAGCGAATACAGGCGCAGAATTACCAGCTCATGCTGGATCGGACCGCATCAGAGGATGTGATGCGAAGGAAGTACCGGTCTCGTCTGTCGCCGGTTTATGAAGGGTTAAATCTCTTTTAGACACCAGGCGCTGGGCCGAGCAATCCGGCTTCTACAAACCGGACTGATGCGCCTAGGACAGCTCCGGATCAACTACGAATAACAGAGCCACCCCGACGAACAGATAACCCGCCGCAATACGTGTCTACACCACCGGGTCACTTCTCAAGCCCACTAGATAACATGATTGCCGCAGCGTCACGCCTGGCAGCCATTCCGATGGAGGGCGATTCAATAGCAGTAATTGAAACGTGGCGGGCGAGAGACCTTTTTCAAACCGCTGTGGTACAACAGCAGGCTTACTCGTATAGCCGGGATAGAATTCATTCAACCCCTCGTCCGAGCCCAAGCTATAGCAGGCGTATGGATGAACCGGAAGTGTCTAGCAGCGCGCGGCATCGTAATGCTCAAGATGTGGTGGATCATGGCAGGCACGGCGATGCCGCTTTGGTCGTTATCAACCCGCCCGGTTCAGCCAGCAGCGTTAGTTGACCGAGGCACCGGGCTTGCCTTCAGTTCTTGGGGAGTGTCGTGCCTCATTCCGGCTCTCTGTAATGTGCGTCTGCCCAAAGATTTCAAGGGTCCACGCAAAGTACCTAACTACACGGCGGATCAGCCACCTGAGGCGTGGGTTGAGAGTTATGAGATGGCAATGGAGATGCTGGATGTGGATGAAGCGGCCTGTGCAAAGTACTTCACGATGATGTTGGAAGGAACAACCCGTACTTGGTTGAAAAATCTGCCAGCTAATTCCATCGAGTCATGGGATCATTTGAAGGCCCAGTTTATAGCCAATTTCAAAGACACGTGCAAACAGCCCATGTCCATTGTGGATCTGGATGCTTGTGTTCAAGGCGAGAACGAGTCAACAACTCATTGGGTACGCCGGGTTTCAAAAGTTTTGCACTCGTCCGACCGGATTAACGCTGGTCAAGCGATTATAACACTGGAGCGCAATTGCCGGTTTAAGTCACTGAAGATGAAGTTGGGACGGCTCAAGCGCCACTGCAACGACATGGGAACCCTCATGGCGGCCTTGGTCAAGTATGCCGATTCTGATAATACCAAGGATCCCGATTCTGATAATGAGAAACCAGAGAAGGGAAAGAAGAATGGCGGTGCAAAGGGACAACAACACAACCAAGGAGGCCATGGGAATAATGGTAAGCATAAAGCGGATTCAGATTTTGTGGCTAACGCTAATGTGCAGCGTCATAAAGGTAAACCGCCCCAGCGCGGCGGGGCGATGAATCTAGAGCGCTTGTTGAATCAGCCCTGTCCAAAGCATGGGACCAAGGAGGCTCCCGCACCGCATCTCTGGAAGGATTGTAACATTATGAAGGAGTTCAAAAACCCTGATCTTTTCTGGTATGATCAGGGTCAATCGGGCGGTTCAGGTCCAGGTTTTCATGGTGGCGGCAGTTCAAACTCTGGGTTTCAGAATAATCATGGCAACCAGAACAACCAAGGTGGTAATAACCAGCAGAATAATCAAGGGAGTCAGCAGCAGTCGGGTTACCAGAGTCATCCAAAGCAGTTGAATGGTGGGCAGTATCATGTATTCACCACTAGTTTGTGCAAGCGTGATCAGAAGCTTCACAAGAGGGCAGTCAATACTGTTGAACCGGCAGTTCCACATTATCTGCGGTGGTCCGAACAGCCTATTGTGTGGAGTAGGGAGGATCATCCACCCCGGGTTGACAATCCGGGTCAACTGGCTTTGGTGGTGGCGCCTCAGGTGGGAGGCTATAAGTTCACCAAGGTACTCATGGATGGAGGAAGCAGTATCAACATTCTGTATTATGAGACCTTCCGTCGCATGGGGTTGACAGACAAGAGTCTTAAACCGTCCAACACTGTTTTTCATGGTGTGGTACCAGGTAAATCGGCATATCCTGTAGGTAAGATCGCTTTGGAAGTTGTGTTCAGTGATGAACATGACTCCCGGTCTGAGACATTGACCTTTGAGTTTGTGAGAATCCAGAGCCCGTATCACGCACTGTTTGGGCGACCGGCTTATGCAAAATTCATGGTGAGGCCTTGTTATATTTACTTACAGCTCAATATGCCGGGTCATAAAGGGACTATCACGGTTCATGGAAGTTGAAAAATCGCTTTGGATTGCGAGGAAAGTGATGCGGCGTATGCTGAGTCGGTTTGTGCTGCAGAGGAGCTAAAGTTTTATAAGGAAAATGTTGATCCGGCAGATATGACCCCTCTGAAGAAGCCCACCACTGAGCATGACGTAACCCTACATTTCAAACCGGCTGACGAGACTAAGCTTGTTGACCTCGTGCCCGGCGATTCGTCCAAGAAGTTCAGCATCAACACGAATCTGGATCCGAAATAGGAAAGCGCGCTCATCAAGTTCATCCGTGAGAACCGGGACATTTTTGCATGGAAGCACTCTGACATGCCAGGTGTACCGAGGGAACTCGCTGAGCACACTCTTAATATTGATCCCAAGTTTAAACCGGTCAAGCAATTTCTTCGTCGCTTTAATGAAGAAAGACGCAAGGCAATTGGTGAAGAGGTAGCCCGGCTGTTGGCTGCTGGGTTTATCGTCGAAGTGTTTCACCCTGAATGGTTGGCTAATCCGGTGCTTGTTCTTAAGAAAAAAGGCACCTGGTGTCGTGGTTTTTTCACGGCAGATGTCCTTGTGAAAGGACTTAGTCGTGGAGCCATCGCTACGGGTTAACTTGAAGGGGTTAGAGCGGACACAAGACACAAGGGTTTATACTAGTTCGGCCCCTTCAATGAAGGTAAAAGCCTACGTCTAGTTGCGATGGGATTGATGTGGTTTTGATGACTAGGGAGCAAATAAGCTTCGCCTAGGCCTCGAATTGTTGTTGTTCGTCCTGAACGCGCGTCGGTCGCCCCTTATATACACGGTGACGCCCGTCGGTCCATAGAGTCCCAACACCGGTTCATACTCGTATCCCGGTTGGTCTCTCTCTATTCCTAACTTACAATACAAGTTTACATATCAAACCGGTTTACGGCTACAGGTTCTAAACCGACTACATGCCTTGGGCTTTCATCTGCCAGCTTGGCTTAATCACCTTTATACTACTAAATGAAGTTAACCCGGCCCAGGTAGGCCGGTTCACGCCCAGTAGTAATATCCCCAACATTAGGCCACAGATTGATTTGAACTGGTTCATGTCAATCCTTCACAAAAATCTTTGTCTTCAACATCTTCTGGTAATTGGTGAACCGCCGTGTCGTCATCATCTCTGGTTGTTGAAAACCGGCATGACGTCATCACGAAGTTAACATTTATGACGCCTTCTTTCATTAATAGATCTGCGATAACCAAGGCAACAGCTCCGCTTCCAAAATTTGTGGCTCCTGGATTCGCGCGCCTGACACACGTCCTTTGCTTTATAAATAGGACCGAAGGGTCATTTCCTTTTCTCCCATTCGTCTCTTTCTCTTCGTCTTCCTTGCGTCGCCAACCTCGAAGCTCCGCCGCCGTCATTGACCTCTGCACCATCTTGGGGTGCTGCATCACCCTAACCGTACCAGAGAACCGCGGCGCCCTTCCGCATCTCCCTGAGCTCCAGTAAGTTCTCTGCTTTTATGGATCTAGATCTGTTCTAGGGTTTCATGTTCCTGCAGCTGTTCTTGCGCACTGTTCATGCTCATACCGAGACTCTGGATAGGTCTTTGCAACCCTACTGTGATTATCGGCGGCCTTTTAACATCAGTCTGTAGATTCATACTCAAATCCATAGATCTCATCAATCTTCCTGCTTCTTGAATCCATACTATTCTGCTTCAAGCTTGTAGACATTTTTTTCCTTTTTTTCTGAACTGGCTGTAGATCCATTATTACAGAGAGATTATGTGAAACCTGTTTCTGTGCATTTACACAACCTCAATTGCCTTCAATGTTTAGATCCGGCGGTTTAACTTAATATAGAATGAATTAGTAAACCGGTATATACCATTAGTCCCCTTGTTGAACCGCCAGAATTCTTCAGCCATATTATGCCAGCTCATAGAAATCCGGTTTAAATGTATTGCCTCCGGTTTAACATTGTTCATACCAGCACATTCTTTTATCCAACACATTCTTGAACCGGAATCACTTATTTTTTGTAGATCTCACCATGGCCAAACAAGTATATGAGTGCAATTGGGTTCCTTCTCGCGTCACAGAAACTTAATTGAATAATTTAGTCTTGATCGGCGCATTAGACAGCAAAGACACTATCCACTGGAGGGTCCCTGGTGATGAATGTCCTCCCACACCTCAAGAGGGAGAGGTTGTGATCTTTGCAGACCATTTAGCCCGGGGCTTCAAGCCACCCGGTTCTAAATTTTACCGAGATGTGTTAGCCAATTTTCAACTCCGCCCGCAAGACACTGGCCCCAATTCTGTTACCAACCTATGTCACTTCCAAGTGCTCTGTGAGGTATACCTTCAAGAGGAACCCTCAGTTGAATTGTTTAGAGACTGTTTCCACCTAAACCGCCGCACAGAGTTCACTGATGGTCCCAATACCGAATTGGGTGGTATGGCAATTCAGAAAAGGAAAGAGATCACTTATCCCCACGCCAAACTACACAGTCACCCCAAGGAGTGGAATTCAACATGGTTTTACTGAAAGATACCTCCCCGATGATGAAAATCCTTTGCACGCTTTCGTCCGAGCGGCTCAGCAATACACACCCTTCCCACAAAGGTTAAGTGCCAAGGAGAGAAGTAAATACGCCCGCAACTATCCAAGCTCCGAGCCTTCATGGCCAACAGTTTAACAGGAATAGATCTCGCACGCTGTTGGATATCATGGAGCATACTGCCTCTCAGCCGGCGCTCCGGTTTAATGTGCAAGTATACTGGTAGTGTTGATGACCCACTCCGACACACTAACATCCAGCTCTCAGATGACGAAGTCACAGAGGCTGTGAAGAAAATGTTGAACGAACCGAACACCTCTCAAGCTCGAACCGCCTGCTCCCTTCAGACTACCAACAAACCGCCAGCTGTAAGATCTTGATTGTATTTTTTACTGAACCTGTCATTGCTATTATATAACATCAATTGCTGCCTAATCAGGGTGATAATCCGTTTTGGAGAAAGAATCTTCCACAAGAAAAACCAGAGAAAACGAAAAGATCAACCCGGCCAAAGACTAAAGTTGTCAAGAGGCCAGCCCAAAAAAGGAAGACCACCGCTTCATCTGATCCGGCTGCTGATGATGATGTGGGTAACTCGGACCTTGAGGTAGAACTCGACTCACTAGGCTTACTTTTTACACGCCTTATTGATGATGATACTTGTCAGGACGATGCTGAAGCCAGTAATGCTGATGTCGCCGAGGTAACTATCCTCTCTTCTGATTCAGATCCTTTGCCTTTGCCAAAACTTCGCCAGGCAAACCGGAAAGTTTAATTTTCTCATCCTCTTGCTTACTTGGATCCCAAATTTCTTATGAAGAATCAGCAACATGAAGCTCGCCGCACAACCCGGCACAGTGGCCAGGTAGTTACCTCCGCCGGTTTACCAAACAGTCCGGTTCGGAAACGCTGCTCAGAGGTATCCAACCTTCTTATTAATTTCCATCCTAAAGCGGGTTTCATCCGTCAACCTCTTAATCCGTCTGACTCCGATTATCAGGTTACTTCTCATTCATCCTCTGGTGAATCATCGGCCACACAGCTGCCACCACTGAAAACGGTTCTTGGGTAAGCTAGGCTGAACATATGCTTCTGGTATATTGCTTTATAACTTATGCTGTTCCTTGACTCTTTGTTTCTCTATCAGGGCTAAACCTAAACCGAGCAAGAAAGCCCGCCTGGATAAAGCAGTCGAGGAGGATGCTGCCCCTGAACAGGATAAAGCACCAGATCTTGAAGCGTTCGTTCATGAGGATGTTCCCAATGATCCTCCCTTGCAAGATGATGCTATTACCGAGAACAAGCCTATTAATACTTCAGTCCCTGTTGACCAGACTGCCAGCCCCATCCGGATTGAAAGATCCTGCAGTCCTTCCAAACCTGCCGATAAACCGATAGCGCCAGTGCAAACCGGCGAGTCCAAGGATGATGACGTTGTAATTACCGGTGTGGGTCGCTTTGAACCAGGGAATCCTGTCGCTTTAGCTAAGCATACTGCCAAAGAAGAGCTTTCTGCCATGAACAAAGGCAAATGGGATGTTGATCTGACGACGTATGCTACTCTGAACGCCCAGGGCCTTCATTCTGGTTACTTGAACCGGCTATATACTAGTCGTAATTATGAAGCTGGTCTGGTAAAGATGATGAAGGAAAAACTTGAGGTAACTTCCTTGTGTTCTTTCTTTCTTTAATTACTGCAACTCTATTAATTCTCCTTGCCACCAAGGGCCGTTTTGTAACCTTCTTCAAATCGGGACTTTAATATAGTCCTTAATACTTTGAAATCCATCGTTGTAGCCCCCAAGGACAGGTTCAACTTAGTATAGTTAAACCGGGACTCCAATAGAGATTCCAATATCAGAACATAATTGATCAAATAGCCATTAGCCCCCAAGTGCCAAGTTGAATACCTGTATTGAGCTGGGGACTTTGCGATTTAGTAATAGATGAAGATCAAATATGCATTAGCCCCCAAGTATCAAGCGCATAACTTGTTATGTGGTTGGTACTTCAAATTCTTGTACCGTTTGTTTAAAGCAAAACACTGTCTTTATGCAGGCTGAAGTGAGGACCAAAGAGAACCGGATTATTGATCTGCAGGAAACTTTGAAAACCCGACAAGCCAAAACTGTCAAAGCAAGGGAAGAATTAACCAGCTTTGAGCATCATGGAACAGCTGAAGGAGAGCTTCAAGAAGGAGCGGGCTGATTGGGCCACTGAGAAGGCCGCTTTAATAAAAAGAGCTGAAAATGCTGAAGCTGCCCTTAAACCGGTGGTAGATGAGCTGACCGCCGTAAAGCGGCAATGCATGCCATGACCGCTGCTATCTTTGGTAAGTTCCTTTTGGGTTCTTTGATAACTTTGGCCTTCTTATAATAGATCCGGTTTGTGATCTTTCCTGTAATGTTGCAGGTACATGCATTGGTCACTTAGGGTCAGATGTTCGGAAGAAGTTGAAGGCTGCCTACACCTTAATTGAACAGCTATATACTGGAGCGCAGCGGATCATCACCACTACATCTCATAACAATCCGGCACCCACTTTAATTCAAGATACTCTGAAGAGGTTGTCAATGCTTCCTGCTCGGATTGAAGAACTGAAAAAATCTGCTGCTCGAACCGGAGCCATTAATGCCTTGATCCGGGCAAAAGCATGGGTGCCGGATTTCGATCCTATTGAAGCAGCTCAAGGCTATCCCAGTTTGAAGGAAGATGGTTCAGAGTTCAATGAAGATGATCTGAGGGCGATAAACCGTGTAGTGCACCCTCTGGCTTGTCAATTGGCTGAAGAGGCAGACTTGTCGCAATATCAAGCTCAGTACAATGATCAGAACAAACGAGTGGCTGCACAAATTCCCGAAGCGGAGAATCTGATTCCTCCAATCCGTAAGCATACTTACGCTCCTGATATTGAACCGTCTTCTCTGATCCATGAAGAGGCTGTCTTTCAAGCTTTAATGGGAATCGACTGGACCACTGTTGATTTCCAGCCAATGGATAGAGATGAGGAAGCTAAAGCGGCGCGGGACGACCCAAAACCATCAGACCGGGGAGATGAACAGGCATGAACCAGAAGCCGGTTTAAGTACCTGCCTGATTATGATCCACTAGACAAACAATGATCTTATTTGGGCACCGCGTTGCCTTGTAATAGAATATCCAATACTTTTGCTTTATAAATCTGCCTTCATGCATAAGAGCTGATGCTTCTGCTTGGAATCCTTAATTTATATTTCCTGCCATCGTTGGGCATGAAGTTGGCTTAGCCAGGCTTGAAACAGAGGTTTTATAAACCATTACCGTCAGAGGGGAAAAAACAACTCCCGTGTTTTAAAATGCTGGCTTACCATGTAAACCGTGCTGGGTCATTATAAGCCCCCCTGCTACTCCATGATGTTAACAGGAAAGTTAAACCGGGCACATGTCTCCGATTAAAATGAACCGAATTCCGCCACCGAACTGGTTAAAAAGTGTTGTTGGTTTAAAGGAAACACAACAAAAATCGAAGAATAGTCATAAAAGAAATATGGAAGCAAAGGCAATGATAAAACCGTTTGCAAAAACATGCTTTACTAAGCTGATCAGATGGTGTTACCATGGTCGGACAGGACCAAGCCCCCAATAGGTGTGGCGATGGTTCAAGTCAGCCAGGTCCCCAAATGAAACCGTGGCATTTATGCCGATGAAAAGGCATGGCAATGGTTCGGGTTCGACCAAGCCCCCAGTGATTCTGTGGCCTTAGGCCGATCAAAAGGCATGACTGGTTCAGACTTGACCATGTCCCCAAGTGATCTGGTGGCTTTCGCCTATCAAGAGGTGTTGCATTGGTTCGGACACGACCAAGCCCCCAAGTGATATCACGAAGCTTTTTTGAAAAGCAAATTTCAAGGGGTAAACCGGAGGCCGCTTTAAGACAGCACAACTCCATGTAACCACACATGATATGAAAGAACAGAGACCCCGCTTTAGGTGAGGCTCTGATTTTATTATATCAACGATAATATATACACTGTCATAATATGTACATAGATAGAGCCAATGGCTCAAGTGTAGTAAGGCCGAAGATGAGCTATGTTCCACGGCCTGTTGGTCTCCTCCTCTGATGTGCGTGAGTCTTTATGCTCTCGAATATCAATCAGATAGTACGACCCGTTGTGCAGATTCTTGCAGACCATGAAAGGTCCCTCCCAAGGTGGGGATAACTTGTGCATATCCGTCTGGTCTTGGATGAGTCGAAGCACCAAATCTCCTTCTTGAAAAGCTCGTTTCGACCCGCGATCGTGATAGCGACGAAGATCCTGTTGATAAATCACCGAGCGGGCAGCTGCTATGTCACGCCCTCATCCAATAGGTCCAAAGCATCTTGCCGTCTTTGTTTCATTGTCCGCTTCAACATAAGCCGCTACACGAGGCGAATCATGCCGGATATCACTAGGAGAACCGCCTCCTCCGTAGACCATGAAAATGGCGGTATCCCGTAGATCGGTTGGGCGTAGTATTGATACTCCATAGCACAGACGGTAGCTCTTCAACCCAACAACCCGGCGTTCTTTGCAATGGAACCATAAGCCGGGGTTTGATGCCTTGCAAGATCTGTTGATTAGCTCGTTCTGCCTGCCCATTGGACTGGGGGTGAGCCACTGACGATACGTCAAGTCGGATGTGCTCACGCTCACAGAATTCCTTCATAGCGCCCTTGGACAAATTGGTACCATTGTCACTAATGATACTGTGTGGAAAGCCAAACCGGAAAATCACCTTTTTAATGAACTGCACCACTGTAGCTGCATCACACTTGCTAACAGGCTCCGCTTCAACCCACTTGGTAAATTGGTCAACTGCCACCAAAAGGTGGGTTTTCTTATCCTTGGACCTTTTAAAAGGTCCGACCATATCCAGCCCCCATGTTGCAAATGGCCAAGTAATTGGAATCATCCTCAACTCTTGAGCTGGCACATGAGCACGCCGTGAAAATTTCTGACAGCCATCACAGCGTTTAACCAAGTCCTCCGCATCAGCATGAGCTGTCAACCAGTAGAACCTGTGACGAAGCGCCTTAGCCACCAGATACTTTGAACCGGTGTGGTGACCACAATCCCCTTCATGGATTTCGCGTAAAATTTCACAGCCTTCCTCAGGAGAGACGCAGCGTTGAAACGCCCCTGATACACTGCAATGATGCAATTCGCCATTGACAATGGTCATAGACTTGGATCGCCGGACTATCTGCCTGGATAGAGTCTCATCCTCTGGCAACTCTCCCCGGTTCATGTACGCAAGATAAGGAACTGTCCAATCCGGTATAACATGCAGGGCTGCCACCAATTGAGCCTCCGGATCAGGAATAGCCAAATCCGCTTCACCCAGGAGCTTGACTGACGGATTGTGCAACACATCAAGAAAGACATTAGGCGGGACCGGTTTACGCTGAGAGCCCAACCGGCTTAAAGCGTCCGCCGCTTCATTTTTTTGATGATCCACGTGATCCACCTGATAACCCTTGAAGTGACCCGCAACAATATCCACCTCACGACGATATGCAGCCATAAGTGGGTCTTTAGAATCCCAAGTGCCAGACACCTGTTGAGCCACGAGGTCCGAGTCACTGAAGCACTTAACCCGACTTAGATTCATCTCTTTAGCCATCCGGAGACCATGGAGCAAAGCTTCATACTCAGCTGCATTATTAGTACAAGGGAACATTAAGCGGAGAACATAACAAAACTTATCACCTCGTGGGGAAGTTAATACGACTCCAGCCCCCGAGCCCTCCAATTGCCTGGATCCATCACAATGGATAGTCCAATATGTGTGATCCGGCTTCTCCTCTGGTGCTTGCAACTCAGTCCAATCATTGATGAAATCAACAAGTGCTTGAGACTTCACCGCCGTCCGAGGTACGTGCTTCAATCAGGCGCCCAAGTTCTATAGCCCACTTGGCAATCCGCCGCCGCCTCCGGTTACGATGATATCGCCCAAGGGAGCTGAATCGACCATCGTGATGGGGTGCCCTTGAAATATCGCTTCAACTTCCGCTTGCCATGAAAACTCCATATACCAGCTTACGCCAATGCGGATACCTTTGCTTGGATTCAATAAGCACCTTGTCGATATAGTAAACCGTCACTGAACCGGATACTCCTTGCCCGCCTCCTTGCGTTCTACCACAATAGCTACGCTAATCTGCGTGAGCATTGGCCGCCACGATAGCAATAACGGCTCCTTGTCGATCGGAGCTGCAAGAACGGGCGGATTGGCTAATTGCCGCTTCAAGTCCTCCAACGCTTCATCGCCAAATGGACTCTAGATGAATTGATCTGTCTTTCTCAAAGATCTCGGTATAAAGGATGGCCTTTTCTCCGAGGCGGCTAATAAACCGCTCGGCAGCGGCAATCCGACCTGCCAAACGCTGAACATCGTTGATACACTTCGTTTAGCCAGGAGGTGATAGCCGTAATCTTCTCCGGATTAGCCTCAATTCCTCTCATTAGACACAAGAAAGCCCAAGAACTTGCTCGCCGAACACCAAAGACACATTTGGCGGGTTAAGCATCATCTTGTAAACCCGCAAGTTGTCAAAGGTTTCTTCAAATCATCAACCAGCATCTCCTTCGCCTTGACTTGACTACAATATCATCCACATAGGCGTGCACATTACGCCGATCTGCTTATGCAGCAGTTCAGACACACCGTTGATAATCGGCTTGGGCGCTCTTGAGCCCAAAAGGCATAGATGCATAGCGAAGGCTCCAAAGGGAGTAATAAACGCCGTCTTCTCCTGGTCCTTAACCGCCATTTTGATCTGATGATATCCAGAATACGCATCCAAAAAACTCAAACGCTCACAACCCGCCGTGGCATCAATAATCTGGTCAATGCGGGGGAGGGCAAAAGGATCCGCTGGACAAGCCTTGTTAAGATCCGTGTAATCCACACACATACGCCCTCTGTTGGAAAAGGTAGTGCCTAGGAGGCGCTTAGGCACGCCTAGGCCCTAGGCAATGGCCGAACGCCTCGCCTAGGGCATAAGCAGAAGTCTAGGCAGAGCAAGTAAGAAATTGTCTACCCAAGCGAGAAATCAAGCATATTGTACTGATATGCCAAAAAAGCCATATTTCAATGGTAGTAGTTGGTAGTTAACATACTTATATGCCTTGAATTAATAAAATACATATATAATAACCACATATACACCCTGATAGTAAAAATTATATAACCGTCTAGGCTGCGCCTAGAGCGCCTAAGCACCGCCTAGGCACTAGGCGAAGGCCAACCGCCTCGCTTACGCCTACCGCTTTTTCCAACCTTGCATACGCCAAGTGCCATTTTTCTTAAGAACCAGCACCGGATTAGCAAGACACTCTGGATGGAACACTTCAATGATAAAACCAGCTGCTAAGAGCCTGGCCACCTCTTCTCCAATAGCTTTGCGCCTTTCTTCGTTAAACCGGCGGAGAAACTGCTTTACTGGTTTATACTTGGGATCAACATTAAGAGTGTGCTCAGCGAGTTCCTCGGTACACCCGCATGTCGAAGGCTTCCATGCAAAAATGTCCCGATTCTCACGGATGAACTCAATGAGCGCGCTTTCCTATTTAGGGTCCAAGTTGGCACTGACAGTGAACTGCTTGGATGAATCGCCGGGCACGAAGTCAACAAGCTTGGTCTCAGCCGCTGATTTGAACTTCAGATCTGAATCATGCTCTGTAGTCGGCTTCTTCAAAGGGTCATGTCCGCCGGATCAACATTGTCCCTATAATATTTCAACTCCTTCGTGGCACAAACCGACTCTGCATAGGCCGCATCACCTTCCTCACATTCCAAAGCAATCTTGCGGCTCCCATGAACCGTTATTGTCCCTTTGTGACCCGGCATCTTGAGATGTAAATAGATGTAACAAGGCCGTGCCATGAATTTGGCATAAGCCGGCCACCCAAATAAGGCGTGATACGGGCTCCGGATTTTCACCACCTCAAAGGTTAGTGTTTCAGATCGGGAATCATCCTCGTCCCCAAAAGCCACCTCCAGGGCTATCTTACCAATAGGATATGCTGATTTGCCAGGCACCACACCATGGAACACCGTATTAGACGGTCTGAGATTTTTGTCTCTTAGCCCCATGCGGCGGAATGTCTCATAGTACAGGATGTTAATACTGCTCCCTCCATCCATGAGCACCTTGGTGAATTTATGACCTCCCACCTGAGGGTCTACCACTAACGCCAATCGCCCGGATTGTCAAGCCGGGTGGGTGATCCTCCTGCTCCACACGATAGGCTGTTCCACCAACGTAAGTAACGTGGTACGGCCGTTCAACAGAGTTCACCGCCACTTGTGAAGTTTCGTCGCGCTTATCCAAACTGGTTGTGAAAACGTGATATCGCCCATTGTTCAACTGTTTTGGATGGCTCGATAACCCGATCGCTTTATTCTTTGCTGCTGGTTGTAACCTCCTTGACTGCTCTGATTATTCTGGTTGTTATGACCGCCCTGATTGAAACCTGAACCGGAAGCTCCATCGTGGCTCGGCCCATGGAAACCGGATCCTGAGCCACCACCTGACCCATGGTCATACCGGAAGGCATTAGAATTTTTAAATTCTTGCATAATGTAACAATCCTTACAAAGGTGGTTAGCCGGCGCTTCCTTCGTCCCGTGTTTTGGACAAGGCTGATTCAACAAATAGTTTAAGCGATCCGGGTTAGGATTCGGAGCTCCACTATGATTCGCCGCTTTACCTCTGCGCCGCTGACCCTTGTCCTGCGCATTAGTATTAGCCACAAAGTCCATGCTGCCATCCGCTTTACGCTTGCCTCCGTTCCCATGGCCCGCTGGTTTGTGTTGATGCCCCTTGGAGTTGCTGTTCTTCTTTCCCTTCCCTGCTTCGTCATCGTCAGTCTTAGGATCCTTGGTACTATCAGAATCAGCATACTTCACTAAAGCGGCCATGAGAGTTCCCATGTCGTTACAGAACAGCTTCATACGCCCAACTTCAACTTTAGAGGCTTAAACCGGTAGTTGCCCTCCAGGGTTAAGATCGCAGAGTCAGCATTGATCCTGTCAGACGAGTGCAAGACTTCCGAAATGCGGCGTACCCAATGGGTTGTTGACTCTCCGTCCTCCTGAACACAAGCCGCCAAGTCTACTATGGACTTAGGCTGCTTACACGTATCTTTGAAATTCGATAAACCGGTCCGCAATCGGGCCCATGAATCGATAGAATTAGGCGGCGGGCTCTTCAACAAAGCACGGGCCGTGCCTTCAAGCATCATGGTGAAGTACTTTGCACACGCGTCTCATCCACATCCAAAGATCTCCATGGCCATCTCATAACTCTCTACCCATGCTTCGGAGATAAATCAGCGGTGTAATTCGCACCTTGCGCGACCCTTGAAGTCCTTCGCAGCGTACATTACGTAAAGCGGGACTAAATAGGGCACTCCCAAGCTAGAGGCGACCTCGCCCGGCGGAGGTGGTAGGACGAACCGGTGTAAGCTGACCCGCCTCGCTCAGGCTTTGTTAACTCGCCTCCTTCGCGTGCGGCCCATCCACTACATCCCGAAGCGTCGCGAACACCACCTGCGGGTTATTGCCACGGGCCGCTTCACGGCTCCGCGCATTGCTTGATACGGCCGGTTCATCCATGCGCCTACTGTAGCTCCGGCTTGGACGAGGTGTGGAATGAATCCGATCGCGGCTGTATGAATATGCCTCCCGCTGAATCAAAGCGGTTCGAGAAGTTCCTTAACCCGCGCCTCTATTGCTTATGAGAGTCTCCTTCGATCGGGGTAGCTTCTAATCACGAAGCAGCTGCGACAAGATTGTCCATAGGATTAGAATAATGACCTGGAGGTGTCTGCACCGGCGGAGGAATCACCACGTTCTACCGAGGAGGTTCCATTAGGCGGGGTTGGACCGTCGCTCCTGGCCCTGGTGCCTCGACCCGGTTTACCTCCCGGTGCCACGGCGGATTACTGGTTCCAGCCTCCGGAGTGTGAAAGAGATTTCTAGGGTCGAACCCTAACGGCAGGCATGATCTGTGCTTCCGCTTCAAGACCTCATGTGATGCGTTCTGGTCGAGCATGAGCCTATAGGCCTGGGCATCCAAAGCGGCCCGCTCTGCGGCCATCCTGTCCTTCTCTCCGCCAGTCGGCTTTGGCTGTCTGATCCGCTCTCTCACCTTTGCAACCTCTCGCATCATGGGCCTCTGATCCGCCGGATTGGCCTCTGCCATAAGTATAGCTAGTGCATCAAACAGTCGACAGAACTTGAACCGGTGGGCGACAAGGCCTCCTGCCCTGCTGCGCTGCCGCTGCTGATCCGGAGAACATTCTCGCTGCGGTCAAAGAATGATTCACCGCTGCGTGCGCCATGAATATTCCAACCCGGTTGATCTGATCGGGGGTTCCGAATCTTGCCGCCATCGAACAGCCCCTAATCTGGTCGTCTTGCAACCGGTACAATGATTCGTCTCCCCGGTTGAGGACTCGCCGCTGAATAGACGACGGTCTCGCTATCAGATTCGACTCGCCCTCATGCTCTCCTCCGTGGATGACTCCCACGAAGGCACGCTTCATGGCCGGTTTAACTCCGGGTAGATCTCGCCTGCTGAGCCGTCTCGACGAGGTCAAGGCAGATGTCCGCTCAGCCTGTGCTCACCAATCTTGCCGATAAAAACGTGTATGCCACCAAAGGGGACCCGGTACCCGTACTCAATCGAGCCGGCTTCGGGACCCCATCCTGCAACGTCGATGTAGAGCTTGCCATGACGATTCTTGGTCATCCGGCCCACAGCATAGCCTTCGAGTCCTTCAAAGTTGCCCTCCAAGATCATCAAACCATCATGCGATAGCCCCACGGTGGGCGCCAACTGTCGTGGTTTTGTCACGGCAGATGTCCTTGTGAAAGGACTTAGTCGTGGAGCCATCGCTACGGGTTAACTTGAAGGGGTTAAAGCGGACACAAGACACAAGGGTTTATACTAGTTCGGCCCCTTCAAGGAAGGTAAAAGCCTATGTTTAGTTGTGATGGGATTGATGTGGTTTCGATGACTAGGGAGCAAATAAGCTTCGCCTAGCCCTCGAATTGTTGTTGTCTGTCCTTGAACCGCCGCCGGGTCATCCCCTCATATACACGGGTGACGCCCATCGGTCCATAGAGTCCCAACACTGGTTCATACTCGTATCCCGGTTGGTCTCTCTCTATTCCTAACTTACAATACAAGTTTACATATCAAACCGGTTTACGGCTACAGGTTCTAAACCGACTACAGGCCTTGGGCCTTCATCTGCCAGCTTGGCTTAATCACCTTTATACTACTAAATGAAGTTAACCCGGCCCAGGTAGGCCAGTTCACGCCCAGTAGTAATATCCCCAACACCTGGCGTATGTGTGTAGACTACACGAACTTGAATAAGGCTTGCCCGGCCGATCCCTTTGCTCTCCCGCGTATTGATCAGATCATTGATGCGATGGCGGGTTGTGAGCGCCTGAGTTTTTTGGATGCTTATTCAGGATATCATCAGATCAAGATGGCAGTTAAGTACCAGGAGAAGACAACCTTCATCACTCCCTTTGGAGCCTTCTGCTATGTTTCTATGCCCTTTGGGATCAAGAGTGCCCAGGCAACTTATCAGCGTTGTGTGCAGAATTGTCTTCACACGCAGATTTGGCGTAATGTTCATGCCTATGTGGATGACATTGTGGTAAAATCCAGAAAGAAGGAGACATTGATAGATGATCTCAAGGAGACGTTTGACAATCTTCGGGTTTACAAGATGATGCTTAATCCAGATAAATGTGTCTTTGGTGTTCCGACAGGCAAGCTTCTCGGTTTTCTTGTGTCCAACAGGCATTGAGGCTAATCCGAAAAGATTAAGGCAATCACATCCTCGCCAAGCAAGTGTATCAATGATGTTCAGCGTCTAGCGGTCGATTGCAGCCCTTAGCCGGTTTATCACCGCTTGGGGAGAGAAGGCAATTCCTTTTATTAGATGTTGAAAAAGACGGATGATTTCATCTGGAGTGACGCAGCCAATGCGGCTTTTGAGGAGCTAAAGCGGCAGTTGGTTGAACCATCGGTTCTTGCAGCCCCAGTTGATAATGAGCCTTTGCTGTTATACGTGACTGCCAATGCCCGAGCGGTTAGTGTGGAAATTGTGGTTGAGCGTAAAGAAGCTGGGAAGGAATATCCAGTTCAACGACCTGTATACTACATCAGTGAAGTCCTGATCGAGTCAAAACAACGCTATCCACATTGGCAGAAGTTGGTGTACGGGGTTTTTATGGCAAGTCGAAAACTCAAGCAATATTTTCAAGGCCATCCCATCACAGTGGTTAGTTATACTCCTTTGGGCGATATAATTCAAAACAGGGAAGCAACTGGCCGGGTTGCAAAGTGGGCAATTGAGCTTGGTCCACACGGTTTAAAGTATGTACCGCGAACAACCATCATATCTCAGGCTCTTGTGGATTTTATCAATGACTGGACCGAGTTGCAAGCACCGGAAGATAAACCGGATAATACGTACTGGACAATTCATTTTGATGGATCCAGGCAGTTGGAAGGCTCGGGGGCTGGAGTTGTCCTTACTTCCCCTCGAGGTGATAAAATTTGCTATGTCCCCCGCTTGATGTTTCCTTGTACTAACAATGCAGCTGAGTACGAAGCTTTACTCCATGGTCTCGGTGTGGACAAAGAGATGAACTTAAGTCGAGTTCGGTGTTTTGGAGATTCTGATCTGGTGGCTCAGGAAGTTTTTGGTACTTGGGATTCTAAGGATCCACTCATGGCGGCTTATAGGCGTGAGGTGGATATTGTGGCGGGTCACTTCAAAGGGTATCAGGTTGAGCATATCGATCAGCGAAAAACGAAGTAGCAGACACTTTAAGCCGGCTTGGATCTCAGCATAAACCGGTACCTCCTAATATCTTTTTAGATATCTTGCATAATCCGTCTGTTAAGTTGCCTACAGAAGAGGATTTGGCTGTTCCTGATCCGGAGGCTCAGTTGGTGGCCGCTTTACACGTTGTACCGGATTGTATGGTTCCATATCTGGCGTATATGAACCAGGGCGAGCTACCAAATGATAAAGTCCTGGCTCGACAGATAGTCCGGCGATCCAAGTCCATGGTTATTCATAATGGAGAGTTACACCGCTGTAGCGTTTCAGGCGTATTTCAGCGTTGTGTTTCTCCGGAAGAAGGCCAAGAGATCCTACGGGAAATTCATGAAGGGGGTTGTGGTCATCATGCCGGTTCAAAGTCCCTAGTTGCAAAAGCTTTTCGTCATGGTGTTTTACTGGTTGACAGCTCATGCTGATGCGGAGGATCTGGTAAAGCGATGTGATGCTTGTCAAAAATTTTCGCACAGAGCTCATGTTCCGGCTCAGGAACTACGGATGATTCCTATCACTTGGCCTTTTGCTACTTGGGGGCTTGATATGGTGGGGCCCTTTAAACGTTCCCAGGATAAGAAGACCCACCTGTTGGTGGCAGTTGATAAATTCACCAAGTGGGTTGAAGTGGAGCCTGTCAGCAAGTGTGATGCAGCTAGGGCGGTTCAATTTCTCAAAAAGATTATCTTCCGTTTTGGCTTTCCACACAGTATTATCACGGATAATGGTACCAACCTTTCCAAAGGTGAGATGGAGGATTTCATCGAGAGAGCACATCCGCTTGACCTAGCATCCGTGGTGCACCTCAATCCAACGGTCAAGCGGAGCGAGCTAATCAAGAAATTTTAAAGGGTCTTAGACCCCGGCTCATGATTCCCTTGAAGCGGACGCCGGGTTGTTGGGTGGAAGAATTACCTTCTGTGTTGTGGAGTATCAACACCACCCCCAATCGCTCAACAGGTTACACGCCTTTCTTTATGGTATACGGGGCAGAGGTAGTTCTCCCAAGTGATATGCGTAATGACTCGCCCCGGGTTGCTAATCATGTTGAAGCGGACAACGAGCAAGCTCGCCAAGAGGCACTGGACCTGTTAGAGAAATGGGATATGGCTCTGGCTCGATCGGCGGTTTATCAACAAGACCTACAGCGTTATCACAGCCGCCGTGTTAGGACACGAACCTTTCAAGAAGGTGACTTGGTGCTCCGGCTCATCCAGGATCAGACCGACATGCACAAGTTATCCCCGCCTTGGGAAGGACCCTTCGTGGTCAGCAAAAATCTGCACAACGGATGATACTACCTCATTGACGTTTGACTGAGGAGGAGACCCGGCGGCCGTGGAACATAGCTCTCCTCTGGCCTTATTACACTTGAGCCATAGGCTCTTCTTATGTACATATTTCGACAATGTATATATTATGATCAATAAATAAATCAGCATCCTTGCTCTAAGCGGGGCCTCTGCTGTTTTTTCTCAAGTATCCTTTGAGTTACATTGGGGCTTCAGCTGACAAAGTGGAGTACTACCTGTCAAACCGGCTATCGCGCCACAACATAGCTTGGGAGCTTCACACCCAAGGGGCCAAAGAGAGTCTGGATGCTATGCACAAACTCAAACATAGGCACCCAATGAGCACAGCTCATCACGTTACTTGGGGGCTCCTTGTGTCAAATACCAAGGAGCTTGAATGGACCCTTGTAGCTGGGTATCGACCCACGGCTTGGAAGCCTGGTATATTTACCTAAAACCCCGGGTTAACCTGCCTTCATCAAGTAAGACACTCCTATCCAGGTCATCCTGGCTCGGCCCTCCGAACGTTTGATAGTTACTCTCATTGAGACCCTGCACTTGTCAAAGTTAAAACGGTGATTGGTTAGTTGGAGGTCCATCTTTAAAGGCTTTGTTAAATGGTTCAACTCAGCAGCCTGGTAGCCCACAAAAAGCCTCGAATTCAGGCCTGACAGCCCTCAAAAAGCCTCGACTACACGGTTTTATTTGCGTTTTGCTGAATTTTATGTTAAACCAATTTTCTTGGCCTGGTTAGTCATCTTATTCACCCGGCATTCTTTAAACCGGCTTGGTTTGCAACTACACGTTGACAGACCTTATTCTTAAACCGGAGTTTGTTAACCCGGCCTGGCTATTGATTACATGTCGCCAACTTTGATCATCTGATGTTTATCATCACCCGGTATGACTTATTATACGTGGTGTTATACAAGATTACAGATTTGGGTTTTCACCCTTATTACAAAGTTGATCAGCCAACTAAAGTGATATTACATCACAGGTATGAATCATTTCATGTTTTTACGGTTTGATTATCGATCAGGCCATTATCTTGGGCATTTTGACCCGTCCGGCGGTGAACCGCCAGGACAATTTCTTTTTATGCAGACATAGGGATTGCATACTATGACATATGAACCAACATTGAAATTAGCATGGCGGATCACATAAAGTATCTTCTACACAATGGCAAAAGATCAAAATAGTTTTTGCTACCCTATTACAAGGCACTCAGAGGCCCAAAATATGGAATTGTTTCACAACAGACAGTTTCTAACATATCAACCGGATTGACGGATTAAGCTTCATCGCCGGGTTGATGTGAAGTAGACGGGTCATCTGGCGTCGGTTCAGCCTCCTCCTCCCCATCCAATGGCTGGAAGTCATTGGTGTTCCAGTCAATCCGGGTTAAGGCCTGAAAGACAGCCTCTTCACTTATATGCTCAGCCGGATCAACGTCAGGGGCGTAAGTGTGCTTACGGATTGGTGGAACAAGGTTCTGCACTTCAGGAATAACAACTTCAACCCGTTTGTTGTTTGCGTCATAGAAGGATCGGTGAACCGTTAGGTTAGCTTCTTCTACCAACTGACTCACCAGAGGACGCATCTCCCTTGTTACCCGTTTGAGGGCGTCATTGTCAAATACTTCGCCGTTTCTTGTTCACTGGGGAAGCCCTTGGCTATATCAGCCGGATCAAGATCAGCTGTCCATGCCTTGGCTCGAGTCAGTGCTAATAAAGTGCCATCCCGGGCAGCGGATCGCTTCAACTCTTCTATCTGCGCTGGCGTCATAGATAGCCGGTCCAGCGTGTCCTTGATCAGTGTTGGAGCCGCATTGTCATAAGAGGTGGCGCAGATAACCCGCTGGATGCCGGTATACAGCTGTTCAATTAGCATATACGCGGCCTTGAGTTTCTTCCGCATATCAGTACCCAGATGAGCAATGCGACTACCTATAGCGGTTTAAGAAGTTCATGTTAAACCGGAGAAATTTCAAAGCGAAATATTCATAAATCCTTGGCAAACAGTGCTTACAAAATATTGCAGAGGTCATGGCATTGACTTGGCGCTTTAATCCAGTAAGCTCTTCTGTCACCGGTTTAAGAGCTGATTCAGCGTCTTCCGCCCGCTTCAGCAATCCACCCTTTTCGGTATCCCAGTTGGCCTGCTCGGACTTGAACCATTCCTTGAGCTGCTCCATGGTGGTTAAGGTGGTTTTCAATTCATCCTTGGCCTTGGTGGTTTCTGCTTGTTGGGATTTCAGATTTTCTTGAAGGTCAGCAATTTGTGAGACTTGTTGGTTTATCTCACTCTGCAACAGTAAGAAGAGCATGTCAATATGTTTGTCAAAGTCTGAAGCATATAACCAGTTATACACTTGGCACTTGGGGGCTAATGCGGATCATTTTTCTGCTGATTATTGAAGTCCCAAGGATTAATACAAGTTTTAATCATGGCACTTGGGGGCTAATGTGTGTTTGATCAGAAATACACCAGGAAGTTTCATAAAGTATAGTATGGAATATACAAAGTTCCGGTTTGACTTTCTAAAGACAAACCAGCCCTTGGGGGCTACAATACAATGAAGGTACAGAGCAAAGATCAAACTGTTTACCTCGTAGCACTCCTTCATCAGGTTTACTAAACCAGCTTCATAATCACGGCTGGTGTAAAGCCGGAGTGAAGGTCTTGAGCAGAGAGATTGACATAAGCTGACAAGTCAGTCTTCCCCTTCCCCTTGCTCATAGCAGTGAATTCATCCTTGGCAGTGTGCTTAGATAGAGCAACCGGATTACCAGGGGCGGTATACCCAGTGCTAGTAACAACAACATCATCATCTTTAGCCGGGCTTGATGGGTTGACATTCTTAGCAGGGCTTGGAGCCTTGGCAGCAGGGCTTGGCGGTTTGTTAACAGGGCTTGGCGGATCAGCAGTTGAGTCCTGTTGTTCAACTGTTGGACTTGGAGGAGCAGGAGGATGTGATGTATCAACATGTACATCCAAGTCAACTTCTGGCGGGTCAGCATCAGCGCCTGGGTTTTGCGCAGCAGAGCTATCTATGGCAATCTCAGGGTTTTTGTCATCATGCTCTGGGGTCTTTTCCGGATCAATATCATCAGTAGGGTCGCTGGTCTTGGCTTTCTTGCTTAATCGAGCCTTGGCGCTACAACATCAAAAGGATTAGAATAATGATAAACCGACACATGAAGAAACAAAGTTGAGGAGTAATGTACTTACCCAACGATGACTTTGAGAGGAGGCAGCTGAGTGGTTGATGAACCGCCAGACGAGTTGGAAGAGGCCTGGTAATTCGGGTCAGACGGATTGAGTGGGCATCGGAAGAAACCTTTCAAAGGATAACGTTTTTCAGGATAACAAGTCACCTCTGGACGATGTTTCCGGGTTGGCGTATCTGCTAAACTGGACAAAGTGATTTGCTGAACACTATGTCGGGTTGTGCGACGCTCTTCAACTTGATGTGTCTTCAAAGAAAATTTTGGATCCAAATGAGCAAGGGGGTGAGATTGTTTTACTTTCCGGACTGTGCGGCGAATTCTTTGAACCGGTACAAGATCTGAATCGGATGAAAGAAGGATTACCTCGACATGTTCTGCATGGCTGGCCTCAGCATCATCCTGGGAAGAGTCATTGTCAATAAAATATACGAAAAAGGAACCAAGTGAGTCCAGTTCTACCTCAGCGTTTGGTTCCTCATATTCTGGCGGATCAGAAGACTCGGTGGTTTTCTTCTTGCCAGCTTTCTTGGTGGCCTTGGTCTTTGCACGAGGAGCCCGGGCCGGTTTAGTCCGTTTCCAAAAGGAGCTGTTAGCCTGAAATTAAGACAAGGTTAGTACACAGTTAATACGGAGGCAAATCAGTAAAGTACTTAGATGAACTTTACCGCTGGCGGTTTATTGGAGACGCAAAACGGAGGCAGCCCGGTTTGGCTGCATGCAGAAATCGGTTCATCAAGCATTTTCTTCATAGATTCAGTGACTTCAAGATCGGTCATTACTATTTTGTGATATTGTTGAGGGTCTTTGACATCGCCAGTATATTCATGCATCAATCCGGGGCGGCGGCTTAAAGGAAAAATGCCCCAAGAAACCCAGCAGCGGACAAGATCAATGCCAGTCAAACCGTTGGCCATCAGAGCCCGGAGCTTGGCGAGTTGAGGTGCAAAGTTCTTCCGTTCTGCGGCGGTCAAACGTGAAGGTAATGGGTGGCCGTTGCTAAGCCGATGAGGGCGATAACCCGACAAAGGATTTTCTCCATCAGGGGCAGTGTTCCGGTAGTAAAACCAGGTCTGGTTCCAATCTTTAGGATGGCTATGATGTTTTGCATGAGGGAAGTCAACTTCTTTCCTTTTCTGAATTGAAACACCACCAAGCTCTATGTTGGGACCGTCTGAGAATTCTGTACGGCGGTTCAGATGAAAGAAGTCCCGAAACAACTCCACGGTTGGCTCTTCTTGAAGATAGACTTCGCAGAATACTTGAAGGTTGCATATATTGGACACAAAGTTCGGAACAATATCTTGCGGATGGAGTTGGAAGCTTGCGAGGACATCCCGGAAATTTTTTGATCCGGGCAGACTGAATCCCCGGTCTATGTGTTGCATAAACACAATCACCTCTCCATCTTGAGGTTCAGGTGGACATTCTGATTCCGGAACCCGCCAATGAAGAACCCTTTTTGAGGCTAAAGCGCCCGTGGTGACATAACCATTGATTTGTGTTTCTGTGATCCGGGACAGAACCCAATTGCAAGCAGAGAACTGTTTGGTCATCCCGGAAGAGGGGAACTGAAAGAAAAAATAAATGCCGGTTTACAATTTAATGATTTAAAGTGTACAATTCAGTGGTAAACCGGAAAATTACTATACAAGGTTTAGTTGTCGGTTTAAGAGAGGGCTAATGATATATGGTGGATTGGCTATCAAAGGTTAAACCGCCCATAGGCAGAAGGGCTAGGATTCAAAATTTCTGCTAAGTGTTGACAGAAATAGGTTTCACATAATAATCAAATCTATTTGGATCTACCGCACCTCCGTAAAGAAATTTTTTCTGTGATCTATAAAGGCGCTAAACAGAAACAGAGAAGTCCGTGCATTCTGTCAAGGGATTCTGAACAAGAAGGAAGGCTTACTAAGTATTAAACGGGATACAGAGTGATTACCGCATGAGATTAATACTACAGTTGAATCAAACAAGCTATGGCAGAAGCGAATACGAAGGAACTAGAGATGAACACCTATGAACGCAGGTGAACACAGGAGCCCTAAAATTCAGATCTAGGGTTATGAGGAAGAAAGTTTACCGGACACGCAGAATAGTGGAGGAACACTGAAGGTCTCTGGTACAACCAGGTTGATGCTGCGAACTTTGTTGATGCAACGTTCGAAGGTCGAGGATGGCGGCGGAGCTTCAGAGCTGGAGTGTTTCGAGGAAGAAGAAGGCGCAGAAGGGGGAAAAGGGAAAAGGGCCTTCGGGCCTTATTTATAGAGGAAAGAATAAATTGCAGGCGCGAGAATCAAGGAGCCTGAAATGGCAGAGTGGGCGCGCCTGTCGCCTCGATTTTCGGGATAACCATTAAGTGAAGGGAATCTTTTTAATCTTTTTTTACAGAGATGACGTCATGATGGACCGTTGCTATATCCCGAAGATGACGTCACGGCGGTTTAACAAGATTTACAGGAGAAGGCAATCTGGCGGTTTATGAAGATACAAGAGGACGTTTACAATATGTCTTTGAAGATGTTGAAGATTGACATGAACAGGTTCAAATCAACCTGGGGCCTAATGTTGGGAAAATAGCTACTGAGTGTAAACCGGCCAGGAGGGCTCGGTTCACCCTCGACTATGCCAAAGCCCATGAAGAATCCAGAAGATGGTGAAGTTATTAAACGAGCTTAGAGGCCTAAAAGCCCAAAGGCGGATTAGGGCCTATGATAACAAACCGCCATCGTTATGTAACTTGTGTTGTAAGTTAGGAAAGGATACCGAGCCAGACCCTTGTATGAGTCGGCCTCGGGACTCTGTAGACCGGCCGGGCGTCAACCTGTGTATATGAAGGGACAACCCGGCGGCGGTTCAGGGACAACAGAAACAACTCAAGACTCAGGCAAGCATATTTACTCCCTGGTCATCGAAACCCAATCAATTCCATCACAACTAGACATAGGCTTTTACCTTCATCGCAGGGGCCGAACTAGTATAAACTCTTGTGTCCCTTGTCCGGTTTAACCCCTTCAAGCTAACCCGTTGCGATGGCTCCACGACTAAGTCCTTTCATGAGGACATCTGACGTGTTAATTCCACGACACTTGATGTATGTATTGCCGTGTTTATCTGTGGTGACAATGGGATATCACGTGCCACTTGATGTATGTTTTGGTGATCAACTTGTGGGTTCCGCCCATGAACCTATGCATAAGGGTTGGCACACATTTTCGTCTTGACTCTCCGGTAGAAACTTTGGGGCACTCTTTGAAGTACTTTGTGTTGGTTGAATAGATGAATCTGATATTGTGTGATGCATATCGTATAATCATGCCCACGGATACTTGAGGTGGCAATGGAGTATCTAGGTGACATTAGGGTTTTGGTTGATTTGTGGCTTAAGGTGTTATTCTAGTATGAACTCTTGAATAGATTGATCCGAAAGAATAACTTTGAGGTGGTTTCGTACCCTACCATAATCTCTTCGTTTGTTCTCCGCTATTAGTGGCTTTGGAGTGACTCTTCGTTGCATGTTGAGGGATTGTTATATGATCTATCTATGTTATTATTATTGAGAGAACTTGCACTAGTGAAAGTATGAACCCTAGGCCTTGTTTCCTAGCATTGCAATACCGTTTATGCTCACTTTTATCATTAGTTACCTTGCTGTTTTTATATTTTCAGATTACAAAAACCTATATCTACCATCCATATTGCACTTGTATCACCATCTCTTCGCCGAACTAGTGCACCTATACAATTTACCATTGTATTGTGTGTGTTGGGGACACAAGAGACTCTTTGTTATTTTGTTGCAGGGTTGTTTGAGAGAGACCATCTTCATCCTACGCCTCCTACGGATTGATAAACCTTAGGCCATCCACTTGAGGGAAATGTGCTACTGTGCTACAAACCTCTGCACTTGGAGGCCCAACAACGTCTACAAGAAGAAGGTTGTGTAGTAGACATCAATATGCTTCTTTGTTTTCTCCATTGTTGTAAATAGAGATGGACAAGCAAGCTAGGCATACTATGTATGCCAGTTTGCTCTCTTATTGATAATCCAATTCACTCTTATTGATAATCCAATTCATTAAGGAAAATGTATCCTATTGAGATGATATCTGGTATTTCTAGCATTTTTATACAACATATATTTTCCAGTTTCTTAAAGCTACTACCTAGAGGATTATATTTCAATACAAATGTATATTCAGAGAAAGCCCGTGCAATTGCACAGGGTGATGACTAGAGGTAATTTTAATATTGTATTATTGAAGTACCATCACATTTTAGTGTGTGGAATGTACCCATGTGACAATCTTGATAGAAGTTACAAAGAGTTTATCTTGATAATTCATTTCATAGTATGAGATATAGTTGTAAATTTTCATCTCTAGCCAGACATTTGGTAACCCTTTTCATTATCTTTATTGGAGATGGCCAACCGGAGTCGGACAAGACACTTAGTACTATCATGCAAAGTGGAGGCTAGGAAAGAAAACGCGGAGGAGAACGGGTCCTAGAAGGAAGTAGATTACTGCCGCATGGTGGACGATAAGAGGGAGGTGAGAGGACAATGATGAGGAGAAGCATCTATCTACCACTTGAGGACCACGAGATATCATCTCACTTTAGGACCGTTGCAGGAGGAGCCATCCACTTGTTACACATGCTTGCAGGACGAGGATAACGTCGACCACATTGCTATGGAAGTGTGGTATACTATCTGGGACACGATTCGCATCAATGTGCACGTTCGGCTACAAATGGACACGACACAAAATGGACACGATCCTAGTTTCTTTTGTAGATGCTCTCTTCCTTGTTCCGTTGATGGTTTGAGAAGTACAAGTGCAGAGTTCATCTGAGCATGTTGCATGCTCTTATATTCAAAGGGAGAGAGAGATTCTGTGCCTATGTTGTTGCTGCTGTTCGTGACACTACTGCTGCTACACTAATGAGAGAGAGAGAGATAGAGATGGATATAGAGAGAGAGCACTGCTCATTATTTCCATCAACATGCAGATAATTCTCTCCCTTTATGTGATTTATGTGCAAGCATACTCATGTGTGCAGATGGACATATATGCATATGATTTTTAAGCATTTCCCAAGATTTTCTAATTCACTATTAGCTGTGTTTTCTATGTAAGAATATTTTAATATCAAAAGCGGTTGGGTAGACGCTCTCGCTAATGTTTTTTTTCTTTATCATCTTCCTAAGGTATCTTCTCAAAGATTTATAGTTGGCAATAGTTTCACAGTTTGTCATGCTCAAACAAGTGACAGAGCATGAGGTAGAGCAGTATTTGAATGTGGCCTGGGTTGCCAGCACATTGGATTGAGGTTGGTTCATTTGTGGTTCCTAATTCTTGGTAACTTAGGGTATTACAATTATTATTTAGACGGATAGTTTAATGTCCTACATGTATACTAAATTTATGTTCAAGCAACTGCTTAGACAAAAAAGAGTATATACTTGTACTACTTATTGTCTTTTTTGATTTTAATGGAAAAGTGCTTGCGTGGTTTTAAAGAGATATACATCTTCCTTGCTTTCTTGCTTCTTTGTTTTGCTATCTTTCCATCTTAGTTATAAAAATCACTAGAAAATCATGCGTTATTTTTAGCTAGAAATAGAGAAAATCATGAGCGGCAAGAAAGAAAACATGAGGTGGATATGTATGGAATTTTAGTTCCCAAAGAATTATCGTGTATCCTCCTTCGACAATAAAATGGTCAGTTGGCTTGTTTTCGCTGCCATGTTAGCGCTTTAACAGTGTATATCTGTCACGCCCAATATGCGACCCTATCCAAAAGGAACTCGAAGGTCCCACCAAGGATAGACCCGCATATTGGAACGCTTTTGCAAGGTGGATATAATTACATCAACATTACATAATAGTGGGGATACATACAAAAAGGCATACAATGCCACATGAATACAACAATACATCATATACAAGATCAACATCCGACTACGGATGAAACATAAACAGAAACTCAAACGACATCCACCCTGCTAGCCCAGGCTGCCGACCTGGAACCTATCCCCTGATCGAAGAAGCAGAAGAAGAACTCGAAAACAAGCAAACATCGCTCTCGCGTCATGATCATCGCATAAACCTGTACCTGCAACTGTTGTTGTAGTAATCTGTGAGCCACGAGGACTCAGCAATCCCATTACCATGGGTATCAAGACTAGCAAAGCTTAATGGGAAAGGAAGGGGTAAAGTGGTGAGGTTGCAGCAGCGACTAAGCAAGTATGGTGGCTAACATACGCAAATGGGAGCGAGAAGAGAAACAAAGGAACAGTCGTCATCTAGCAATGATCAAGAGGTGATCCTGAACACCTACTTACGTCAATCATAACCCAGAAACCGTGTTCACTTCCCGGACTCCGCCGAGAATAGACCATCACGGCTACACACATGGTTGATGCGTTTTAATTAGGATCTGATGTCAAGTTATCTACAACCAGACATTAACAAATTCCCATCTGCCACATAACCGCGGGCACGGCTCTCGAAAGTTTATACCCTGCAGAGTGTCCCAACTTAGCCCATGACAAGCTCTCGCGATCAACGAAGAATAGACCTTCTCCCAGAAGACCCGATCGGTCTCGAATCCGGTTTACAAGACATTTCGACAATGGTAAAACAAGACCAGCAAGACCGCCCGATGCGTCGACAATCCCGATAGGAGCTGCACATATCTCGTTCTCAGGGCAACACCGGATGAGCACTCCGTACAACTAAAACCAGACCTCAAGTTTACCTGAGGGGGCACTGCAAAGGACTCTAGTTCGGACCAACACTTAGACAAGCATTGGCCCGGGGGGCTGAATAAAGATGACCCTCGAGAGAGCGACTCCCAAGGGAAAAGTAGGTGGTGGTGAGGCAAATGGTAAAACCAATCTTGGGCCTTGCTGGAGGAGTTTTATTCAAAGCGAACTGTCAGGGGGGTCCCATAAATCACCCGACCGCATTAGGAACGCAAAATCAGGGAACATAACACCGGTATGACGGAAACTAGGGCGGCAAGAGTGGAACAAAACACCAGGCATAAGGCCGAGCCTTACACCCTTTACCAAGTATATAGATGCATTAATAATATAATAGATATTGTGATATCCCAACCAAAATCCTGTCCACCATGGAGAAATCTTCAACTTCACCTGCAACTAGAAACGCTATAAGAGGGGCTGAGCAAAGCGGTAACATAGCCAAGCAATGGTTCGCTAGGAAGGGTGTCAAAGGTTAGAGGTTCATGGCAATTTGGGAGGCTTGAAGAGCAAATGATAGGTAACGCAGCATAGCGATAGAACGAAGCAACTAGCATAGCAATGATAGTAGTGAGATCCAGGGTAGCGGTCATCTTGCCTGGAATCCCGCAAGGAACAAGAACGAGTCCATGAAGAAGACGAACGGATGAAGCCGAACCAACCGTAGACGAACGAATCCTCACGATCGCAACGAAACAGGAACTAACAAGAAGAAGCACACAACATGGTAAACACACCACACATGAACAAGGCATGATGCACAACAAGCATGATGCATGACAAGCATACATGAAGCTACTCATGGCAAGAGATGATGCAAACAAGAACAACACATCAAGGCAAGTTTAAATGAGGCCGGAAACAACATATAACAATTCCGGTAAGTCCTCATATGCATATTTCGAAATTTGTCCAGATCTGAACAAACCTTATGTTCAAGTTGTTAAACAGCAAGTTAAAGAGCACCAAAATGATCTACACGAGATTCTAGTCAAGTTACATATAAAGTTCATTAGATTCGGAGCTACGGCCTAGAAGATATGAGCAAAACAAGTTAAACATGGCATTGATGCAAAATGCATACAAACATCAAGCAAACACACCAAAACAAGGATGCACCATGATAATATGGAACTACATGCAAAATCAAGCAAGTTTCATATAGAGCACACTCAAAACGGAGCAACGGTTCCACACATACACTTCATACAAGTCATAACAACAATCTGTCCAAAACAGCAACTAGGCATCTTACAAGCATCAAAACAATAAGCTACAGCACCCCAACATAATAAAAAAAGGCATGGGCATGAAGTACAGGTAAAGCACAACAAAACATGAACACTGAGCTATCTCCAGAAAAGGCTAGAACATGCTCAAAATGACATGGTAAGATTGCAAATAATAACAGTTTCAGACTTATCAGGAAATAACATCAGGTTGCAATGTTTAGAGCTATCAAACAACATGTTACAGGAACATATCATGGCAAACAAAGGCATGGCATGATACTACTAAATTCATAGATCAAAAGACCCTTACTGACCATGAGCCAAAAGGGCACAGAAAATATGATGGCACCCATGTGAACATGGCAAATTATATTACAGATTTATACATGGCAGGAACAACAATAAGTAGGCATGTTGGTGAGCTTGAACCACTCACTACAGAGCAATACATGGCATGGCAAGGCAACCAACAGTAAGAAGACATGTTTATGAAGCTAAGCATGGCAAGAGCAAGGTCATAGGATGCATGGATCACTAGGAAAGCACATGGCCAAAACTGAACTTCATGTTAACAGGTTGACAGCAACATTTTCAAGCAACTTTGGAGCAAGATATGAACAATCTACAGCAAGCTATAAATGCAACCCGGGGCATTAATGGATAGAGCAAGACATGTAGATCAAAACATGTTTATAGAACATCTCCAGATTATGCATAGAATGATTAGTAGCAACATGTTTACATAGCAACAAAATATAACAGAATCTGCCTAGCAAAACAGCAACAGCAAGTACCCTACTTAACAAGCTCGATTCACTCACCACAAGTCATTGCAGGACAAGATAAGCATATCATCATCAAGAAGACATGTTTATGTATCCAACCAAGGCAAGAACAAGTCCATAGCATGCAAGGATCAACTATAGCAACCTTGGCTAAATTGAATAACAAGTAAACAATCTGCCAGGAAACATTTTGAAGCAAAAATAGAGCACCAAAATGACATGCTAGACTACTCCATAATTGCAAACAAGGGCATGAATGGATAGACAATAACCATATGTTCAAAACACCCTTACTGAAGTATCTCAAAATATGCATGGATCTCTATAGCATCAAGTTTACATGGCATCAAAATAACAAAGAGCATCAGGACTAAAATCAGCAACATCACGATGCCTAGTTTGCATGCTTGTGCTAGTCACCACATTGATCACAAAAATACAAGGCATACACCCCTGGAAAGATGGCATGGCATAGATCAAAACACATGAAGACATCAACCTCATAGGATGCACATATCAATCATGGCAAAAATGACAAATGAGCATGTTATAACAGTTTCAGCAGGTTAACATCAACATGCACTTTTCAACAGCATTTCGGGCATCAATATGAGCTCAAATGAAAATTATGCAATGGAATGAAATGAAGAACTCGTCGAGGCGAACAATTTGACATATTACACGCGCAAAACAGAGCTACGGATGCGGAGATACAGCAGGTCAAACATGGCATGATAATGCAAAAAATAGTCGGGACATGGACGAATTTTCAAAGGGGGGAAAGTCAACCTCGTGACCCAGATCGGGCACGGACTTCGAGGCGCCGGAGATTTCGCCGAAGAAGTGGCCAGAGGTGGCCGTGGAGGCGCGGGGAGGTGGCCCTGGACCGGATCCGGCCGGATCTGGCCGGCGGCGGGCGCGGGAGGCGTGCGGAGAGGCGCGGGCGAGCGGCGGCGCGGCGCTTCAGCTCGGGCGGCACGGCGAGCAGCGGCGGCCGCGCGCGGCGCGACGCGGCGGCCGGACGGGAGGAGCGGTGGCGTTCCTTTCTGGAGGCCGGAGGCTGCCGAGGAGGCATGTGGCGCGCGAGGAGAGGCTCTCCGGCGGCGGCGGCGGCGGCGGCGGCGGCGGCGCGCAGCGAGGCAGACGCCGGCGACGGGCGAGCCCCGGCGGCGGCGGCGGCGACGGATGGGCCGGCAGCGGCACGGCGCGACCGGCGGCGGCGCGCCACGGGCCCCGCGGGTTTGCAGCGGGCAGCAGGGACGGCGGCGGGACGACGGCGGCAAAGCGAATGGCATCGTGCACGTGGCGGCGGCGGGCGACCGGACGTGTCCGCTGCGCCGGACGTGTCCGGTGGCGGCGGGGACGAATCTGCTAGGGTTAGGGGGGAAATGATCTTTCGGGGGAGAGGGCATGTATATAGGTAGAGGGAGCTAGGAGAGTCCAAATGAGGAGCGGTTTTCGGCCACGCGATCGTGATCGAACGACCGAGAGCATGGAGGAGAGTTAGATGGGTTTTGGGCCACTTTGAAAGGGGTGTTGGGCTGCACACAAAAGAGGCCTTTGCGGTTACCCGGTTAACCGTTGGAGTATCAAACGACCTCCAAATGGCACGAAACTTTACAGGCGGTCTACCGGTGCTATACCAAGGCCGCTTGGCAAACCTCGGTCCATTCCGAGAACGTTTAACACCCGCACACAAAATAGAGGCAAAAGGGGGCGCCGGGGAACATAGGAGTGCCGGATTGCAAAACGGACAACGGGGAAAATGCTTGGATGCATTGGACGAACATGCATGCGAAATGAGATGCACATGATGACATGATATGAAATGCATATGATGACATGGCAAAGTGCAACACGCAAGAAAATGACATGGCAACGAAGGAGAATAACTGACAGACACCTAGCGCATCGGATCCGGGGCGTTACAATATCCCCGTTAAAACGCACGAGTAATTACCTATCAATCTCTAAAGACCAAATCTGAATTAATCAAGATTACCATAAGTCACTCAAACATATTAATTAATATTTACATATGTCAACAAAATTACATTAATTATTATTACCATACACCGTCCAATCACATTAATGTCACATAACATATCCTCCCAAATTATACCGGCATTGCACCTGTGAAAGTGCAATCATGCCCTAAATATTATTTTGATGTTGATGACAATATACTCATAGGAGAGTAACAAAGTTTGTCAAGTATATCTCAGGTTTCTATCCCCTCGGAATCAATTGTGTGTGTGTGGATTATGACTTTGGAAATGTTTAACCTCATCAAGAACGAAGAAACAAGACTATCTTATGTTTACTCTTGAGTATAGCATCCCGCACTATTAAGAGGGGAACATGGGTCATTACTAAAGTCTTTCTCAAACAACTTCTTTAATGTCAGTATCTGATCTTCATCCTTGTCCAGAACCAAAACATCGGTCGTCCGGTGTGCACCGGACGTCCGACCATTCCCATACAGAACCAAAACATTGGCCGTCCGGTGTGCACCGGACGTCCGACCATTCTCATACAGAACCAAAACATCGGTCGTCCGGTGTGCACCGCACGTCCGACCACTTCCATACAGAACCAAAACAGCGTCGTCCGGTCCCTGTCGGACGTTCGTTGTCTGAAGAGCCCTCGATCGTCCGATATGCCTCGGTCGTCCGGTACCCTCTCCACATAACCTAAACATTGGTTGTCCAGAACCTCCGGTCGTCCAATAACTAGTAGACCTTAGCAAAACATCATACATCCGGTGTCGGTTTTGCTCTCGGTTGTCCGTTGTGCATCGGACGTCCGACGTTTCTGTGCTGTTTTGAGGTCCAACGGCCACTTATTGGAGCATACTATAAATATCCCTCTCCTATCCCGTGAGAGGGTTGACCATTCACTTCAAGCATCCTCAAGAACATACCTTCACTCTCTCTCTCACACTCCAACACCAAATCTTAGATCCCTAAGGGGTTTGAGAGTATTTGAGAGAAGTTGTCCACCCAAGTGATAGATCCACTCCTTCCCCTTCTTTGCACCAAAGGAATCAGTGATTTGAGCAAGTCTTGAGTTTTTCCCATTGTTCTTGTTACTCTTGGAGGTTGGAGACTCCTAGGGTGTAGGAGTCATTCGGAGAGGAACCGTTCTTTGTGATTACCCCCAGAAATTTTGTGACGGTTTGGAGACCACCTCAAGGTCTACCACTAGTGGTTGAGAAACGCCTACGTGGTGTTGTCTCAAAGGGAGAATAGGGTGAGCCTTCGTGGTAGCACCCACCTCTCTAACGGTGACGTAGCTTCCCTCCAAGGAAGTGAACATCGTCATACATCCTCGTCTCCCGGAGTTGCGGTTATCCCTAACCCTAACTCCCTACTTGTGGTTACTTGTCTCTTAGTCTTTACTTATATCATATTGTGTTTACGTACTCTCCCTCTTGTGCTACTTGTTTACCTTGCTTAGCTCATAGCTTCACTCTTGCAATTGTTAGGCTCAACTTCATATTCCGCATTATTGCCTAAAATTGCTAAGTAACAATTAAAATTTGTTATTGTACTTATTCACCCTCCTCTAGGTCCATTTTGATCCTTTCAATTGGTATCAGAGCCTCGTGCTCTATTCTTGTGGCTTAACAGCCCTGGAGCGAGATGAACCCTGATGGGACTCCCCTTGTTGCAGATCCGAAGAGTACGGGTGCGGCTTCCACAGAAGCCAAGTCCTTCACTTCAGAGGATCTGGAACAAGCTCTTACTAAGCAAAAGGAGGAGCATGATGCCTCTCTTGAGGCCTTGGTCCAAATGATGATAGCCACACTAACCACGATGCTTGCACCACTTTCTGGTGGTGCGGCCTCGAGGCCAGCTGTGCCTACTCCACCACTTGGCCAACAACCTCCTAGTAATGAACACTCCAGTGTTCCTTGGCTTTATGCAAGACCTCAGATAGAGAAACCTAAGTATAACCCTCAAGGCAAACCTCCTTTACTTGATGACACTACCAATTTTGCTTTGTGGAGAGTTGCTATGCAGGATCATCTTCGTTATGGAAATGATGAGATGTTGGAGATCTTGGAGTATGGCTACCAAGATGTTGACCCGAAGAATCTTACTCCAAGAGAGGTTTATGACAAGAATCCCAATGACACAGCAACCATGTGCATAAGAAGAGGTATGACTGACAAACAAAGGAGACCATACATACATATCACAAGTGCTAAGGAATTATGGGATAGCATTGTGAGGACCAAGACCGGTACTTCCACTCTCCGGCTTACTCAATATGAAATTTCCAAGGGTCAATTGCAAAACTTCTGTATGGAGAAAGGTGAATCTCCCAAGCAACTACTTGAGAATCTCATGACTCTCACCGCCGACATTCAGTCATGTGAATGTGACAAGACTCAAGATGGATTCAACTTGACTAAGCGATTTCTCGTTGATAAGTTGCTTCATTCTCTTGCTCCATATCATCATCAAATGGTGTGGGACATAAGACAACACCATGGATTCAAGGAAATGACTCCAGATGACATCATATCCACTTTCTAACTATTTGAAGAGTCAAAGGCAAATGCCACAAAACATCTTGCCATGCATGGTACCTCAACATCAAAGATCAACCTTGCATTGAAGGCCAAGCATGTATGTGAAGAAGAGAAAAGTGAAGAAAAAGATGATGATGACCTGTGATTGTCTGCGGGTTCTCTATACCCCTTTTAGGTAGTTGTTGCCAAAGGGGAGAACTAGTTCTATTCTAGCCCTTTCTATTACGTTGCTCTTATGTTGAACCATTTACCTTGAGTGGGTGTATGACTTTATATCTATATCTTATGATGTGATGTTGAACTTATTGAACCTCCATGCTCTATTATTGATGAGAAATTATGATATTATGTGCTTGTGCTTATATGATGATGGTTTCTACCTGGTTCTTGTGATATTTTGCTCATATATTCTTGTTTGGTTGTCTCTGTGAGGGAGAGCTCTCAATAAAATGATGCAATTATTATGGTTGAGAGGGGGAGCTCTTAAATAAATGTGTCTTACAACATATAGCATCTCGATTTCTATTGTGCTATGAGTATATTGTCATCAACTACCAAAAAGGGGGAGATTGAAAGTGCAATCATGCCCTAAATATTAGTTTGATGTTGATGACAATATACTCATAGGGGACTAATTAACAAAGTTTGTCAGGTATATCTCAGGTTTCTGTCCCCTCGGAATCAATTGTGTGTGTGGATTATGACTTCGGAAATGTTTAACCTCATCAAGAACGAAGAAACAAGACTATCTTATGTTTACTCTTGAGTATAGGATCCCGCACTATTAAGAGGGGAACATGGGTCATTACTAAAGTCTTGCTTAAACAACTTCTTTAATGTCAGTATCTGATATTAATACTTGTCCAAAACCAAAACATTGGTCGTCCGGTGTACACCGGACGTCCGACCAATGACCATTCCCATACAGAACCAAAATATCGGTCGTTTGGTGTGCACCAGACGTCCGACCATTCTCATACAGAACCAAAACATCGGTTGTCCGGTGTGCACTGGATGTCCGACGACTTCCATACAGAACCAAAACAGCGGTCGTCCGGTCCCTGTCGGACTTCCGTTGTCTAAAGATCCATCAGTCGTCCAATATGCCTCGGACGTGCTATACCATCTCCAAAGAACCTAAACCTCGGTCGTCCGAAACCTCCGGTCGTCTGATAACCAGTAGACCATAGCAAAACATTGGACGTCCGGTCCCTATCGGACGTCCGGTGTCGGTTTTTCTCTCGGTCCTCCGTTGTGCATCGGACATCCGACGTTTCTGTGCTGTTTTGCGGTCCAACAACCACTTATTGGAGCATACAATAAATATCCCTCTCCTATCCCGTGAGAGGGTTGACCATTCACTTCAAGCATCCTCAAGAACACACCTTCAATCTCTCCCTCTCTCACACTCCAACACCAAATCTTAGATCCCTAAGGGATTTGAGAGCATTTGAGAGAAGTTGTCCACCCAAGTGATAGATCCACTCCTTCCCTTCTTTGCACCAAAGGAATTCGTGATTTGTGCAAGTCTTGAGTTTTCCCATTGTTCTTGTTACTCTTGGAGGTTGGAGACTCCTAGGCGGTAGGAGTCATTCGGAGAGGAATCGTTCTTTGTGATTACCCCCGGAAAGTTTGTGAAGGTTTGGAGACCACCTCAAGGTCTACCACTAGTGGTTGAGAAATGCCTACGTGGTGTTGTCTCAAAGGGAGAATAGGGTGAGCCTTCGTGGCGTTGGTGTGCCTTCATGGTAGCACCCACCTCTCTAACGGTGATGTAGCATCCCTCCAAGGAAGTGAACATCGGCATACATCCTCGTCTCTCGGAGTTGCGGTTATCCCTAACCCTAACTCCCTACTTGTGGTTACTTGTCTCTTAGTCTTTACTTATATCATATTGTGTTTACATACTCTCCCTCTTGTGCTACTTGTTTACCTTCCTTAGCTCATAGCTTCACTCTTGCAATTGTTAGGCTCAACTTCATATTCCGCATTATTGCCTAAAATTGCTAAGTAACAATTAAAATTTGTTATTGTACCTATTCACCCCCCTCTTGGTCCATCTCGATCCTTTCAACCTGGACCCGACATCACCCTTCCCCTCACATCCCATCCGGCCCGCCCCAGCCCGATGAAGATCCCAACACTGCTGGTGCCCATGAGCCCTGGGGACGCCTCCTCCTTGTCATCGAGGGGAGGAGGTGGCAGTGTTCGCCAAGCGCGAGTTCATTGTCTTTTTCACCGGCACAGTCATGCTCTGCACCTGCAAGACCATCCAGCTCCAAAGTGACCTATTGTACTCTCCCCCTCCCCCTATGGTCGAGCGATTTGTTCTGGTCTCATCCAATCTGACACCCTTCACCCCTCCAGCGGACCATGCATGCCTGCAGAGGACAAGGTAAATTGCTACAACCATGGCGGCCTTTGTGTTGTTGCCTTCACCGACAACCATTGGAATAAAGCTCCTACACACATAGTTTTTGTGGCATATAATGTATAATGTGTTGGTCAACTCGATGATCTAGGAACATGTGCATGCCCCATGCACCCGTCAAGAGGGAGTAGTTATCTTTTCCTCTTGCGTTTGTTAATTCGGGGATTCCCTTTAATATACGCACGTTAGAATTATTATTCCAAAAAAAAAAACAACGTAGCTACTCAATTGAATAACTTTGCATGTGTTGGTATTCATCGTTATAGATAACACCTAGAAATTCTTGTTCATCACTAATATGTATCAATATGTGTTGTGTTCTCTTTCAGAGTAGTGAACTCCAAAAACCCTCCTCGTTCGGAACAATGAAAATTCTGAGTCTGAAAGTACAAACTTGGTACGACAAATTGACAGACTTGGAGAAAGAAAAAATGGGTTTACTTGAGCCGGATGGAAACATATGCAGACTTGGAGTACTGTGACGATGGAGCAGATTGGGGTGAGGTGCCTTGTATCTCATCATTTGTTGACGATGTTCCACATTGCACGGCATACATAGTAGAGTGAGACAACAAAACAACGACATAGAAGCTACATGCAGAGTCAAGGGGCAATACATTGAGAGGCTCATTGATTTATGGACAAAGAAGACAAGGGTGGACAAGTTCAACGGAGAAGAGAAGCTAGAGGGTTGCATGGTGTTTGCTGAAACAGACAGAAGATACTTGTGTTTGTGTCGTGGTTGAACATTACGTGCAATGTACTCATTTGTGAGGAGTAAAATGACTATTGTTTCTAAATTTATTTATTTTTTGCCCGCGGCAACGCACAGGTAGTCTACTAGTACTAGTAATACAAGGGTGTAGTTTCACGCCTCAAAGGAACATCTTACTTGCAACATGGACCGACCAAGCAATGGTGATCTCCACCTTGGAGTCACCAAGGTCACATACAGCTTGACTTATGTTGCAAAGTTTGGGGGTGAGCTTGACATGACCTTGTGCAGCAACATCACCAGACTGTGAATAGGCTTGTATGACAACTTTGAAGGTCTCTTCCAACATTTCTGGATAATAAACATTGCTTTGTCGTAATTCTACAGAAACAACACACCTTGTGAGATCAAGATAACCATCAGTATCCATTGGCATTTCTCCACCATCGCAGGGAAAAAAATTATATGAGACCAGGTCTCATAAAAAGCAGGTGAGACCCGCCCTGATGGATGACACATGACATTCACAAATCACAAAGCATCTAATCTCTCTCCCCCCTAATTTCAAATGGGGGTGGGGTAGATGCTTTGTGATTTGTGAATGCCATGTGTCATTCATCAGGATGGGTCTCACCTGCTAACCCGTGAGACCTGGTCTCATAGAATTCTTTTCCCCATCGCAGTAACGAGAATCAAGCAACACAACTTGCGTTGATGGGGGATCAGTAACCTCCAGAACAGAGCCTTGCCTATCCATGATCACAACTTCATGAGGTGGCGATGAGCAAGCAACTCGACCCCCATATTTGAACGTGCACGGGCCGCCCTTAACGATGCAGACACTCAAGATAGTGGCCTGAACTGAATTTTCAAGTTGCTCCAGGTTTAACTCGATTCTGCAACGGCAATTGTGAAAGCCAATAGTGTAGACGCAAGCACAACAATGGGTGTGAGGGTATGCTTGATTGATCAATGCTCTGTCGCGAGACTTTGTTCTTCCCTTAACCCTTAGCTCGACTTCAAGCTCAAGCTCAGGCAAAATTGCCCGAGCTGGGCCAGTCAAGCGCAAAAAGGGATCCTGCAAGTATCTTTATGTACACTTAATTGCAACGAACGAATCAACAATGACACATGCAACATATGCCAGGAAAAGAAAAGAAAAGGAAAATGGAGAGAAAACAGGAAACCAAAAGCATACATACATCTTCTGTGACTTGTTGGGCATTTTTCCTTGTTCGATGGAAGAGAATGTTGCGGTTGAAATCGACTCTGTCCCTGGCAGCGACCACGCCATACACATAGAGAGGCCACTTTAAGTCGCCTTTGATCTCAGCGATCTTGACGGAGAAGATCTGCAAGCTGGTCCCGGTGGCATGATCAAGGTCGTCTGGCGTGCAGTGTGTAAAGTACATGGGCTCAACGTGGCTGCAGCAGCGAGAAAACCAAGCAAGGAGTTGTGAGGAATCAACATGGATCCACACATTGATTAAGAGAAGAAAGATAATTAAAGAGGTTAATTGAGTTAATGGCATACTCCCTAGGTTCCATCATTCTTGTTCAACATATTAATTGTACGCCCGCCGATAAACCCTTCCTGCCGCTGCGGTAGGTGGCATACATTCTCTCCTCCATTGCAATCTGATCCTCGACAAATCTCGCCAGCTCCATCTCCTCCTCCTCTTCCTCCTGGTGAGGGCGAAGCCTATAGTACTCATACATGTAGTGCTCGGGCTCTTGGAAAGGGATCAGCTGCAGCTTGTCGCGGATCCGAATCTTATTCTCTTCCCTAATCTCCTCCTGTATCTCGCGCATACGGGCAGCATGCATCTCCATCAAGCACTCCGCATTCTTCTTCATAGATGATCAGCAGCCCGCGGCATCGAATCCGATCTCGACGAGTAATGTTGCCTCTCCATGAGTTGCACGGTCTGAGATGCGTTGATCTTATTCGTCAAGAACGATGCCACCTCCTGCATCTGCAGATAGATCGTCTCAACCTGCTGCTCAGGCTCAATCATGTCCATGGCCACCTCCTTCTGGGGACACTCTTCCTCGACCTCACCTTCCGTGCTCACGCCGCCGCCGCTATGCACCATCGCTCTTTTTTTTTGCTAACCGGGTTCTATGGGGTGGCATGCTTAGGTTTTTCATTTTCTTTTTGATCGCGGTTCCTAGTGCCATCCCGGTTCCCTTCTTTGCCTATTTCCAGTTTTCTCTTTTTCATTTTAAAATTTTAATACCTTCCAGGTCTCTTTAACTTTCCTTTTCATGTTCATTCATCCATGTTCCTCACTCGTGGTGCATCCGCCGCCTGATTTGTGTTCCTCTACCTTGTTGATGCCCTTAGCACGGCCGCCGCCCCTTCCACCCACTGTCCTCCAACGAATCGCAATCGCCGGCTCCTCTCTTCCTCTGCTTCGACCGTTTTCCCTGTCAGATCCCTACTCTATCGACGGTTGTGGTTAGTTTCCCGCCTTCCTTTGTTTCACTTTTTCATGTTTTTCCCCCATTGTATTTCTAGGAGAGGGAGTTTTATGGGGTAAAAAGGGAGGGGGCATCATAGCTTTCAACTCTATCAAATCACAACTTTCAACTCGATAATCAAAGGCCCGCACTAGGAATCAGCTGGATGATTTGTGTGAGTTTTAAGCCGCCTTCCGAGCCGTACGATGGAACAAGCCAACCGTTGGTTCTTGTGTTGCCTGGGTGGCGGTGGGTATGTCAACGCAAATGTCTCTTTGATCTAACCGTTCCTTGTGGTCGGACCGGTCAACGCAGACACTCCTCATTTTGTAGAATACTGTCTTGCTTTGTTCTTCCCCATTGTAGCACCGGCTTGCCGCATGGCGGCACCGTCGCAACACTGGCTAGTAGCACGTCGATTGTCGCAGGACCGGCTGGCAGCACATCTACTGTCGCACCACCAGCTCGTAGCACGGCGGCGCTGTTAGGGCATTATTTTTGCCGGTTGTTTTGGTGATTGATGACAATATGTTTGCGGACTAATAGTGTGCATTAAGCTTTTCAGGTTATATAATATAAGAGCACTATGAGATTGTTACCCCTCGAGGACTTCACTTTAGACGGATTATTTTCCTTTGTTTCTTTTCGGTGGAATTGAGTTGTAGGGATAACCATACTATCAAGAGGGGATCCATTTTGGAAGAGTATGGGTGGAATCATCACGTTCACATTCTCCTTGCACCCTCGCTTTCTTCCTGCTTCTTTGGAGTTTCCGTGATGTGCAAAACAAGGGGTGCTTTGCGCTAAGCGGTAGTACCGCGGCCAGGGCGGTAGTACCGCTTGTTAGTGCCGCTGGTACTACCGCCCCTACTGTGGTCTCGATTTTTCGTGTCGGGTTTCCGTAAAGGACCACGCAGGGGAGCGGTAGTAGGGATGGTAGTAGGGCGCGGTAGTACCGCTCCTACATCCGCTCCAACTGCCGCTCAGCTCGCTGCCCTCCCCTGTTTTCCAGCGGCTATAGGAAGCGGCAGTACCGCCTATAGGCGGTAGTACCGCCCTCAGGGAGGTAGTACCGCCCTAGTGCATGTACTTCTTCTCCCTCAGCCCTGGTTGCCTATGTCTGCTTGCCACAGCGGTAGTACTGCTGTGGCAGCGGTACTATCGCTCCAGCAACGGTAGTACCACCCAGATGCGGACTGTGGGCGGCATAACAGTTGGATGGGTCCCCCCACTATATAAAGGGGTCTTCTTCTCCAAGAAGACCTACCTATTCCATCCCCAAACTTCATTGTTGCTCCAAGCTCCATTTTCACCCGATCTCTCTCCCTAGCCAATCAAACTTGTTGATTTTCTAGGGATTGGTTGAGAAGGCCCCGATCTACACTTCCACCAAGAGAAATTTGATTCCCCCCACTAATCCCTTGCGGATCTTGTTACTCTTGGGTGTTTGAGCACCCTAGACGGCTGAGGTCACCGCGGAGCCATATTCCGTTGTGGTGAAGCTTCGTGGTGTTGTTGGGAGCCTCCAATTAAGTTGTGGAGATTGCCCCAACCTTGTTTGTAAAGGTTCAATCGCTGCCTCCAAGGGCACCAATAGTGGAATCACGGCATCTCGCATTGTGTGAGGGCGTGAGGAGAATACGGTGGCCCTAGTGGCTTCTTGGGGATCTCCACACCACTCCAACGGAGACGTACTTCCCCTCAAAGGGAAGGAACTTCAGTAACACATCCTCGTCTTCACCGACTCCACTCTTGGTTATCTCGTACCTTTACTTGTGCAAGCTTATATTGTGTTGCATCTCTTGCTTGCTTGTGTGCTTGTTGTTGTTGCATCATATAGGTTGCTCACCTAATTGCATATCTAGACAACCTACTTTGATGCAAAGTTTAAATTGGTAAAGAAAAGCTAAAAATTGTTAGTTGCCTATTCACCCCCCCCCTCTAGTCAACTATATCGATCCTTTCAATTGGTATCAGAGCCTCGTCTCTTTATTAAGGACTTTGTCGTCCGAAGAGTATGGTTGACACCGTAGACGGTGAGGAGGAGCACCCCGGTGTGATTCCATCCTCGTCTATGGCCGATGGGGCATCTCCGGTCTCATGTGAGGAATTCAATGTGGCCTTGGACACATTGAAAACCTCCATGACGACCGAGGACAAAGGCATGTTCAAAGAGTTCCTTGATAGTCTTAAATTATCCACCGCACCCTTGGAAGTGGTTGCTCCCACTAACAAGGTGGAGGATGCCAACTCCGATAAGGGGGAAGCTTCTAGTGAAAAGGTTCCTTTGCCTAGTGGTAAAAGTGGTAATGGCATCTATTCTCATGTTGAACCTCCTCTCACTTATGGAGGACCAATTCCCTCCACGCATTTAAATCATGCGGGTTCTCCCCCCAAGATTGTGAAGAATGAGGATTTTGATTCTTGGGTTTATCACCTTAAACGTCATTTAAATCATGTTAATACTAACCTTTGGAGAATCATTGAGGAGGGTTTCTATCCGCATGATCGAAGCAACTTCACCCCTAGAGAAGCCGCGGATAATCAATTCAATGAGAATGCTCTCTTCATCATTCAAGATGCAATTCCACCCGAAGACATTGCTCACCTCCGACCCTTCACTATGGCCAAGGAAGCATGGCACCATGTTGTTTCCCTTTAAAAGAGAAGCGCAAGCATTCAACGCTCCAACTATGAAGTGGTGCAAGATGAAGCCGATGAGTTTGTAATGAATGAAGACGGGGAACCTCGCAAGCTCTACCTGAGATTAACCACTATCGCGGTCTCACTCGGAGATCATGGGAGCAAGGATACGGATGAAAATTGGATGAACCGCAAGTTCCTCAAGGCCATGATGCCCTACCACAAGGCCATGTCCTCCGTCATCCGTCAAAGGCCGGACTTCCACACCTTGTCCTCAAGTGAAGTGTTGGATGACTTTGTGGCAATGAGGATCTTGGACAAGACCGCCGACAATGCGGTGTTGCGTTCTCAAAGATCAAAGAAGCCCAACCTTGCCTTAAAGGCCATGGTTAGTGTGGAAGAAGAGGATGAAGAGGAAGAAGAGGAGAGCAACCCCGAAGATACTAAGTATGCCTACCATGAGCACATGGCTCTTGCTTCAAGGCAATTTTGGAGCAAGAAGAACACAAGGCCCAACTTCAACAAGAACAACTCAAGTGGCTTCTAGGGCAAGCAACGTGTGAGAACATGTTACAATTGTGGCAATGTGATTCATTTTGTTGCGGAGTGCCCTTACGAGAAGAGGGAAGACAATGGTGGCAAGCTCATCCGAAAAGACAAAGCCAAGTCCTTCCCCAACAAGAACAACTTCACCAAGAAGACTCAAACTAAAGGGTTGGTGGATCCAGAAGAATACCATGAGGATGATGATGATGAAGAAGATAGTGAAGCCATGGCCATGGCCTCCGTTGCCATTGCCACACCTCCACGGGTGTCTCTCTTCGACTCACCAATGAGAACGTCACCGCCAAGTGCCTCATGGCTAAAGCCACCAACAAGGTAACCCCCAACATCAAAACCATCATCATTACTAATCCCTCCTTGACGGATTGCATTGATGAAAGTGAGGGGTCTAATGAGGAAGTAAATGAATTTGAGTCTTTTATGAGTAAGCTCAAGGGCAAAGCCAAGAAGAACTTCATTGCTCTCTTGGAACAACTTGGTGAAGCCAATGACATGATCGAGGCTCATGAAGAAACCATCTCTAAGATGGAAGGTCATAGTCGTGACTATGCCGATGAGATATCAGATCTCTCTAATGCTCTTGAGGAAGAGCGTGTGCATCGTTTGGCCCTTGAGGAGTCACACAACAATGACCATGCTAAATTAAAGAAAGATCTTGATCATGCTCTTGTTGTATCTCGTGTGCTAAATTCCGAGAAGGCTAAACTTGGGGTTGACCATGCTAGACTCAAGGAGGAGTTTGATATACTCGACAAGGCTCGCAAGGTTTTGAAGGGTGCTCATGCTAGCCTCAAGGAGTCTCATGATCAACCCCAAGTGAAGCTAACCAAGGAGAAAGCCACCTTTCCTCATATGGTATTAATTGATCGTGCAAATGCTACTAACCCGTGTTGTGAGCATGTGCGTCTTGTGGAGGAGAATGCCAAGTTGACAGAGCAACTTAAGAAAGGCCTTGTGACGTGCATACAAGGTGATAAGAACCTGAATGACCTTTTGAGCAATCAAAAGGAAGTTGTGGCAAAAGAGGGAGTTGGGTTTGCACCCAATTCCAAGAACAAGAAGAAGAACGACAAGACCAAACGACCTCCTCCTCTCAAGCAAATTTTTGTGAAGGAGGGAGAGGGTGCTCCAAAGGAGAAGAAGAACAATGTGAAGGGTGGTAATGTCAAAAAGGGCAATGCCACCCCTTCCAACAAAGCCGGCGACTTTAACCCTTCTTATGTGTTGTGTCGTGCTAGTGATGGGCATGTTTATGCTAAATTTGTTGGTTCTCCTTATGAGTACATTGAATGGTCTATTTGGGTTCCTAAGAACCTTGTTACTAACATCAAAGGACCCATTACAAAATGGGTACCTAAAACCAAGCATTGATCTCTTGTAGGTGTTTGCTTCCGGTGGGGGATCATGGTTGCTCGATAGAGGAGCCACAAATCATATGATCGGAAGCAAGGACTTGGTGGTGGACGTGCACAAGATCCCATCTATTCCCACCAACGTCGAGTGGGGTGATACCTCGTCTTCTAAGGTATTGGGTCTTGGCAAGGTTGTCATTTCTCATGATCTCATGATCGAGAGGTCATGCTTGTTGAGTCCCTTGCATACAATCTACTTTCTGTTCGTCAACTTGCACTCATGGGCTTTGCCACATTCTTTGATATTGATACCGTGGCCCTCTTGTGGAGCAAGACTCTTAAAGTAGCCTTTGTTGGGCATGTCGAGAATGGTCTTTATATGATTAACTTTTCGGAGCGACCCACTAAGACCGCGACATGCCTAATGGCTAAAGTTGATGTGGGGTGGCTTTGGCATCGCCGTTTAGCCCACGTCAATATGAGATCTTTGCAAAGTCTTCTCAAGGGGGACCATGTCCGTGGACTAACAAATGTTAGTTTTTCCAAAGATCGTGCTTGTAGTGCTTGTATCGAAGGAAAGCTACATGAGAAGGCTCACCGAGGGAGTCCTGGATTAAGGGGTCCTCAGACAGCCAGACTATATACTTTGGCTGGACTGTTGGACTATGAAGATACAAGATTGAAGACTTCGTCCCGTGTCCGGATGGGACTCTCCTTTGTGTGGAAGGCAAGCTTGGCAATTCGGATATGTAGATCTCCTTCTCTATAACTGACTCTGTGTAACCCTAGCCCCCTCCGGTTTCTATATAAACCGAAGGGTTTAGTCCGTAGGACAACAACAATCATAATCATAGGCTAGCTTCTAGGGTTTAGCCTCTACGATCTCGTGGTAGATCAACTCTTGTAATACTCATATCATCAAGATCAATCAAGTAGGAAGTAGGGTATTACCTCTGTCGAGAGGGCCCGAACCTGGGTAAACATCGTGTCCCCCGCCTCCTGTTACCATTAGCCTTAGACGCATAGTTCGGGACCCCCTACCCGAGATCCGCCGGTTTTGACACCAACATTGGTGCTTTCATTGAGAGTTCCACTGTGACATCCTGATAAGGCTTGATGGCTCACCTTGTTGTCAAGGACAACATCACCTCTGGAGGAACCCTGGATATAGGCCAGACTCTCCGGTTGGGCGGTTTCGTCATGGCCGCCCGTTCGGCTGCCACGCCGACGATGACTTCTCAGGTCATCAAGAACAGCCTCCACGTCAGCTCGGAATTCACCGAGCAGATGGATCCAATGGAGCTCTCCTCCCTGAACGAGCTCTTGGATCGCATCACCGCCCTGGGAGTCGCTACGGACTATGATCAGATCGGGCTTAAACCCGACCAAAGGTAGATTAACTCTCCGCCGGTCACCCATCAGATAGCGGTGGTGGAGGAACAAAACAACGATTCTTCCTCTATTTTGAGGACGAACTATGTCCGGATTCCCGAGCTCTTCGAGCCGGATACCCGTCTATGGGAGGACATGGCCCAGGCTCCGAACTTAGAATCGGGCAATGGGCCACAAATATTGGGCAACATTCTGGAGCCCGAGCTGCTTAGCTCGGGAGCTCCTTTGCCCCTGGGTCTCAGATCGGATCAGGATTTGGACTTAAATCTAACCACCCACCCTGACACAAGTGATCTTTCCCACATTAGACAAGAGCCCCAAGAGACAGTACATCACTTCTGGGCCAGATTCCTCCTTATAATAAGCAAGGTTAAGGACTGTCACAAGGAAGACACAATCTCATTCTTTTGCAAAAATTGCATGGACAAGGGAATTCTCAATGCCATAAGTCGCCGTGACATAGCACACTTCACCGACTTGGCGGCTATAGTACAGAAGTACTGTGCGATGGAAAGCGCCTAGAAAACCAAAACAAAATTCTAGGATCCTCCGGCTCTCACTAAACCCCTCGTCCGAACTAAAAGGGTGCGCTCTCACAAGTCACCCAATCCAATTACAAAGAAGCCAAAGCCCTCTACAGGGCGTGGAACCGTACTGGAGGATGGCTCAACAGGCCATGCAAAATTCACAGCACACCGGGCATCATACCAACACACAGCCTTAGAGCATGTTGGATACTCCGGCAGGTGGCCAAGAGCGGCGAGGACCTTCTCATCAACAATACCGCAAAGCACCATCCCGCAGAGAATAACAATACAGTACTAACAGTCTTCGAGACTTTCGCCTCAAACAATAGGCGCAAGCGAGCACTCCGCAACCTCGCCGAAGTCTGCCACGTTGCAGCAATAAATCCGTGGAACGACACGGCCATAACCTTCAATGCCAGTGACGAACCTCAATTCCAAACAGTCCGAGTACCAGCCGCTTTGGTCCTCAGTCCAATTGTGGATGGCTTCCGGCTTACTAAAGTGCTCATGGACGGCGGCAGCGGATTAAACCTCATCTATGAGGAAACTCTTAACAAAATGGAAATAGATAAGAGCCGCATTGAGCAAAGCAGCACGACCTTCAGAGGAATCATCCCTAGTCGGGAGGCACGATGCACGGGAAAAATTGCACTGGATGTAGTATTCGTCACGCCGAAGAATTATAGGTCTGAAGAAATCACATTCCAAGTGGCCCCGTTTAGAAGTGGATACCACGCCCTTTTAGGGCGGGATACATTCACAAGCTTCCAAGCTATACCCCATTACGGGTACATGAAGCTCAAGATGCCTGGGCCCAATGGAATCATCACTCTAGCCAGTGATCCGGACATAGCACTCCGCGCCGAAAATAAAACCGCCGCACTAGCCCTGGAGGCATTATACGAAGCCCTCGCGGCCGAAGAGTTAATTACGCTGCGCTCCATAGTGGATAGGGATGACGTGATACTCGACAAACGACCCAAGTCCACCTCTTTTAAACCAGCAGACGAAATAGTCAAATTCCAGGTCCACCCAACGGACCCTACAAAAATAGCGTCAATTGGGACACAGCTAAACCCCACAATAGACACTGCACTACGAGAGTTCTTGCACGAAAACTGAGACATCTTCGCCTGGCATCCTTCAGACATGCCAGGTATCCCACATAGGTTGGCCGAGCATAGCCTAAACATACTAAAGGGATACAAGCCGGTCAAGCAGACTCTTCGGCGCTTTTCAGAACCCAAGCGACAAGCCATGGGAGAAGAGCTAGCCAAACTACTCGAGGACGGATTCATCAGAGAAATAAAACATCCCGACTGGCTAGCAAACCTGGTGATGGTACCAAAGAAGGACAAATCATGGCGCCTATGCGTCGATTTCAAGGACCTCAATAAGGCCTGCCCCAAGGATCCCTTCCCCCTCCCCCGCATCGATCAAATCATCGACGCTACCGCAGGACACGACTCATTGTGTTTCCTCGACGCATACTCTGGATACCTTCAAATCAAGATGGCGGAGTCCGATCAAGCCACAACGGCATTTATCACTCCATATGGCCCCTTCTGTTTTAACACCATGCCTTTCAGGCTCAAAAACACTGGTGCAACCTATCAACACATGATTCAGACATGCCTGGAAACACAGATCGGCAAAACCGTGGAGGCATATGTAGACGATGTGGTCATCAAAACCAGACACGTTGAATCTTTAATAGACGACTTGAGGCTTACGTTCGATAATCTCTGAACATACGACATCAAGCTCAACCCGGAAAAATGCGTTTTCGGCGTACCTGCCGGAAAACTCTTGGGCTTTATCATTTCCAATAGAGGAATCGAAGCAAACCCGGCTAAAATCCGAGCTTTGTCATAGTTGGCTACCCCAACAGACCTCAAGCAAATCTAGAAATTAACTGGATGCATGGCCGCCTTAAGCCACTTTATCTCCCGATTAGGAGAAAAGGCACTACCTCTTTATCGCCTTCTCCAACACGTCGAACACTTCGAGTGGACGGATGCGGCTACGGCCAGACTGGAGGAAATAAAATCCCTCTTGGCCACCAATCCAATCCTGGCCGCGCCAAATGTCGGTGAACCCATGCTGCTATATATAGCTGCAACACACCAGGTTGTAAGCGCATTGCTCGTCGTCGAACGGGAGACATATGGACATAAGTTCCCGCTTCAAAAGCCGGTATACTATGTATCAACTATCCTCACTCCATGCAAGTCACGGTACCCACATTATCAAAAGATAGCATACGCGGTCTTCATGGCGTCCCGAAAACTATGACACTACTTTCAAGAGTGTTCAATCACGGTGGCCTCCGAAGTACCACTCAATGACATAATAAATAACCATGATGCCCCGGGCCGGATGATACGTCTCTGCCGTATCTATAATTTTTGATTGTTCCATGCCAATATTATTCAACTTTCATATACTTTTGGTAACTTTTTATACTATTTTTTTGGACTAACATATTGATCCAGTGCCCAGTGCTAGTTCCTGTTTGTTGCATGTTTTATGTTTCGCAGAAACCCAATATCAAACGGAGTCCAAACGGGATAAAAATGTACGGAGAATTATTTTGGAATATTTGTGATTTTTGGGAAGTAAAATCAACGCGAGACGGTGCCCGAGGGAGCCAGGAGATAGGGGGCGCGCCCCTGGGAGGCAGGCGCGCCCTGGACTCTCCTGGGCCCCCTGTAAGGTGGTTGGCGCTCTTCTTTTTCCGCACGAAAGCTAATTTTATGAGAAAGATCTGGGCGAAAGATTCACCCCAATCGGAGTTACGGATCTCCGGATATTAAAGAAACGGTGAAGGGGTAGAACCTGAGAACGCAGAAACAGAGAGATAGATCCAGTCTCGGAGGGGCTCTTGTTGGGGAACGTAGTAATTTCAAAAAAATTCCTACGCACACGCAAGATCATGGTGATGATATAGCAACGAGAGGGGAGAGTGTTCGTCCACGTACCCTCGTAGACCGTAAGCGGAAGCGTTAGCACAACGCGGTTGATGTAGTCGTACGTCTTCACAATCCGACCGATCCAACCACCAAACGTACGGGGCCTCCGAGTTCAGCACACGTTTAGCTCGATGACGATCTCCGGCCCTCCGATCCAGCAAAGGCTCCGGAGATGAGTTCCGTCAGCACGACGGCGTGGTAACGATGATGATGTTCTACCGGCGCAGGGCTTCTCCTAAACTCCGCGACGATATGACCGAGGTGGAATATGGTGGAAGGGGGCACCGCACGCGGCTAAGGAACGATCCGTAGATCAACTTGTGCCTTTGGGGTGCCCCCCACCCCCGCCCCCGTATATAAAGGAGCCAGGGGGGAGGAGGCGGCCGGCCTAGAGGGCGCGCCAAGGGGGGGAGTCCTACTCCCACCGGGTGTAGGACTCCCTCTTTCCAAGTAGGAGTAGGAGAAGGGGGGAAAGAGGAGGAAGAGGGAAAGGAAAGGGGGGCGCCGCCCCCCTTCCCTTGTCCTATTCGGACTAGGAGGGGGAGGGCCGCGCGGCCCCCTCCTGGCTCCTTCCCTCTTCTCCCTCGTGGCCCATGTAGGCCCATTAACCCCCCGGGGGTAACCTCCCGGTACTCCGGTAAAATGCCGATTTCACCCGGAACTATTCCGATGTCCAAACATAGGCTTCCAATATATCAATCTTTATGTCTCGACCATTCCGAGACTCCTCGTCATGTCCATGATCACATCCGGGACTCCGAACAAACTTCGGTACATCAAAACTTATAAACTCATAATAAAACTGTCATCGAAACGTTAAGCGTGCAGACCCTACGGGTTCGAGAACTATGTAGACATGACCTAAAACCATTCTCGGTCAATAAACAATAGCGGGACCTGGATGCCCATATTGGTTCCTACAAATTCTACGAAGATCTTTATCGGTCAAACTGCATAACAACATACGTTGTTCCCTTTGTCATCGGTATGTTACTTGCCCGAGATTTGATCGTCGGTATCCAATACCTAGTTCAATCTCGCACGCAAGTCTCTTTACTCGCTCAGAATACGTCATCTCATAACTAACTCATTAGTTATAATGCTTGCAAGGCTTAAGTGATGAGTATTACCGAGAGGGCCCAGAGATACCTCTCCAACAATCGGAGTGACAAAACCTAATCTCGAAATACGCCAACTCAACATGTACCGTCGGAGACACCTGTAGTACTCCTTTATAATCACCCAGTTACGTTGTGACGTTTGGTAGTACCCAAAGTGTTCCTCCGGTAAACGGGAGTTGCATAATTCTCATAGTTACAGGAACATGTATAAGTCATGAAGAAAGCAATAGCAGAATACTAAACGATCATGTGCTAAGCTAACGGGATGCGTCATGTCAATCACATCATTCTCCTAATGATGTGATCCCATTAATCAAATGACAACACATGTCTATGGTTTAGGAAACATAACCATCTTTGATTAATGAGTTAGTCAAGTAGAGGCATACTAGTGACTATATGTTTGTCTATGTATTCACACATGTATCATGTTTCCGGTTAATACAATTCTAGCATGAATAATAAACATTTATCATGATATGAGGAAATAAATAATAACTTTATTATTGCCTCTAGGGAATATTTCCTTCAGCTCTCGCCCCTCCCACGCCATGGGAGCCAAGGACCAGAGGGGAAACCCTTCTCCCATCTAGGGAGGAGGTCAAGGAAGAAGAATAACAAGGGGGGCTCTCTCCCCCTTGCTTCCGGTGGCTCCGGAACGCCGCCGGGGCCATCATCATCACCGCGATCTTCACCAACACCTCCGCCATCTTCACCAACATCTCCATCACCTTGCCCCATCTATATTCAGCGGTCCACTCTCCCGCAACCCGCTGTACCCTCTACTTGAACATGGTGCTTTATGCTTCATATTATTATCCAATGATGTGTTGCCATCCTAGATGTTTGAGTAGATTTTCATTGTCCTATCGGTGATTGATGAATTGCTATGATTGGTTTGAGTTGCATGTTTTATTATTGGTGCTGTCCTATTGTGCCCTCCGTGTCGTGCAAGCGTGAGGGATTCCCGCTGTAGGGTTTGCAATATGTTTATGATTTGCTTATGGTGGGTGGCCTGAGTGACAGAAGCACAAACCCGAGTAAGTAGGTTGTTTGCGTATGGGATAAAGGGGACTTGATACTTTAATGCTATGGTTGGGTTTTACCTTAATGAACGTTAGTAGTTGCGGACTGCTTGCTAATAGTTCCAATCATAAGTGCATATGATCCAAGTAGAGAAAGTATGTTAGCTTATGCCTCTCCCTCAAATAAAATTGCAATAGTGATTACCAGTCTAGTAATGTAGTCAATTGCTTAGGGACAATTTCAGAACTCCAACCACCACTTTTCCACACTCGTTATATTTACTTTATTGCATCTTTATCTAAACAGCCCCTAGTTCATATTTACGTGCTCCTTATTATCTTCCAAACCTATCCTACAACACCTACAAAGTACTTCTAGTTTCATACTTGTCCTAGGTAAAGCGAACGTCAAGCGTGCGTAGAGTCGTATCAGTGGCCGATAGGACTTGAGAGAGTATTTGTTCTACCTTTATCTCCTTGTTAGGTTCGACACTCTTACTTATCGAAAGAGGCTACAACTATCCCGTATACTTGCGGGTCATCAAGACCTTTTTCTGGCGCCGTTGCCGGGGAGTCATAGCGTGGGCTGAATATTCTCGTGTGTGCTTGTTTGCTTTATCACTAAGTAATTTTTATTTGCTGTTCTTAGTTGTTTTCTATCTTTAGCTATGGGTAGGAAACGCAAAATACCAAAAAAATTAGTTGTACCTACTGAACCAATGGTTGAAGAACCACTCAAAATCTATCACACTCCTGAAGCTTTTTACTTGGATCATCTTCGATCCCTTTGTGCTCATGCAGAAACCCCCACTAGTTTAGTTGAGGGCAAATCTTTAGATGAGCATGCTTGTTTTGTGCGACATCGTATATCTGAAAAAGGGAAACTATTATGGGATCAAATTCAACGTTTGCAATGCTATGCTTGGAATTTATGTGAAATATATGAGTTTACTTGTTGTTCTGAAGACCCTAAGAAACACCTACCCTATCAATGCTTGTTTAGTGATAATGGAATCATATCTTCATATGCTAAGGGTGATTACAATTACTATGATGTTCAACAAATTGAAGACTTTGTTGCTTTTAAAGGTGCTTATGAGATTGCCTCTTTGATTGAAAAGTATGATGCTACTCTTTACAAATCTGAAAATTTTGCCATATTTCAATATTGTTATGATAATTATGCTTATAATGCCTATGTTAAACCATATATTGAGGACTTCTCCGCTGTCCAAGAAGAGACTAATATTTTGCAGGAAGCTATGGAAGAAGAAATTGATGAAACTGTGAGCTCATTGGATGAAAAAGATGATGAGGAGAGCGAAGAACAAAAGGAGGAAGAGCGGATTGATCACCCGTGCCCACCTTCTAATGAGAGTAACTCTTCAACTCATACATTGTTTAATCCCCCTTCGTGCTTACCGAAGGATGATTGTTGTGATGATTGCTATGATCCCGTTGATTCTCTTGAAATATCCCTTTTTGATGATGTTTGTTATGCTTGTGGCCAAGATGCCAATATGAATTATGCTTATGGAGATGAACTTGCTATAGTTCCTAATGTTAAACATGAAATTGTTGCTATTGCACCCACGCATGATAGTCCTATTATCTTTTTGAATTCTCCAAACTACACTATATCGGAGAAGTTTGTGCTTATTAAGGATTATATTGATGGGTTGCGTTTTACTACTTTACATGATGATTTTAATAGATATAATATGCATGTGCTTGCTGATCCTACTTGCAATTATTATGAGAGAGGAACTACATCTCCGCCTCTTTATGTTTCCAACACGATAGAATTGCAAGAAACTGCTTATACTATGCATTGGCCTTTACTTGGTGTGCATGAATTGTTCTTTTATGACATGCCGATGCATAGGAAGAGAGTTAGACTTCGTTGTTGCATGATATATGTTACTTTGTGCTCACTACTAAATTACAAATCATTGTTAATTAAAATTGGCTTTGATATACCTTGGTATCCGGGTGGATTCATTACTTGAGCACCAGATGCCTAGCTTAATGGCTTTAAAGAAAGCGCTGCCAGGGAGACAACCCGGAAGTTTTAGAGAGTCATTTATTTCTGTTGAGTGCTTTCATATAGTTCAAAAACAGAAAAAATAAAGAGGGGAACCTAAAAACTTTTCAAAAAGGAAAGTGAAAGTGAGAAAGACAAGCATTGTTGAAGTGGGAGAGCTCCTTGAACTTTGTTCATGCTCACGGAAACTTTGTGAATCTTAATTACAGAAACTTTTCATCAAAAATAATTATCCCCTTGTATAATTCCATTGTATTATAAAAATAATGTGCCAAGGTTTGCCTTTAGGATGTTTACAATGCTTGTTGGTGTGTACGGTGCAGGACAGAAACTTTGTCTGTAGTGCGCGATTTTACATTTTTAGTTGGAACGTCAATTGGTTCTGATTCCTTTTGCACTGTCTTGATGTACAAATTGTTTGTTTTTCCTAATTTTGGTAGAATTTTTGGGGTACCATAAGTATGGTGAATGTTCAGATTTCTACAGACTGTTCTATTTTTGACAGATTCTGTTTTTGATGCATAGTTTGCTTGTTTTTATGAAACTATCAATTTCTATCAGTGCATTAAGCCATGGAATAGCTATATTACAGTAGAAACAATGCAAAAACAAGATATGAATTGGTTTACTACAGTACTTAGAGTAGTGATTTGCTTTATTATACTAACGGTCTTACCGAGTTTTCTGTTGAAGTTTTGTGTCGATGAAGTGTCTAACCGAGGAGGTCTCGATATGAGGAAAAGGAAGAGAGGCAAGAGCTCAAGCTTGGGGATGCCCGAGGCACCCCAAGTGAATATTCAAGGAGACTCAAACGTCTAAGCTTGGGGTGCCCCAGAAGGCATCCCCTCTTTCTTCAACAAGTATCGGTATGTTTTTGGATTCGTTTCGTTCATGCATTATGTGCAAGTCTTGGAGCGTCTTTTGAATTTAGTTTTCATTTTCTTTAATGCACCATGCTGGTATGAGATAGTCCTTGGTTGATTCATAGAATTCTCATTGCACTTCACTTAAATCTTTTGAGTATGGCTTTATAGAATGCTTCATGTGCTTCACTTATATCATTTGAAGTTTGGATTGCCTGTTTCTCTTCTCATAGAAAACCGCCATTTGTAGAATGCTCTTTTGCTTCACTTATAGTTGTTAGAGCGTGGGCATATCTTTTGTATAAAGAATTAAACTCTATTGCTTCACTTATATCTATTTAGAGATATGACAGGGATTGGTCATTCACATGGTTAGTCATAAAATTTTACATAAAACTTGTAGATCGCTGAATATGATATGCTTGATTCCTTGCAATAGTTTTGCGATATAAAGGTGGTGATATTAGAGTCATGCTAGTGGGTGGTTGTGGATTGTAGAGACACTTGTGTTGAGGTTTGCAAGTCCTGTATCATGCACGTATGGTAACCGTTGTGTGACAAATTTGAAGCATGGGGTGTTTCTTTGATTGTCTTCCTTATGAGTGGCGGTCGGGGACGAGCGATGGTCTTTTACTACCAATATATCCCCCTAGGGGCATGCGTAGTAGTACTTTGCTTTGAGGGCTAATAAACTTTTGCAACAAGTATATGAATTCTTTATGACTAATGTGAGTCCATGGATTATACGCACTTTTACCTTTCCATCATTGCTAGCCTCTTCAGTAACGTGCATTGCCCTTTCTCACCTCGAGAGTTGGTGCAAACTTCGCCGGTGCATCCAAACCCCGTGATATGATACGCTCTATCACACATAAGCCTCATTATATCTTCCTCAAAACAGCCACCATACCTACCTATTATGGCATTTCCATAGCCATTTCGAGATATATTGCCATGCAACTTCCATCATCATGATATACATGACTTGAGCATTTATTGTCATATTGCTTTGCATGATCGTAAGATAGCTAGCATGATGTTTTCATGGCTTGTCTGTTTTTTGATGTCATTGCTACGCTAGATCATTGCACATCCCGGTACACCGCCAGAAGCATTCATATAGAGTCATATCTTTGTTCCAGTATCGAGTTGTAATATCAAGTTGTAAGTAAATAAAAGTGTGATGATCATCATTATAGAGCATTGCCCCATGAACAAAAAGAAGGAAAAAAAAAGAAAAAAAGAAAAAAAAAAGGGGGCCAAAGAAGCCCACCGAAAAAAGGAAAAAAAGAAAGAAAAAAAAAAAGAAGGAAAAGAACAGGGGCAATGTTACTATCCTTTTTCCACACTTGTGCTTCAAAGTAGCACCATGTTCTTCATATAGAGAGTCTCTTATGTTGTCACTTTCATATACTAGTGGGAATTTTTCATTATAGAACTTGGCTTGTATATTCCAACGATGGGCTTCCTCAAATGCCCTAGGTCTTCGTGAGCAAGCAAGTTGGATGCACACCCACTAGTTTCTTTTGTTGAGCTTTCATACATTTATAGCTCTAGTGCATTCGTGGCATAGCAATCCCTACTCCTCGCATTGACATCAATTGATGGGCATCTCCATAGCCCGTTGATTAGCTGCGTCGATGTGAGACTTTCTCCTTTTTTGTCTTCTCCACATAACCTCCATCATTATATTCTATTCCACCCACAGTGCTATATCCATGGCTTGCGCTCATGTATTGCGTGAGGGTTGAAAAAGCTGAAGCGCGTTAAAAAATATGAACCAATTGCTCGGCTTGTCATCGGGGTTGTGCATGATAGGGGCATTTTGTATGATGAAAATGAAGCATGGCCAAACTATATGATTTGTACGGATAAGCTTGCTTTGGCCTTGTTGTTTTGAAAAGACATGATTGCTTTATTGGTACGCTCGAAGTATTATTGTTTTTATGTCAAATGATAGACTATTGCCTTGAATCACTCGTATCTTAATATTCATGCCATGATTAGACATATGATCAAGATTATGCTAGGTAGCATTCCACATCAAAAATTATCTTTTTTATCATTTACCTACTCGAGGACGAGCAGGAATTAAGCTTGGGGATGCTGATATGTCTCCGCCGTATCTATAATTTTTGACTGTTCCATGCCAATATTATTCAACTTTCATATAATTTTGGCAACTTTTTATACTATTTTTGGACTAACATAATGATCTAGTGCCCAGTGCCAGCTCCCGTAAGGCGGTTGATGCTCTTCTTTTTCTGCAAGAAAGATAATTTTATGAGAAAGATCTGGGCGAAAGATTCACCCCAATCGGTGTTAGGGATCTCCGAATATTAAAGAAACGGTGAAGGGGTAGAATCTGAGAACGCAGAAACAGAGAGATAGATCCAATCTCGGAGGGGCTCTCGCCCCTCCCACGCCATGGGAGCCAAGGACCAGAGGGGAAACCCTTCTCCCATCTAGGGAGGAGGTCAAGGAAGAAGAATAAGAAGGGGGGCTCTCTCCCCCTTGCTTCCGATGGCGCCGGAACGCCGCAGGGGGCCATCATCATCACCGCGATCTTCACCAACACCTCCGCCATCTTCACCAACATCTCCATCACCTTCCCCCATCTATATTCAGCGGTCCACTCTCCCGCAACCCGCTGTACCCTCTACTTGAACATGGTGCTTTATGCTTCATATTATTATCCAATGATGTGTTGCTATCCTAGATGTTTGAGTAGATTTTCATTGTCCTATCGGTGATTGATGAATTGCTATGATTGGTTTGAGTTGCATGTTTTATTATTGGTGCTGTCCTATTGTGCCTTCCGTGTCGCACAAGCGTGAGGGATTCCCGCTGTAGGGTTTGCAATATGTTTATGATTTGCTTATGGTGGGTGGCGTGAGTGACACAAGCACAAACCCGAGTAAGTAGGTTGTTTGTGTATGGGATAAAGGGGACTTGATACTTTAATGCTATGGTTGGGTTTTGCCTTAATGAACATTAGTAGTTGCGGACTGCTTGCTAATAGTTCCAATCATAAGTGCATATGATCCTAGTAGAGAAAGTATGCTAGCTTATGCCTCTCCCTCAAATAAAATTGCAATAGTGATTACCAGTCTAGTAATGTAGTCAATTGCTTAGGGACAATTTCACAACTCCTACCACCACTTTTCCACACTCGTTATATTTACTTCATTGCATCTTTATCTAAACAGCCCCTAGTTTATATTTACGTGCTCTTTATTATCTGCCAAACCTATCCTACAACACCTACAAAGTACTTCTAGTTTCATACTTGTTCTAGGTAAAGCGAACGTCAAGCATGCATAGAGTTGTATCAGTGGCCGATAGGACTTGAGAGAGTATTTGTTCTACCTTTAGATCCTCGTTGGGTTCGACACTCTTACTTATTGAAAGAGGCTACAACTATCCCGTATACTTGTGGGTCAGCACCGGATTGCTAAATGGGCTATCGAGCTCCTCCCGATCAACATAACATACAAACTATGGCGAGCCATTAAGTCGCAAGTACTGGCTAACTTCGTCGCCGAATGGACAGAAGCCGAACTCCCCAAAGAGTACAGCACGTACTCCAATTGGATCATGCACTTGGACGGCTCTAACATGCAAGCTGGTCTAGGGGCAGGCGTTGTCCTGACATCCCCCACCGGAGATACAGTCCAATACGTACTCCAAATACTACACACAGATTCCAACAATGCAGCCGAATATGAGGCCCTATTGCATGGTCTTCGAATGGCAGTCTCCATGGGCATTCAACGCCTAGAAGTGCGTCGGGATTCAAACCTCGCAATATCTCAAATAAATGGAGACTTTGATGCCAAGGACCCGAAAATGGCGGCCTACCGCAATGCCGTCCTCAAAATGTCAGCTCGGTTTGAGGGGCTCGAATTCCACCATGTGGTCCGAGAAAATAACCAAGCGGCGGATATTCTCGCCTGTATCGACACTAAACGCGACCCAGTCCCACCTAATATCTTTTGGAAAGGCTATTCAAGCCATCCGTAGTGTGGGAAGGAGAGACCGGCAATACCAGTCCGGATCCGCACACAAACCCAGATCCCGAACACTCTGACGTAATCGGAGGCTCCGCCACCGAAATAACACCTTCGGCCCATGCAATTATGGTTGTCATCTCCCCGTGGACAGAACCCTTCTTGGCCTACTTAAATAGGCAAGAACTCCCTGAGGACCAAAATGAGGCACGTTGCATTGTGCGGAGCTCTAAAGCCTACAAAGTCCATGAGGGAGAGCTTTATAAAAAAACACGACTGGAGTGCTCCAAAGGTGCATCTCCAAAGAGGAAGGGCGGCAGCTCTTGGCCAAAATTCATGCCGGACTCGGCGGCCACCATGCCACAGCCCGGGCGCTCATAAGCAAGGCCTTCCGTACAGGTTTCTACTAGCCAATAGCACAGGCAGACGCACAGGACCTTGTCCAACATTGTGTTGGTTGCCAGCTTTTTGCAAATCAAAGCCATATGCCACCTACCGCTCTCCAAACAATCCCCATAACTTGGCCCTTTGCGGTCGGGGGGCTCGATATGGTTGGACCGCTTAAAGGAGGAAGCCATAAGAAGAAATACTTGTTGGTCATGGTCGATAAATTCACCAAATGGATAGAAGCCAAACCAGTTAAAACGGCCGAGTCCGGACCAGTGATAGACTTCATATCTGGGGTCGTACAGCGTTACGGTGTCCCCCACAGCATCATCACCGATAATGGCTCAAACTTCATAGCCGACGAGGTGAAAACTTGTTGCAGCAAAATGGGCATAAAACTTGATTACGGCTCCGTCTATCACCCCCAAACAAACGGTCAAGTCGAACAAGCAAAAGGTCTTATTATGAGCGGCATTAAACCCAGACTAGTGCGATCCTTGAAGGAATCAGATACGCACTAGGTCGAGGAGCTCAATTCCGTACTATGGGGCTACGGACCACGCCAAATCGCACAACGGGATACACACCATTTTGTATGGTATACGGCGCAGAGGCAGTGCTACCCTGCGATATCATCCATGACTCACCTAGAGTGCGCATGTACGAAGAGAGAGAAGCCGAGCTGGATCGGCATGACAACTTAGATGCCCTGGAGGAGGAGCGTGATGTTGCAAAGGCCCGTTCCGCATTCTATTAATAGCAGGTTCGAAGGTATCAAAGCAGAGAAGTACGGGCCAAAACTTATAACATTGGCGAGCTCGTTCTACGCCTACCAGAGAAGAAAAAGGACAATCTCAAGCCCAAGTTGGAGGGTCCCTTCATCATCGATAAAGTTCTCACTGGGGGAGCGATGCATCAGATAATCGACTCGAGCCGAACCCATGGAATGCGGCCAGACTCCGAAGATTCTACGCCTAGTGTCGAACTCTGTGTTCGTCTCCTTACCTCCGCCTTCCTTTTTAAGTTATATCCTCTCTCTTTTTCTTTTTTTATATAGCCTTAAAAACTTCGAGTCTGCTTCGACCGCACACTCCCGCCGCGCTATGCGTGCTCAATATACCTGGGGGCTTCTTATACATAACCTTAATATAGTTATCTTCTGGGCTTTATGCCCACCACATATGCGTCATTTCTCCATATGTGCATTTTTTCACCACTATATGCATCGATATGACTTAAGTTTTGGCCAAGTTGGGTTGCCTGTCTCTTGTGTTTATACCGTACGTTCTCGTTAATTCGGCTAGGGCATAAGGGGAGAACCTCTGCGATTGTTACTGCCGGGTCAGCCGGATGTGTACCTCAGACTGGGTGAAGCCAAAAGCTAGCGTTCTTAAGGGAATATTCGTTCGGTGAACAAAAGATGTCTTTTACTTATTGCAAAACATGCCCCCATATGCTTATATCCTGTGTCATTTTTCATAGTTCGGACATGCACTTCAATGCATGCACGCCCAGGGAAAGGAACCCTTAACGGAACTATTCTCCCTGGAAGATGTTTCTTACTACCCATGTAATATAACATAGCTAGTTGGGTACTTGTCTGTTCAAGCACTTATGGCCCCTACGGCTGGTTTCCACGCGTGCCCCGGTTTTCACATAACTGAGCGGGTATTTGGATACACTCCGGACTGTCGGGTCCAGAGGTTGAAGCGAAAAGGTCTGCCAAGACAAATGATTTACAATCCGGCTAGGGACAAAATATGTCCTTTGAAGTACAAAGTCACTTAGACTGACTAAATTCTTCGTCTATACCATCCAACAGGTTGTCTAACCTACAATCATGTTTGGAATACTTAGCGGCTAATGCTACTTGGTCATATACCAGACTTACAGGGATCTCTTTCCCATCTGATCCTACAGGTCCGACCTCGGCCATGTGGTTCGGGTCAGCCTTGGTGTATGGCGTCTTCACCATGGCCCAGGCCTCCCTTGCACCTTATCGGCAAGCCGATATCTTCCATAATCGGAAGCGCCGCCGCGCTCCCTTGAGAATCTCTACAAGCTCCCCCATGCCTCCTGGCAGGGAGGCAGATGGCCACAAGGCCTGGGCAATGCCCTGCATCACCTGTCGAACTTGTTCGTGCGGTTGAGAGCTCCTCTGAAAGATCGCTGCAGATCCGGGCATCTCCTCTTCGGGACGACCTGTCAACATACCTACAGATATAATTCTGTTAGCCCGCTTCTTCGCCGAACTTTATAGTGGTTCATTAGTGCACTTACTAAAAATGCCGCGTCGAAGCCTCTTATTCTCCTTGACGGAGTCAGCAAGCTGGGCCCGAACATCCTTTAATTCGACGTCCAGTCGGGTGTTCGCGTCCTGGAGATTATTTTTCTCCCGTATAACCTTTGTAAGCACACGCTCGCCAGCCTTCAGCTGTCGTTGAGCATCCTCTGGTACGATCTCCGGATTGCCTTCTGGGATTGTCTGCAGAATCTATTGTTAGATTTGCATTCATGCCAAATACTAACTGGTACATGCCTTTACATTATTTTTGATCAAAACAAGTATTACCAGATGGGGCCTTCGTGGACTCCTCCATTCCGACAATTGTGGCCCGCAGTTGGGCTTTGCACTCCTCCAGCTCTTTAGACAGCTGGGTATTCTTCTCTATCAGAACATATGCACACGAGAATCCTTAAATTAGTTGTGCCAACTGTTTCAAGTCTCAGGGGCTACTGATATACATACTTATAAAATTTTCTTACTCGTATATCCTTTACGTACTGGTCCGTGGCTCTGGCGAGGCCATCTTGAGCAGCCCGGATGTACGCTTCCCCTAAGTTGAAGGCATTGAATGCCTCTTCAGAGAAATTAGGGTCGCCTAGTGTGGCCCGTCGGCGCCTATGATTCATGGCGCTCTCCACTTTGGAGTTTGTAGTGGAGAATCTGTCCGCATCCTCTGTAGGAGGATCGTCCGGTGTTGTCCCCGCGTTGACCTCCGCCCTTGAGTCCGGCCTCGGAGTCCGGCTGGTGGAGGCGTGGTCGGCAGGCTCTCCGGATATAGTCCGGGGAGCGCTTTTTCTGCCAGGAGACAACAGACATTGTTATGTTCTAACGATGATAATTACATGGCAGGGTTTTAAACATACCTTTGCAACGGCGTCTCGGTCCTGACCGCCTTTCTTTTAAGCCTACCCCGCTTCGGTGCCCCTTGTTGAAGAGTCACCGCGGGTTCGGCATGGCGTCCCGATGGCTTTCCCTGTAAAACGCAATACATGTGCGGTGTGTAAGGCGCAAAGAGGGAATCATTTTTGGAAGTTGGGACTCCGGCTTTACTTACATGTGATACAGGGAGTAGGCCAAGATAATCAGCAATGATGGCCACCAAAAATGTCCTGTCGACGAGCTCCACAAATGTGTCCGGATCTTCTTTGAGTCTGGGGTCGAGGTGTCAGGACCCTGACTCAATGCCACACCGATCTAGCATGTAACACCTCATATCACTTTGCAGCCTCACGCACGGTATTCCCACGGGTGTCACCTTACCAGGCCCAGGACCGTTTGCGCCTTTTGGCACACGTATATGATAGTGTCGCTAGCATCCATATGACAAGGAGCCCGGGCTAACATGGCTAGTCGTGAACCCAAAGTGGCAATAACTTATAGGGACAGGCATACATGACCCATCAATGAACGTGTCGGTCATCAGCGAGTGAATCCGGGTTGTAGCAGCTGGGCTAGCAGGACTCCGGTAAACCGGGCTGTAGCAGGCTAACAAGACTCCGGTAGACACCGCGTGACATTTCCCCAAAGGGACAGACACAGGAACGAAGAAGGACACATGCCGGCCAACCTAAGTGTTCCGGAGCAGTAGCTGAAGGAAATATGCCCTAGAGGCAATAATAAAGCTATTATTTATTTCCTTATTTCATGATAAATGTTTATCATTCATGCTAGAATTGTATTAATCGGAAACATGATACATGTGTGAATGCATAGACAAAACAACATGTCACTAGTATGCCTCTACTAGACTAGCTTGTTAATCAAAGATGGTTATGTTTCCTGACCATGAACAAGGAGTTGTTATTTGATTAACAAGGTCACATCATTAGTAGAATGATCTGATTGACATGACCCATTCCCTTAGCTTAGCACACGATCGCTTAGTATGTTGCTACTGCTTTTATCCATGACTTATACATGTTCCTGTAACTATGAGATTATGCAACTCCGCCATACGGAGGAACACTTTGGTGCTACCAAACGCCACAACGTAATCGGGTGATTATAAAGGAGTACTACAGGTGTCTCCAAAGGCAGATGTTGGGTTGGCGATTTCGAGATTAGGTTTTGTCACTCCGATTGTCGGAGAGGTATCTCTGGCCCTCTCGGTAATGCACATCATCAAGCCTTGCAAGCACTACAACTAATGAGTTAGTTGTGAGATGATGTATTACGGAACGAGTAAAGAGACTTGCGGTAACGAGATTGAACTAGGTATTGATACCGACGATCGAATCTCGGGCAAGTAACATACCGATGACAAAGGAACAACGATGTTGTTATGCGGTCTGACCGATAAAGATCTTCGTAGAATATGTAGGAACCAATATGGGCATCCAGGTCCCGCTATTGGTTATTGACCGAGAATAGTTCTAGGTCATGTCTACATTGTTCTCGAACCGTAGGGTCCGCACGCTTAAGGTTTCGATGATGCTTTATTATGAGTTTATGAGTTTTGATGTACCGAAGGAGTTCGAGTCCCGGATGAGATCGGGGACATGACGAGGAGTCTCGAAATGGTCGAGACGTAAAGATCGATATATTGGACGACTATATTCGAGTTCGGAAAGGTTCCGAGTCATTCGGTATTTTTCGAGTACCGGAGAGTTACGGAATTCGCCGGGAGTATATGGGCCTTATTGGGCCATACGGGAATAAGGAAAGAGGCCAAAGGAAGAAGGCGCAGCCCCCTCTAGTCCGAATTGGACAAGGGTGCAGCCCCTTTCCTTCCTCCTCTCCCCTCTTTCCCTTCTCCTACTCCAACAAGGAAGGAGGGAGTCCTACTCCGGTGGGAGTAGGACACCCCTTGGCGCCTCTCCTATGCCGGCCGCACCTCCCCTTGCTCCTTTATATACGGGGCAGGGGGCACCTCTAGACACACAAGAGACACAAGTTTGATCTACGGATCGTTCCTTAGCCGTGTGCGGTGCCCCTTCCACCATATTCCACCTCGGTCATACCGTCAGCAAGCTTAGGCGAAGCCTCGCGCCGTGAAACATCAAGATCGTCACCACGCCGTCGTCTTGACGAACTCTCCTCGACACTCGGCTGGATCGAGTACGAGGGACGCCATCGAGCTGTACGTGTGTCAAGAACTCGGGGCGCCGAGTAACGGCGCGGGATCGGTCGGATCGCGAGGAGAACGTCGACTACTTCCTCTACGCCAGATCGCTTCCGCCGGGTCTACAAGGGTATGTAGACAACACTCTCCCTCTCGCTGCTATTCATCACCATGATCTTGCGTGTGCGGGAAATTTTTGAAATTACTACGCTCCCCAACAGGGTATCGAGCCTAGGTTTTTATGGTTTGATGTTTTGCACGAGTAGAACACAAGTGAGTTGTGGGCGATACAAGTCATACTACCTACCAAAGATGTCATACTTTGGTTCAGCGGTATTGTGAGATGAAGCGCCCGGACCGACATTACGCCAGACGCTTACGCGAGACTGGTTTCACCGCCACGAGCACTCGCTGCTTAAAGGTGACCGGCGGGTGTCTGTCTCTCTCACTTTAGTTGAACTGAGTGTGGCTACGCCGGTCCTTGAGAAGGTTAAAACGAGTCTATTTGACGAAGTATCGCTGTGGTTTTGATGCGTAGGTGAGACTGGTTCTTGCTTAAGCCCGTAGCAGCCACGTAAAATTTGCAACAACAAAGTAGAGGACGCCTAACTTGTTTTTGCAGGGCATGTTGTGATGTGATATGGTCAAGACGTGATGTTATATTTTATTGTATGAGATGATCATGTTTTGTAACCGGTTATCGGCAATCGGCAGGAGCCATATGGTTGTCGCTTATTGTATGAAATGCATCGCTTCGTAATGCTTTACTTTATCACTAAGCGGTAGCGATAGTCGAGAAGCATAAGTTTGGCGAGACGACAACGATGCTACGATGGAGATCAAGGTGTCGCTACGGTGACGATGGTGATCATGGTGGTGCTGCAGAGATGGAGATCATGAAGCACAAGATGATGATGACCATATCATATCACTTATATTGATTTGCATGTGATGTTTATCTTTTATGCATCTTATCTTGCTTTGATTGACGGTAGCATTATAAGATGATCTCTCACTAAATTATCAAGAAGTGTTCTCCCGAGTATGCACCGCTGCCAAAGTTCGTCGTGCCTGCACACCACGTGATGATCGGGTGTGATAAGCTCTACGTCCATCTACAACGGGTGCAAGCCAGTTTTGCACACGCAGAATACTCAGCTTATACTTGACGAGCCTAGCATATGCAGATATGGCCTCGGAACACGGAGACCGAAAGGTCGAGCGTGAATCATATAGTAGATATGATCAACATAAGATGTTCACCATTGAAAACTACTCCATCTCACGTGATGATCGGTTATGGTTTAGTTGATTTGGGTCACGTGATCACTTAGATGACTAGAGAGATGTCTATCTAAGTGGGAGTTCTTAAGTAATATGATTAATTGAACTTAAATTTATCATGAACTTAGTCCCGGTAGTATTTTGCAAATTATGTTGTAAGATCAATAGCTTGCGTTGTTGTTTTCATATGTTTATTTTGATATGTTCCTAGAGAAAATTGTGTTGAAAAATGTTAGTAGCAATGATGCAGATTTGATCCGTGATCCGAGGTTTATCCTCATTGCTGCACGTAAGAATTATGTCTTTAATGCACCGCTAGGTGACAGACCTATTGCAGGAGCGATCTGCGGCGTTATGAACGCTTGGCTAGCTCAAGATGATGACTACTTGATAGTTTTGTGCACCATGCTTTATGGCTTAGAATCGACTTCAAAGATGTTTTGAACATCATGGACCATATGAGATGTTCCAGAATTGAAGTTAATATTTCAAGCAAATACCCGAGTTGAGAGATATGAAAGTCTCCAACAAGTTCTATAGCTAAAAGATGGAGGAGAATCGCTCAACTAGTGAGCATGTACTCAGATTGTCCGGGTACTTCAATCGCTTGAATCAAGTGGGAGTTAATCTTCCAGATAAGATAGTGATTGATGAAATTCTTTCTAGTCACCATCACCAAGTTAGTAGAACTTCGTGATGAACTATAGTATGCAAGGGATGACGAAAATGATTCCCGAGCTCTTCGTGAAGTTGAAATCGACGAAGGTAGAAATCAAGAAAGAGCATCAAGTGTTGATGGTTGACAAGATCACTAGTTTCAAGAAAAGGGCAAAGGAAAGAAAGGGAACTTCAAGTAGATTGACAAGCAAGTTGTCACTCCCACGAAGAAACCCAAAGCTGAACCAAAGCCTGAAACCGAAAGTGCTTACACCGCAAAGAAATGGTCACCGGAAGCGAATCGCCCCTAAATATTTGGTGGATAAGAAGGATGGCAAAGTGAAAAAGGGTATATTTGATATACTGTGTGTTTTATGTGTGCTTTACTAGTGTTTATAGCAACCCTCGGTATTTGGTACTGGTTCAGTTGCTAAGAGTAGTAACTCAAACGGAGTTGCGTATCAAATGTAAACTAGTTAAGAGTGAAGTGACGATGTGTGTTGAAAGTAGTTTCAAGATTGATATAATCATCATCGCACACTCCCTATACTTTCGGGATTAGTGTTGAACCTAAATAAATGTTATTTGGTGTTTATGCGTTGAGCATGAATATGATTTGATCATGTTTATTGCAATACGGTTATTCATTTAAGTAAGAGAATAAATTGTTATTCTGCTTACATGAATAAAACCTTATATGGTTACACACCCAATGAAAATGGTTCATGGATCTCGATCGTAGTGATACACATATTCATAATATTGAAACCAAAAGATGCAAAGTTAATAATGATAGTGCAACTTATTTGTGGCACCGCCGCTTAGGTCATATCGTGTAAAGCGCATGAAGAAACTCCATATTGATGGACTTTTGGAGTCACTTGATTATGAATCACTTGGCACTTAAGAACCGTGCCTCATGGGCAAGATGACTAAAACTCCGTTCTCGGAACAATGGAACAAGCTACCGACTTATTGGAAATAATACATACCGATGTATGCGATCCAATGAGTGTTGATGCTCGTGGCAAGTATCGTTATTTTCGACCTTCACAAGATGATTTGAGCAGATATGGGTATATCTACTTGATGAAACATAAGTCTGAAATAGTTGAAATGTTCAAAGAATTTCAGAGTGAAGTGGAAAATCATCGTGACAAGAAAATAAAGTTTCGCGATCCGATCGTGGAGATGAATATTTGAGTTACGAGTTTGGTCTTCAATTAAAACAATGTGGAATAGTTTCACAAATTCATGCCACCGAACACCACATCATAATGGTGTGTCCGAACGTCATAACCGTATTTTATTGGATATAGTACAATCTATGATGTTTCTTACCGATTTACCAATATCGCTTTTGGGATCATGCATTAGAGACAGCTGCATTCACGCTAAATAGGGCACCATCTAAACCGCTGAGACGACACTATATGAACTGTGGTTTAGCAAGAAACCAAAGTTGTCGCTTAAAGTTTGGGGCTGCGATGCTTATGTGAAAAAGTTTCATCCCGATAAGCTCGAACCCAAATCGAGAAGTGCGTCTTCATAGAATACCCAAAGGAAATCATGGGTACACCTTCTATCACAGATCCAAGGCAAAACATTCGTTGTTAATAAATGGATCCTTTCTAGAGAAGGAGTTTCTCTCGAAAGAAGTGAGTGGGAGGAAAGTAGAACTTGATGAGGTAATTGTACCTTCTCCCTTATTGAAAGTAGTTCATCACGTAAATCTGTTCTGTGACTACTACACCAATTAGTGAGGAAGCTAATGATGATGATCATGTAACTTCAGATCAAGTTACTACCGAATCTCGAGATAAACCAGAGTGAGATCCGCACCAAAGTGGTATGGTAATCCTGTTCGAAGTCATGTAACTAGACCATGATGAACCTACGAACTATGAGGAAGCGATGATGAGCCCAGATTCGCGAAATGGCTTGAGGCCATGAAATCTGAGATGAGATCCATGTATGAGAACAAAGTGTGGACTTTGGTGGCGTTGCTCGATGATCGGCAAGCCATAGAAAATAAATGGATCTTCAAGAGGAAGACGGACGCCGATAGTAGTGTTACTATCTACAAAGCTCGACTTGTCGCAAAAGGTTTTGACAAGTTCAAGGTGTTGACTACAATGAGTTTTTCTCAACTCAGAGCGATGCTTAAGTCTGTCCGAATCATGTTAGCAATTGCCACAATTTATGAAATTTGGCAAATGGATGTAAAACTGCATTCTGAATGGGTTTTAGGAGGAAGAGTTGTATATGATGCAACCAGAAGGTTTTATCGATCCAAAGGAGCTAACAAAGTGTGCAAGCTCCAATGATCCATCTATGGACTGGTGCAAGCATCTCGAGTTGGAATATACGCTTTGATGAGTTGATCAAAGCATATAGTTTTATATGCACTTACGGTGAAGCCTGTGTTTACTAAAAAGTGAGTGGGAGCACTACAGCATTTCTGATAAATATATGTGAATGACATATTGTAGATCGGAAATAATGTAGAATTATTCTGCAAAGCATAAAGAAGTGTTTTGAAAGGAGTTTTTCAAAGAAAGACCTCGGTAAAGCTACTTACATATTGAGCATCAAGATCTATAGAGATAGATCAAGATGCTTGATAAGTTTTTTCAATGAGTACATACCTTGACAAGATTTTGAAGTAGTTCAAAATGAAACAGTCAAAGAAAGAGTTCTTGCCTGTGTTACAAGGTGTGAAATTGAGTAAGACTCAAAACCCGACCACAAAGCAGAAGATAGAAAGAGAATGAAAGTCATTCACTATGCCTTGGCCATAGTTTCTATAAAGTATGCCATGTTGTGTACTGATCTATTGTATACCCTGCACCGAAGTTTCGCAAGGAATACAATAGTGATCTAGGAGTAGATCATCGACAGCGGTCAAAATTATCCTTAGTGGAATAAGGATATGTTTCTCGATTATGGAAGTGACAAAGGTTCGTAAGTAGGGTTACGCCGATGCAAGTTTTGACACCGATCCGATGACTCTAAGTCTCGATCTAGATACATATTGAAAGTGGGAGCAATTAGCTAGAGTAGCTTCGTGCGAGCATTGTAGACATAGAAAAATTGCAAAATACATAACGGATCTGAATGTGAAAGACCCGTTGACTAAGACTCTCTCACAAGCAAAACATGATCACACCTTAGTACTCTTTGGGTGTTAATCACATAGCGATGTGAACTAGATTACTGAATCTAGTAAACCCTTTGGGTGTTGGTCACATGGCGATGTAAACTATGGGTGTTAATCACATGATGATGTGAACTATCGATGTTAATCACATGGTGACGTGATCTAGATTATTGACTCTAGTGCAAGTGGGAGACTGAAGGAAATATGCCCTAGAGGCAATAATAAAGCTATTATTTATTTCCTTATTTCATGATAAATGTTTATCATTCATGCTAGAATTGTATTAATCGGAAACATGATACATGTGTGAATGCATAGACAAAACAACATGTCACTAGTATGCCTCTACTAGACTAGCTTGTTAATCAAAGATGGTTATGTTTCCTGACCATGAACAAGGAGTTGTTATTTGATTAACAAGGTCACATCATTAGTAGAATGATCTGATTGACATGACCCATTCCCTTAGCTTAGCACACGATCGCTTAGTATGTTGCTACCGCTTTTATCCATGACTTATACATGTTCCTGTAACTATGAGATTATGCAACTCCGCTTACGGAGGAACACTTTGGTGCTACCAAACGCCACAACGAATCGGGTGATTATAAAGGAGTACTACAGGTGTCTCCAAAGGCGATGTTGGGTTGGCGATTTCGAGATTAGGTTTTGTCACTCCGATTGTCGGAGAGGTATCTCTGGGCCCTCTCGGTAATGCACATCATCAAGCCTTGCAAGCACTACAACTAATGAGTTAGTTGTGAGATGATGTATTACGGAACGAGTAAAGAGACTTGCCGTAACGAGATTGAACTAGGTATTGATACCGACGATCGAATCTCGGGCAAGTAACATACCGATGACAAAGGGAACAACGATGTTGTTATGCGGTCCGACCGATAAAGATCTTCGAGAATATGTAGGAACCAATATGGGCATCCAGGTCCCGCTATTGGTTATTGACCGAGAATAGTTCTAGGTCATGTCTACATTGTTCTCGAACCGTAGGGTCCGCACGCTTAAGGTTTCGGCGACAGCTTTATTATGAGTTTATGAGTTTTGATGTACCAAGGAGTTCGAGTCCCGGATGAGATCGGGGACATGACGAGGAGTCTCGAAATGGTCGAGACGTAAAGATCGATATATTGGACGACTATATTCGAGTTCGGAAAGGTTCCGAGTCATTCGGTATTTTTCGAGTACCGGAGAGTTACGGAATTCGCCGGGAGTATATGGGCCTTATTGGGCCATACGGGAATAAGGGAAAGAGGCCAAAGGAAGAAGGGCGCAGCCCCTCTAGTCCGAATTGGACAAGGGTGCAGCCCCTTTTCCTTCCTCCTCTCCCCTCTTTCCCCTTCTCCTACTCCAACAAGGAAGGAGGAGTCCTACTCCTGTGGGAGTAGGACACCCCTTGGCGCGCCTCTCCTAGGCCGCCGCACCTCCCCTTGCTCCTTTATATACGGGGCAGGGGGCACCTCTAGACACACAAGAGACACAAGTTTGATCTACGGATCGTTCCTTAGCCGTGTCGGTGCCCCTTCCACCATATTCCACCTCGGTCATACCGTCGCGAAGCTTAGGCGAAGCCTCGCGCCGTGAAACATCAAGATCGCCACCACGCCGTCTTGACGGAACTCTCCTCGACACTCGGCTGGATCGAGTACGAGGGACGCCATCGAGCTGTACGTGTGTCAAGAACTCGGGCGCCGAAGTAACGGCGCCGGATCGGTCGGATCGCGAGGAGAACGTCGACTACTTCCTCTACGCCAGATCGCTTCCGCCGGGTCTACAAGGGTATGTAGACAACACTCTCCCTCTCGTTGCTATTCATCACCATGATCTTGCGTGTGCGTAGGAAATTTTTGAAATTACTACGTTCCCCAACAGTAGCAAGCTACCAAGGCTCAGTGGAAGCACTAGGAGACATTTCCCAGTAAGAGAGGCTACCGAGGATAAACAACTAGATTGTTAGATCCCACACATACCAAGCATTTCAATAACATACACACAATATGCTCGATATGTGCAAATACAACATGGCATCACAACATGGCTCGACAACTCAAGTATTTTATTCAATAGGCTCCGAGGAGCGAGATATTACAAACATGGGTCTCATGACCCAACATTCAGAGCATACAAGTCAAAGCACAAGCGGAAGCTTAACATGTCTGAGTACAGACATCTACAAATGAAAAAGGCTGAGAAGCCTGACTATCTACTAGATCCTGCCGAGGACACAAGATCGTAGCTGAGGTAACAAGCTAAACATCGAAATCCACGTGGAACTAATATCGAGACTGAAGTCTCTCTGCAAAAACATAAAATAGGCAAACGTTTGTACAAATGTACCCAACAAGACTTACATCAGAACTAACTACATATGCATCATTATCAACAAAGGGGGTGGTGGCCTTTAACTGCAGCAAGCCAGCTTTGACTCGGTGGCTATTCTGAACTACGACTGCAAGTAACTCTTTTGAGGTGGCGCACACGAGTCCACATATTCACCACATCAATATACCACTATGGATCCGTTCCCGTCTCCCTACGAGAACGCCATCCATAGCACTCACGCTTATCTTGCGTATTTTAAAGAATCCACTTTCACTTGTCTATGAACTGTACAGGCAACCCACAAGTCCTTTACCGCGACACGGCTATTCGAATAGATGATGTTAACCCTGCAGGGGTGTACTTCTTCATACATGTTTCCACCACTTAGCGTCTGCACACGACATGTGCTCGGCAGACTTCAAGCGAAAGTCGATGTGGGTGTAGACCACGACCTACCTAAACACCCAAGTCTCTAGTCCAGGTTTATCGCCTATTCAGGTTCCATCTGCAGGGAGTCTGGCCGAGTCTTCCACATACGGCCCCGAACGATGTGTACAGGGTTCCGCGACACCAAACGGGCGCCCGGCATACCCGACCACGTGCCTACCGCATCATAGCCCACCCCTCCGGTCAACACAAGCGCACGGCCTCCAGCATACTACAAACACCAGAAACTACTTGCAACTCCTGGACAGAGCATAAGGGTGATTAAGAAGTCGAGCGGGGTCATATTTCAGGGCCCAATGCATGGTAGTAGATGTTTCATGGATCACGAACACAGAACTCAGTTCCTGAGGACGGCTTCAATGAGACAACCCACCATGTACTCCTACATGGCCTCTCACCGCTACCTTTCCAAAATCGTGTTCACACACTTAGCTCACACACAGTAGGACATGTTCACACACCTCTGATTCATCCCCGATGAATCAAACCTGACTCAACTCTAAGCAGTAGCAAGCATGACAAAGAAGCATGAATGAGTAGGCACAACAGGGCTCAAACAACTCCTACTCATGCTAGTGGGTTTCATCTATTTACTTTGGCAATGACAGGTCATGCAGAGGATAAAGGGGTTCAGCTACCGCAGCAAGTAACAGATGAATTGTTGTTGTCCTAATGCAGTAAAAGAGAGCAGGAGCAAGAGAGTAGGAGTGTATCGGAATGAACAAGGGGGTTTTGCTTGCCTGGCACTTCTGAAGATAGTATAGTTCTTCATCGGTGTCATCGAACTCATCGTCGGAACCACATCTATCAAGAGGGAACAAACACCGGCAAACAAGGAAGAACACAATCAATGTAATGCACAATATGATGCATGATCATGACATGGCAATATGATGTGGTTTGAGCTAATGCAACTAGTAGCAGGTTAAATGGAGTTGGTTTGAATCTAAGATTCAAATTCAAACTCCATATATGACATTTTAAATGCCATTAATTCAAATTGTCATATACAGTAGCTTTAGGTTGCTCAAACATGCATGAAAATGCCATAAACAAATTCTTTGGATTTTTCTGATGATTTTTCATATATAATTTGTTTCATTTGGAGTTACGGTTGATTTTATATGATTTTTAGAATTTTGCATATTTTCTGAAATTTCCTGAATTAAAAATAAATCCAGAAAAGGTTATCTGCGTCAGCATGACATCGGGGTGACGTCAGCAGGTCAAAGGCGCCAGCCCAGGTCAAACCTGACGGCTGGGACCCACATGTCAGTGTCTAACTAATTAACCTGAGTTAATTAGCTCTAAACTAATACTAACTAGACTAGTTAAGGCCCTGTTCCCACATGTCAGTATTAACAAGGCTAATTATGTTTAATTAGCACTTAGCCTAAATTAGCAGGTGCATGGGCCCACCTGTCAGCGACCCTGGGGAAGTCAAACAGGGTCAACCCCCGGGTCAGTGGGGTCAAACCCACCGGCGACATGACGCCGGCGAGGCCAGACGCGCGGCAATGGGTTTCGCTCGGCCCGCACCAAAACGACGGCATGAAGCGTGCACGTCTTCTTTGGTGGACTCGCGCGTCGAGTGGTGCAGGCGGTGTGTGCAAGGGTGGTCGGAGATGACGCCGGCGTCGAGCCAGGCGGCGGCCGGAGTTCAGGCACACGGAAACGACGATAGAAAGCATGGCAGGGGGCGCAGAGGGGTGCTACGGCCTCCTGGGGGTGCACTGAGCATGGAGACATTCTCAGTTGTGAGCTTGCGCGGCTGTGGCCATGGCGAGAAGCTCTCGGCCGCGATGGGAAATGGAGCTAGGGGACGGGAACGGAGGGGGCGAGCATAGGAGAAGCAGCAGAAGCTCACAACGGATCCATCCGAGGCGGAGACGAGGCCCGGGGAGCGTCGGAGGCAGCGCAGGGTAACCAGAGATCTAGGCAGCCGGAGGTTGAAGACGACGACTTGGACGGTGTTCATGGGCGTCCCGCGGCTCGTGGCTCGTTGTGGAGGCGTAGAAGACTGAGGCGGACCTCGTGGAGGTGTTGGGGTGGCGAGGCAATGGCCGTGGCCACGACAACAGCGAGCGGCGGCGACGGCTGCGCTCAGTGCGTGCAAGGGAGAGAGCCAGGGAAGGGGATGGGGTCGGGGGAGTGAGCGAGGGGGTTCCAGAGGGCTGTGTGGCGCTGCAAGAGACGTCCAGGGGGAGGAGGAGGCAGGCAGGCAGGGAGGAGGTGGCCGGCGTGTGGCCACGCGCGCCGGGCACGCGCCCCTGCCTACTGGCGCGAGGAGGAAGGCGATAGGGAGCCAGGCGGTGGTGGGCTGGGCCTAGCTGGGCCGGTCCTGTTGGGCCACCAGGTAAGTGGACTAGGTGAGTTCTGTTTTATTTTTATTTTTCTGTCATGTTTCCCTTTTCATTTTATTTCGCCACTGTTTTCAAATTCAAAATAATTTCAAACAGTGCCAAAACATTCTGAAATATTTTATGTTACTTCTCCGGACTAATCCAAAAGTACATAAAACATTTCAAAGCATTTGAAAATATATTCATTATATATTATGAATATATCCCCAAATTCAAATAGATTATTGATTTAAATTCAGAGACCAAATAATTTCTTAAAAATGTTCCAGAATTTTGGTTTGATATATAACTCTTGCCAAAATTCACAAAACTATTTTTAGGGCATTTTGGATTCACATAATGCAATTTAAAGGGTGCTTGCCCTTCTCTTAATTAGATTTCTGAGGTTTCAACAATCCTCAATTCAAGTTTCAGAAATTTAGACATGATGCAGGAAGCTCTCAAATGCAACTAATACAAGCAAAGTCTAGGGTTGTGACAACTCATCCCCACTAAACAAGAATCTCGTCCCGAGAATCAAGACGTGAGGTAAGAAGACAAAGGGGACACAAAGCTAACACGATCCTCATGATCCAGATTGCACCTCTTGAAGATGTTAATTCGATCACCATCATTGTCTGGATGTCTTGCTCTGAGAACTTCAACTAACATGACAATGAGAGGATAGGGAAAACTCTAAAAGAATCGATCTTCTCGGAGATGAAGCAACTCAGGATCAACTCACGGAGTAAGACATAGGACATCTCTCGAGCTGGGACACGAAACACACATCCAAAGGGATGGGTGAAACAGATGACGAGGGTTCACTAGGTAGACAACAATTCCACACTTATGAGGGTGGTGAACGGTTGTCAACGTAGCGAGGAGTTGAGTTGCCATGATACCATAACGAGACATCTTAGAGGAGGTGACTCGTGCAAAAATCCCCTTAAGTGGTAAAAAGAATTATCTTTGATTCAAAGATCATTGAAACTCTTTATACCAGCCTAAGGCAAATCACAATCTATCATTTGAAGGAGTCCGGAAGAATGACATACTTGGTCCAAAATGGATGATGTGGACTACCTTGTTGAAGACAACGCAACAGATGATTTTTGATTATCATCAGGAATGGATGGAACACATGGTAGGATGGCACAATGGTGGTGCAAGCTGGGAACAAAATGCAAAATGTCGGAAATGATTCTAGTAACTGGGGAGGAACTCAACAGTAGGGAATAGTTCCACTATTGGAATGGTTATAGCATAACCGGAGAAAACTAGAAGCAATCCCTGTTAGTGTTGGTGATAATCCCTGGTGCTTGTGTGTGCTCTCAAGAACTTGAGCATTTCCATATTCATCAAGGTTTTACCAATATCCGTGTCAAGGATGCTGGTAACACAACATACTGCCATGATGAATACCGGTGGAGGATGCAGATGCAAAGGAAGATAACACTTCCTCAGATTTCACCTTAGCAAGGCCAAGGGGACAAAATCTGGATGATCGACTGCGAGACATTTAGCACTCCGCTTCTAATGTTCTCCTTGATGTGCTAGCGTAACTTTGATATCTAGAACATCAAGTAAAAGGTCGGACTTCGGGAGCTCAAGAATCATAAGGAACAACTAGGAGGTAAAACCTATGAAATCCTTATGGGGAGGTGACCAACTTCCTCAACCAAGATACTATAACAATAGGCCTTCCGGCTAGGTGTGTTGGCCACGACATCCACTTTACCGGGTTATAGAGAGACCAATATTTATAATTCTTGGGAAACGTTCCAACCATCATATCTGCCTGAGATTCAGATATGGTTGCTTCCTCTGGATCCTGAGATTCTAGAGGAAGAAAAAACAATCTTTCTCGGATCCACGGCGGCAACTTACATCAAGTGCACGTGAATTAGAGAAAGTCACTTCTTTCATCCAAACGCAGACCTCATGAGCGGAACATGAAGGCAATGCTTACAAAGTTTCCAATACTAACTTAGATGTTCAACATGAATCATGGACAAGGTGAAATTGTTGTCAATGGGCTCAACAACAATCCATCCAGGCTTCCATATAGGTGGAATTCCAAAACTGTGTGAACAAGGCAATAGTATTGGTCAAACCCAAAAGATGTAATCATGTAGGCTCGAGGATCAACCACGAGTAAGACAACATTACGAATATCATTGGTTCTGATTTGATTTGACGATAGCCCATACTCAAATCAAGGATTGGATAAGATGATATGTCCATTAACTGATCACGAGGTCAATCGATGGAAATACCATCCTTCTTCAACATACACAAGATATCCCTTAAAATGAACTAAGTCGGCAAGCTTTTATCTTCTAGCTCTCCAAGTTGTTGTTTAGCTTAACCAACTAGCTCGGGGTATCCGACACAGAATCTTGGAGAAGGGGTGGTTCATAGAGAAACTAACTTGATCACGAACTCAACACAGCGGTCAGGTGACAACCTGGTGTTACTTCCGAGAAGACATTCGGAAAATCACAAACCACCAGTATGTTACTAAGCTCGAGAACAAACTTGCTTCTCAGGCAAGACAATATGATCAAAAGAGCGAGGGATTGACACAATCCTAACTCATTGATCGAAGAGTGCACCGGAAATAAGGACTAGGTAGCACGATCAACCTTAGGGTGATGATTCAGTAATCAACACGCTAGGAATGAGGTTATTGTATATTTAACTACCAAGCAACATAGTTGCTAGGAGTATAGATTTCACACATCACGATTCACTTGTCGGCATTCCGGTTGCGACAACACGGAACCGAGGAATGAATAATGATGGCGAGAAGTATCACTACGTCAAGAATTCTTAAGAGGTGGTGCAATTCTCATGACAATCCTGGGCAAACACTCCAAGGTAGAACAGAACAAAAGCTTGGTTGCTTTTTGATCTGTGGAATACGACTGCTTTGACCCAATCCTGATATGGATGAGGTACTGGAGTTTGTTTCTCCTAGTCATTCCAGAATGGAATGGCTTGACGGACCATAGGAATAATAGACATTGATGATCACGGATGCGCGACTACTCCTAACTACCAACTGATAGACGGAGATCAGAATACAACTAAGGAGGGACAACTCAAAGGAAAGTATCATTTTCTGAGTTGTGGATGCATAGGTTAGTATGTCGAACAAATCTCAACATATTTCTTCCGGATAAGCCATGCGGAAAGGTAGAACTGGCAGGGTCACAACATAGAATTGAGAACTCGTCAAGAGCACTCTGGTTGTGATCTTTCGATCAGCGAGGAACTTTTGCCATAAACAGTTCATGGTACTTGGAAGAAGGAAATACCACGGACCTCGAGGACTAATGCAAAGGTTGCTAATATCCTAAAGGAACTAGCAAACACTATCAACATGAAGTAGGTGGAGTGAATCTCGGGTTCAAAAACCCAGGAGTAGAATGCCTACTAAATAAATGGCATCAGGGGATGCTTTCGAGAATGATAGCCGGAATCATCACACTGGGAACACAAAGCATGGCTAGATTACTAGGTGATACTCTAGACACCTAGGGTCATAATAATAGTTCCAACATAAATTCTAAGGCAATGAAGTACCACAACACGGCAATTAGTGTGATTAACCTAGCCCAAAGGAACATCAAAACCATAGGAAAAGGATTGGCAAGTGCATCAGATTGTTTAGAAACCTGGGATGACTCGGATAGCAAAACGGCTATAAATTCTCAAAAGATTTTGAGTCATGCTACAAAAATGGTGGCATAGCTACTCAGAAGCACAATAACAAGGTTCCGAGACCAACTATGAACACACAGAGGTATTAGAAACTGAACTGGGGCTTAAATCCAACAATCTTACAAGTCTACAAATTAGTAACACGTGATCCTAATAGAAAGAAGAGAAAGCCTAGTTTCTTAACCCCATAGGAAAGATGAGATGACTCGGATCAGAGGGCATGAGGTATAAGGAGTAAAAAGAGCCTTACGTTCCATCCCACAATCAATTCCCTTATATAACTAAAGAATTTCTAGACCCAACTTCGACAAGTTTGGCTTGGTAATCCTACAGGCAGTCAGGCTCTGATACCAAAGCTGTCAGGACCCCGACTCAATGCCACACCGATCTAGCATGTAACACCTCATATCACTTTGCGGCCTCAAGCATGGTATTCCCACGGGTGTCGCCTTACGGGCCCGGACCGCTTATGCCTTTTGGCACACGATATGATAGTGTCACTAGCATCCATATGACAAGGAGCCCGGGCTGACATGGCTAGTCGTGAACCCAAAGTGGCACTATCTTACAAGGACAGGCATACATGACCCAGCAACGAACGTGTCGGTCATCAGCGAGTAAATCCGGGCTGTAGCGGCTGGGCTAGTAGGACTCCGGTAAACCGGGCTGTAGCAGGCTAACAGGACTCCGGTAGACACACCGTGACATTTCAAGGGACGTATACAGAACGAAGAAGGACACATGTCGGCCAACCTAAGTGTTCCGGAGCAGTAGCAAGCTACCAAGGCTTAGTGGAAGCACTAGGAGACATTTCCCAGTAAGAGAGGCTACCAAGGATAAACAACTAGAGAGTCAGATCCCACACATACCAAGCATTTCAATAACATACACACAATATGCTCGATATGTGCAAATACAACATGGCATCACAACATGGCTCTACAACTCAAGTATTTTATTCAATAGGCTCTGAGGAGCGAGATATTACAAACATGGGTCTCATGACCCAACATCCAGAGCATACAAGTCAAAGCACAAGCGGAAGCTTAACATGTCTGAGTACAGACATCTACAAATGAAAAAGGCTAAGAAGCCTGACTATCTACTAGATCCTGCCGAGGACACAAGACCGTAGCTGAGGTAACAAGCTAAACATCGAAATCCACGCGGAACTACTATCGAGACTGAAGTCTCTCTGCAAAAACATAAAATAGGCAAATGTGAGTACAAATGTACCTAGCAAGACTTATATCAGAACTAACTACATATGCATCATTATCAACAAAGGGGATGGTGGGGATGGTGGGGTTTAACTGCAGCAAGCCAGTTTTGACTCGGTGGCTATTCTGAACTACGACTGCAAGTAACTCTTTTGAAGTGGCGCACACGAGTCCACGTATTCACCACATCAATACACCACTATGGATCCGTTCCCGTCTCCCTACGAGAACGCCATCCATAGCACTCACGCTTATCTTGCGTATTTTAAAGAATCCACTTTCACTTGTCTATGAACTGTACAGGCAACCCAGAAGTCCTTTACCGCGGACACGGCTATTCGAATAGATGATGTTAACCCTGCAGGGGTGTACTTCTTCATACATGCTTCCACCACTTAGCGTCTGCACACGACATGTGCTCTGCAGACTTCAAGCGAAAGCCGACGTGGGTGTAGACCACGACCTACCTAAACACTCAAGTCTCTAGTCCAGGTTTATCGCCTATTCAGGTTCCATCTGCAGGGAGTCCGGCCGAGGTTTCCATATACGGCCCCGAACAATGTGTACAGGGTTCCGCGACACCAAACGGGCGCCCGGCATACACGGCCACGTGCCTACCGCATCACAGCCCACCACTCCGGTCAGCGCTGCACATGGCCTCCAGCATACTACAAACACCAGAAACTACTTGCAACTCCTGGACAGAGGACAAGGGTGATTCAGAAGTCAAGCGGGGTCATATTTCAGGGCCAATGCATGGTAGTAGCTATTTCATGGATCACAGACACAGAACTCAGTTCCTGAGAACGGCTTCAATGAGACAACCCACCATGTACTCCTACATGGCCTCTCACCGCTACCTTTACCAAATCATGTTCACACACTTAGCTCACACACAGTAGGACATGTTCACACACCTCTGATTCATGCCCAAAGAATCGACCGACTCAACTCTAAGCAATGGAGTGCATGACAAACAAGCATGAATGAGTAGGCACAACAGGGCTCAAACAACTCCTACTCATGCTAGTGGGTTTCATCTATTTACTGTGGCAATGACAGGTCATGCAGAGGATAAAGGGGTTCAGCTACCGCAGCAAGTAATAGATGAATCGTTGTTGTCCTAATGCAGTAAAAGAGAGCAGGAGCGAGAGAGTAGGAGTGTATCGGAATGAACAAGGGGGTTTTGCTTGCCTGGCACTTCTGAAGATAGTATAGTTCTTCATCGGTGTCATCGAACTCATCGTGGGAACCACATCTATCGAGAGGGAACAAACACCGGCAAACAAGGAAGAACATGCAATGCACAATATGATGCATGATCATGACATGGCAATATGCTGTGGTTTGAGCTAATGCAACTAGCAGCAGGTTAAATGGAGTTGGTTTGAATCTAAGATTCAAATTATTTGGTTGCTCAAACATGCATGAAAATATCGTAAACAGATTCTTTGGGTTTTTCTGATAATTTTTCATATATAATTTGTTTCATTTGGAATTACGATTGATTTTATATGATTTTTAGAAGTTTTGGATATTTTCTGAAATTTCCTGAATTAAAAATAAATCCAGAAAAGATTATCTACGTCAGCATGACGTCGGGCTGACGTCAGCAGGTCAAAGGCGCCAGCCCAGGTCAAACCTGACGGCTGGGACCCACATGTCAGTGTCTAACTAATTAAGCTGAGTTAATTAGCTCTAAACTAATACTAACTAGACTAGTTAAGGCCCTGGTCCCACATGTCAACGGGTCTGAATCTTTAGTCAACGGGTCTGAATCTTTCAGATCCGTGTGTGATTTACAAATCTCTATGTCATATCCTAGATGCAGCTACCACGCGCTATTTGGAACTATTCCAAATAACTACTCTACTATACGAATCCGGTCTACTACTCTCAGAGTCATCTAGATTAGTGTCAAAGTTTGCATCGGCGTAACCCTTTACGACGAACTCTTTTACCACCTCCATAATTGAGAAAATTCCTCAATCCACTAATTACTAAGGATAACCTTGATCGTTGTCCTGTGATCCATTCCTGGATCACACTTGTACCCCTTGACTGACTCATGGCAAGGCACACTTCAGGTGCGGTACACAGCATAGCATACTGTGGAGCCCACGTCTAGAGCATAGGGGACGACCTTCGTCCTTTCTCTCTCTTCTGCCATGATCAGGTCCTGAGTCTTACTCAATACTCATACCTTACAGCACAGCCAAGAACTCCTTCTTTGCCGATCTATTTTGAACTCCTTCAAAATCTTGTCTCGGTATGTGTTCATTTGACAGTACTATTAAGCGTTTCGATCTATCCTTATAGATCCTGATGCTCAATGTCCAAGTAGCTTAATCCAGGTTTTTTATTGAAAAACACCTTTCAAACAACCCTATATGCTTTCCAGAAATTCTACATCATTTCCGATCAACAATATGTCAACAACATATACCCATCACTCCATCAGAAATTCTATAGTGCTCCTACTCACTTCTTCCGAAATACAAGTTTCTCACAAACTTTGTATAAACCCAAAATCTTTGATCATCTCATCAAAGTGTATGTTCCAACTCCGAGATGCTTACTCCAGTCCTTAGAAGGATTACTGGAGCTTTGCATACTTGTTAGCATCTTATAGGATTGACAAAACCTTCCGGTTGTATCATATACAACCTTTCCTCAAGAAAATCGTCAAGGACACAATGTTTTGACATCCTATGTGCAAGATTTCATAAATAATGCAGTAACTGCTAATATAATTCCAACAGACTCTTAGCGTCGCTACGAGTGAGAAAGTCTCATCGTAGTCAACACCTTGAACTTGTCGGAAAACATCTTTAGCGACAAGTCGAGCTTTCTTAATGGTGACACTTACCATCATTGTCCGTCTTCCTTTTAAAATCCATCTGTACTCAACAGCCTTATGACCATCAAGTAGTTCTTCCAAAGTCTATACTTTGTTTTTCATACATGGATCCTCTCTCGGATTTTATGGCCTCGAGCCATTCATCGGAATCCAGGCCCACCATCGCTTCTCCATAGCTCGTAGGTTCATCGTTGTCTAGCAACATGACCTCTAAGACAGGATTACGTACCACTCTGAAGTAGTACGCATCCTTGTCGACCTACGAGGTTTGGTAGTGACTTGATCTGAAGTTTCATGATCTCTATCATCAGCTTCCACTTCAATTGGTGTAGGCGCCATAGGAACAACTTCCTGTGCCCTGCTACACACTAGTTGAAGTGACGGTTCAATAACCTCATCAAGTCTCCACCATCCTCCCACTCAATTCCTTCGAGAGAAACTTTTCCTCGAGAAAGGACCCATTTCCAGCAATTTTGCTTCCGGATCTGAAATAGGAGGTATACCCAACTGTTTTTGGGTGTCCTATGAAGATGCATTTTTCCGCTTTGGGCTCGAGCTTATCAGGCAAAACTTTTCACATAAGCATCGCATCCCCAAACTTTTGAGAAACGACAACTTAGGTTCCTCTAAACCATAGTTCATACGGTGTCATCTCAATGGAATTACGTGGTGGCCTATTAAAGTGAATGCGGTTATCTCTAATGCCTAACCCATAAACGATAGTGGTAATTCGATAAGAGACATCATGGTATGCACCATATCCAATAGGGTGCAGTTATGATGTCCGGACACACCATCACACTATGGTGTTCCAGACGGTATTAGTCGTGAAGCAATTTCCACAATGTCTTAATTGTGTACCAAACTCGTAACTCAGATATTTATCTCTATGATCATATCATAGAAATTTTATCCTCTTGTCACGACGATCTTCAACTTCACTCTGAAATTACATGAACCTTTCAATAATTTAAACTCGTGTTTCATCAAGTAAATATACTAAGCATCTACTCAAATCATCTGTGAAGTAAGAACATAACGATATCCACTGTGTGCCTCAGCACTCATTGGACTGCACACATCAAAATGTATTACTTCCAACAAGTTGCTTTCTTGTTCCATCTTACTGAAACCGAGGCTTTTCAGTCATCTTGCCCATGTGGTATGATTTGCATGTCTCAAGTGATTCAAAATCAAGTGAGTCCAAACAATCCATCTGCATGGAGTTTCTTCATGCGTATACACCAATAGACATGGTTCGCATGTCTCAATCTTTTCAAAACGAGTGAGTCCAAAGATCCATCAACATGGAGCTTCTTCATGCATTTTATACCAATATGACTCAAATGGCAGTGCCACAAGTATGTGGTACTATCATCACTATCTTATATCTTTTGGTATGAACATGTGTATCACTACGACCGAGATTCAATAGACCATTCATTTTAGGTGCAAGACCATTGAAGGTATTATTCAAATAAACAGAGTAACCATTATTCTCCTTAAATGAATAACCGTATTGCGATAAACATAATCCAATCATGTCTATGCTCAACGCAAGCACCAAATAACAATTATTTAGGTTTAACACCAATCTTGATGGTAGAGGGAGTATGCGATGCTTGATCACATCAAGCTTGGAAACACTTCCAACACATATCGTCATCTCACCTTCAGCTAGTCTCCGTTTATTCCGCAGCTTTTATTTCGAGTTACCAACACTTAGCAACCAAACCGGTATCTAATACCCTGGTGCTACTAGGAGTACTAGTAAAGTACACATTAATATAATGTATATCCAATATACTTCTATCGACCTTGCCAGCCTTTTCATCTACCAAGTATCTAGGGTAGTCCTGCTTCAGTGACCGTTCCCCTTATTACAGAAGCACTTAGTCTCGGGTTTGGTTTCAACCTTGGGTTTCTTCACTAGAGCAGCAACTGATTTTCCATTTCATGAAGTATCCCTTCTTGCCCTTGCCCTTCTTGAAACTAGTGGTTTCACTAACCATCAACAATTGATGCTCCTTCTTTATTTCTACTTTCGCGGCGTCAAACATCATGAATATTTCAAGGATCATCATATCTATCCCTGATATGTTATAGTTCATCAAGAAGCTCTAGCAGCTTGGTGGCAATGACTTTGGAGAAACATCACTATCTCATCTGGAAGATTAACTCCCACTCCATTCAAGTGATTGTTGTACTCAGACAATCTAAGCACAAGCTCAACGATTGAGCTTTTCTCCCTTAGTTTGCAGGCTAAGAAACTCGTCGGAGGTCTTATACCTCTTGACGTGGGCACGAGCCTGAAATCCCAATTTTAGCCCTCGAAACATCTCATATGTTCCGCGACATTTTGAAATCGTCTTCAGTGCGTTAATTCTAAACCGTTTAACACTACTGAACTATCACGTAGTTATCAAAACGTGCATGTCAGATGTTCGCAACATCCACAGACGACGTTCGAGGTTCAGCACACCAAGCGGTGCATTAAGGACATAAGCCTTCTACGCAGTAATGAGGACAATCCTCAGTTTACGGACCCAGTCCGCATAATTGCTACTATCAACTTTCAGCTAAATTTTCTCTAGGAACATATCTAAAACAGTAGAACTAAAGCGCGAGCTACGACATAATTTGCAAAAAACCTTTTGACTATGTTCAAGATAATTAAGTTCATCTTATGAACTCCCACTCAGATAGACATCCCTCTAGTCATCTAAGTGATACATGATCCGAGTCAACTAGGCCGTGTCCGATCATCACGTGAGACGGACTAGTCATCATCGGTGAACATCTTCATGTTGGTCGCATCTGCTATATGACTCATGTTCGACCTTTTCGGTCTCTTGTGTTCCGAGGCCATGTCTGTACATGCTAGGCTCGTCAAGTCAACCTAAGTGTTTTGCATGTGTAAATTTGGCTTACACCCATTGTATGCGAATGTTAGAATCTATCACACCCGATCATCACGTGGTGCTTTGAAACAACGAACCTTCACAACATGCACAGTTAGGGGGAACACTTTCTTCAAATTTTATGAGGGATCATCTTATTTATGCTACCGTCGTTCTAAGCAAATAAGATGCAAAAACATGATAAACATCTCATGCAATCAAATAGTGACATGATATGGCCAATATCATTTTGCTCCTTTTGATCTCCATCTTCGGGGCGCCATGATCATCATCGTCACCAGCATGACACCATGATCTCCATCATCATGATCTCCATCATCGTGTCTTCATGAAGTTGTCTCGCCAACTATTACTTCTACTACTATGGCTAACGGTTTAGCAATAAAGTAAAGTAATTACATGGCGTTATTCAATGACACGCAGGTCATACAATAAATTAAGACAACTCCTATGGCTCCTGCCGGTTGTCATACTCATCGACATGCAAGTCGTGATTCCTATTACAAGAACATGATCAATCTCATACATCACATATATTTCATTCATCAGATCCTTTGGCCATATCACATCACACGGCATATGCTACAAAAACAAGTTAGACGTCCTCTAATTGTTGTTGCAAGTTTTTTTACGTGGCTGCTATAGGTTTCTAGCAAGAACATTTCTTACCTACGCCAAAACCACAATGTGATATGCCAATTGCTATTTACCCTTCATAAGGACCCTTTTCATCGAATTTGATCCGACTAAAGTGGGAGAGACAGACACCCGCTAGCCACCTTATGCAACTAGTGCATGTCGGTCGGTGGAACTTCTCTCACGTAAGCGTACGTGTAAGGTCGGTCTGGGCCGCTTCATCCCACGATGCTGCCGAATCAATATAAGACTAGTACTAGCAAATAAATTGACAAAATCGACGCCCACAACAACTTGTGGTCTACTTGTGCATAGAAACTACGCATAGACCTAGCTCATGATGCCACTGTTGGGGAACGTAGCAATAATTCAAAATTTTCTACGCATCACCAAGATCAATCTATGGAGAGACTAGCAATGAGAGAGAGTGGAGTTCATCTTCATACCCTTGAAGATCGCGATGCGGAAGCGTTACAAGAGCGCGGTTGGTGGAGTCGTACTCGCAGCGATTCAGATCGCGATCAATTCTGATCTAATCGCCGAACGGACGGCGCCTCCGCGTTCAGCACACGTACAGCCCGGGGACGTCTCCTCCTTCTTGATCCAGCAAGGTGAGAGGAGAAGTTGAGGGAGAGCTCCGGCAGCACGACGGCGTGGTGGTGGAGCTTGCAGTTCTCCGGCAGGGCTTCGCCAAGCACTACTAAGGAGGAGGTCGAGTTGGAGAGGGGGAGGGCTGCGCCAGGGGCAAGGCTGAAGCTCCCATGCGCCTCCACACTATATATAGGGGTGGAGGGGGCTGGTTTCTTGCCCTACAAGTCCATTGGGGCGTTGGCAAAGGTGGGAGGAAAGAAATCCCATCATTTCCTTCCCCACCGATTGTTATCCCCCCTTTTTAGGGATCTTGATCTTATCCCTTCGGGATATGATCTTATTCCTTCTAAGGGGGATCTTGGTGCGCTTGACCAGGGGTGTGGGTCTTGCCCCACTACCACGTTCACGTGGGTCCCCATGCATGTGGGCCCCACTCCGAACCTTCTAGAACCTTCCCGTACAATACCGAAAAATCCCGAACATTTTCCGGTGGCCAAAATAGGACTTCCCATATATAAATTTTTACCTCCGGACCATTCTGGAACTCCTCGTGACGTCCGGGATCTCATCCAGGACTCCGAACAACATTCGGTAAACACATACTATTTCCCATAACAACTCTAGCGTCACCGAACCTTAAGTGTGTAGACCCTATGGGTTCGGGAATCATGCAGACATGACCGAGACATCTCTCCGGCCATTAACCAACAGCGGGATCTGGATACCCATGTTGGCTCCCACATGTTCCACGATGATCTCATCAGAGGAACCACGATGTCGGGGATTCAAGCAATCCCGTATGCAATTCCCTTTGTCAATCGGTACGTTACTTGCCCGAGATTCGATCGTCGGTATCCCAATACCTCGTTCAATCTCGTTACTGGCAAGTCACTTTACTCATTCCATAATGCATGATCCCGTGACTAACTACTTAGTCACATTGAGCTCATTATGATGATGCATTACCAAGTGGGCCCAGAGATACCTCTCCGTCATACGGAGTGACAAATCCATCCTCGATTCGTACAACCCAATGACACTTTCGGAGATACCTATAGTGCACCTTTATAGCCACCCAGTTACGTTGTGACGTTTGGTACACCCAAAGCATTCCTACGGTATCCGGGAGTTGCACAATCTCATGGTCTAAGGAAATGATACTTGACACTGGAAAAGCTTTTAGCAAATGAACTACACGATCTTGTGCTATGCTTAGGATTGGGTCTTGTCCATCACATCATTCTCCTAATGATGTGATCCCGTTATCAATGACATCCAATGTCCATGGTCAGGAAACCATAACCATCTATTGATCAACGAGATAGTCAACTAGAGGCTCACTAGGGACATGTTGTGGCCTATGTATTCACACATGTATTACGGTTTCCAGTTAATACAATTATAGCATGAACAATAGACAATTATCATGAACAAGGAAATATAATAATAACCATTTTATTATTGCCTCTAGGGCATATTACCAACAAAACCGTCATCGACTTTGAAAATGAAGCTCAACGTCAACACGATGCAAAGATCTTGACAATAAGAAGTGACAACGGCACCGATTTCAAGAACTACACCTTGGATGAGTTTCTTAGTGATGATGGGACCAAGCATCAATACTCTGCACCTTACACCCCTCACCAAAATGGTGTCGCGGAGACGAAGAACCAGACGTTGATGGATGTGGCAAGGACCATGATGGCGGAGTTCAAGTCTCCTGACAACTTTTGGGCCGAAGCCCTCAACACCGCATGTCATGCCTCCAATCGCTCTATCTCCGCAAAGGCTTGAACAAGACTCCCTATGAAATACTCACCAGTAACAAGCCAACCTCAAGTACTTCCGGGTATTCGGGTGTAAGTGTTTCATTCTCAATAAAGGTGTTCATTTGTCTAAATTTGAGGCTAGAGATCATGAGGGCATATTTGTTGGTTGTGCTAAAAACTCTCATGCTTACCGTGTCCTCAACAAGTCCATGGGACTCATTGAGGAGACGTGTAACGTGGAGTTTGACGAGAATAATGGCTCCCAAGTGGAGCAAAGTGGTACTCGTGATGTGGGTGATGAAATTCCTCCCCAAGCCATAAGAAGAATGGGTGTTGGTCATATCCTACCCATTGAGGAACCCCTTGTGGCCGAAGGAGAAGGACAATGCCCCACTCAAGTGGAGCCATCACCGACCCAAGACCCACACGCTTCCGAAGAACAAAGTGAAGGCCCTCAACCACGTGAACAAGATCAAGGGCAAGATCAACCTCAAGATATTGGTGAACCACCAAGTGATGCCCAAGGTCAAGTTCTTCGTTTCGAGCAAGTTCAAGATCAAGAGCAAACTCAAGATCAAGAACAAGCTCAAGACGACGCTCAAGATAATCAAGTTACCCCTCCTCTTTTCACACCCGAGGAGAAATTAGAGCGTCGTGCTGCGAAGATCGCTTCCAAGCTCACAACCAAAGGTCATCTCATGGAGAATGTGGTTGGAGGCCTGAGAAAGGGGGTAAGCACTCGTAGACAATTAGCAAACTATTGTGAACATCACGCGTTTGTTTCTTGTGTCAAACTCCAAAAGGTCTATGAGGCATCGAGGATCCGGATTGGCTCAATGCCATGCATGAAGAACTCAACAACTTCGAGCACAACCAAGTGTGGAAATTAGTGCCAAGGCCAACCGGGAATCATAATATCATTGGAACCAAGTGGATATTCAAGAACAAGCAAGATGCTCATGGAATCATTGTTCGCAACAAGGCTCGTTTGGTGGCACAAGGCTACTCCCAAGTCGAGGGTATCGACTACGGTGAAACCTTTGCTCCCGTTGCTCGCCTTGAATCTATTCGTTTGTTGATTGCTTATGCTTCTCATCATAATTTCAAGTTGCAACAAATGGATGTGAAGAGTGCTTTTCTTAATCGTCTCATTAACGAGTTGGTGTATGTCAAACAACCCCCGGGGTTCAAGGATCCCTATTTCCCCGATCATGTGTACTGATACGTCTCCAACGTATCTACTTTTCCAAACACTTTTGCCCTTGTTTTGGACTCTAACTTGCATGATTTGAATGAAACTAACCCGGACAGACGCTGCTTTCAGCAGAACTGCCATTATGTTGTTTTATGTGTAGAATACAAAAGTTCTCGGAATGTCCTGAAAATCCACGGAGGCACTTTTTGGAAAATATAAAAAATACTGGCGAAAGAATCAAGACCAGGGGGCCACACCCTGTCCACGAGGGTGGGGGGCGCGCCCACCCCCCTGGGCGCGCCCCCCTATCTCGTGGGCCCCCTGAGGCTCTGCCGACCTCAACTCCAACTCCATATATTCCATCTCGCGGAGAAAAAAATCAAAGAGAAAGTTTCATCGCGTTTTACAATATGGAGCCGCCGCCAAGCCCTAACCTCTCTCGGGAGGGCTGATCTGGAGTCCGTTCAGGGCTCCGGAGAGGGGGATTCGTCGTTGTCGTCATCAGCAACCATCCTCCATCACCAATTTCATGATGCTCACCGCCGTGCATGAGTAATTCCATCGTAGGCTTGCTGGATGGTGATGGGTTGGATGAGATTTACCATGTAATCAAGTTATTTTTGTTAGGGTTTGATCCCTAATATCCACTATGTTCTGAGATTGATGTTGCTATGACTTTGCTATGCTTAATGCTTGTCACTAGGGCCCGAGTGCCATGATTTCAGATCTAAACCTATTATGTTTTCATGAATATATGTGTGTTCTTGATCCTATCTTGCAAGTCTATAGTCACCTATTATGTGTTATGATCCGACAACCCCGAAGTGACAATAATCGGGATACTTCTCGGTGATGACCGTAGTTTGAGGAGTTCATGTATTCACCATGTGTTAATGCTTTGTTCTGTTTCTCTATTAAAAGGAGGCCTTAATATCGCTTAGTTTCCGCTAGGATCCCGCTGCCACGGGAGGGTAGGACAAAAGATGTCATGCAAGTTCTTTTCCATAAGCACATATGACTATATTCGAAATACATGCCTACATTACATTGATGAACAGGAGCTAGTTCTGTGTCACCCTATGTTATAGCTATTACATGAGGAATCGCATCCGACATAATTATCCATCACTGATCCATTGCCTACGAGCTTTTCACATCTTGTGTTTCGCTTATTTACTTTTCCGTTGCTATTGTTACAATCACTACAAAACCCAAAAATATTACCTTTGCTGTCGTTACCTTTATTATCATACTACTGTGCTACTAAATACTCTGTTGCAGATACTAAATTATCCAGGTGTGGTTGAATTGACAACTCAACTGCTAATACTCAATAATATTCTTTGGCTCCCCTTGTGTCGAATCAATAAATTTGGGTTGAATACTTTACCCTTGAAAGTTGTTGCGATCCCCTACACTTGTGGGTTATCATGTAACAACTCAACAAGGCACTCTGTGGCCTTAAACAAGCCCCATGTGCGTGGTATGAGCATCTTACTAAGTTGTTACAAGATCGTCGGTTCGAAATTGGGAAAATCGACCCCACTCTTTTTACTAAGAAGGTCAAAGGGTAGTTGTTTGTGTGCCAACTATATGTTGATGATATTATCTTTGGTTCCCCTAACAAAGCTTCCAATGAGAAATTTGCCGCTCTCATGACCCCAAAGTTCAAGATGTCCATGATGGGAGAGTTGAAGTTCTTCCTTGGATTCGAAATCAAACAAAGAAGAGAAGGAACTTTCATCAACCAAGCCAAATACGCTCAAGACATGCTCAAGAGATTCAAGCTAAGTGATGTCAAGCCGACCTCCACTCCAATGCCCGTCAAATGCCAACTTGGCATTGATCCCAATGGTAAAGCGGTGGATCAAAAGGTATATCTCTCCGTGATAGGATCCTTGCTTTAGCTTTGTGCATCTAGACTGATATCATGTTGAGTGTGGGAATTTGTGCACGGTTTCAAGCCGCACCTAAGGAAAGCCACTTTGTGGCGGTCAAGCGAATCTTTCAATATTTGTCTCATACCCCAAACTTTGGCCTATGGTACCCAAGAGGAGCCAACTTTGATCTTTTGGGCTATACAGATTCAGATTGGGCGGGAGACAAAGTGGATAGGAAGTCCACCTTCGGAGGGTCCCAATTGCTTGGTTACTCCTTAGTGAGTTGGTATTCTAAGAAGCAAAGTTGTGTATCTCTCTCGTCCACCGAAGCGGAGTATGTGGCTGCCGGTAGTTGTTGTGCTCAACTTCTATGGATGAGGCAAACTTTGAAGGATTCTTGTGACGAAGTGCCTCTTTGGCGTGACAATGAAAGTGCCATCAAGATCTCTCTCAACCCGGTGCAACACTTCAAGACGAAGCATATTGAGATTCGGTATCACTTCATCCGGGATCACATTGGGCGATGGGAGATCAAGCTCAAGTATGTGAACACTCATGATAACCATGCAAATATTTTCATGAAGCCCTTAGATGAAGCAAGATTTCGCGAGTTGAGGCATGAGCTACATATCATTAATTTGAGCAATGTGGCTTGAACTCTTGCACACCCCACCACACTCTTAATGATGTCTTGTTTAGGTGTAGGCATGGACATAGGGGGAGAGTTATTCTCTCAATGAACTCTCCCTCCCCCCCCCCCCATTATGCATAAATTGATCGAGTCTTTCACATTAGCCATTTTTTATGGTACTTGTGCTTCAAAGACGAATTATGGTCATGGGCCAAAGGATAATTCTTCACGATGCCATACCATTTTCTCAAACATAGGTGGCCTCGGCCACCACCCTCTCTTCTCGAGAGTTTGTCTGTGTGTTGTTTCTTGTTGCTTCTGCTTCTCTCTTTTGAGTGGTTGTGTTTTGGTGTGGTCGTGTTCGGGTTTGTCTTGGCTTGTCTTGTGTCTTTTGTGTTCTTTTTCTCTCGCGAGTCGTGCGTAAGCCATCTTTTCACCTTATTCCCGCTTTGGGGCGTCTGAGCGGTACTACCGCGGTGGCAGAGCGGTACTACCACTTATAAGCGGTACTACCGCCCTGCCGACATAGTACTATCGCGGAGCGGTACGGCTGGGCATGTTGTGCTTCAGATCTGCACCAAAGCGGTACTACCGCGCCTTGCGTGGTACTACCACTTAGGGCTAGCCGTGTGGGGTATGTATCGGGCAGGGGGAGTTTCCACTCCCCCATACCCGTTCAGTTTGCCCCATCTCCTCGTCCTCTCCTCTCTCAGGCGACTCCCCAAGCACCGTAGGTCTGCCGCCGGGCAGCCAGATACAGGCCGTCTCCCTCAATTCCACCCGGTGGGATCCTTCCCCGCCCTCTCCTCTTGCCATGGATGCTGGTATTGCCTCCGTTCTTCTCTCCCTTGGTTCTCTTTCTAGGTTTTAGGCTATACTCGTGGCATCCCTCGATTGAGTTGTTGAATCGAGGCTTAGGAAGGACTTGGGAGACTGCTAGACTAGGTTGTTTGATGACTAGGTATAGAAATATGGTCTTTTGCATCTCCGGTAGTACTTGGGAGACTGCTAGACTATCCCGCTGACAACCGCTCCATAGCGATACTACCGCTTATAAGCGGTACTACTGCTCTGGTGCGCGGTACTACCGCCCTGAGATGCCAATGCCCCTGTTTCTCTACCTAATTCTCATCTTTGGTGTTTGTCTTTCCTTGGCTTATGCTCTCTTGCTCTTGTGGTTCTTGTGTGTGTGTGTGTGTTTTCAGGTGGTAGTAGCTCCGAGCATCAGGCTTGCCACAAGAATCGAGACCGTGCAACAGGTTCCAAGCGTTATCGCTTGTCGGATGTTCCAGAGTCTGCTGCTGCTGGTGATGCGGGTGTCTCGTCAGAGCCGCCCAAACGCAAGGCCAAGGTCCCTACGTCGAAGACCTCCGCTGGGCGCAAGCGTGCTAATCAGATGTCTGCAATGGAGTTCTATACCAAGAGGAAGCACAATCCCTATCATGTGGACCAGGAGCCTGCTCTTTAGAGGCGTCCGTTCTGGAACAGGTTTCAGCAGTCCATCTATTGCGATGTCTTGAAGCAAGAGAAGAATTTGTTTGTGAAGGTCAAGGCTGTCGATCTCTCGCACATGGAGAAGGACCTGCCATACTTTGGGAATGCTCTGCAGAGGTGTGAGGAGTTGGACATCAAGAGGATCATTACCTTCAACAAAGACTTTGATGCCGAGCTCGTGCCTAGTTCTTTGCCACCGTTCACTTTGGGCATGATCAGGCCCGTACTCTGACTTGGATGACCAATGGTCGTCTTCTATCTGCACCATGGAAGGACTTCATGGTCAGCTTATCGTACAATGATGAGGGTGCCCAGATCCCACTTGGGTTTCGCCCTCATAAGGAGATTGCCGCTACTCATAAGGAGAAGCTTTGGCCCTATTCTACCAGGAAAGTGTCTGAGACTGGGAAGGTTACTTATGAGCTCTGGACCTTTCTCGACATCATGCATCGGATCTTCTAGAACACCCTATTTCCTTGGATTGGCAACTTGGATCAGGTGCACTCTTACCTAGTTGACATGCTTCTATTCTGTCAAGAAGCGCAGGGCTCTCAGCAGGTGCTGGATGTGTCACATGTGATGTGGTATGAGCTTCACTCTGCTGTCATGGAGCACAAGTGCATCATTTATGGACCCTATCTATGCAGCTTATCGAGGACACATGGGCAGCCAAGTTTCCAGATGAGGAGCTTGTCACAGACAACATGGTTTCTCATGACACTATCGAGCTGCGTCAGAAGGAGAAGTGGAGTACGTCTACTCCGGCACCTCCAGTGCAGGAGACTGTCTTATCTGATGAAGATGATGAGGATGATGATGGGCCATAGTATGTGCCCCCATCTGAGGAGCCCTCTTGGGCGAAGAATCTCAAGGAGAAGATGAAGCGTCTATTTTGCTTTCAGGCCAAGGGCCAGTACAAGGCTCACAAGGAGGCCAAGATGGCTCGTCGCCGTGACAAGGCCATTATGAGACAGGTTGGCCTTGAGGTTGCAGATGGCTCTGAGGAGCGAATCACTGATGAGGATTCTTGGATCATAGTGCACTTCCCGTGGTCTGACACTGAGGAGGACAACGGAGTTCACGCTTCTCCCCGTGCTGCAGAGGTCTCTGAGGAGGAGGAGGAGCATGACTGGTGATGCCATGGAGATCTACTACCATCGTGTGTCGTGTCGTCCCTTTCCCTTTGGTGTCTTGCTGCCAAAAGGGGAGAGTTAGGGATTTGCTTTGGGTTTTGTGTTTGCGTGTTCGTGTTCGTTGTATTCGTTTGTTTTCGTTCGCTTTCGTTCGGCTGTGAGTGATACCATATGGTGTAAGACATATGTGAACTACCCTATCTTATCTACTTTAGTCTCAAGTACTCTGTTATCATGTGACATGCTTCTTTACCGGCACTTATATTATTGCTCTCATGCTTGTCCTTGCTTAGATGTACTTGTTGTTATTCTTATATGCAAGGATGTTCCCTGTCTACAAAATATAGGGGAAGTTTGTTCCTAAAGATGTGCACATAGCCTTTCATGCTAATTTCATTGGTGCACACCTCTAGGGGGAGCCCATCTATATTTTGTTGGGAGTGGGTTTGCTTAATTTCCAGTAACTATTTTGTGCAAATCCCGTGTTGTCATCAATCCACCAAAAAGGGGGAGATTGTCAGGGCATTATTTTCCCCAGTTGTTTTGGTGATTGATGACAATACATTTGCGGACTAATCGTGTGCATTAAGCTTTTCAGGTTATCTAATATAAGAGCACTATGTGATTGTTACCCCTCGAGGACTTCACTTTAGACAGATTATTTTCCTTCATTTCTTTTCGGTGGAATTGAGTCGTAGGGATAACCATACTATCAAGAGGGGGTCCATTTCGAAAGAGTATGGGTGGAATCATCATGTTCACATTCTCCTTGCACCCTCGCTTTCTTCCTGCTTCTTTGGAGTTTTCGTGATGTGCAAAACAAGGGGTGCTTTGTGCTAAGCGGTAGTACCGCGGTAAGGGCGATAGTACCGCTTGTTAGTGCCACTGGTACTACCGCCCCTGCTGTGGTCTCGATTTTTCGTGTCGAGTTTCCGTAAAGGACTACGTAGGGGAGCGGTAGTAGGGACGGCAATAGGGCGCGGTAGTACGCTTATCAGCGGTAGTACCGCTCCTACATCCGCTCCAACTGCCGCTCAGTTCGCTGCCCTCCCCTGTTTTCCAGCGGCTGTAGGAAGCGGCAGTACCACCTATCGGCAGTAGTACCGCCCTAGTGCGTGTACTTCTTCTCCCTCAGCCCTGGTTGGCCTATGTCGGCTTGCCATAGCGGTAGTACCGCTGTGGCAGCGGTACTACCACTCCAGCAACGGTAGTACCGCCCAGGTGCGGGTGCGGGCTGCGGGTTGCTAGCCAATCAAACTTGTTGATTTTCTAGGGATTGGTTGAGAAGGCCCCGATCTACACTTCCACCAAGAGAAATTTGATTCCCCCACTAATCCCTTGTGGATCTTGTTACTCTTGGGTGTTTGAGCACCCTAGACGGTTGAGGTCACCGCAGAGCCATATTCCATTGTGGTGAAGCTTCATGGTGGTGTTGGGAGCCTCCAATTAAGTTGTGGAGATTTCCCCAACCTTGTTTGTAAAGGTTCGGTCGCTGCCTCCAAGGGCACCAATAGTGAAATCACGGCATATCGCATTGTGTGAGGGCGTGAGGAGAATACGGTGGCCCTAGTGGCTTCTTGGGGAGCATTGTGCCTCCACATCGCTCCAACAGAGACGTACTTCCCCTCAAAGGGAAGGAACTTCGGTAACACATCCTCGTCTTCATCGGCTCCACTCTTGGTTATCTTGTACCTTTACTTGTGCAAGCTTATATTGTATTGCATCTCTTGCTTGCTTGTGTGCTTGTTGTTGTTGCATCATATAGGTTGCTCACCTAGTTGCATATCTAGACAACCTACTTTGATGCAAATTTTAAATTGGTAAAGAAAAGCTAAAAATTGTTAGTTGCCTATTCACCCCCCTAGTCAACTATATCAATCCTTTCAGGCGCCATCGCAGCATCGCCGCTACCATCGTAGCCGAGACACCAATGGAGCATCCATTACAGCACGGTCATGTCCAGGAAGCACACCGTTGTCGCGGCCCATCGAGCATCGCAACACCGCCGTGTCGTGGAAGCATGATGTCATCATGGTCATCGAGCATCGCAACACCGTCCAGCCATCGAGCGTCGCACCACCGTCGTGTGATGGAAGCAACCGGGCCATCGTCGCAGCTCCAGCGTCCCCCGCAACATCGGCTCACGACAGCAACTCGCAACAACGCTGTCCATCAAAGCAGCTCGGTCGATCTCGCAGCATCGCCACCCATTGTACCAACTCCGACGGCCTTGTGGCAAGTAGCTCGCAGCAGCGCTGTCCGTCGTACCAACCCCGGTGACCTCATAGCAGCTCACAACATCACTAAACGGCCTTGCAGTAGCGGCTCACAACATCACTAAATGGCCTAGCAGCAGCGGACATCTGGTCGATGTTTTACGGCCCTTGCAGCATTACGTCTCAAGGCTTGCAGGTGCGGTGGCCGGTCTTTATAGCGCCAGCGTCTCGTCTTGAGACCGAGATGCCCACCACTTGCAACGTGGCCAGTCATCAAATCACACACAGTGTGTCTCGTGCTCAATACATCCCACGATTCCCCTACCCGCGCCTCCCCCTCACAACATCTAGTCACCACTCGCAACATGGATCACAACATCAGTGACGCTTCCATAGCATGGCTCACAATGCCTGCTCATAGTGTGCCTCGCGACACGACGATAGTCCCTGTAGCATGGCAACTCCGATCGCAACATCACCTCGCAGCACCGACGTCACTCCCGTAGCATGGACATGCCCCTTGTAGCATTGGCTTCAGCATGCCTTGTAGTATGGTGGTGCTCCCACGACACTGGCTTTCAACATGTTTCACAACATGACGGTGGCTACTCGCAATACCAGGTAATAGTACATCGGCGTCCTCGCAACACCGGGTACAAGCACGGTGGCGTCCTCGCAATACTAGCTCGCAGTGGCGCAGTCGCTCGTTGCAACATTTCTCATAGCAACTCTGATGACCTTGCAACAACAGCTGATGTTGCCTTGTAACATTCACTCGGATTGCCTCGCAGCACCACAACTAGAGCAACATCATTGGCCGCCATCACAACATCGCTAAGAGTAGCGGCCATCAACCTTTGGAGAAGCGGGCACCAAACAACCTTTCTTGATGCAGAAAACAAAGGCAAGGGTCGGCCATAGAAACATGTGAAAATGAAGTTTTCAATGAAGATAAAATTAAGATGGGAGAGCGGTGGGCGGGCCCCACATGAAACATAATCATTTGGCCGCTAAATATTAGTTCCTATTTGGCTGCTAAACACTATCCATTGGTGCGAGCCTAAATTGGTCTATCGGTCTAAATATTTTAAATTAAAAGTACTCCCTCTGTCCGAAAATACTTGTCATCAAAATGGATAAAAAGAGATGTATCTAGAACTAAAATACGTCTAGATACATCCCCTTTTATCCATTTTGATGACAAATATTTTCGGATGGAGGGAGTAGACACGATTTGACCACTAAATACATGTTCTTATTTATGCCTTAATTTGTAGAGTTAAGGGAGTAACAACGGTTCTCCCATTTTGTCGTAATTACAGTGAGTAGCTATCAGCTTGCACACGATTAGTACTTACAGTAGTTTACAGTGTCATTGGTGCGCTGAAAAGTCAAAACAAGCTGAGCACACACCCTGTGTGAACGCTTGCAGCGTGCGCACAAGGAATCGCAGTCAAGCGTTCATCTGACGGCGTACCGCGCGACAGATGCTTCGCGTTAAAATCAGTCGGCTGTTTTCAAGTGTTTTCCATAATCAAATTTATTCAATCTGATTTTGGCAATCTATTTCTTTTTTATGATGTTGAAGGTATGGTTTGCCCTTCTTGCAGCAGGCCAAGTGGATCAGTTCACTTTGGTGTTGGATGGGGGGTGCTCGAGGCGTGTGGTAATTTCAAGAACATCTTGAGTTGAATTTCCAATGTACACACATGCATCATCCAGTTCTGTAACTTGTTTATACAATTTTGTCAACTGCTCATCTCATAATTAAAACTGCAAACCGAGGATAAAAGAATAATAATTATAGGAGTTCACATTTAACAGTTTTGAGCATAGAGATGGGGTCCCCAAATCCGGGCCTGAAGGACTAACATTTAACAGGTCTGAGCATACATAGAGATTAAACTATTTTTGCAACAAAATTAACAGATCTGGTGACTAGTATTGCCTTCTAGTTCGAACGCACCAATTAGGCGGTGTGTTTATCCTTAGAAAGTTAGAAGACAAGGAGATTATTCATCTGCTATATCGTAGGCTCCTCATGAAGTGATGCAACGTCTGGCTGAAATATTGCAGAAGATGATCTTTTAAGCCCAGAGATCATTCACACTGGTAACAATATCATGTATTGATTACTAAGAGATTGATTCATGAATTTCTAATATTACCTCAGCAACATTGTTTCCTAATCCAATGCTCGATATGCTGGGTTTTTTCCTACCGCTAATATCCAAAAGCGCCATTTTGAGTGGTACAAAACTACAAATATCACGACATGCCTCACATAAAAAAAAGCATGTATCAACTACCTCGGGGTGCCTTTTTATCACGTCTCGGTGCCTTTTTCCAGTGTGTAACACATTGCTGCATCATTCAGATATATACAATTGCATCATCCATATAAATCTGACACTTTCTGTTTGATTTTTTGTAGGGTTCTGTCTAACCAACAAAGGCACCACATTTTGAGCAGTACAAACATCAGGCAATACCTCACACCAACACACACACATGTATCAACTACCTAGGGTGTCTTTTATCACCCCTGAGAATGTCTTTTCTTCAATGTACAATGTAACGTTGCATCTTCTCGATATATACCATGCATCCTCCAGATAAATATGACAATATCTGTTTTTTAGGGTTCCACCTAAGCAACAAAGGCACCATTTCACACACGCGTGCGAGCGCGCACACACCAACCCACAACAACCTATAGTGTCTTTTTCAATTTACACAACACATCATTGCATCATCTAGATATATACAACCTTTTCTGTTTGGTTTATTGTAAGGTTCCATCATCCATCTCTATAAGAAGGGATCCGTGGTGCACTACTAAGTTAACCTATTTGGAATTCCATCCTTCTTTGCTTGGGTGTTTATTCCTGGAGACATGGAGGTCCACAAGGTCAAGATGGCAAGCTTGTGCTTAATTTTGCTCATGGCACTCCTCTTGCTTCCTGGTAAGCCTTGCCTGGAATAATTATCTGAACAATATAATAGTTTCTCAGTGTTTTGATTTCTGATGTTGTTATTCAAATGTTGCCCATATTTTACAGCGGGATCTCAAGGCCCCTGCAAGGGGTTAAGCCAGACGTACCAAACTGCCCAATGCAAGGGTGACCAATGCCAAGAGCACTGCGAACATGAGAAATTCCCGTATGCGGAGTGTGACACGGACCATCAATATCCTGAACTTAGTTACTGCGTCTGCTTCTTTCCATGTTGATTCTGCCTCAAGTTGCTTCAGGATGTGAAGCAACGTGCAATAAGATCTTAAGGCGAGCCGTCTGTAACATCCAAATATTTCGAAATTTGGAATGTTGAATAAATTAGCCAATCAATAAATATAGTTGATCTCCCTTGTTTGTGGTTGTATTTTCGAAGGTATTAAAACTTATTATGGGCTTGTTTAAATTTGTCTGTAACCTTATTTGAAATATTCTTCAAGAACGAACTAACACCATTATCAAAAATATAAAATATTGGTCAGTAGTTATTTCATAAAAATCCAAGTTATTTAAGTTGATTGTGTTTGTACTCAATCGGACTTTTAAAGCCATTAAAAAGGACGCTAGGGGGTGGGGCATTTTTTTAAACTGCCATGGCAATTCGTTTAAATCTGGGGATTTTTTGGTCCAAAACTGCCACCGTCACACACAAGAAACTGGCTTACTGTCCAAACTGCCATGAAATGAAAACCGGCTGCAACCATACATAGGATCGAGATGAAAACCGGCTGCAACCATACACAATTTTCTGTTTTTTTTTTCTTTTCCATCATCAGTGGCTGCCTAGCCTCTGCAACAAACCCTGCTGAATCTGATGTTGCCTCATGATGTTGCGGCCGATGCAATGAGTGATAAGATCCATCTTAACGTTGATGCACAACTTATAACTGCAACAAATTTCCTTCTCTACATACAATATTTGAACTCCCAGTAACAACTGCAAGCTATATAAATTTATAACACATCCAAGTAAAAATTGTTTCTGCAACAAAGCTATCAGATCAAGGGCATGTGCCTTCTGAAGCAAACCACATGAAACAAACCAAGTCATCTGCTATATCACAGGTTCAGTTCTGAAGTAATTCAATGTCTCACAGAAATGCTGCAAAGTTGTTTCTGTAAACTGCAAATGTAGTAGCTGAAATATCATTGCACAATCCTTGCAAATATTCAGAGATTGATTCATGAGGAGAACAGCAAGCTTTATTCATCAACCCGGATGTCTTCGGACATATGTTTCATAGTATTTAGGCATAACACGCCAAACACGGGGAATGGGAGAGCATGATACACGATATGTTTATAGTGGTAGTACATTCTGGGTGATTTTACATAATGAACTGCTGCACATATTGTTGATGCTTGCATACGGTGCAGGCTTAGGTAACAAGGCCATCAGCTATAGCGCAGTAGAGTTTCTTCAGGTCTTCAAAGTCACCATCTTGGAACGAGAACAAAGCCATCCTATTGGAAATTCCGGTCTCAGAAGATCGGACGAAATCAACTTTGGTGTGATAAACAAAGTAGCCATAGCACTCCTAGGCAGAAAGACAGCAGCCAGTGACCGGATTTTTCACCTAAAATCAAACACCAGAGATTAACAACTAACAATTCCTTTGTTGATAAAACATTTGTTTAGACATGGAACACAATGTATTAGCGGGTTTCACCTGAGGGAATAAGAAAACATTTATGTCGTTGTTGGACATCATTAGGTTGTGCACAGTATTGTTCTCATGCAAAGCCAAGCATGCTTCACTTACTACATCGACAAGTGCATTTACCCCAGCAACATTATTTCCTAATCCAATGCCCGATACGCTGGGTGTTTTTTTCCTACTGCTAAGATCCAAAGGCACCATTTTGAGCGGTACAAATATCATGACATACCTCACATAAAAGACATGCATGTATCAACTAACCTGGGGTGCCTTTTTATCATGTCTCGGTGTCTTTTTCCAGTGTGTGACACATTGCTGCATCATTCGGATATATACAATTGCATCATCCATATAATGACATTTTCTATTTGGTCTTTTGTAGGGTTTTGTCTAACCAACAAAGGCACCATTTTGAGCAGTACGTTTGTATCAACTACCTAGGGTGTCTTTTATCACCCCTGAGAATGTCTTTTCTTCAATGTACAATGTCTTTTCTTCAATGTACAATGTATCGTTGCATCTTCTGGATATATACCATGCATCATCCAGATAGATATGACAATTTCTATTTTTTAGGGTTCCTCCTAAGCAACAAAGGCACCATTTCACGACCGCGTGCGAGCGCGCACACACCAACCCACAACAACCTATAGTGTCTTTTTCAATTTACACAACACATCATTGCATCATCCAGATATATACAACCTTTTCTCTTTGGTTTATTGTAAGGTTCCATCATCCATCTCTATAAGAAGGGATCCGTGGTGCACTACTAAGTTAACCTATTTGGAATTCCATCCTTCTTTGCTTGGGTGTTTATTCCTGGAGACATGGAGGTCCACAAGGTCAAGATGGCAAGCTTGTGCTTAATTTTGCTCATGGCACTCCTCTTGCTTCCTGGTAAGCCTTGCCTGGAATAATTATCTGAACAATATAGTAGTTTCTCAGTGTTTTGATTTCTGATGTTGTTATTCAAATATTGCCCATATTTTACAGCGGGATCTGAAGGCCCCTGCAGGGGGTTAAGCCAGACGTACCAAACTGCCCAATGCAAGGGTGACCAATGCCAAGAGCACTGCGAACATGAGAAATTCCCGTATGCGGAGTGTGACACGGACCATCAATATCCTGAACTTAGTTACTGCGTCTGCTTCTTTCCATGCTGATTCGGCCTCAAGTTGCTTCAGGATGTGAAGCAACGTGCAATAAGATCTTAAGGCGAGCCGTCTGTAACATCCAAATATTTTGAAATTTGGAATGTTGAATAAATTAGCCAATCAATAAATATAGTTGATTTCCCTTGTTTGTGGTTGTATTTTCGAAGGTATTAAAACTTATTATGGGCTCGTTTAAATTTGTCTGTAACCTTATTTGAAATATTCTTCAAGAACGAACTAACACCATTATCAAAAATATAAAATATTGGTCAGTAGTTATTTCATAAAAATCCAAGTTATTTAAGTTGATTGTGTTTGGACTCAATTGGACTTTTAAAGCCATTAGAAAAGGACACCAGGGGTGGGGGCATTTTTTAAAACTGTCATGGCAATTCGTTTAAATCTAGGGATTTTTTGGTCCAAAATTACCACCGTCACACACTAGAAACTGGCTTACTGTCCAAACTGCCATGAAATGAAAACCGGCTGCAACCATACATAGGATCGAGATGAAAACCGGCTGCAACCATACACAATTTTCTGTTTTTTTTTCTTTTCCATCATCAATGGCTGCCTAGCCTCTGTAACAAACCCTGCTGAATCCGATGTTGCCTCATGATGTTGCGGCCGATGCAATGAGTAATAAGATCCATCTTAACGTCGATGCACAACTTATAACTGCAACAGATTTCCTTCTCTACATGCAATCTTTGAACTCCCAGTAACAACTGCAAGCTGTATAAATTTATAACACATCCAAGTAAAAACTGTTTCTGCAACAAAGCTATCAGATCAAGGGCATGTGCCTTCTGAAGCAAACCACATGAAACAAACCAAGTCACCTGCTATATCCTAAAGTAATTCAATGTCTCACAAAAATGCTGCAAAGTTGATTCTGTAAACTGCAAATGTAGTAGCTGAAATATCATTGCACAATCCTTGCAAATATTCAGAGATTGATTCATGAGGAGAACAGCAAGCTTTATTCATCAACCCAGATGTCTTCAGACATATGTTTCATAGTATTTAGGCATAACACGCCAAACACGGGGAATGGGAGAGCATGATACACGATATGTTTATAGTTGCAGTAACATTCTGGGTGATTTTACATAATGAACCGCTGCACACATTGTTGATGCTTGCATACGGTGCAGGCTTAGGTAACAAGGCTATCAGCTATAGCGCAGCAGAGTTTCTTCAGGTCTTCAAAGTCACCATCTTGGAACGAGAACGAAGCCATCCTATTGGAAATTCCGGTCTCAGAAGCTCGGTCGAAATCAACTTTGGTGTGATAAACAAAGTAGCCACAGCACTCCCAAGCAGAAAGACAGCAGCCAGTGACCAGATTTTTCACCTAAAATCAAACACCAGAGGTTAACAGCTAACAATTCCTTTGCTGATAAAACATTTGTTTAGAGATGGAACACAATGTATTAGCGAGTTTCACCTGGGGGAATAAGAAAACATTTCTGCCGTTGTTGGACATCATTAGGCTGTGCACAGTATTGTTCTCATGCAAAGCCAAGCATGCTTCACTCACTACATCGACAAGTGCATTTACATTGGTGCTCGTGAACACAAGTGCTTTTAGAGGGTAGTCAACTATTTCAGACACACAAATGCCTGATCTGGTTGCCCCATCATATAATGCAACAGTTGAGGAAGACTCCACTGGTAAAGGATTGGCAAAGTAACAGGACTGTAATATTTAGCAAAAAATAACAGCATGAGATTCTCCTTAAGCAACCACTGAAACTGGTAGTTCTAGTATCTTAGCAATATCTTATTATGGAAAAAAAGTCTACTCAGTTATTTTGATTCAGTAATAACAGAACAATAAAACAATTACAAGGATCAATCTTCCCTTTAAAATCTTACTCATCATGGCAATTAAAGTACTTTGAAATATGCTGTAAATCGGTGACAATACATTACAGCACAAAGTGCATGCCTATAGTCGAATGCTTAGTGAAGATGAGACCACCAGACAACTAAATGAGTACTCCCATTATATTGGGTATTCAGGTCTGTATAGCACATGGCAGGTGAATAGTAATGTACTTTGGAGTAAGTTCAAAACATTAAGCACTAGAACTAGAAGGTATTACCTGAAAAAACATGTGCTTTGGCACAATAGATGTACCATCATCAAAGAAAACCCGGAACCCTGCACTGTTTACTTCAGAGGCAATCTTTGTAATCAGCCCAAACATCCTTTTATCCCAAAAGGAAGATAGCTGATTAGTTGCATTTGGGACCAAGAAAATGTGACCATATTCAACAGGATATGCCTTCAGGAAAAGATGTCCATCAGAAATGGAAAAACATGATGCAGATGGCAACTAGCACTTGTATCTATATTCACATTCACAAAGGGTTGGGGAGGGGTTAGGGGTAAAGGTGCGTACATTCGCAATCAGCAGTACTCCATTGTTTGGGGGTGTAATCGAAGGAACAACCTCCGGTTCATTATTTTCTCCTTCTGCGATGCACAAAAGTAATTCCTCGTAGCTTCTAGCAGAATTTGGCTTCAAGCATCCGAAAGGATGGCCGAACTTGTCATATTTCATGAGGGAAAATGAATTCCATTTATCATTCATCTGAATAACAAAATCCCTTTGACCTTCAATGACCTGTACAACCATTCAAAACCAATTATTCCAGTCAAGCTCAGGGCATATCCTTAACAGGATTGATGGCTTAATAAGCCTTTTGAAAGGGAAATACATAAGTTTAACAGACTGTCAATGGTATGTCTGGCAGAAAAAAAATGTTGGTTGGTTGATTACACTTCTAGAATCGCAATATTTCTTCAAAGTTAAACTTCTGCCACCTAAGATGAAATAGTTATGTGCTTTAAGATGTGGATAACTATAAGTGGCAACCACTATTATTTATCGAATCTTTCCCGCTCCTTTCTCTCTTATTTCCCACTGCTATGTTTCCTAACATCCCCATCCGTACTATCCCCCCATAGCCATCACGATTGGCAGCACAGGAAAGGCAGACTGTTCCAATGAGGGCAGCAACAGTGGCAATTAGTGGGAATGTGAACAATTTGGTAGGTGGTGTTGCAGGAATATTTGGTATTAGCATGCCACTCTGCAGTTTGATTGTGGAAACTGAGGAAGGGAAGAGGTTACGTATAAAATGTATAAAACTAAATTTTCACATCTCTGGCTTTGTGTTTTTTAGTTTGGGCTAAAAAGCACGGACACGGGGACGGAAGGACGGGGATACGCATACGGGGATACGGGATGCGGCATTTTCCAAAAACAGCCATTCGGGGATACGGTGAGTATATATAAAATAAAAAAAATATGACATATAATATAGAAATAAGACAGAAAATTAAAGAAAAAGAGTTGAGAATAGAGAATATTGCTCCATTTGGTGGCTCTTTTATCAAGTGCTTGATTGATCCTTGTCCCCCCATGTCATTGCAAGTTGCATCTTGCAGAACACATCAAACAGCAAAGAAGATTAGAAAAATAGAAGACATAACCAGAAGACACCCAATTTGCAATGCCATTTGGCTCCCAATTGCAGCACCAGGACCCGGACGCCCTTCACTCTCACCCACGGATGATTGGCTACCGGCTGTGCCGCTCGCAGATGCCATGGTTTGGTACCTATCAGGCCAACAACAAGCAATCAATTCCTATCAAGAACAGCAGCAGCCATCAGCACAAGCAAAGAGCAAAAAGCAGCAAGCATCAGATCCAATAACTTAGTGCAAGCAAACAGCAGTAGAGCACCAAGCAGCAAGCAGCAAGCATTTGAATATTAAAAGTGGAGGAGGTTGAAGAAGAATGAGGAGAGGATGCAGCTGGGTTACCTGCGGCTGCGAGGAGAGGCTGCTGCTGCTGCTGGTGCTGGAGGGGACGGTCGCCGGTCGAATCCAGGCGCGGCGGCGGCGGTGGCGGCGAGTCCAGGCGGTGGTGGCGAGTCCAGGAGGTGGCGGAGCCGTCTGTGCGACCTGGGAGGCAGGGAGGGAGCGCCTCTTCATTATGTCGTGACCCTGCAAAATAGGGTTTCCTGATGGGCCGAGGCTGTTTTTTGGGCCAGGCCGTATCCCTAACGTGTCCCCGCGTATCCCAGCGTATCCCAATCATTTTTTCATTTTTTTTTAATTCGAATTTCAGGGATACTCCAAAATTCGCGTATCCCGGCGTATCAGGACGGCAGTTCGGCGATTACTTGCGTGTCCGTGCTTTTTAGAGTTTGGGTATCAGAATCCAACATGCACAAGCAAATGTTTAAAGTTACTTTGATCTAGGACACAAGAATTAGGGGGGATCCAAGAAGCACCTTAAGTTCGCAAGTAGTAACATCATATCCCAACTGGCCCTTCTGAGCAAAGTTCTCCCACTGTTACAAAGAAAATCATCTATTAAAAATGGTGCCATGATAACTCATAAAGATTGTGTGAACTCTCAGGTAATACAAACCTGAGAAAGAATGATTGTATCAAGTAAACTTGGGCTGCCTTCACCAGCACATGCAAAGCTTTTGAGGGCATCATGTTCACACTGTTCTATTCCAAGACGGTAAAGATGTATCTTCACACCTGAAGCTCAAAGAGAAATGTATGAATACTACAATGCCACAATAATATATAACTGACCATGTGCTGTTATTTTAAAGGGTTAAAGGTTATTGCACAGCTAGGTTTGGTAAAAAGAAAGTGCTTGTGTAAAATTATCTAGGGATACTTCAGTATTCCAAACTGCAATTGTAGCATCAAAGCAGGCGCATATCATTGAATTCAACTATAACATACTCCCTCCGTAAAGAAATATAAGAGCCTTTAGATCACTAACAGAGGGAGTAGCTATCTAACTCGGCAGAGAGTTCAAATATGTGGAAAAACAAACGGATAAGTTTACATACACAGCTCATCCTTTTTGGTTTTGTTTTTGGTGCCAGAAAATAGTAAAGGATGACTAAATACTTAGACAAGAAAAAAATACTAATTTGTTTTTCGTGCCAGAACAGTGTAGAGGACAATTACAGTTTTACACAGGCAAAAGAAGAAATTCATGATGCTAGGATTAAAGAATATTATAGACAGTCATTCCGAAAAGAGAGAAACATTTGGAAGTTCAAAGCACTTTTATTTACCTTCAGGTTGATCGAGAGGAGAGTTCTTGCTGTGGAAACAATATCCACCTTCTAGTTTGGTGGCCGACACCATACTTACAACTCTTAATATTATGGACTACTAACTGAACTAACTATGATGCTAAAGGCCTACTTCAGAATTGTGCAGCACCACCACCAGCAAGGTAGGTCAGATCAGAAGGATGCCCCCCTGCAGATGGGAGGGCACCACGGCCACCGTGGAAAGAAGGCGATGCAAGCAGAAACTTAGGAAAGCGATGGACACATTGCCTTTCCCTTCTTGGTGTAACACGGGTTACTCTCCTTAGAGCCGTGGCTGATCTTCTGAAGCCAGCCCTGCCGGACCAGCTATCCAATTTTGCAGGATCAACTTGGCTCTTCTTCTAGGAGCTCCTCACAAGTTCTCCGATCATAAAATGCAGTATTTTTGCAGGACAATCTGAACATGAACAAAGTGTCAGCCGACCGAAACAGTAACCTAGGCCCTAAAAGGAAAATAATCTGAAATTGCAAGCATTCATACGAGCACATACTTCCTCCGTCCTGAATTAGTTGATGCTCAAACGGATGTATCTAGCACTGAAATACGTCTAGATACATCCGTTTGAGCGTCAACCGATTCCGGACGGAGGGAGTAATATTCAATCAAACACCACAAAGGATCTATGCCGGACCATACTCCGACTTGTGAGCAAGCTAGACAATGAATTTCTTCTCAAGTAAAGGTTGTGAAATCACGGCATCATGCCGCCTGTGTCCGCATATCTTCAGTGCCAACAAAAACATCCTAATTTCCCAACGACGGCATGAAACATTCAGATTTTTTTTGCTCCGTGAGCAAATAATCGGGGGGCCTTCAACGCGAATCATCTAACCTAGAAACTGCATCATAGCAGATTGCTCCACACAAGATAATTGAAGGAACAGCCCCCCCACCCACCCACCCACCCCCCATCCCCCGCCGTGCATTTGCTTGAACAGGAGCAATTTCGAGAAACCAAAACCCGAATCGGGCGGAAGAATGCGAGAATCTCGCCCACCCACCCTCTATTCCGTCACAAGCTATACCAATTTGCGCCGGCTGGACTCCATGAGGAACACACAAAATCGATCGAGAGAAAACACTCGGAGATTCCGGTGAAAGCTAGCGGATTTCGATCTCGCGGACGCGAATAAACAAGAATGGTTGGATGGATGGGTACCTGGAGGAGGCGCTCGCTCGGGGTGGGTGGCCGTGGGTGTCCGTCCGGCCAAGAAGAAGAGGAAAGGGAGCGGGGGAGAGGGATGTTTGCGCTGGAGAGGAGAGGAGAGGAGAGGAGTTTGGAGCCGCCAGGAAGGAAGGAAGGTTCCAGGAAAATTGGCACTTGGCTTCTTTATTTGCACAAGTGGTATTTTCATGGACAGATATTGTTTGGATATATATAGCCTTAAAAAAATGCTTGGATGAATTTTGGTTAAATTTCCATGGATTTGAAAGATTCCGCAAAATACAAGTGCAAGCAAAAAGGGTAATTATATTTCCTGATTTTATTGAATGCCGCATGCCAAGTGTTTATGTTTTTGCTGTGTGTAAAACATATGGTTTTATGCGATTTTGTGCGGGTGGTTATGTGACGTGGGTCATTACTCTTCACAAAATGTACCATAAAATGTAGGGATCTCCGTATATAAATAGCTATGTTTACATAGGTAATTGTTTTTTTTGTAAGGATAGGAAATGGAAAAGTCATGCAATTATTTGAACGCAACTTAGTTTAGTCTGGGGTGGGGAGAGAATCGACAATGAGGAGGAAGAATAAAGGGTACGTGTGAGGCCCTCGATCGCCGTGTGTTTCGTCAGAATCTACTCAATCCGATTTCAAGGAGGAAGAGCTCCATGATGTGGTTCTGGCGATGGAGGAGGCCGAGAAGTTTGACTATTTGAGGTGGCTGGTGATGCGGTGCTCCCGGAGCTTATATGCCCCATGCTCCAGTAGCACATGGGCCATCGGATCGAAGATCGAACGGTGTTCAAACCGTCTACTATGTTAAAGACTTTGAAGTATGCATGGGGCTGCCCAGGAACCTAAGTGTAGAAAGCTGGGGAGAATCTGTTTGTGTTTTAGATGTACGAGTAGTGTTTAATCGACAAAGAAAATGGTGCACGAAAATCCTTGGAATGTATCCTCCGAGGTATGGGGACTTGCTAGAATAATGACTACATAAGGGCATCTCCAATAGCAGCCCGCAAATTTTCTCATGCATCTGTCCGCGGACACGGATACGAGAGGCCGCCATCCAACCGTAGGTGCATACATTTCAACCTCTTTTTTAACAAACCGGATGAAGTTTGTGCAAACACGGCGGGCGAGGGATGAGGGGTTTCGGTGGGCCAGGATGGTCAGAAGCGGATGTGAGAGTAGCCCGGACTCCCACAAAGCCCCCCATGTTTATCTCCGATTTGTGAAAGAAAGTACGTCCGAACCGCGCCATGGACCGATACAAAACTGCATTGGATGACTTCCACGGTCAGGGCAACGCGGTTTTCCCCGGACGTATGCGGGAGGTTTTGCGGGTCCGTGTTGGAGATTCAAGTAAAGTGTGTCACTGATGCCAAAATGATGGGGGTACACCGTACATGTATCCTCTATAACACTAAGCTTCCTAGTTTTAAAGAGCTCACGTCCAATTGAGGTCTCCAAATAGAATTGGATCACCCGATTTTGACCGCGTCAATAATTTTTCAAAGCTTTCTTATTAAATTCGTTTATACTATACACCATGTTTCCGAATTTTAAGGTCTCACAATTAATTGAGGTATTCAATTTAGAATTGAGTCATTCAATTTTGACCGGGTCAACAATTTCTCAAATTCTCCCATTCAATTCTTTTAATTCACTATGTTCCTTAATTTTGAAGCTCTTTCATTCAATTGAAATATTCAATTTTGAATTTGATTTACGATTTTGACCGGACCAACGATTTTTTGAATCAATCAGCAGCAACCGGACATTAAACATCAATCCTGCGCACCCTCCCACCACCTAGAAAGAAACGCCACAATGTGATATTGCAGCACTAATATAGTAAATGCAACCACAACCGATTTTTTCCCCACATAAATATAGGTTGGTTAGCACATAACACAAAATCACATCACAAAAGACCCACCAAATCACCACATTATAATAAAAATAAAATTCACTCTATCATCTCCCCCACCCACCAAACTAAATATTCCACAAGCTCCAAAATATAAAGGGTGTTAGTTTTTTGGAGGGTCAAATTTCTTTAACTTTGACCATGCTCACAGCAAAAATATCAACACCCACAATTTTAAACAAAATAAGTATGGAAATTCATTTCATTGATGACTCTAAAAATACCGAGATGATATTATGAATCCCTATATATTTCTCTACAAATTTGATCAAACTTAAAAGGTTTGACTTTTTAAAAAGTAATACACCATATATTTTGAAGCAGAGTGGTTTTTTTAAGAAACCCAACAACACCAACGGCGCAGCAAAGCGCGTCCAACCCTTCTAGTACATGTGATACATGAACGCCCGTTGGACGCGAACATGCGTCGAGTACATTAGCTGCGGTGAGAAGGAGTAAAATTAACCAAGTACAGGCCGGAATACCCAGTCCCATCATCGCCTTAGCCTGATTAGTTCGGTCCCTACAAATTATTCATCATGGGCGCATCGTGTGCTGTATTTGAACAGATAAGGGAAAATCATCATGGGCGCATTGCCCTCAACTCTATCATGCCAGATATGAATGGTGGTGGATGCAGTGAACAGGGCACACACCTCTTTATCAACAGCAAGTGGCAAGCCATGCCATGCCTTATCTTTGTCTTCCTTGAGTGATTTATGTCTGCTCGCCATCTTGCCTGCTAGCATGGCACCACGCTGGTCTGGAGCAAGTTACGGCGTGTGTGTGAGAGAGATACATTTTTCTCCGGGACTTCCCTGAGCTCAAGGTTCCAGGACATGAACAACATTGCGATGGTCGGCGCTGCAGAGGAACTCAAGGGCGGCCTCGTAGCCATCCGAAAAGGAAGTGAACTCCGTGCATCCTAGCAGCCTAGAATCGGAACCAACTACTGCAGGGGCTGGGATCGGATCTATCTTCATCGCCTCGAGCGCGACAGAGTTCCTCAGGATGTGAAGCGCCAGCTCCAGCTGACCTTTCCAGCCGTAAAACCCTGTGATTTCGACCAGCCTGAGATGCAGGTGAGGCTCGGAGGGAAGGCTCCGTAGGTCTCCCTGGTCGGTGGTGTACCTTGGATGCTCGCAGCGCAGCACCATCTGTAAAAGAAAAAGAAGAATGTAACTACTTTTTACGCAGCTTCAGTGAGCTTAGTAATCATAAAATACAACAGTTATAAACACAAGACAGGACTTGGTGAAGTGAATGTAAGCATCGCCAGTAAAGGCATCGGATTGCTGCTATATAATAGCGCCCTGTTTATTCCACAAGTACAACTGATGATAGGCCCAAAACAGTACGTGCTCAATTTGCTAATGGTTAGTTCATGACTTCATCTACAAAGGTATCTATATTTGAAGACTGTTTCCCCTTTATTTCCATGGAACGAGCCAAATATCTTCCAAAATATATTTGAAGACTTGAAATGCAGACTTACGTGAAATTCCAGCTTTTCCAGGAAAGGAGCAGCAATTAGAAGGCAGGCGAAATCGAGGATATCACTCTTGCTTCTCGGAGCACCCAAAAAAGTCAGCTCCAGTCTCAGGTGCTTCAGATAAGAAAATTTGTGCAGCTTTCCTGGTAATGAAGCCCTCTGAAACACACAGATAAATAAATATGAAAACCGATATGGAAAATTCACCTCAAGAAAAATCAAATAGGGATGCACAAAAAACTAGAAATAGGAACAGTGGATCGCAAACCTTCGACTCGGTGCAATGAAGAGTCAGCATCTCAAGACGAGGCACGTTATTATCAAGTTTCGTAAAGATGTATTCCAGAGAAGGACGCATATCATTCAACTCGATGCACATATTTTTGAAAAGCAAAGTTCCAGGAGCTGATAACAGTATCGATGGGCCACTGTACTCAAGTTCTACCAGACCAAAGTTTAACTCCATCGCCTGAAGCAAGCGACAGTCATGTACGTGCAAATGCTTCAGTGGGTTTGAAGGATGAGATAGCTGTACCCTTGTAAGCATTCTACAGCTAGCAATTCCAAGTAACTCCAAAACACTGCAGTTGGACATTAAAAGTTGAAGGTCATCATCGGTAACATTCGGGTCTGCCAAGTAAATCCATTTAAGGTTCTGAAAACCGTTGAAATCCGCAGGCACCTTGAGAGAAACGGAACAGAGTTTTACATATCGCAAGTGTGAACTATTACTGTCATCGAGAAGCCGCAAATCGAAGTTATATGGTGGCCTCATAGGGCTGGCAGTTAAGAAATCAAATATAAGCTGTTTCGCCTTGGATGCAATAGCAAAGTTCACCCATCTATTTATCTGATCCCTTTGGTCATCTTCAAATGGAGCCCGAAACTGAACGTTCTCAACCCGCACACCACTGTGCTGCTGTAGGACTGCATCGACTCTCTGAATAAACTCATGTTTCCTTAGCTCATCATCATTGGGTGTTAACGGTAAGGTACGAGGAATTGGCAACATCGAGCTAAGAGTAAATACTAGATTTGGGTGGTGATGCCAAAGACATTTCCACTGTTCTGACAGTATGCTCGTCCGTACAGCTTCTTTTATCGGCAATTGTGACAGGATACTGCAGAGAATATCCTACAGCAAAGACAAACGGCATTTAGATTGTTGAACAAGAACAATAAGCGGACTTGTTCTGCATTATGGCGCGAAGGAAGGAAAAGGAAAGCACACTGATATAGTTAGATTACAACTTGGCATGAGTCCATTCGGATATTCCATACCGTTGGCGGGTTGGTCAGTTGAAGCCCTTGTTTCTTTCGTTTCACCATTGTTCTATGCAGACGCAGGTCTTCATCTGGACCAATATTTCTCTTTGTCATCAAACTATCTTAGCCTCTGTCTGCAAGAGAAGTTACATAGAAACATCAAAAAAGTGATAACAGAGTCAGACATCAAAAAGCTCAACATCTCACCTGATATTACTCTGGTTATAAATCGGAAAAAAAGAGAGACATTACTTAATTTTCTAAAAGTAAAGCATATGCTATATTGCTATTACTTTCTATGATGAAGTGTGCTCTTTTGTTCTAGTCAGAGGACATGATGAATCTGGAACGGATGATGAATGAAACCTCTAAAACGTTCGAGATACGGAGGAAGAGAGGTGTTGGTGTCGTATAGGCGCGGCGGCGGGTGGTTGACAGATCTGACGATAAACTAGACCGGTGGGAAAGAACTCGGATCGGACTCGCAAGAAAGGAATCACGAGGAAAACAAGGCCCTCTGCCAGGCTATGTATAAGGACCGAGACACATCCAATCCACCACCGCTGACTGGTTGTTTCCAACAAGTGTATCCTTGGGCGAAATCCCACAAACCTAGCGGCGAGGCGAGGCAATGGCCAGCGAGGAGTGCACTGCTGAAACAAAGGCAGACGGGTCCGCCGAGGCTGATCGATCGCCAGAAGGAGTCCCGTACCAAGGAGCCAGAGGAGGAGAGTGGTCCGTAGTTCTTAGCCAGCGGCGGCATTCAAACGGGATTCTCCTAACCCCTGTAGTGCATTGCAACGTTTCACATCGACACGTTCACGTCTCTGCACAGTATTACCAGCTTAATCTGTTCCATTAACTGGAAAGCACAGCAACTTCACTGGCTAAACACAAAAGAAACACGACATAAGTTCAACATAAACAGCGACCTAATCTCTCTGAACACAATTCCATTGGGCGCAATCTCTTCACTTCACTCATCACCACTGCCACTACATGTGAAGTACCACCAAAACACGTACGCTGTTTGCAGGAATTTCTCAAACGCCTCAAGGCCTATAAAATGCTGGCCTAGACATTTGAAGGCATTTTCAAATTCTGCTAGAGATATTCATGAAGGCAAGAGGCCTTCTAAGACACTTTTCTGAAACGCCTGAGAAACACAGTATGGAGGCATTTTCAGAACGCCTACAAGCACAATTTGTGGAATTTTTAAGAAGACATCCAAAGTTCATATGGGGCATTTCTCATGCCGCCTCAAAAAAAAATTGTGGTGTTTTTCCAATTGCCTTCAAAAAAATTTGTGGCATCTGATGATCGCCTCCAAACCCATTTTGTGGCGTTTCGCAAACTGCCTCCGAAATGTCATCGAGGCATATCTGAAGAATGCCACAAAGTTCGTAGAGGCACAAAATGTCCACAACTCTAGATATGACGAACATGGCATAGTATTGACAGCGCCAAAAAAATCCAGTATTGACGACGAACATGCACAAATTTCAACAGGGCAAACTGCCACACTACATCGTATCATAGCAAAATGATGCTTCATACAGAACATCTAGCATAAAGACAAAAGAAGAAGTAACATGAACTACAAACATGAAGGGGCATTACCTCAAACAGCTTGTGTGCAACGTAGCGTCCGATCAGTAGCAACAGAACTTGGGCGTGTCTGACGTGGGGGGACGACCGCTACTGCGAGCGTGGCCTGGAACAAGATCGGCTTGCTCTCCCCTCTCCTTCACTGCGCCAGCTGCAGTTCCACCCGGAGATCGGGGACGAGAGAACAAGAGGCGCGCCGTGGGAAGTCGGCGGCGGTGTCGCGGAGTCAGCAGTTCCAGAGTGGTACGTTGTTGGCTGCGGCAGCTCCGGCGTGGGATGCCGATGGCGGAGGAGGCTCCGTGACCACGGCGCCGGCCGCCGAGGCAGCGCCAGAGATGCGATGCGGTCTTTGTTTTTTTAGCTACGATCTCTCTTTTTTTAATCTTTTTTTTAAACTAAACTCTTTGCTTTATTTAATCATCCCACGTGGGGATCTCGTCTGAAATCTATCTATCTATCTATTATATAATTAAAACAAGAGTCAAACAAGCCATCATGTTTGTCCACATATGCTAATCTTTTTTAAGCCGTTTGATTAGAATAACAATGGCTGAGATTTAAAGTTTCTTACGTAACATAAAAATATTTGTACGTGCAGTATTGAACTTCTATCTATGTTGTCACGTTAGGTGCATATATAGAAGCATAACCGTACGTTAACAAAAAGGGATGCATTGATCCGGATGTACATGTCAACAGCTCCTGTAAAAAAAGAAAGACAATCCGAATCCACACCAAAAAGTTCCATATAGGAAGCAAGCAATAGAAATCCTCCCATAAAAAAAGGAGCCACGTGAAAGAAAACACATCGGAAGATGCGTCCCAGTCTTATAGGAACCCACCAAACTAACTCTGGCCAATAATTAGGGCATATCGTATCCATAACTACCGATGATTCACAGAAGAAAAAAACAAAATAAATTAGCCAAATAGTCTATTGGGCCACGAGAAATATTATCGGCTGCTTATTGGGCATAACAACTATATGCGTTCTCTTGGGCATTTGAGTGAGCGAGAAAAAATAAAAATAAATTGAGTATACGGAAGCACATCGCAAGAAATTTACGAAAATTAAGTACTTTAAATATACATAAGGTGATTAAGCTATTTAATTTTAGTGGGTTGTCATAAGATTGACCGAAGCACAAATATTTAAGAGCATTACTTTAAATAGGTAGATTTTTCTAAAACTAATATGATTTTATTCACCAAAGATCTATTATATAATTAATACAAAAGACAAATAAGCGATCACGTTCGCCCACATATGCTAATAAAAGATTTTGGCCTCATTCTAAGGCCGGGCACATGCCTCCGTTCTAAAAAAAGAAATTTAAAAGATTTTACATAATATGTTATTGTTTATTTATCAACATATTGAACAGTCAATTTGAAAGAAAAAAACATATTGAACCGTCGCGTGTACCCATATATATGGTAATATATCTGGCTAAAAAATATGATCCACCGATTCTATAACGGTTGAGATGAAAAAAATACATACATACAAGTATAGTCGCCTACAACATCAGATGCCATCACGGATGAATAAAAATCATGATGTACTATGCATCAATGCACTAATACAAATCGTGATGTACTAGGACACCTATGCGTTTTTGCCAAGGATGACTCACTATCCGTGTCCATGAAGGATAGCACCAAAACCTATGACACTGGCTATCATGTCACGTACACTAACACATGAATGTAAAAAATAACAAGCTGTTTGAATACGAAATTTAATACAAACCTTTTTTTGTGGGAAGAAATTTAATGCCTAACTCAAATATAATGGCATCGATAGTGCAATTTTGATTAAATAAATATATAAGGTCTAGAAAAATATTAAATGAGTAATAAGAACATTCTGTAATTTTAATAAGATTATCGATCAGCTTTTTAATAGATAAAAATATATATACCAACGCCAAACAATATGAATAAAAACAAAATTAATAACCTATATTATTATTATTATTAAAAATATCATTATCAATCTGGCTATTAGTATATTATTATTGAAACAAATGGAACGGCTTAATAGATGGATGATGCAATCAATGGCATCAACCAGAAAATATGTATTGTCACGGTTACTTTTTTTAGCCTTTTTTGGCCGGCCATACGGGCTCCGAGACAAGAAAGGAATTTGAATAGACAGTGGACACGGACGTATTGCAATGGGAATTGTTTTTTGGTGCATGTACAAATCCCTATAGCTTTTTAACTTTCCCTTACGGTGGCCAAAATATAATTTCAGAAGCTTTTTTTTCTCAGTTTCAACTTTACAACGTTGGTGTAGCATGGCGAGCATAACACATTAGCAGCACACACACACACACACACACACACACACACACACACACACACACATATCAGTGGACTTCTCACAGAGGCGGCTGAATGCTGTCCCGATGGGGGATCTCCCAATGCCAAGGGCTTCTTCTGCCCTTCATGAAGCAGCCGGGCATGAGAAGCTCTGGGTTAACACGAGAATACTTCATAAGCAATTTGACAGGTTTCTGCTGGCAGACCTAGGCTCGGAGAGGTCTTTGATGGCAGCACACGCGATAGAAGTGAAGTCTTTGGAGAGGTGCTTGGTGGCTCCGGAGAAGTTTCCAAAGATGAGGGACATCTAGGTGAGAGTTTATCCAAAGATGGATGAATAATAGGAATTCAGACAATATGATAGGTGCATTCATTCGACAACATCACTTCGAATAAGACAATACAAAGCTAGAGGTATTTTTACAATAATCACATTTAATTCTTGGTAGAACAATTCCCATGAAAAATTTGTTGGAGGGATACACACATGGACAAATAATGAGTAAAAGATGAAATATAGGGATTACTATAAATGATAATAATATGATAAGTTTGTCCACGGTGTGGTAGAATGGCAAAGCTAATGCTTTGACAAATCAAATCGGATAACGAGTTGCAAGAAGGAAGTGTTGGACAAAAACACCAAACATAACTCTGTATGCTAAATCTAGCCGCGCAAATGCGCGGGTCACAATGCTAGTTACATGCAAAGTAGAATCCGGGGGCATATGAAGCCACACCTAAGAGAGCTGTTGTGACACCGCTTTCCTAGCCAGTAAGTGAGCAGCAGAATTTGCCTCTCGCCTAACCCATGCTATCTTCCATTCTTCCCTTGATGATAGGAGGAGTTTATTTCTTCGACCAGCGGTCCTAGAGATGAAAGGTCCTTTCCTGCCCGCTGCAGCTTGCCTGCTACTTCCCTGCAGTCCGTTTCAATATGCACTTTGGGAAGGTTTAGTTCCTCCGCAAGTAACGCTGTTCTTCTGACTGCTAGTATCTCTGCTCGCACTGGTTCCTTGCAGGGCAAGAGGAGCTGACATGCACCCCCCATGAAGGCTCCCTCATGATTCCGGCATACCACCCCAGCTCCGCCGCCCTCTTGTCTTGGTCATTGCTCCGTCCATGTTCACTTTCACCCATCCTTCCTCCGGCGGTCTCCATTTCTCCCTCTCTGCTTGAACAGTTTCCTTACTCCTCTTCCCATGGATAGCTTGCCACTCTGTGATAAGGCTGAAGACTCTCCTCGCTATCGCATCCGCTTCTTCGATCCTCTGACCTTCCCGTGCATTGTTCCTTGCTAACCAGAGAGCGTAGACACCCTGGACAAGGACTGCCCATTCGTCATCTGAAGCGTCTGCAAACCACGATAGTAGCCATCGTGACAACGCACCCTGAGAGCAAAAACGCTCTGGTGGGATCGCCACCGGTACTCCCAATTCCAAGTGCATGATCTTCCAAAAGTTCTCCGAGTGGTGGCAGCCCCAAAACCTATGGTAGTTTGTTTCTTCACGTCCACACACAATGCAAAACACCCCCGCTTTGATTTTCCTTCTTAACAGTTCCGATCCCACAGCAAGCCCATTCCGAATAAGCCTCCACATATGCGTTTTGACCTTGCCCGGTGCTACCGTATCCCATAAGCTCATCCAAGCTTTATGATCAGCAATAGAAGAGGAGGACTCCGGTCGTCCCGACCGTTGTCATTTCTGGCTCATCTTCAAGTGATACGCCGACCTGACCGTAAAAACTCCGTTTTTGGTGTAGTTCCAGGCCTGATAGTCTTCCATTTCTGGCCCCCCACTGGGATGTGTAGGATCTCGAGTGCTTCGTCTGGAGCAAACATATTCTGTACTTTGTCAACATCCCAGGATGCACCGTCCGGTCTTAACAAATCGCTGACTCGTGTGATCCCATTGACGTAGTTTTGGCCTAGTGGCTTCAAACTACCCTGTCTAGGAATCCAATTTGCGTGATGCACATTGATCTTCGACCCGTCTCCTACTCGCCATATCAGCCCATCTAGCAGCAGGTCACTGCCATGGATGATGCTTCTGAAGGTGTAAGAGCCCCCTCCCGGGCATGTGGCATTTAAGATAGATCCCTCCGCATAATACCGGGCCTGCAGTACCCTAGCACACAGCGAGTTCGGCTGCTGGAGGAGCCTCCAAGCTTGTTTAGCAAGCATGGCTTGGTTGAACGCCTCCGGATCTAGGAAACCAAGACCCCCCCTCCCGTTTTCTCGTACACATCTTATCCCAGGCGATCCAATGCACCTTTTTCTTACCATTTACTTCACCCCACCAGAAGTTAGAAGATATGGATGACAGGTTCCCGCACATTTTCTTTGTGAGTTGGAAGCAACTCATGGTAAAGGTAGGCGTAGATTGGAGACCGGATTTAACAAGAACCTCCCTCGCTGTTTTTGACAATCCTTGCCCTTTCCATCCCGACACTTTGCCTCTAGCACTGACCTTCACATATTTGAAAGTCCCTTCTTTCGAACGTCCCACCACCGTAGGGAGGCCCAAATATCTCTCGCTTAGAGCCTCGGACTGAATATTCATAACCCCCTTTAGTTCTTCCTTTACCTCCTCGGGTGTGTCCTTCCCAAAGAAGATGGCCGATTTCTGGAGATTCACCTTTTGTCCCGAGGCAGCCTCATACTCCTGCAGAATGGATCGGAGTGTGGCAAGGTTTTCCGAGGAGCCCTCCACAAAAACTACACTATCATCGGCGAAAAGAAGATGAGTTACTGTCGGCCCACCATTCCCAAATGACACTCCCTTGATGCTTCTCTCATTCTGTGCATTCCTCAGCAGTGACGAGAACCCTTCTACACAAAAGAGAAAAAGGTACGGGGAGAGGGGATCCCCTTGTCTTAGTCCTCTAGTAGGAATGAATCTGTGAGACAACCCTCCATTCAATTTGACAGAAAACGTTGCTGACTTGACACACCTCATGACCATCTCTGTCCAGTGACCAGAGAAGCCAAATTTTTGCATCATCTGCTCAAGAAAGTCCCATTCCACTCTATCATACGCTTTCATCATATCCAGCTTAACCGCAAACATTGGCTTCTTCCGTTTCCTCTTCCTAATAGCATTTACACATTCATATGCAACTAACACGTTATTTGTAAGTAGTCGCCCCAGCACAAAGGCACTTTGCTCCTCAGAGATAAAAAAAGGAAGTACCACTTCTAGGTGGTTGGCCAGTGCCTTTGCCGCAATCTTATAGAGAACATTGCATAAACTTATTGGGCGAAACTAAGAGAGTAACTCCGGTGAGTTTACTTTTGGAATCATAACAATGATTGTGTCATTGAAGCCATTAGGTGCTGCCTCCCCCGACAAGAAATCCCGAATTGCACCACACACATCCTCCTTCACCAACCCCCAGTGGCGTTGGTAGAACATGGCTGGTAATCCATCCGGTCCAGGTGCCTTTGTTGGGCCCATCTGAAAAAGCGCCTCTTCAATCTCCTTGTCCGTAAATGGTCTTGTTAGCTTCACGTTCATCTCTTCCGTAACAACACCTTCTATATGTTGCATTACTCGCTGCCCCTCTCTAGAGCCTTCAGACGCAAAAAGGTGGGAATAAAAATGAGCTGCCATCCTTCGCATTCCTTCATCATCCATGCATTTTGTTCCATCTTCCCTTCTCAGTCCTTTAACCGTGTTCTTACGTTTCCGATGCGAGGCTCGGTTTTGGAAGTACTGCGTGTTCCTGTCTCCATCCGTCAACCAGTCAATCCTCGATCGCTGTTTGTAGTACACTTCCTCACGCTCATAGGGTTCGTGCAGTTGATCCTCGATGTCATTAATCTCCTGTCTGTACCTCGTTCTCTCAGCTCGCTCCTTTGCGTCAATAAGTTACCCTTTAAGGTGAGAGATTTGCCTCTTGATTGAGCCGAAAACCGTTCGACTCCACGTATGCATGGACCTCGACGCAGCTTTCAGCCTGGTGCATGTCCTCTCTAGTTTCCCACCTTGCTGATTGGTTGCATGGGCCTGTTCCCATGCAGCACCCACCATCCCCTCGTATTCTGCATGGTGCGCCCATGCAGCTTCATAAACAAAAGGGCGTTGCCCCCGCTCCCGTCGTTCGGCCAGTGCCGTTAATGCCTTGATGACAAGTGCTTGATGGTCAGACTCTTCCGTCATCACGTGTTGGACCTCGATCTCTAGAAATAATTGAGCAAATTCTGCATTGCACGTCGCACGGTCCAACCTCACCTGGATGTTCTCCTGCGCCTCCCGCTTGTTATCCCAGGTGAAAGGGTACCCACAGAACCCTAAATCTGCAAGTCCGCAGTCGGACATGCAGTCCTCAAACAGCGCCATCTGATTTAAGCACCTCGGGTTACCTCCTTGTTGTTCATCTTGTCTCAGGGTCACGTTGAAATCACCCGCGCAAAGCCACGGTAGGTCGTCTTGAGTACGCAGATAGCGAAGCACATCCCACGTTTTCGATCTCTTGTTCACGGATGGTTCCCCATAGATTCCAGTGAACCTGAAAGGGACACCATCAATAACCATCTTTGCATCTATGTAATATTGACACCATGGTCGCACTGGAAACATCCACATGATCCCTCCACCACAATGCTAGGCCCCCACTTTTTCCTTTGCAATCTACTGTCACACCGTTATGAAAGCCCAGACTCCATTTCAACCTTTCCATTGCCCCAGCCCTTTTTTTTGTTTCTGATAAAAACACCACCTCCGGGTTGTACGACCTCACCAGGTCTCGAAGTTCGCCCACTGCCGAGTCCAACCCCAATCCTCGGCAGTTCCAGGCTAGGATTTTCATTGCTCTTGGCGGCCCCGCGCCCTGGCAGGGTCTGCTGTTGCCTCATCCTGTTCAGTTATTCGATCAAACACGGAGTTTGTCTTCTGCCTTGTGTCCCTCATGAAGTTCTCATGCCCTTCATGGTTCTCACCCACCTCTTTGGCCACCCACATCTGTCGTGGTCTTCTCTTTCCTTGAATCCGGAGTGATGTTTGGGGCATTACCTCTGTCTCTATTCTCCGTCTGAACCTATCCAGGCTTCCTAACATAGTAACCCTTCCTTCTCTCTCCCTGGTAGTGGGGTCTGTATGCCTGCACCCCATCCATCTCTCTTCTAATAGCTCCACGTTCCCTCTGTTTTCGCATTTCCTGCTGCCTTTGTTCATACTCCCTCTGTTTTTGCTGGGCCTTGAGCTGTTCCCTGAGATCTCTCTCTTTCTTTTTCTCAATTTCATGCCTGAGGTCTCTCTCTTCTGGCCACTCTCCCCTGAAACGATGTTTCGTAGGGCTTGTGACCTCTGCTTGCCCCTTGTTTCGCTGCCCGCCAGTGCGGGAGCTTTCCAGCCTATCAAACTCGGCGTTTAGGTTGTGTTTTGTGGGAACATCTTTGCTCCTAGCCCCGTGATCTTGTTCCCATCTATTCCCTCCCGATTGAGCACTGACAAAACTGCTGTTGCTATTTGCCTTTCCCCCTTTTGCCTCATTTTTGGAGCCAGTGCTCCTTCCTGGGGAAGCTCTCAGCCAGCCACCCCACTGTGCTGATTTATCAATAGGTGGATCACACCTTCCTTCTACATGCACAAGTCTACCACATTCAAAGCAAAAGTGCGGGATCTTCTCTTAGTGGAAATCAAACCACGTTCCCAGCTTATCCTCTTGGGGTGTTTTAAGAACAAAACCCCTAACTAGCGGATCAAATATCGAGATCCTTGCTCTCACTCACAGCTGATTACCTCTGGCCATCCCGTCCTTATCAATATCAACCTTCACCACCTCCCCCAACCAATTTCCTAGAGCTTTTCCAAATGCCTCTGTTCTTCTGCCTGGAGGTAGATCTGTCACCTTAACCCACACATCCACTTTGTCAAACACCATCTCCGAGGGTCGTATTTTACTCTCATACTCTTTTAGTACCAGCACATTGAAATCGTATTGCCACGGCCCATTTGTCATTGCGTGTCTCCAATCTCCCTCACTACCAAAGTGGACTGCAAAAATATTATCTCCCATGCCCCTGAACCTTGCCTCGTGATGTAGCCCCCATGCCCTCTGCATCGTTTTCTCAAGCACAGTCCTGTTGATCGGTCTCGGCGAGAAGGCCTTCCCCATCGCCGACCACTTCAAGTTCTTGGGCATGATCTCATCTAGTTCTTGGAAGACGAAGCCTTCCACCTCCTTATCTAGCAGCACCATCCCTCCCAGCCTCGCTGAGAGGCTCGACGTGGGATCCGGCGTCTTGCTCATGGCGGAGGACTTGGAAGATCCCCCACTTGCCGCTTTGTCCGGGGTCGCTGTCGCCCCAGGTGTAGCCCGCGCCGCCGAAAAACCATCGTTCTTGTCCTTCACCTTCTCCGCCATGGCTCCGCACCGTGGAGGAGAGGTTCCACCAGCCAGCGTCGAGAGGGACGCAGTCGTCGCCCCTAGACACCGCCGTAAGCACACCACCCCCACCGCCGAAAACCCTAACCCTAGCGCTTGGAGTAGATTGCCTACGCAATCGCCTCACAATCGCCCCTTAGTGTATCGTGCGTGGTGGACCCCCCGACTGGGGGAAGCGTTATTTAAAATCTTAATCTTTTTTATTTTGAAACATATAGAGGTGGGACTTTGGGAGGAATACCAGAGTTTCTATCTATGTGTAAAATAAATAAGGGAAAAGCTTACCTTCAGCCGGCCGATCGCGTGCAAGCATCCTCTCTCGTCCGTCAGATTGACTCTTGATAAGATGGCTGAGATCAACCTCTGTGTGTCCACGTTTCTGCAACTTATGCTTTGTTACAGAAAATAGAGTTTGCAACTGCCTGGCTAGATCCCGTGGCGAGCGGAGACTCGTGCAGCTGGGAGGGCGCCGCCGACGAGGATTCCAGTCGGATCCGGCGAGGATGGCGAGCAGGCAAGAGGCAGGGACATCTGGGAGCGACAAGGGCTCTGCTCGGCGAGGTCTGACGGCTGAGGACCCGCGATGACGGCGACGCAGACACTCCCACGGCAAGAGGCGGACTGATGGAAAAAACAAAAGGAAGGGATGGCAACGGGGCGACCTGGTCGGAGGTCCGACGCTCGCCGGCTGCGGCGTGAAGGCAAGGACGGACGGTGTTGATCCTCCCTCACCACCATCTGGCGGAGCTCGTGGCCGCTCTTGCTGCTACCGGGTGATGAAGAAGAAGGTTTCTACTCGCCATTGACGACGGCAAGGACGCCGTCCACTTCTGCAACAATAGTTTTGTTGCAAAAAAAGTGCAACAAGACCTTTGATGTAGAAAAAAAATCCGCAACAAGACCGCTATTGTAGAAAAAAAATCCGCAGCAAGACCTTTGTTGCAAAAAAAAAAATCTGCGACGGACACGATTGCGAGCCGTAGATGCTTTTCTGAAACATGGATCTTGTTGCAAAAAATAATGCAACAAGTATGTTGTTGCAATTTTTTTACCACATGATCTCTATTATAAAAGTTTTTGCAAGACGACCTTTGTTTCAAAAAATTGTGCAACATTACCTCTATTAAAATGGGAGGACGATGCTGGGTCACTCGATTATGTGAGATCTGATGGGTGGGTTGGTGGCGGCGCAGTCGTGGGAGCAAGTCGGACAGTAAGAGTAGGGGGTATGTAGGAGGAGGCAAGATCCTAGCTATGGTGAGGTTGTGCACACAAGATTTACGAGTTCATGCCCTTCTCGCAGGAAGTAAAAGCCCTACGTCTCGGTGCCCGGAGGCTTGGTCGGCTGGATATGCGTGAAAGTTACAGGGGGTGCGAACCCTTGTGCCTGAGGAGGGGGTGGCTTATATAGAGTGCGCTAGACCCCTCCGGCGCTCAGTTACACAGGGTTCAATGTACATTAAGACAGGGTGTTACTGGTAATGCTAGCTATAAAGGACTATAAATGATCTTTAAGACTACGGAGTGAACGCCTGACCGTTGCCATCCTGAGGTGACTTTAGATCTTCTGTCCTTCCGAGTGATTCTTTGTGCGGTGGAATGACTGTATCTTAGTCGAGTGGAATTGGGATATCCGAGTGGTATATTAGGTCGAGTGGATTGCACTCCAATGTCATTTCAGTCGGTATCTTCTATTAATTCTTGAATGTACCTAACTTTAAGGCAGTGAACTTGGGTAGGACGTCTATGACAGGCCTATGACCCCACCCTAGGTACATGTCATCGTCATTAGCCCCCGAATGGATTGAGGTCCGAGTGAGGAAGGGTTGAAGTTGATTCCGACTCGATTCTATGCTTCGGAGGCATTCCACCGGAGTATGGAAACTATGCTGAGGCATCAACCTCATTTCAGTCGCCTTGATCGATTCAGAGGTCATCGAGTGAACTATACTGATAGTCTTTGAGTGTTGATATGGTGCGAAATCTTCGGCATGATTGGTTGCTTTGCGGTTCCCGGATCTCACGGGATTCGAAATTTTGGAGAAGCGCGCAGGGCGGAGCGTGTAGTAGTTATTGGAGTGGATAGACAGGGGCGCCTCAATCCTCGTGCCATCTTTTTCGCCACGTATCGGGCGAGCGACTGTTGCGGGATATGATTAGATTACTTGGGCCCACACGTCAGCCACTTAGAAGTGGCCTCATAAAAGGCGTCGAGGCCGATGCGGTTGCACAGTGCGCCTCATTCTCTCTCTTCATCCTATGCTTCTCCACCGTGTCCTCCTCCACTATCATTGTCGCCACCCTACCCGTGCGCAGTCCACCGCAATGGGGAAGGACAAGATGACAACTTTGGAGCGCACGAAGAAGGCGACGACAATGTCGAAGGGCAAGAAGACGTCTCGAGGGACGTCCTCGCAGTCCGGTCTGCCGTCGGGCTGGATCCAGGGAGACTGGATCCGCTCCACCGTCGAGCGGGATGACCTGGAGAAGCTTGTGGAGGACGGCCTGATTGCCGACAAGTCTTGGAGATTGTCGGAGGGGCAAACTGAGCCCCAGCCACGCGAGGGTGAGCATGTCCTCCTCACTACCCATGTCGACCGGGGTTTCTCTCTTCCTCCGGACCCATTCTTTAGGGGTTTCCTGAACTTCTTCGATGCCCAAATCCACCATTTCCCTCCGAACAACATCACGTATCTTGCTGCTTTCATTTTGATTTGTGGAAATTTCTTGGGTTGCCAACCACACTGGGGTCTGTTTAAGCATATCTTCACCTGTCGATCTCAGTCGGTGAAGAATGCTCATCCGACTGACGAAAAGACACATGTGATTCAGATGTGCGGGGCGTTTAGGGATTCAGACCAGAGGTAGGAGTACTTTTCCTTCCATTATCCTTCCCGAGTCAGTTCGGGGATGGCAGTCGACCTGGTTCTACTTCAAGGATGTTTCGACTCCTGGTCAGTCGATCGATCTCCCCCCTTTCACTATGGAACGACTCCGCCAACCTTCTTCAATGACTATGGCTCCCGAGGAGAGAGGCGAGGTGAATCTTTTAGTTGACCAGGTCGTCAACTTGGTCCGGGAGGGGTTGACTGGCATGGATCTGTTGGAGGTGTTCCTCAGTCGACGCATCCAGCCTCTCCAAGCCCGAGATCGCCCGATGTGGATGTACTCAGGCCCTAGAGACACCGCTCGGGTCCACCCAGAGGAGGTTGCCAAGGAGAAGGTGGCTCAGTGGCTGCAAAGCATCACCGGAAACAAGGACAACCCCAGGGGGTCTAGGAGAGTTCAGCCATTTGACACCAATCATGAGCCGGAAGAGGTTACGGTCAACACACCGAGTGCTTTCTTCTTTTAATCTGTAATTGCTCTTAAATCTGACTGACTCTTGCTGACTTGCACCTTGCAGATTTACACCAATATGTATTCGATGCCAAACGGGGAACAACTCCAGGAGGGAGAGGAGAGCACAGAAGAGAGTGGTGACTGGCAATCCCCAAATGACGATGATGGTGACATCGATGACTCGGGTGTCAATGAGGAAGTCGACTCGCTGCCCCGCTCAAAACGTCAATCTAAACAGTCCCACGGCCCTGCAGGTGGGCGCGGCAAGGCAGCTCCTCCAAGCACACAGGTGCAAAAGCGCACTCAAACTTTGTCCAAAGAATCCTGACAAAGTCTTCAGACTCAATAAGGCCCTCTATGGCCTCAAGCAAGCCCCTCGGGCGTGGTATGATACATTGAAGGAATTCCTCGTGAAGAATGGCTTCACACCCGGTTCACTCAACCCTACTCTCTTTACTAAATCTTATGATGGTGAACTGTTTGTGTGCCAAATATATGTTGATGATATTATCTTTGGCTGTCTTGACCAACGTTATAGTGATGAATTTGCCTATATGATGAGTGAAGAATATCAAATGTCTATGATGGGAGAGTTGAAATTCTTCTTAGGTCTTCAAATTCGCCGTGAAGCAATGGCATATTCATATCTCAGAGAAATACCTCAAAGATGTACCGAGGAAATTCGCATGCAAGATTGCAAAGGCGTCAAAATCCCTATGCCCACAAATGGCCATCTATGCAATCGATGAAAATGGTATTGACTTGATCACAAGGTATACCGCTCCATGATTGGTTCTTTATTGTACTTATGTGCATCTAGGCCAGATATAATGCTTAGTGTTTGCATGTGTGCCCGATTTCAAGCTGCACCGGGAATCACACCATAAGGTCTGTGAAGCATATTCTTCGATATCTAGCTCACACACCAACACTAGGATTATGGTACCCCAAGGGCTCGCTTTTGATATCATTGGATATTCGACTCGACTATGCTGGTGGTCGTGGACCGCAAGTCAACATCGGCACTTGTCATTTCCTCGCATTTATCTTTGGTCCGTTGGTCCTCGAAGAAACAGAATCTGCGTATCACCGCTTCATCTGCGGAAGCTGAATACATTGCTGCTGGCTCTTGCTGTGCTCAACTGCTATGGATGAAGCAAACCCTCAAGGACTATGGCGTCAACATGAAGAATGTGCCTCTCCTCTGCGACAATGAAAGTGCCATCAAGATTGCTCACAACCCAGTTCAACACTCGAAGACAAAGCACATTCAGATTCTTCATCATTTTCTTCGTGATCATGTGTTGAAGGGTGACATCTCCATCGAGCACGTGAAGACTGAAGAACAACTAGCTGATATCTTCACTAAGCCCTTGGATGTGATGTGATTTAGCAAGTTGCGGTGTGAGCTAAATATCTTCGAATCTTCGAATGTTCTTTGAAAAGGACACACATCCTAACACTTATGCAAAATTGATGACTTAGATGTGCAACACATGAAGAAACATTTTTCTTCAATCAATGGAGAATAACACTCTAAGTGTGAAGAAATTAATGAAGAATTTGATTCTCGAAACCCACGACAATTGTACGCGTGTCTGAAATCATCATTCTTATACTGATGGGTCACGCCACCACAAAAGTTGAAAAATCTTCAATTTGAGTTTTTCCTCGCTTTTGAAATTCTTCGATTTTCAAATTCTTCAACTTTGCAAAATCTTCACTGTTTTAAATCGTTTTTCTTCATTGGCTATATATATATATATATATATATATATATATATATATATATATATATATATATATATATATATGAGTTTATGTCCTCTACAACATTCACTTATGGCTATTTCTTCATGTTGCTTTTTCTGCTAAGTGAATGTGATCGGACCCTTCCCCCTCTATGCTAAACTCAACCCAATCTATTCACAAATTCTTCATGTGCGTTCTATTTGAAACTCGTTCAAAATCTTCACTGTGTCCTTGTCAGCTGAAGAAATTGCGAATGAAACTTTAAAACAAATCTTATCCAGATTTTCGGTTTTACCGCTCAAACCGTTCCGCATCCCACGATGCATTATTCTATTCACCCACGATCTTACACGATCTCAACTACACAGTACGTGGGTGACACATGTCGCGTGAAGGAGAAAGGGCAGGGGCATGTTCGTCCCAAAATCTTCGGGCAAACAGTTTTTCATAGTGACTATAAATACCCCTCTCCCCTTCCTCACTTCATTTACTCCGCTTGATCGCTTCTCTCTCGCTCGAGCTCCTCAAACCCTAGCGCTGCCGCTACTCCATCGTCGCCGGTGAGGAAGAGCTTCGCTGCCTCGACCTCGTCACCATCGTACTCGCGCCGGTTGCGGAAATCTTCACTCTGCCGCCGCCGTAGCTGTCTCCCTCTGCCAAGTTAGGGCGTGGGAGATCTAACCTGACGAACTTCACATTTGTTCTTCTCAGTTTGTTGTGTTCTTCACTTCGGGTAATTAAAAGTTACTTTTATTACTCACTTTGATTATCAAACTTTCCTAAAAATCTTCAAAGGTGTTTATTCTTCAAATCTTCACACATATGAACACCTCACACATCATATGATCTTGAAATGTTTCTCTAAGCAATCATTTTCTTCAAGATTCCCTAATTGTGTGGATCTTCGGTCTGTACAACTCTGGAACCTAAGACAAGAACGCTTAGTGAAATTCCTCAAGGTTCATCTGGTCAAATTCCTCAAAACTTGTCTTTTCGAAAAACCTTCTGAGAACGCATATGACCTCTCCAAATTCCTCACACCTACACTCTGTTCACAGGTACTCATGTCTGCTGCTGAATCACTAGGTTCTCATCAACTTAACTCATTTGCAGCGTTCCTCGAAGAAAAACTGCATACTTCTTCAGAGTGTTCAATTGTTCAAATTCCTCATCCAAGAATATGGTCAAGGTAAGAGACCGCAGAAAGGAGGAAAGAAACCTGAGGTCATGACTGCTTTCGAGATCCCTGATGAAATTTATGCTGGCTATTGCACACCTGATGAAGCAAAATTTGGCAAAGAAACCAAAAATCAGCGCAAGGTGCGTATACAGAAGATTGAACGAAGATGGGCAAGAGAATGGAGGGAATACAGATATGTGACTCCAAAGTACATGAAGAAATTCACCCTCAATCCTCCATGCCCAAGAGCCTGCCAATGGAGCTGATCCCACCAGCATCAAGCATGGTGAGGACTTTCCTGAAGAATGGGCTAAGCACCAAGCAAAATTGGCAAGACAAGCCAAGGAGGCAGTGAAGAAATTCAGTGAGGATTCTGCCACTGCTGCTGCTACTGAGGCCTCGGTCAAACCGAGGAAATCCATGCCAAAGAAGCCTGCTCGTAAGCCAAGTGCTTCACCAACAGCGCCCTCACGGCCAAGTTCCTGAGCAATGCCTTCACGACAAATTCCTCATACTGCTACTGCTCCACCAAAGTCCTCAGCAGCTCCCTCAAAGTCCTCAGCTCCTGTGCATCTAGCTACATGTCAAAGGACTACGGGTTTCTCGATTGCCTCAGTGTTTCAACGAGTTCTCACCGCACCTATTTCCTCATCAGCCCCACACCGTTGAAGACTAAAGCAACAGTGGGCGCGGTCCTCGCCAAGTCCAAAGAAGAAACAGTTGCATTCCATGTGCCCTCTCGATGATGAAGCTTCGATGATGAACTTGCGAAATCATCGAGATGCATAAATGAAGGCCGCTAGAGCCAAAGGCACATCTGTGCCACTGCTGTTGGATCCGAAGAAAATCCTCGATTATATTGATCTCTGGCACAAGGATCCAAACACCCCAATGCATGATTTTCCTATGACTCCTTGTCAAAGTCATATGCTGACCCATTTCATCACTCAAGAGAAATGGAAGTTTGAGAAGGCAAGAGAGATCAAGAAAGCTCAATACAGAAAGGAGAAGCTCCTGAAGAAAAATGTTGTCAGAATGACACCTGAGGAACTTCTCAAGGCTCAGTCTGAAATTCAAGCCCTCAGCAAAGACTTTGATGCCTACTATGCTGATTGGCAAGGAGCCAAAGTGAGATTCGTCAATCTGACGAAGAAATTCACAAATGTTGCAGCCCCATCGCAACAAGAAAATCCTCAGGCTGCAGACTCTGCTCAGCCTGCTGAAGAACATGCCAAGATCACGATGACTTTCAGCCTGCTGAAGAAAATGCTAGTTCCGGGCTGATGACTCCATTCCAGCCATTGAAGAAATTTCAGGGCATCCACTAGTGGTGCGCTGAAGAAATCGAAGAGATCAGGCAACCGCATCGATTCATACCAAGAAAATCAACCAGATTCCTCATCTCCTCCCGCGCCTACACCAACTCCAATTCTTCCATCTGCCTATGAGGTGAAGAAGACCAAGGCTGCAGAGCGAGCTGCAGTGAAGAAAAGGAAGGCATCAGCTGCGTCAGAATCTTTGGCTTTGAAGAAAATGAAGCCAATGACCAGCTCACTTGAAAATCCAATTGATGTTGTTCCAATTTCCTCCATGCCATCAAAGGACCTTGTTCCTTTTGGAGAAGACTATGTGATCCCAAGCGGATCTGATGAAGAAAATCATTCTACTGCTTCGTCAGAGCAGATTGATGAAGAAATTGAAGTGGACGCAATCCCTTCAACGCCAGTCATTTCCTCACCTATGCCTCAGTTCACAGCTGAAGAGGCTAGTGTTGAGGAAATTGAAGATGAAGATGTGGATATTGGATGCACCACACCTGTGATGAATGATGACTTTTGGGAAAGTCAGCATCCCAATACTCCTCTATTCACACCTATCCAACAGATTCCTCAGTCCCCGGCAACAACAGTTCAAATGGGCTCTGAAGAAATTCATCCCACTCCCTCTATGCACGAAGAAATTCCAGCCTCTAGTGCTGAAGAACCTGCTGATGCTGAGCCTCAGATTGCACAAGAAGAGGAACCAGAAATTCCTCAGCCTGAAGTACCTGAGCTCGCGATTCCTGAGGTGGTACTGCAACTCACTGATACCCCTCTGCCAAAGCCAAAGAATCCGTTCTCAAGCAAACAGAAGTTCAAGGCTGAAGACTTCTTTTCCGAGCATGTATTCTTCACTGACTACAACCCATATGACTCTTCTCGCATAAGGAAGAGGCGTTTCTGGACTGCTAGTCAAGCCAACTTCTATTCCTCAGTGCTGTTTGACAAAGACAAAATCTTCGATCATGAACATATTCCTCATGTGGATATGGAATCTCTGCCATGCTTCGAGCCAGTCCTCAGTGTTCTTCGCGATGCAGGATTACTAAATTTCTGCACCGACATTTGCGATTGGAATGAAGAACTCATTCTTCGCCTCTACGCTGCACCGCATATCACCGAGACGCGAAGATGTCAACTCATGGGTGTTGGATTGGATGACTGAAAACACTCACCACAAGGCACCGGCAACTGAATTGCTTCGTGTCCTTCCTCTCGATCCTCCCCATGACAGTGCTCGTTGCATCTACAATGACCCTGAACTGACAAATCACTATATGCAAGTGCTCATGAAGCCTTTGAAGCCTGGGCAGGCCCCACGAACCAAATTTCTCGTCAAGGAATTACTCTATGTGCCTCGGACTGTCTATCGCATTCTGTCAAAGACAATGAGTCCTATCAAAGGCCACGACTCAAATGATGAAGAAGTCATTGGCATCATGAACAATATGCTTTTCAACATCATTCATGACGTTCTCGTCAACTTCCATGATTTCTTCATGAGGACTCTGGCCAATATTGCTATGTCACCATTCGAGCTGAAGCCCTATGCACCTTGGATTATGAGATTCATCAGGGCAAGATCTTCACTGAATTACAAAGCTGACACTCTGAACCACGGTAGCTACTTGCCTCCCATTGAAGTACTCAAACGACCCGTTTCATCATCTGATGATAAAGGCAAGGCAGATGCTGTGATCGATGAAGGCATTCGTCCATTGGATGGTCAATTTCGCCTGGCTACATCTTACTCTACCAATGACGACTCTGCCACACATGACACTGCCGCAAATACCTCAGCCAAGCAAAATCCTCAAGCCACAAAGACCTGTGGTGATGACTGACCGTGAGTTACTCCTCAGTCTTCATCAGAAGGTTGATCACAATCACAAATGGGTAAAGCGTCAGTTTGGTGCACTTCTTCACAATATGACCTCAACACACAATGCTGTGAAGAAGAACCAATACTACCTTCATGAAACCTTCAACCGCACATGGGCTGTCCTCACTCATGTATATAGCGCTAAAGAACTGAAGACTATGGGTCTCAAGGAAGAATTTGACTGGTCTGCACCTCCTCCGAAGAAATTCAAGAGGGTCAAAGTTCCTCCACTGGTGGCCAGCTCTTACTCTTCATCGCGTGACACTTATGAGTATGAAGATTTGGACGACACTGCGGCAGGCCCTGCTACAACAAACAACCCCGACAACGCTGGTGCTCCTCCATCGACTTGAAATTCTTCAGGGGCGTTAGTCCTCAGTTTCAATCCTTTTGGTCATTTGATGACAAAGGGGGAGAAATCTGAGTTAGTCTTCAAGCGGGTCTATATTAAGGGCATATTTTTTAAGGTACAACTCTCGTTCTTCTGAAACTTTTATTTGGATCGAGTTGTAATCTTAAACCAGATGGTGCGCTGGTACTTTTGTTGCACTATGCTCCGATACTTTTGCTGCTTTTGGCATGCTTATTCCTCGTTAATGACATTGCACGCATGCTGAATTTCATCAGGCACCATATTTCATCATGCATTTCAAATTCTTCATATTATATATCAAATGCGTGTATGAATTACAAGATATAGGGGAGATCTCCATGATTCAACTCTTCAAATGTGCATTGCCTCAAAAGCAAATTCCTCACTATGCACATCTTCAGGGGCAGTTCTTCTATATCTTGTAATCAAATTCCTCAATATCAGCATTTACACTTCATATGTTTATCCCCGTTGAAAACTTAACCTATGTTGTCATCAATCACCAAAAAGGGGGAGATTGTAAGTGCATCTAGTGCCCCTTAGTGATTTTGGTGTATTGAAGACTTATAGGTTAAGGGACTAATGCGTTTGTGAGTGTACACAGGTCTATAAGTCTATGAGGAGTTTGATATTTACAGAGAAAGTCGACCCCTAAAAATGAAGTTCTTCGATCAAGACTTTGATATTCTCAAGACTTTCTGAAGACTTTGAAAGTGAAGAAATTGGTGTGACCTTGAAGACTTGGTATTCATTTGAGGAACATGAAGCGTGAAGACTTTTGTTTTCGTAGTTTCATTTTCTCTTTCTTGAGTCATAGGAAGCACCGTACTGTTAAAGGGGGTCGAGGAAATACTAAGGAAAAATTTCCATGTGATGCTCAACTCAAAATCCTACACCTACCAATCCCTTCGAGTGAAGCCTTTGGAAATCTCATACAATTCAATCACTTTCTTCAGTGACAGAGACGAAGTTCTTCTGGTCGCTGATGAATTTGCTCTGATTGAGGAGTTAGGAATTCGCCAGTGCGAATTGCCTACACAGTGAGGAACATGATAGCCCGAGAAATTTGAGAGTCAAATTTCCGACCGTTCTTGTCTTCTTGCGCCAGCTGTCCCAAAATATCCTATCCACCTAACGGTCATATCATTGAAGGGTACTTATGTCTTATCATGCCGGGCTGCTCCCTAGGCTATAAATAGCCGCCCCCTACAACCACTAGCTGGTTGGCTGCTCTGAGAGAACTTGACACTTGTCATTTGAGAGCAACCCATCCTCCGAGGACTTTGAGCGAAAATCATCAAGTGAGGAAAACCCAAAACCAAACCCCTACAAACCCAAAGTGATTGAGCATCACTGAAGAAATTGATCCTGCGTGGATCCGATGCTTGTTACCTTTGAAGACTGTGCTTCTTCCAGACGGTTAGGCATCATGGTCTAGAGCATTCAAGAGGAATTGTGGATCGCCGAGTCACCAAGTCTGTGAAGGTTTGGAAGTCGCCTGAAGACTTACCACAAGTGATTGGACGAGGTCTGCGTGGCCTTAGTTCAAGGAGAATACGGTGAGGACTAGGTGTCCAGAGCTGCGTGCTCAGTGGCTGGGTGTCCAGGACTGCGTGTCCTCGAGTCTAAATACTCAGCCGCTCCAACCAGACGTACAACTGAGACAGCAGTTGGAACTGGTCTACCAAATCATTGTCTTCACCAACCTAACTGGTTCTATTTCCTCAACCCTTTCATTTCCTCATTACTGTGTTGAGTGTTTGTTCATATCTGTGTTTGAAGACTTTGACTGAAGACTGTCTCAATTTCCTCAGTTCAATTTGTTCAGTCTGTTTGTCTTCATCTTGTGTTATCCTATGATTACGCTTTCTGTACTCTGTGCTAGTCTTCATTTCATCATGATGACCATGCTTGTATTCTATTATGCTTACTTCTGAGTACTTATTCAGCTACAAGTAGTTCTTCGCTAAGGAATTTCCTCACCGACAAATTCCTCAGTGAAGAATTCATAAAAATCGCCTATTCACCCCCCTCTAGTCGATATAACGCACTTTCAATCATACACAAGGGCACCATCCGACTACGGATGAAACACAAACAGAAACTCAAACAACATCCACCCTGCTAGCCTAGGCTGCCGACCAGGAACCCATCCCCTGAACGACGAAGTAGAAGAAGAACTCAAAGCAAGCAAGCATCGCTCTCGCGTCATGTCATTGCAAAACCTGCATCTGCAACTACTGTTGTAGTAATCTGTGAGCCATGAGGACTCAGCAATCCCATTACCATGGGTATCAAGACTAGCAAAGCTTAATGGGTAAAGGAAAGGATAAGTGGTGAGGTTGCAGCAGCGACTAAGCATATATCGTGGCTAACATACGCCAATAAGAGCGAGAAGAGAAGCAAACGGAACGGTCGATAAGCTATAAGTGATCAAGGGGTGATCATGAAACTACTTGTGTTCAAACATCACACAAACCGTGTTCGCTTCCCGGACTCCGCCGAAAAGAGACCATCACGGCTACACACGCGGTTGATGCGTTTTAATTAAGTCCAGTGTCAAGTTCTCTACAACCGGATATTAACAAATTCCCATCTGCCACATAACCGCGGGCACGACTCTTGAAAGTTTAAACCTGCAGGGGTGTCCCAACTTAGCCCATTATGAGCTCTCACGACCAACGAAGGATATTCCTTCTCCCGGGAAGACCCGATCAGCCTCGGAATCTCGGTTACAAGACATTTCGGCGATGGTAAAACAAGACCAACAAGACCGGCCGAATGTGCCGACAAATCCCGATAGGAGCTGCACATATCTCGCTCTCAGGGCACACCGAATGAACACCACGTACAGCTAAAACCAACCCTCAAGTTTCCCCGAGGTGGCGCTGCAAGTGGCTCTAGTTCGGACCAACACTTAGAGAAGCACTGGCCCGGGGGGGGGGGGTTAAAAATAAAGATGACCCTCAGGTTAATTACTCCCAAGGGAAAGGTAATAGGTTGTTAGGCAAATGTAAAACCAAAGTTGGGCCTTGCTGGAGGAGGCTTATTCAAGGCGAACTGTTAAGGGGTTCCCATACACCCGGTCGCGTAAGGAACGCAAAATCAAGGAACATAACACCAGTATGACGGAAACTAGGGCGGCAAGAGTGGAACAAAACACCGGGTATAAGGCCGAGTCTTCCACCCTTTACCAAGTATATAGATGCATTAATTAAATAAGATATATTGTGATATCCCAACATAATCCTGTCCATCATGGAGCAATCTTCAACTTCACCTACAACTAACAACGCTATAAGAGGGGCTGAGCAAAGCGGTAACATATCCAAACAACAGTTTTCTAGGAAGGGTGAAAAGGTTAGAGGCTGACATGGCAATATGGGAGGCTTGAACAACAAGTGATATGTAGCGCAACATAGCGATAGAACGAAGCAACTATCATAGCAATGATAGTAGTGAGATCCTGGGTAAACGATCATCTTGCCTAAAATCCCGCTAGGAAGAAGAACGAGTCCATGATGCAGATGAACTGGTGAAGACGAACCAAGGGTAGACGAACGAATCCTCACGGTCGCAACGAAACAGGAACTATCGAGAATAAGCACAACCGGAAAGAAGAAAACACCATGGTAAACACAGAACACATAAACATGACAAGATGCTCAACCAAGCATGATGCATGACAAAGGCTATATGATGCTAATCATGGCAAGAGATGATGCATAAAAGAGCAACACATCAAAGCAAGTTTAAATGAGGCCAGAAATAACATATAACAATTCTGGCATGTCCTCATATGCAAATTTCACAATTGGTCCAGATCTGAATAAACCTTATGTTCAAGTTGTTAAACAGCAAGTTAAGATGTACCAAGATGACCCACACAAAATTCTAGTCAAGTTACATATAAAGTTCATTTAGTTCGGAGCTGCGGCCTAGAAGATATGAGCAAAACAAGTCAAACATGGCATTGATGCAAAATGCATTCAACCATCAAGCAAACACCCTCAAAACATGGATGCAACAAGGTAACATGAAACTATATGCAAAATTAAGCAAGTTTCATATAGAGCACCCTCAAAACGGAGCAACAGGTCAACACATACACATGAAACAAGTTTAAAGGACAAGTTGTCCAAAACAGCAACTAGGCATCTAGCAAGCATCAAAACAATATGCTACAACACCTAAACATGAAAACAAAAGGCATGGGCATGATGTACAGGTAAAGCATGACAAAACATGAACACTGAGCTATCTCCAGAAATCACTAGAACATGCTCAAAAGAAAATGACAAGATTGCAAATAATAACAGTTTCACAGACTTGGCAGAAATCACTGGACATGGCAGAAATAACATCAGGTTGCAATGTTTAGAGCTATCAAATACTCCCTCTGTCCCATAATATAAGAACGTTTTTGACACTAGTGTAGTGTCAAAAATGTTCTTATATTATGGAACGGAGGGAGTAACATGCTACAAGAACTTATCATGGCAAACAAAGGCATGTCATGCTATTACTAAAAGCAATTAACAAAACTCCCTTACTAAACTTATTACAAATATCAACAGAAAAGATGGTAGGATCCATGCAAACATGGCAAGTGATATGACAGATTCAGACAGAAAATAACAACACATGGCAGGAACAACGATAAGTAGGCATGTTGGTGAGCTTGTCCCACTCTCCACAGAGCATTTCATAGCATGTGAAGTCAACCAAATGTAAATGATATAATTATGAAGCTACACATGGCAAGAGAAAGTTCATAGGGTGCATGGATCACTAGCAAAATACATGGCCAAACTGAACTTAATGTTAACAGGCTGACAACAACATTATGTAGCAACTTTGGAGCAAGATAACCACAAGCTAAAGCAGGCCATAATTGCAACCAAGGGAATGTATGGATAGAACATAAAAGGTATAAGAAAACATCCTTAGTGAACATCTCCAGATTATGCATATAATGGATGGTAGCTTCAATCAAACATAGCATCATAATATAGCAGTTTCAGCCTAGCAAAACAGTAACAACAAGTACCCTACTTCCCGAGCTTGATGCACTCACCACAAGACTCACAAAAATACATGGATTGGAACACTGTAAATATAGCATGAATATGCTCCTGAAACATGTAGACATCATGCTCAAAAGATGCACACAAAATGCAACGAAAATGGCAAAACAACAAGTTATAACAGTCTCAATAGGTTAACATCATATAGCACTCTTGCAACGATGATTAGGGCATCAAGATGGACTCAAACAAGCAAGGCACGATGTATCAAAAAGAAGATCATCTCACAATGAACATTTCGATATATCATATGCACAACACGGAGTTACGAGCATGAAGTTATGGCATCACGAACACGCACACCTAATGATGAATTTCAGGGACTTGGAAGAAATTAACCACCTCGCGAAATTGGGACGGAGCCGTGCATGTGTACTATTTGGATTGGGGGATGAGGCCGTTCCGGGATGGTGCGATGCAGATCGGGCGAGGCCAGAGCGGCGCGACGGCCATGGAGGGGCCGGGACGACGGGGCAGGGTCGGCGGGCCCCAGATCCGGCGGATGCCGGCTGGATCTGGGCGCCGGAGGAGGAGCGGCGTGGCTCCGGCGGAGCTTGGAGCGCGGGACGGCGGACAGCGGCGGCAGAGTGCGGAGGAGCGGCGCCGGCGAGGGTTGACCGGATCCGTCTGCCCGACCGGATCTGGCGCTGGGTCTCGGGCGGCCGGGTCCGGCGAGGTGCGGGCAGCGATTTGCGGGCGGAGGTAAAGCGAGGCTGGGCGGCGCGGGCGGAGGAGCTCCGACGGCGGGTCCGGCGATGGACGGCGGCGAGGCCGCAGCGATGGGGCTGGAGGTAGGAGACGGACGGCGCGCGCGCGGGCACCGGATGGGCTCGGGCGGGCCCGCTGGCTGGCTGGCGGGCAGCGGAGGGAGGCAGCGGATGCTACGTGGCAGCTTCAGATTGGAGGGGAGGCGACGGTGGATGCGTCCGGAGCGGAGGCGGACATGTCCGGCGGTGGGGAGGAGTTTGCACTAGGGTTAGGGGTGGGATTCATTCGCAAATTTCGGGGAAGAGAGCCTATTTATAGGTAGAGGGAGCTAGGAGAGTCCAAATGAGGAGCGGTTTTCACCCACATGATCGTGATCAAACGGTGGAGAGCATGGAGGGGGTTTAGATGGGCTGGGTGGGCTGTTTTAAGGGGTGCTGGGCTGCAAGAGAAAAGGGGGTTTCGGTTAACTCGGTTAACCGTTGGGGCATCAAACGGCCTCCAAATGGAACGAAATTTGATGGGCGGATGACCAGTGATATACCAAGGCCACTCGACAAATCTCGGCCCATTCCGAGAATGTTTTATGGCGGCTCACAAAACAAGAACTGGGAGGGGTGACGGGTGCATGCGAGCGTGTCTGTGCTCAGAACGGACAACAGAGAGAACCGGGGGAACCCGAACGGATGCAAGTTTTGAAAAACATGCACATGAAATGCAGATGATGACATGGAAAAATACAACACGCAAGCAAATGACATGGCAACAATGACGAATAACTGGAAGACACTTGGCGCATCGGATTCGGGGCGTTACAGTATGTTAAAAAAGAAAGCCTAGATAGGGCAGCCCAAAACCCAGCTGATACTTGCTGCCCCAGTGATAATAAATGATACCTAACAGCTCCCCGGCTTCGTTGTGAATTTATCTCCTATAGTAACTACGTTGAAGTACCTAAAAAATGTAACTATGTTGACAATCCCGTGGGCCCCAACGTCAGTATAGCATTAGGAGGAAGTATTTTTCAATGAGGCACTTTCTTGCGTACGGCCATAGACCTGGTGGGTGCCGACTGTCCGCCTCTCCACGTACAGTCCTCTCCAGATTCCTCTCGTTTGTTCAGCATGTTCATAACAGCAGACAGCAACGTCGCGGCAAGCGCACAAAGGCGCAGTAGGAGATCCGTCCACATGAGGAAGTGCCTTATTAGTAAGGAAACAACTAAACTAGCCTAGTGGCCGAGTGACACTACCCGGCAGCTGTTCCCCCGGGTTCGATTCCACCTGTGCAGGGAAAATATCTCCAAATTTTTTGCCTCTGCCTTTATTGACATGTGGGTCCCAATTTTCATCTACACACACCACTTCCAACACTTGCCAAAACTTTGTCCCTCATTTTCTCTATTTTTCGCACACTCAACATTGTGTGGGCATTTTGAAAATAGCATATCTTTTTGATTTTGCATCATATGAAGATGTGCTATGCATGAATGTTGATCAACATGATGTTAACTGGCTGGTAGTTCCAGTTTCGACCATGGATAAAACTCCTAACATGATGTTAACACTGTTTGAAAAGGACGAGTTAATATAAATGCTCTGCCTCTGAAAGTTGCGGTTTCTTATCTGAAACTGAACTTGTAGTTTCTTATCTGAAACTGAAACTTGCAGTTTCTTCTCTAAGAATCACATTGTGTGCACTTTTATACTCCTACGAAACTACATTTTTTTAAGTGCTAAACATAGATCTCTAGAATTCATAAAATACTTCATATGCTCAATACTGCAAATCTAAAATTCAAAAGACATTCATATCTGAAAGTACTCTCAAAATACACAACACAAAACACAATTCACAACCTGCAAATACTGACAACCCTAAGCTCCTCCTGACATTTGACAACCTGCCCGACTATTAGACTTGGGGGGGTGTTGGGGAATGTTGCAGAAAATAAAAAATTTCTACACTTCACCAAGATCAATCTATGGAGTCATCTAACAACGAGAGAGAGGAGTGCATCTACATACCCTTGTAGATCGCGAGCGGAAGCGTTCAAGAGAACGGGGTTGAGGGAGTTGTACTCGTCGTGATCCAAATCACCGAAGATCCTAGTGCCGAACGGACGGCACCTCCGCATTCAACACACGTACGATTGGGGAAGACGTCTCCTCCTTCTTGATCCAGCAAGGGGGAGGGAGAGGTTGATGGAGATCCAGCAGCACGACGGCGTGGTGGTGGAAGTAGCGGCGATCTCGGCAGGGCTTCGCCAAGCTCAGCGAGAGGGAGAGGTGTTACGGAGGGAGAGGAGGTGCCAGAGCAGGGCAGCCTCCCCCCCTTTATATAGGGGCCCTAGGAGGGGGGCGCCGGCCCCCTAGAGATTGAATCTCAAGGTGGGGGGGGGAGGGGGCGGCCAAGGGGGGGGACTTGCCCCCCAAGCCACGTGGGGCGCCCCCACCCCTAGGGTTTCTAACCCTAGGCGCAGGGGAGGCCCAAGGGGGGTGCACCAGCCCACCAGGGGCTGGTTCCCCTCCCACTCCAGCCCATGGGGCCCTCCGAGATAGGTGGCCCCACCCGGTGGACCCCCGGGACCCTTCCGGTGGTCCCGGTACAATACCGGTGAACCCCAAAACTTTCCTGGTGGCCGAAGCTGGACTTCCTATATGTAAATCTTCACCTCCGGACCATTCCGGAACTCCTCGTGACGTCCGGGATCTCATCCGGGACTTCTAACAACTTACGGGTTACCACATACTAGTATCTCTACAACCCTAGCGTCACCAAACCTTAATTGTGAAGACCCTACGGGTTCGGGAGACACACAGACATGACCGAGACGACTCTCCGGCCAATAACCAACAACGGGATCTGGATACCCATGTTGGCTCCCACATGTTCCACGATGATCTCATCAAATGAACCACGATGTCGAGGATTCAAGTAATCCCGTATACAATTCCCTTTGTCAATCGGTACATTACTTGCCCGAGATTCGATCGTCGGTATCCCAATACCTCGTTCAATCTCGTTACCGGCAAGTCACTTTACTCGTACCGTAATGAATGATCCCGTGACCAAACACTTGGGCACATTGAGCTCATTATGATGATGCATTACCGAGTGGGCCCAGAGATACCTATCCGTCATACGGAGTGACAAATCCCAGTCTCGATCCATGTCAACCCAACAGATACTTTTGGGGATACCTGTAGTATACCTTTATAGTCACCCAGTTACGTTGTGATGTTTGGTACACCCAAAGCACTCCTACGGCATCCGGGAGTTACACGATCTCATGGTCTAAGGAAATGATACTTGACATTGGAAAAGCTCTAGCAAACGAACTACATGATCTTGTGCTATGCTTAGGATTGGGTCTTCTCCATCACATCATTCTCCTAATGATGTGATCCCATTATCAATGACATCCAATGTCCATAGTCAGGAAACCAGGACTATGTGTTGATCAACGAGCTAGTCAACTAGAGGCTCACTAGGGACATGTTATGGTCTATGTATTCACACATGTATTATGATTTCCGGATAACACAATTATAGCATGAATAATAGACAATTATCATGAACAAGGAAATATAATAATCATTTTATTATTGCCTCTAGGGCATATTTCCAATAGGGGGGCAGTCCCTCCTATTCCTCGGCGGCAGACAACTGCCCCGTGAGATGATGTGAACGGCGAGGGAGAGGATGGCGGGGAAGCATCGTCGGGCCAACTGTTTTATCCTCTTGTAGTTGGGTTTGGTCGACGAAGAATCCACCGGCTCGCTCTGGCATGACACCCTCACAAACGGCACCCTGTAGATGCTCGATCCTTCAATCTCTGGTGGATTCTCCATCTGGGATCGATACTCCCACCACCGATCCCTCACGATCGGATTCGGTGAATCTGCTTGCTCCATGGCCTAGAGGAGCAGCTCTATGTACTCCCGCGCGACTCCCTCCAGGAGTATCACCACCTTTTCGCTCTGTTGCAAATATTTGGCCATGGATGTCGCCATTGCCGCTAGTTGGTCCTTGTTTTCAAACCAAGACAGTATCTCCAACATCCTAGCTAGCTTCACAGGGTCGCCAACTGCGATCATCACGTATCGGTTGTACTCCTCCATCGATCTACTTATCCACAACACCTTCACTCACCGGCGGTGGTTTTGGATGGAAGAGGAGAGGAGCAGCGCTGGTTTTGGATTAGAACGGGAGAGGAGCAACACTGGTTTTGGATTGGAACAGGAAAGGAGGGGCGGTGGTTTTGAAATGGAAGAGGAGAGGAGCGGCGCTGGATTTAGATTGGAATAGGAGAGGAGCGGCGGTGGTTTAAGAGGAGAAGAGCGGAAGAGCGGCGCTGGTCGTGGAAGTATTTTTTTGTTTTGCGTATTTTGGGTCAAAGTTTGACCACGTACTGTATTTGACAAGCAAAATGTGAATGCATGTCACCAAAAATTGTATCGTTTGGTTCGTATCGGAATGTACTTTCAAAATATATTATTTTTGCAACATATAACATATATTTTATTTGTGAAAATCATGGTCAATTATGACCCAGAATAAAAGGGAGACTAGTTAATGTGGGGTCACTTTCTTTATTGAAGGGTAAATTGATTTTGATTTTGATCCAGTCACAGCGCGCCGGCCCTCTCGTCCAATCCTAAATCGCTGCCGCATGCTCCTCTCCCTCTTCTCCATTGCAAAACCACCTCCTCTCCTCTCCATCATCTCCATTCAAAAACCACCGTCTCGCCTCTCCCTCTTCTCCATTGCAAAACCACCTCCTCCCCTCTCCATCATCTCCATTCCAAAACCACCATGTCGCCTCTCCCTCTTCTCCATTGCAAAACCACCTCCTCTCCTCTCCATCATCTCCATTCCAAAACCACCGCCTCGCCTGTCCCTCTTCCCTATTGCAAGACCACCATCTCTCCTCCCATCTTCCAAAGCTAGCACCAGACCACTCAGAAGGACATCTATGGAGAGGATGCAACAACGAATCAAGCAGATCGTCAGCGGAGACCAGGAAAAGTTAGCCAGGTTGAAGGAGATCCTTACTTGGTTTGACAATGAGTGGGAGATTTTGAGGACGGTGAAGGCCATGTGGCAATGTATGCGAAAGAGCGAGACAACGGCGATGAGGGCGGCGATGTACATGTACTCCTTGGCGGCAGTCACGCCGTAGTCCTTCGAGTTCATCGAGTATCTCCTTTGGGCGGTGGAGCAGATGGATTCGTCCGAGGCAAAAGTCATGCGGAGGTGGTGGGAGTACGGGTCGAAGGTCGAGCACCCAGAGGATAACGAATCGATCGAGTACGGTGTGCCGTTCGTGAGGGTGCAGAGCCAGCCAGAGCCACAGGAGTATTCGTTCTCCCACCGCAAGAGGAGGCCGGATGGCACGACGTCACTTCCCCGCCGTTCTCCATGGTTCCCTCAATGCTCGCCTTGTTTCAACGACAGCGGTAGGGTTTAAGGTAAGCTTCAGAGTAACCTAATCTTCCACCTGCTCATGCTTACAATCAATGTGATAGCTAATGAAACTCATGCTTACAATCAGTCTCCGATTACTACGCCAATCACCCTTAAATAGCTCTGGACCTTTGGGTCAAAGTTGTGACACTGTGTACAAATAAAGAAAAATAGACTGGTGCTTCTTTCAGAAAAGAGTACTCCCTAGAAAACTACCAATATAAGCTACTAGTATTTGGTTAGAGGATTTGTCGCCTGAAAGATCCGTCCCACGAGAGCGCCACACATCCCACTGGTGGTGGTGGATGCCAATGCGTGCATGGAGCATGGTTGGTGTCAGTAATTTTTACTTGGCACACCTCACACTCTGCATATATGCCGGTTCCGTCCGTACATTTGTGCAGTTCCACCAAAATGCAGCTGAATAACCCTATTTGCACAGATAATGAAAAAGTGTGATTACATTATAGTGGCAATAGTTGATGAAACACGCAAAATAAATAGAAGAAAATATCGCAATAGTATCATAGTATGCTATGTTGTGAGGGCGAGATGGGCCCTACGACGCCTCATACGGTACGCCTCATACTGGAAATCGTCCCATGTCTCCCCGATACACCTTCTGCCAGTGATGAACATCAGTGTACAACGGTAGTACAAGGAGGGGCCTTGAGACATTCAAATCTCTATTTTTGTGCAAATCAACTAAAATTAAGCACCCCAATTTGTAGAAACGCTTAAACATTAACGATGTGACTAGTTGATGAAACATACATTAACAAAGAGAAGCACTTTCTTTATCTACATTGGAAATGAAATGATAGAGAGGACACTCGCTCTATTTTAACTGTATTATTACTTCAATTTATCAGTGACACTAGGGTCGAGCAGGTGGCAGACAAGGTGTACCGTGCGTCGCAAGGATGAAGGCCGGGGGTGCTTAGACTGGATGCTGAAGCTGGCTCTTTCAGTCCCTATCTTCCCCCTGATGTTTCTATGGTAGCATTTGGGTTGTAATCCAAACTTGGTCGAGCTGGTGCTGCGCCCCTGTTGGGGATGTTACCACTAGGTGTAAACCGGCCAGCCTGGGCCGGGTTAACTCCGTTAGTGGTATAAGCAGAGAAAGGCCCAAGGCCTGTAGTCGGTTTAGAACTTGTAGCCGTAAACCGGCCTAATGTATAACTTGTATTGTAAGTTAGGAATAGAGAGATACCAACCGGGATACGAGTATGAACTGGTTGGGACTCTATGAACCGACGGGCATCACCCGTGTATATAAGGGGACGACCCGGCGACGGTTCAAGGACAGACAACCACAACTCGAGCCTAGGTGAAGCTTGTTTGCTCCCTAGCCATCGAGACCACATCAATTCCATCACAACTAGACGTAGGCTTTTACCTTCATCGAAGGGGCCGAACTAGTATACCCTTGTGTCTTTGTGTCCGCTTAACCCCTTCAAGTAAACTTCAGTAGCGATGGCTCCACGACTAAGTCCTTTCGCTAGGACATCCGCCGTGACAAATCCATCGACGGCTTGGCGCCCACCGTGGGGCTATCGCACGATGGTTTGACAATCTTGGAGGGCAAGCTCAAAGGACTCGAAGGCTACATCGTGGGCCGGATGACCAAGAGTCATCGCGGTCGGATCTACATCGACGATGCAGGATGGGGTCCCGAGGCCGATTCAATTGAGTACGGGTACCGGGTCCCCTTTGGTGGCATACACGCCATCGGCAAGATCGGGGAGCTCGGGCCCGAGCCGGACATCTGCAGCGACCTCGCCGAGACGGCTCAGCGTCGCGAGATCTACCCAGCTAAACCGGTTGTGAAGCGTGTCTTCGCTGGGGTCATCCACGGAGGAGAACATGACGCCGTTCGAACACGGTAGTGAGACCGCGTCTATTCCGGCGATGAATCTTCAACAGCGAAACTGAATCATTGTACCGATTCATGAGACGATATGATCGTGGGCTGTTCGATGGCGGCGATATTCCGGACCCCCAAGTCGATCAACCGGTTGGGATATTCATGGCGGTACACAGCAGCGAATCACTCTTCAACTGCTGCAGCGATGCTTTCCGGATCAGCGGCGGAGTGGCAGCGAGGGCAGAGGCCCGAGCGCCCGCCGTTCAAATTCTATCGACTGTTTGATGCACTAGCTGCGCCATGGCGAGGACAACCCGCGGATCAGAGGCCCATAATGCAGAAATTGCAAGGTGAAGGAGCAGATCACGCAAGCCAAAGCGGATCTAGCGGCGTAAAAGGAGCGGATGGCTGCAGAGCGGCCGCCTGACTCCCAAGCCTACAAACTCATGCTTGACCAGAAAAGCGCCGCAGAGGTGTTGAAGCGAAATATAGATCGCGCCTACCATTAGGGTTTGATCCCAGAAATCTCTTTCAGACCCCAGGAGCTGGACCCAGTAATCCGCCCAGCACCGGGGGGCAAACCGGATTGAGCCACCAGGGCCAGGGGCGACGGTCCAACCTCGCCTGATGGAGCCTCCTCAGCAGAATACCGTGTTTCCCCCTCCGGTTCAGACACCCCCAGGCCATTATTCTAATCCTATGGACAACCTTGTCGCAGCCGCCGCGCGATTGGAGGCTATCCCAGTCGAAGGGGACTCACCGCAAGCGTTCGAGACGCGTCGGGTTAAGGAGCTTCTCCCGACCGCACCGATTCAACAGGAAGCATATTCATACAGCCGTGATCGGATTCATTCTACGCCACGTCCGAGCAGGAGCTATAGCAGGCGCATGGATGAGCCGGCCATATCAAGCAATGCGCGGGACCATGAAGCGGCCCGTGGCAATAACCCGACAGGTGGCGTTCGCGATGCTCAGGAGGTCGTGGACCGGGCCCGGGCACGAAGGGAGGCCGAATTGGCAGCACTGGATGATGCAGGCCAACTTACGCCGGTTCGCCCTACCACCTTCGCCGGACCAGGAGTCGCATCCGCTTTAGGGGTGCCCTGTTTGATCCCCGCTTTATGCAATGTACGCCTACCTAAGGACTTCAAGGGTCCGCGCAAGGTGCCGAATTACACCGCCGATTTGTCCCCTGAAGCGTGGGTAGAAAGTTATGAGATGGCCATGGAGATGCTAGACGTGGATGAGACTGCGTGTGCAAAATATTTCACCATGATGCTTGAAGGCACGGCTCGTACTTGGTTGAAGAGCCTACCGCCCAATTCTATCAGCTCATGGGCCCAGTTGCGGGCCCGGTTTATCCAGAATTTCAAGGATACATGTAAGCAGCCCAAGTCCATAGTAGACCTGGCGGCTTGTGTCCAGGAGGAAGGAGAGTCAACGACCCGTTGGGTACGCCGTGTTTCGGAGATTTTGCACTCATCTGACAGGATCAACGCTGACTCCGCGATCTTAACCCTAGAAGGCAACTGCCGGTTTGAGCCTTTAAAATTGAAATTGGGGCGCATGAAGCGGTTCTGTAATGACATGGGAACCCTCATGGCCGCGTTGGTGAAGTATGCTAATTCAGACAGTACCAAGGATCCCGAGGCTGATGATGATGAAGCAGGGAAGGGAAAGAAGAATGGCAACTCCAAAGGGCAACAGTACAAACCGGCGGGTCATGGAAACAGAGGCAAGCGCAAAGCGGATGGCAACGTGGATTTCGTGGCCAATACTAATGCACAAGACAGGGGGCAGCGGCCTAGAGGTAAAGCGGCAAATCGTAATGGGGGTCCCAATCCTAATGCGAGCCGTTTGAATTACTTGTTAAATCAGCCTTGCCCAAAACACGGGACGAAGGAGTCGCCAGCTACCCACCTCTGGAAAGATTGTTATATTATGCAGGAGTTCAAAAATTCTAATGCCTTCCGGTATGACCAGGGGTCAGGTGGCGGTTCAGGATCCGGTTTCCACGGGCTGGGTCACGATGGAGCTTCCGGTTAAGGTCTTAATCGTATGGTCACAATAATCGTAATAATCGAACGACCAAGAGCAGCGAAGCGATCGGGTTATCGAGCCAACCGAAGCGGTTGAACAATGGGCAATATCATGTTTTCACAACTAGCTTGGATAAGCGCGACCGAAACTTCACAAGCGGCAAAGAACTCGTTGAACCGCCTTGCAGCGTTATTTACGCTGGTCGGAGCAGCCTATCGTGTGGAGCGAGAGGACCATCCTCCCGGGTTGATAATCCGGGCCAGCTAGCATTGGTGGTAGACCCTCGGTGGGGGCTATAAGTTCACCAAGGTACTTATGGACGGAGGAAGCAGATTAACATACTATATTATGAAACTTTCCGCCGCATGGGTCTAACGGACAAGGATCTCGCACCGTCCAATACAAAGGTTCCATGGTGTAGTACCGTGCAAATCTGCATATCCGTTGGTAAGATCGCCTCGAGGTGGCTTTTGGAGACGAGCACGATTCGGTCCTAAAAACTAACCTTTGAGGTAGTGAAGATCCGGAGTCCATATCACGCCTTGTTCGGGCGGCCGGCTTATGCTAAGTTCATGGCACGACCTTGTTATATTTACTTGCAGCTCAAGATGCCGGGTTACAAGGGAACGATAACGGTGCATGGAAGCCGCCGGGTCACTTTGGAATGTGAGGAAGGTGATGCAGCTTATGCAGAGGCGGTTTGTGCCATGGAGGAGTTGAAGTTCTATAAGGACAATGTTGATCCGGCAGATATGACCCCTTTAAAGAAACCAACTACAGAGCATGAATCGGATCTGAAGTTTAAATCGGCAGCTGAGACCAAACTTGTTGACTTCGTGCAAAGCGATTCGTCCAAGCAGTTCACCGTCGCGCTAACTGATCCCAAATAGGAAAGCGTGCTCATCGAAGTTCATCCGTGAGAATCGAAATATCTTTGCATGGAAGCCATCCGACATGCCGTGTACCGAGGAACTCGCCGAGCACACACTTAATGTGGATCCTAAGTATAAACCGTGAAACAGTTCCTCCGCGGTTTAACGAAGAAAGGCGCAAAGCCATTGGAGAGGAAGTGGCGGGCTTTTAGCAGCTAGCTTTATCATTGAAGTGTTTCATCCAGAGTGGCTTGCTAATCCGTGCTTTGGTACTTAAGAAAAACGGCACTTGGCGATGTGTGGATTACACGATCTTAACAAGGCCTGCCCAATGATCCTTTTGCCCTCCCGCATTGATCAGATTATTGACGCCACGGCAGTGCGGCGTTTAAGTTTTTGGATGCATATTCGATATCATCGATCAAAATGGCGATTAAGGACCAGGAGAAAACATCGCTTATTACTCCCTTTGGAGCCTTCGTTATGTATCTATGCCTTTCGGGCTCAAGAGCGCCTGTGCTACTTATCGGCGTGTGTACAGAATTGCCTGCATACACAGATCGGCCGCAATGTGCATGCTTATGTGGATGATATTGTAGTGAAATCAAGACAAAAGGAGACACTGGTGGATGATTTGAAGGAAACCTTTGACAACTTGCGATTTACAAGATGATGCTTAATCCGCCAAGTCGCTTTGGTGTTCCGGCAGTGTTACTAGGTTTCTGGTATCTAACAGAGGAATTGAGGCTAATCCGAGAAAATTAAAGCCATTACTTCCTTGGCTAAACCGAAGTGTATCAATGATGTTCAATGTTTGGCGGGCGAGAATCGCTCTACGAGCCGGTTTATCACCGCCTCGAAAAGGCCATCCTTTGTACCGATGCTTTGAGGAAGACAGATAATTTCGCTCGAGTCCGGCCGCGATGAAGCATTTGAGGACTTAAAGCGCAATTGGCCAATCCGCCGTTCTTGCGGCTCCGGTTGACAAGGAGCCATCGTTGTTATATGTTGCAGCCAATGCTCGAGCGATTAAGCGTGGCTATTGTGGTGGAATGCAAGGAGGCGAGCAAGGAATATCCGTTCAGCGGCGGTTTATTATATCGATGAGGTGCTTATTGAGTCCAAGCAAAGGTATTCGCATTGGCGAAGCTAGTCTATGGTGTTTTCATGGCGACCGGAAATTGAAGCAAGATTTCCAAGGGCACCCCATCACGATGGTCGATTCGGCTCCTTTGGGTGATATCATACGTAACCGGAGGCAATCGGCGGATTGCCAAATGGGCTATAGAGCTTGGGCCGCATGGATCAAGTATATACCCGGACAGCGGTGAAGTCTCAAGCACTTGTTGATTTCATTAATGATTGGACGGAGTTACAAGCACCAGAGGAGAAGCGGATCACACATATTGGACTATTCATTTCGATGGATCCAGCGGTTGGAAGGCTCGGGGTCGAGTCGTTTTAACTTCCCCACGAGGTGATAAGTTTTGTTATGTTCTCCGCTTAATGTTCCTTGTACTAAAAATGCAGCTGAATACTGAAGCCTTGCTGCATGGTCTCCGGATGGCTAAAGAGATGAATTTAAGCGGGTTAAGTGCTTTGGTGACTCGGACCTTGTGGCTCGGCAAGTGTCCGCACTTGGGATTCTAAGGACCCGCCATGGCAGATATCGTCGGAAGTGGATAAAATTGTGGGTTGCTTCAAAGGTTATCAAGTGGATCATGTGGACCGCCGGAAGAATGAAGCGGCGACGCTTTAAGCCGTTTAGGTTCTCAGCGCAAACCGGTCCTGCCTAATGTCTTTTTGGATGTATTGCACAACCCGTCACCCCGGCTCCTGGTGAAGCGGATTTGGCTATTCCTGATCCGGAGGCTCAATTGGTGGCAGCACTACATGCTATTCCGGATTGACGGTTCCTTTTCTTGCGTATATGACTCGAGGAATTGCGGAAGATGAGATTACGCCGCATGATAGTCCGGCGCTCCAAATCTATGACGATTCTCAATGGTGAGTTGCATCATTGCAGTATATCAGGGGCATTTCAACGTTGTGTTTCTCCTGAGGAAGGCTGTGAAATCTTAAGAGAAATCCATGAAGGGGATTGTGGACATCACGCCGGTTCAAAGTCTCTGGTGGCAAAGGCGTTTCGTCATGGGTTTTACTGGTTGACAGCACACGCTGATGCGGAGGACTTGGTTAAACGGTGTGATGGATGTCAGAAATTTTCAAGGCGTGCTCATGTACCGGCACACACTACAAGAAATATGTCAACTTATGACCTTCTGTCAGTGACCCTCGAAGAATTGGTCATAAATCTATGACCATTTTAGACCAATTGGTCAAAAGCTGTTCAAGGGGCTCCAAACCCTGAACCATTGCGACCATTTTGGTCAGAAAGGTCGTAATTTCCTTACACGAAATGTTCACAAAGCAAACAGTGCTAGTCCGCTGCCTTATTTCTAGCTGATCATGACCAATATAGATGGTCATAGCCTTGTAGATTGTGGTGGGTTGTGATGACTAGGCGCCATCTCATCGCTTTTGCCTATGTGTCATGTCCATGTGGCGGTTTTGCCCTAGGTTGTGAAGCAACCTATATTTCTATCATTCCCAAAATTTCCAAAAAAATCTCATAAATTCTTTGGGTCATATCTTCATCAAATATGTAAGAATCCCTCCTTGCCTAGTTCAAAACTAATTCAACAATATTCATTTTTCTATTATGTTCACAACAACACTTTATGAAGGAAGTGCTATTTATATATTCTTGATTTCCCTAGGAATTTTTGGGCACTCTTTCCTATCCAAATCATTACCACATGACAAAATTCAGCTCCATTTGCCTAGCAAATCTTCCTCGCCAAATTTCTAAAGTTTTTGTCCACCTAGAAGCATTGTGAAGGAAGTACCTTTTTTATATCTCTAAATGACATGAAATTTGTACAGTTCCTTCATATGCCCAAATTATCACCCTCCTCCAAATTGCAGCTCACCAAATCATCTATGTGAGCCTGTGTTCAATTTATATTTTATGGCCAAATTGGCACGTTGCAAAGAAAGTGTTATATAGACCCTCCTATTACCCTCAAACTTTTCGGCACTCTTACATACCCAAATCATTGCCACATGATAATATTCAGCTCAATATTCCTAGTAAATCTTTCTCGAAATTTCCAATGTTTCTACCTCGAGAAAAGCTTTCTAAAGTAAGTACTAGCTAGGCTTACCCAAATGATCTGAAAATTTTCCAGTAGCATGACCATACCTAAGTAACTTACCTACACCAATTTTGAGCTCATTTCATTCCTCCAATCTCTCTCACTAGTTTTCCCAAGTTTCATCCATAGAAGAGCATTGTGAAGGAAGTACCACTTTGGCATGTCCAAATGGTATCAATTTTTACAATGCTTCCCTATGCCCAAATAACCATCCTCCACAAAATTTCAGCTCAATCCATTCATTATTTTGAGCCCAGCTTCAACATTCATATTTTTGTCCAGCGTGGTACTTTGCAAAGCAAGTACCACCTAGGATCCTCCTTTTGATCTAAAAATTTGTGAAGACATTCTCCTTAGTAGATGATCATCCTCACCAAAACTCACGCCCATTGGCCATGTGCATTTTCCGTACCGCTAATCAAACACTTGGCTGCTAATTCATGTTTGAGCATCGATCGGTCTCCTCGTGAGAATCTCATGTTGTAATTTTCTTCCTAGCACCAACCTGGGGAGTGCCCAACCCACTAGACATGCCTAGGCCGCCTAGAACACATGGCAACATTACGGTCACGCGGTGACCACGCGACGGGCATGCGAGTTTACGCGCTCTAGAGTTGGGCCCCTCGGCCACCGCCCAAACCTCGACGTATCGCCACCAAACCATGTATTTATGATTAAATAGGTCCTTGTGTACTAGAAATGATTTTTGGAAAAAATAAATAGCAAACTATGAGGCAGCTGCAGTTCAAATTTGACCCGCTTCCAGCTGAATCGGCGGAAATTTGTCTTTTTCACGAGAGGTGGATAAATTTTTTTTACACCCAACCATTTTGTCAATTGTGCATTAAATATAGCCTAGTATTTTATAAAAATGATTTGGTCCAATTTTGCAACAATTATTTGGTAGTTCCTTCAAAAAAAACCTCCTTTCGGGCACTCGAAAAATGGAAAATGGTTTTTCCGTCCAACGAAAATGAAAACTTCCTTAGGCAACATTGTTTGCCATTCCAATATGAACCCTTGTGCACAATATGAGATCACTTGAACAAACTATGCCATGAATGTGGCCATAAGATTGATCATTTGGCTTGAAAGCCATGAATCTTCACACATGATAGCTCATTTCTGAGAACACTTTTTTAAAATAATTGCTGTATGACAAGTTTGTTATTTTTCCTGGGAACTTGGCCACATATAATGACACAATGCGAAGGTTTCCCAATTTTTTGATTTTTTTGAATTTTTTATGACCGTTTCAAAATGCGGTCAAAACGGCGGGAATGACCGTTCCTAACTAGTGGTTGAATCTTGGAATTTTGTTGGTGTTTCTTTGATTAAATAGATACTTATGTACCTAGAAATGATTTTTTGAAAAAATAAATAGCAAACTATGAGGCAGCTGCAGTTCAAATTTGACCCGCTTCCAACTGAATTGGCGGAAATTTGTCTTTTTCACGAGAGGTGGATCAAAACTTTTTACACCCAACCATTTTCTCAATTGTGCATTAAATATGGCCTAGTATTTTAGAAAAATGATTTGGTCTAATTTTGCAACAATTTTTTGGGAGGTCCTTCACAAAAAAACCTCCTTTTGGGCACTCGAAAAATCGAAAATGGTTTTTTCGTCCAACGAAAATGAAAACTTCCTTAGGCAACATTGTCTGCCATTCCAAAATGCACCTTTGTGCACAATATGAGATCATTTGAACAAAGTATGCCATGGATGTGGCCATAAGATTGATCATTTGGCTTGAAAGCCATTGATCTCCACACGTGATAGCTCGCTTTCGAGAACAATTTTTAATATAATTGTCGATTACAAGTTTGTTATTTTTCCCGGAACTTGGCCACATATAATGACACAATGCAAAGGTTTCCCATTTTTTGATTTTTTGAATTTTTATGCCCGTTTCAAAATGCAACAAAAGCGGCGGAATGACCGTTCGTAGCTAGTGGTTGAATCTTGGAATTTTTTTGGTGTTTCTCTGATTAAATAGGTACTTTTGTACCTAGAAATGATTTTTGGAAAAAATAAATAGAAAATTATGAGGCACCTACAGTTCAAATTTGACCCGCTTCCAGCTGAATCGGTAGAAATTTGTCTTTTTCACCAGAGGTGGATCAAATTTTTTTACACCCAACCATTTGGTCAATTATGCATTAAATATGACCTATTATTTTAGGAAAATGATTTGGTGCAATTTTGCAATAATTATTTGGTAGGTTCTTCACAAAAAAACATCATTGGGGCACTCGAAAAATGATTAAAAATAGCTAGAAAGATGAGAAATGCATACAAATTGGTCCTTATCCATAAAATGTGGTCTAACTCTAGTGAAAATTTGTGTGGTACCCTTTTGCAAAATATTTTTGATAGCTACTTCACAAAATCCCTCTAGTTTTTGTACTTGGAAACTCTTTTAAATCACCGATTTTCTCAACCAATCGTAACCATTCCCACGGATCGATGACATGGCACTCATCCATCCATCCATCCATCCATCTCACCATCCGTCCATCCATTCGTCCATCCACCCCACCGCGGCACAAACCCTAGCTCACATCACACCCCTTCCCCCATCGCACCCTTCTCCCCCCATCTGCTCGCCGCCGCCGCCACCTCCCGATCCAATCTCACCTCGCCGCCTCCCGATCCACCGCCGACCTCACCGTCCTCCTCACTCACCGCCAACCTCGCCGTCCTCCTCACCCACCGCCGCCGACCTCGTCCCTCCCTCCCCACACCATCTCTCCCTCATCTCACCTCCAGATCCATCGCCGCCTCCCTTCCAGATCCATCGCCGCCACCGCCACCTCCCTCCGGCGGAGCTCGCCGTCGTTCATGGCCTCCCCCACGCCCCCTCCTCTCGCCACTCCCCTTCCCTCACCACCCAACCGAACCAACCAGCCCACCAACCCGAAGAGAAAAGCGAGCGGAAGCAAGATGGCGACCGGACGCGAGGCTAGCGAGGCGGCGCCGGGGGAGGAGGAGCAGAGGGAGTGGGCGGATCTGACGCCGGTGTGCCTGTCGGAGGCGTTCTCGCGGCTGGGCCTGGAGGACATGTGGCGCGGCGCATGGCGTGCTGCCACTCCTGGCGAGTGGCCGCGCGCTCCCGGCCGGTGCTCTTCGTTGCGCTCGACCTCCGCCCGGCTTTCGAGGCCATCGGCGCTGCACTTCTGGGTGCCGCGCTCGACCCCACCACGCATACCGTCTCTCCTGCGACCACGCGCCGGCCAGGTTCACCTCCTAGGCGACGGGTGGGAAGATCCATTAGAGGAGGGGGCGCGGAGGGAGAGGAAGGCGGAGATGGCGCAGAGCACACTGCCGAGAAGCTGCAGAGCCAGGCCTCCCCTGACGACGAGTTCGAGAACGAGAAGTTCGAGCTCCAGAAGGTCAATAATCCCTCTACTTCACAAAGATCAACTATGCGGCATTGTTGATTGCAGATTGCTGTGTAATCGATGCAACACATGTACACAGCCACAAAGCTCCCCAATCCTCGTACACAAAGGACACCGCAGAACCAAATTAGCATGAACAGAGGGATTGATCGAACCAAGCCACACACCGGTAGCTAGTCTAGTACAGACGGTTTGTTATTATCCCATTCGTGCCTAATTTTTTTGTAGAATTAGCTACTTACGTAAAGTGGGGAAGGAGACTGATCATATTTGGGGCTGTGTTTGCAGGCGGTAGTAGACTAGTAGTGCAGGGTTAAACTGGAATTCCTGCCTACTAGTGGTTTACTGTACTTTATAGGGTGTCTCCTCAGAGTTGGGTTGATTTGCACTGACAACGGTTTTGATTACAAGTTAGTCCGAATTACCAAAAATAAGCTCTATATTTTATTTTGCCCGCAGGATCTGTTCCATGAGGTTGAAACTGTGGATGTCTACTCTTCCATAAGCTGTCTAGATCTTCGTACTCTTGCTGTGTTGGCAAACTCCACCTTGTCCAGCTCAAGGTTCTGTTTCTTCGTTTTTCATGTATTTCGGTGATTTTGCTGTGAGGAAATGAACATGATAGCAGTGAGCCTTAACTACCTGAACTTTATGTACCTGATGTAGAATAATGTCACTCTGCATCATAAGATTCATGATTATTTTCTGGGTTTCACTAATTATTTATACGTTAATTTTATTCTCCTGCATCGCATTGCTGTTCAGAGTTGGAAGAATTTCAATTCCTGATGTAGATCTAGTGCTCAATAGTTTCTGCTTGCTATGCCTCCGAACATCAATGCACATATGTTGGAAGAATTTTGTTTCTTGAACATCAATGCTTGAATTACTTTAGAACATTTCTAATTCCTTTTATAAGTTCCGACCATATTTGATACCTTCTTAAATCTTAATGCTTACCTGGTTTGTTTCTTTCCAGGTTGGAATGTCTATTGACCCAAAGCTATTTCACAAACTTCCCAGCAGTCTCTTTGATATTAGGTCTCTTAATTATTGGAAAGACACCGGTAGTAACATTTATTGGTAGAGTGTTTGGAGTTTCCACCATAGCTGCTGTTCGGGTTGGTCTTTTGTTTGCACCGTGGGGACTTTGATAGCTATGTTCCTCCTCCTCATCGCTTAGTAGGCAGGCAAAATACCCAAGTACTACTTACTTCTTGAGCATCGCCTACATCAGCCAAAGGCTCAAAACTGGTTATTAATCAAAACTGAATTTGTTTTGTTGTAATATATTTACACATGAGCCAAACACCACGATTCTTACTTACCACTATAAATAATTGTCTTCAAAGAGGGGTTGGATTTCCTTTTTGATCTGCAATCTGCATCGCCTAGTAATTACTAGTATGTTTCATTTTGGGGGCAATGTATGTGGTTGTTTCGCAGGTACTAACTGTACATTTGATGTGCCTATGATTGAGCACCAACCAGCTTGTTAGTTTCAAGCAGTACTACTTGTTAGTGCATTTCGATCTGAACATGTTGGCATGAGCGCCTCAATTAATTTACATGAGTATATATATGCATGTTTCATCTTAGTCTCGGCAAGTATTTATGAGTGTCTCAATTAATTTAGTATGTTTTGCTATTTGTACTTGGATAGAAAAGCTAAAATCTGTATAGTGCTCGTGTGTAATACCAAGTTGTTCTGTTATTTACAAACTGTTGTTCCTATACACTGATCCACAACACCTTACATTACACATTTGAAATTAATTAAAATACATCTGAACACAGTGCTTCAACACAGATTTATCCTATGATTATACCTGAGACATTAGTTTATTTTTATGCTTTTGTTTCCCATAGTGCTTCAAGCTTGTTTATTAACTCGATTTGTTGTTATTCTATTTAACAGGAGCAAAAGCAGCTCATATGACTCTATTGTTGTTCTTGACCTGCTGTTGCTGTTGTTGTAGGAGGAGCACGCCTAGGTGAAGAGAGGGCTCATTCCACTTGTTTGGAAGAGAAGACGATGAAGCATGGTAGTTATCTGGATAATATGCCTTGTGTTTTGGTTGTACTTTGTACCTAGTTATATTGTATTATGTAGTAGTCAGCACATTCTGGAGCAGAATCCAGTGAAGTTGTAAAACTGTAAGAAATGTGAGAAATATACTTTGTACCTAGTTCTGTTTCATTTGAAATATTTGTCAATTGTGTACTATGAGAAATGTGAGAAATGGAAAGCTGATGAGTTCTTTGATAAAAAGCAATGTGGCTCCACTGCCAGGAAAAATCTGACAATTGGGAACCATCTAAAAATTGGACCCCAAAAAACCCTTGAAAATAAAAATGAAACGGACCGCAAAAGGCCATGCCTAGAAAATAAAAAGGCCAAATTGTTGGGCCAGGCCCATGTAGCTAGAGAAAATTAATAGAGAAAATATATAGTAAAAAGGCTGAATTGTTGGGCTAGGCCCATGTAGAAAACCGAATTGGACCGGGCTGAATCTTGTGCCACATCAGCTTGCCACACTGGATGCCTACGTGGCACAGGGAGGTTGCTAGTGACCAAAACGCCACAAGAGGAATATTTTGGTCAGAACGCGTCTTCAACCATTCCGAAGAAAGGTCGCTATAGTCGGTTTATGACGGCCAGCTTTGACCTTCTGTTTTGGTCACAAAAGGTCGCAAATGGAAATTTATGACCTTTCAGTGACCAATAGTGGTGGTCACAAGTTGACATATTTCTTGTAGTGTACAAGAGTTGAGGATGATCCCAATAACGTGGCCGTTTGCAACTTGGGGGCTGGATATGGTTGGACCCTTTAAACGATCCAAGGATAAGAAAACCCACCTTTTGGTGGCGATGAGACAAATTTACCAAGTGGGTTGAAGCGAGCACTGTCGGCAAAGTGTGATGCAGCAACAGCAAGCAGTTCATCAAAAGGTGATCTTCGGTTTGGTTTTCCACACAGTATCATTACTAACAATGGTACCAATTTATCCAAGGGTGCTATGAAAGAGTTCTGTGAACGTGAGCACATCCGGCTTGACGTGTCGTCAGTGGCTCACCCCCAGTCCAACGGACAGGCAGAACGAGCTAATCAAGAGATCTTACGAGGCATCAAACCCCGGCTTATGGTCCCGTTACAGAGGACACCAGGGTGCTGGGTTGAAGAGCTACCATCGGTGCTATGGAGTATCAATACCACGCCAAACCGGTCCACTGGATATACACCGTTCTTCATGGTCTATGGAGCAGAGGCAGTTCTCCCTAGTGATATCCGGCACAATTCGCCTCGTGTGGCGGCTTATGTTGAAGCGGACAACGAGACTGCACGGCAAGACGCTTTGGACCTATTGGATGAGGAGCGTGATATGGCAGCTGCTTGTTCGGCGATTTACCAAAGAAGATCTTCGTCGTTATCACGATCGCGGGTTAAAACCGAACATTTCAAGAAGGAGATTTGGTGCTTCGACTCATCCAAGACCGCACGATATGCACAAGTTATCCCCACCTTGGGAAGGACCTTTTGTGGTCGAGCAGAATCGCACAACGGGTCATACTATCTGATTGATATTCGAGAGCATCAAGACTCACGCACATCAGAGGAGGAGACCAACAGGCCGTGGAACATAGCTCATCTTCGGCCGTACTACACTTGAGCCATCGGCTCTATTTATGTACATATCATGACAATGTATATATTATCTTCGTTATAATAAAACCGGAGCCTCAGCTAAAGCGGGGTATCTGTCTTTCTCATCATGCGTGGTTACATGGAGTGGCTCTGTTTTTTAAAGCGGCCTCCGGTTTACCCCTTGACATTTGCTTTTTTGTATATCACTAGGGGCCTTGGTCGAGTCCGAACCAACGAACACCTTTTGATAGGCGACAGCCACCAGATCACTTGGGGACACGGTCAAGTCTGAACCGTCACGCCTCTTGGTCGGCCTAAGGCCATCGAATCACTTGGGGAATGGTCGAACCCGAACCATTACCACGCCTCTTGATCTGGCATATATGCCAACGAGTCATTTGGGGACCTGGCTGACTTGAATCATAGTCACACCTATTGGGGGCTTGATCCTGTCCGACTATGGTAATGCCATCTGAACAGCTCAGTATAGAGTATGTTTATAAAAAGGATTTATCATTGCCTTTGGTTTCCATGCTGTTTTCATGGTTTCTTTGATATTTGTTTTTGTTGGATTTCTTTTATCAACAAAACACCCTTTTTTCCGGTTAAGCCGTTGAATTTGATTTCCCTTTAAACCGGAGACGTATGCCCGGTTTACCTTTTCTTGTTATCATCATCAAGTAACAAGGGGGCTTGTGTTGCTTCAGCACAGGTTTATATGGGAGTTGTTCTCTCCCCGCTTTACCGACGGTAATGGTCTCTAAGACCTCCGCTTTAAGCTTGGTTATGCTGGCTTCATGCCCAGTCATGGCAGGTATTTGTCACATATTTGTTATATTAATGATACATATATTCACCATCATAAACCGGCTGGCGGTATAACCGCCACCGAAGTTCAAATTTTTCTGGTTGCAGGAAGTACGAATCGAGCAAAAGCTTCAGTACTTATGCATGAAGGCATATTCAAGACGGAAGTATTAACTAAGTTATTACAAGGCAACACGGTGCCCAAATAAAATCATTGTTCTTTAGGCAGCCGTCAACGACATCTATTTAAACCGGCCTCCGGTTCAAGCCTGCTCCTCATCCTCCGCCGCTTCAGCTTCCTCGTCTCTACCCATTGGCTGGAAATCAACAGTGGTCGAGTCGATTCCCATTAAAGCTTGGAAAACAGCCTCTTCATGGATCAGGGAAGACGGTTCAATATCAGGAGCGTAAGTATGCTTACGGATTGGAGGGATCAGATTTTCCGCTTCAAAAGTTGGGGCAGGCACTCGCTTGTTCTGGTCATTGTACTTGTGCTTGATAATGCGTCAAATCTCGCTTCTTCACCACCGATAGGCCGAGGGCGACCGCACGGTTTATCGCCTAAATCCTCTTCATTAAATTCGAACCATCTTCCTTCACACCGGGTAGCCTTGAGCTGCTTCCACAGGGTCAAAATCTGGTACCCATGCCTTGGCTCGGATCAAAGCATTAATAGCTCCGGTTCGGGCAGAAGATTTCTTCACCTCCTCAATCCGGGCAGGAAGCATGGACAACCTGTTCAGAGTATCCTGGAGTAAGGAAGGTGCCGGGTTATTATGAGAAGCTGTGGTGATGATCCGCTGGGCTCCGGTATATAGCTGTTCTACTAAAGTGTAGACAGCCTTCAGTTTCTTCCGCACATCGTTTCCTAAGTGCCCAATGCGAGTGCCTACAAACAGTAAGGAGATAGTCTCAAACCGGATTTATACTACAGCAAGTTCAAAGCATCACAAATGTTCGACGAAGCTTACCAAAGATCGCCGCGGTCATGGAGTGTACTTGCCGCTTTACGGCTGTCAGATCATCTACCACCGGTTTAAGGGCAGCTTCAGCATTTTCTGCTCGTTTGATTAAAGTGGCCTTCTCAGTGGCCCAATAACCTTGTTCTTTCTTGAAGCCTTCCTTCAGTTGTTCAGTCGCATTCAAGGCACTGGTTAATTCTTTCTTGGCCTTCTCTATTTCGGCCTGCTGGGTTTTCAACGCTTCTTGTAAATCGGCAATCCGGTCCTCCTTGATTTTCACCTCACCGCATACGTGAAGAGATTTTCAACAAGCGCTTCAAGAGAGTAAAGTCTCAACCATACAACAAAGTTATATGCTTGACACTTGGGGGCTAATGCACCTTCAATTTTTATATATATTACTAGATGGCAAAGTCCCAAGCTCAATACAAGTATTCAACTTGGCACTTGGGGGCTAATGGCTATTTGATCTACGTATGTTTCCAAGGACAGTTTTTATTGAAGACCCGGTTTAAGCATGTCAAGATAAACCGGCCCTTGGGGGTTATGCAGGTGGATTTCAAAATTGTTAAAAAATATATTCAAGTCCCGGTTTGATCAAGATTACAAACCGGCCCTTGGGGGCTAGAAGGACTGATACAATGGCAGTAAGTAAAGGAGTGGGTTACCTCAAACTTGTCTCTCATCAACTTGACCAGGCCAGCTTCATAGTCACAGCTAGTATAAAGCCGGTTTAAATAGCCAGAATGAAGGTCTTGGGCACTCAGAGCAGCATATGTCTCCAGTTCAACACCCCATTTTCCTTTATTCAAAGCGGAAAAATCTTCTTTCACAGTGTGCCTGGTTAAGGTTGTAGGATTTCCCGGTTCAGAACGGCCCATACCAAGAATCACAACGCCATCATCTTTGGACTCGACGGATTGTGTGGGCACGGTCGTTTTGTCGGCAGGATCGTGGATTTATCAAACCGACGGAGCTGACAGCGGATCGGCGAGATTGAAGCGTTAACGTGCCTCTCTACGGGTGCAACATCATCTTGCAACGGAGGATCATTGGGAATATCTTCGAGGCAAAATTTTCAAAATCTGTCGCTTTATCATGATCCGGGCGGTATCTTCTTCACCGCTTTATCCAAACGGGCCTTCTTGCTTGGTTTCGGTTTGGTTCTAAGAGAAAAACAAAGTCGATGAAAACATAAGTCATTGCACAAATACACTAGAAGCATATGCTCGGTTTGACTTACCCAAATGCTATCTTCAAAGGTGGTAATCGAGTGGCCGATGATTCACCAGAGGATGAATGGGAAGTGACCGATAATCGGAGTCGACGGATTAAGAGGTTGACAGAAGAAACCCGCTTTAGAATTTAAAGCAATAAAAGGTCGGAGACCTCGAGCGGCGCTTCGAACCGGCTGTTGGGTAAACCGGCGAAGTAACTACGACCACCGTGCGGGTTGTGCGGTGAGCTACATGTTGCTGCATCTTCATAAGAAATTTGGGATCCAAATAAGCAAGAGGGTGAGAAAATTGACTTTCCGGTTTGCTGGCGAAATTTTGGCAAGGGCAAATTTTACGAATCGAAGAGAGAATAGTTACCTCAATAATCCTGCATTGCTGGCCTCGGCGTCGTCTGACAAGCATCATCATCAATAAGGCGTGTAAAAAGCAAGCCAAGGGAATCAAGTTCTACCTCAAGATCCGGATTACCCACATCATCGTCAATGGCCGGGTCAGATGAAGCGGTGGTCTTTCTCTTGTGAGCTGATTTCTTAACAACTTTGGTTTTGGGCCGGGTTGGCCGCCCTGCTTTCTCCGCTTTATCTTGGGAAAGTTTCTTGCTCCAAAACGGATTATCACCCTAGTTCAGAAATAATTAAATATGAGAGACATAAAGCAGTAACAGGTTTAATGATGGAGCAACTAAATACTTACCGCAGGCGGTTTGTTGGTGGTGCAGTAAGGGGGCAGACCGGTTTGAGCACAGAGATGCTCCGGCTCATTCAGCATCTTCTTTACCGAAGTCAGAATCTTCATCATCGAGAGTTGGATTTTGGTGTGTCGGAGTGGGTCGTCGACACTATCAATATATCGGCACATCAAACCGAGCGCCGCTCGAGGCAGTATGCCCCATGATAACCAAAGCGCGTGCAAGGTCTATTCCGTCAAACTGTTAGCCATAAAAGCTCGGAGCTTGGACAGTTATGGGCGATTTGCTTCTATCTTTGGCGCCAATCTTGTGGAAACGGATGGGTGTTGCTCAGCCGCTCGACGAAAGCCGTAAAGGATTTTCATCCTCGGGAGAAGTATCTTTGCAATAAAACCAAGTCGCATTCCACTCCTTGGGGTGAGTATGGAGTTTGACGTGGGGATAGGTGATCTCCTTCCTCTTTGAATAGCCATGCCACCCAATTCAGTATTGGGGCCGTCGGTGAATTCAAGGCGACGGTTTAAATGGAAGAGGTCTCTAACAGTTCAATGAAGGTTCCTCTTGAAGATATACTTGAGATAGTACTTGAAAGTGGCATAAATTGGTGACGGAGTTGGGTCCAATATCCTCGGGACGGAGCTGAAAATTGGCTAACACGCCCCAGTAAAATTTAGAACCGGCGGTTTGAAGCCCGGCCGGTGATCTGCGAAGACCACGACCTCTCCTTCTTGAGGTGTAGGAGGGCATTCCTCTCGTGGACCCTCCAATGGATCGTATCTTTGTCGCCTAAAGCGCCAATCGAGACTAGATCATTCACCGTGATTCGTGAAGCGAGAAGGAACCCAGTTGCATTCATACACTTGTTTGGCCATGGTAAGATCTACAAGAAATAGTTGATCCGGTTCAGGAATATGCTTGGTACAAGGAATTGATCTAAACTATGATAAACCGGAGGCTGTGTCTATAAACCGGTTTTCTGTGATACGGTATCAGGTGAATTCTGGCGGTTCAACAAGGGGACTAATGATATATATGTGCCGGTTTAGCAGTTTTCTTCCTATGGTGAGTTAAACCGCCTGATTTAGGCATTGGAAGCGATTGAAGCTATGGATAACTCAATATGCAGAAACAAGTTTCACAAGATCCTATTATAGCTGCCGATGAAACGCAAGCTTACAGAAAACAGAAAATGTTTCACGAAGATAAGGCAGAAACGGAAGTGAACTATGGAGCAGATATATATGCGGAAGATCCATGGACTTAAGATGAGAAAATACAGCGGATGTGCAGGGATCATTATTAAATACAGCACAGGTTCACGGATTTGTTCAAAGTTAAAAGAACAGCTATGAACGCGCGAAGAACACAGTATGAAACTGGAACCCTAAAAACAGATCTAGGTCAAGAAGGGGAAGAAGCTTATCGGGAACGGAGAAGACGCGGAAAGAGGCCGCAATGCTCGCACGCGTCAGGTCGATCTGGCGCCCAGAGGCGAGGCGAAGTCGACGACGGTGGCGGAGCTCCAAGAACAGCGGCGCGAGGAAGACGAAGAAGAGGAGACGAAGGGAAGAAAGAAATGACCCTTCGGTCCTATTTATAAGGCAACCAAGCTAGGTCAAGCGCGTGGATCCAGGAACTGCTATTAAAAGAGGGCGTTATAAATGATAAAATTTCAGGATGACGTCATGCCGGTTTACAGTAACCAGAAGTGATGACGACATGGCGGTTTATCAGTCACTAGAAGATGTCCAAGATTCAAGTTTTTGTGAAGGATTGACATGAACCAGTTCAAATCAATCTGGGGCCTAATGTTGGGGATGTTACCACTAGGTGTAAACCGGACAGCCTGGGCCGGGTTAACTCCGTTAGTGGTATAAGCAGAGAAAGGCCCAAGGCCTGTAGTCGGTTTAGAACTTGTAGCCGTAAACCGGCCTGATGTATAACTTGTATTGTAAGTTAGGAATAGAGAGATACCAACCGGGATACGAGTATGAACCGGTTGGGACTCTATGAACCGACGGGCATCACCCGTGTATATAAGGGGATGACCCGGCGACGGTTCAAGGACAGACAACCACAACTCGAGCCTAGGCGAAGCTTGTTTGCTCCCTAGCCATCGAGACCACATCAATTCCATCACAACTAGACGTAGGCTTTTACCTTCATCGAAGGGGCCGAACTAGTATAAACCCTTGTGTCTTTGTGTCCGCTTTAACCCCTTCAAGTAAACTCGTAGCGATGGCTCCACGACTAAGTCCTTTCGCTAGGACATCTGCCGTGACAAATCCACGACAGCCCCCCTACCTGCCTAGCTTATGTGGTGAACTTGTCTCCTGCTAGTACTCAGTCCGTTCTCGTAGTAGTTGAATAACTGCCCGTTTACACTGAATGTTGTCGGATAATGGTTCTTTATGGTTGGGTTTATTTAATGAAATCGGAGGGAACCCCCTCTTTCGATATATAAAAAAACAGTGGTACTAGCGGTGCCAAAACATTGCCTCAAATTAATAATGCCACTAGATTAAGGTTCAAAATAATAACATTACTGCTTTATCATGGCAGTGCCAAAACAGTAGCACAAGAGCAGGATCAACATGCAGGATCTTTGGCAAACGGTCAGACCAAAAAGGAACATACCTCGTGATGCGAACCATATTTGCAATCAACGCCATCGTAGAAGGGATGACACCAGTCACCAGCATGGATGATTCAATTCATGGGACCTTTTGGTGCAGTTCACCTAAAATGAAGCAATGTCCCATGAGCTAGCAGTTTCTTCTTTTTTTTAAGAAAAGGGCTCTAGCCCCGGTTCCATTTCCATCAAAAAATGAAACCCACAGAGTTTCTTCTTCATTAGTTGCAATAAATTCAGCAACATCAAGGTTGGTCGTGAAGCTCCTGGAATGTTCAACTATAGTTTGGATATCATTTGTGAAGTTCAACTAAGATCAAGCGTGAAATGTATATCTCTGTTTGCACAAAAAAGGTGGAAAGGAGGGTGACTAACAAGTGATGAAACATGCATCAAATGAAAAAAAGAATGTTCCTTATCTGAATGGCAATCATACAAGGAAGGTAGCAATTTCTAGCAGCATTGCTAGATATTAGTGTGGGCATTATGATTAACTATGTCAACCGTTAAATACAACATTACTTTAATGGTGCCATTGCTTCATTTTACCAGCAATATTACATTAACAGCTGCTACAGAGTCGGTATTTGGGCACGGGAGAGTAGGCGGACCAGGACAGTTGCGTCTCTAACAAAAAGAAGCAACTTATCTTAATGGGAAATTTAGCAGGACATGAAAAATAGTGCCATTGATTCATATTACTGGAGGCATTACATTGAAAACAACATTGGTTTAACGCGTCCTTAGTTTTAGTAGTGCGACTGCTACATTTTACCAGTGGCATTACATAAGAGTGGCTCGGGGCAACAAACATCGGAAGAGGATATCTAGGTTGGTCCCATTTTTGTTCGGCATATAGCCACCTTGTACTATGTGAGGTTAGCAAATCTAGTGCTGGACTTACTCTGTTGACTTGTCCCCCAGTCCCCACTTTCTTTCCTGTTTCAACCAATAGATCGGGTTTATATTGAGTTTGTACCGCGTTCCCTTTATTTCCCTATTAGACCTAGAGACCAGTTGGATAGCCAGTCTCTGCTACTTTTCGCCCCCATTATTTCCTCTTTCGACCAAGTCCTAAATTCAGGTAACAAATCTCCCCCACCCCCACCGCCTTTCTTCCTTGTTTGAACCAAGTAGTACTAGATTCGAGTGCATGAACTAGTTTTATCTCTTAATAGTAAAAAATTAGGTGGTTTTCGAACAGCCGATCAATCCTGTCTACGAGGGCCCCTGAGAAATAGTAAAAGATACAAATGCAGCGATGTCAGGAGCTCGGGAAGTAGAGCAAGGCCAGTTTCGAAGGAAGTTATACCCGAGGGTTGCCGGGATGTCGCTAGGTGGGCGGCGGGAAGCCGTATCTGCCCACACTACGGCAGTGAGGAAGAAGGGGTGGGAGGCCCTCCCTCGCCAGTGATGCTTGGGAGAGAACGGCAAGGCATGCTGATCGGGACGCACCGGTAGTGGTTAAGAGCCGTCGCCGAGGACGACTGTGTGAATGTTGCACCTTCTCACCTTCCCCGGCAGAGAGGATCCGGCTGGATCTGTGACCAGCGGTGAGAGAGAGAGAGAGAGAGAGAGAGAGAGAGAGAGAGAGAGAGAGAGAGAGAGAGAGAGAGAGAGAGAGAGAGAGAGAGAGAGAGAGAGAGGCCACCGCTGTCGTGTTTAGATCTGGAGAGGACGAGACAGTGTGAAGAGAGCAACACTAGCAAGCAAGCGCGGAGGCTCCTGCCTATATAGTCGAGTACTAGTTTTCTTTTGTCTACCGGAGCCGGCTTAACCTCGACAATGACTGTCGAGAAGTCTTCATGCACGTGCCCCGGAGGCACAGTTGTCGTCATCTTGATCTGAAGCATCGGATCTATTATATAATTAAGACAGAAGACAAACAAGCCATCACATTAATCCACATAGGCTAAAAAAAATATTACCCATTGATCTGAATTACAATGATCGAGATTAAAAGATTTAAGAGTTACGTACAACAATATAGGTGCGCATAGACACGTCTCATAGGACACACGTACAATGAACGCTGCAAAAAAAGTTTGATCAAACACCCATAGACCGATCCAACACATCCTCCATCCGTTAGAAGGAAAGGATTTATATGTGCATATAATAAAAATAATAAACCATACACGGTCCAACATGTCCTAATAAACAAAGAGACAAAGAACGTCACGACATGAAGGCCGAACCAAAATAGACAAGGACACCTATAGCTACATGCAAATAGGACAAGAAAACTCAACACGGCTACAACAGTCTAACTCAACACAGTGTGTACTACAACAGGTTACCAAGACCAACCAATATATACAAGCCCTCCCAAGCCGGCCAAGGCATATCACGTGACCCAACGCACATCACGCCAAGGAGATTATTGAATTCTGTAGGAGCTGAAGTAAACTGGAATGACGACGCGACGTGCAACTCAACTCTTGACAACAGTGTATACTACAACCGGTTAGCCAGACCAACCAATATATACAAGCCCTCCCAAGCCAGCCAAAGCATATCACGTGACCCAACGCACATCACGCCAAGGAGATTATTGAATTCTGTAGGAGCTGAAGTAAACTGGAACGACGACGCGACGTGCAACTCAACTCTGACAACACAGTGTGTACTACAACAGGTTAGCCACACCAACCAATATATACAAGCCCTCCCAAGCCGGCCAAAGCATATCACGTGACCCAACACACATCACACCAAGGAGATTATTGAATTCTGTAGGAGCTGAAGTAAACTGGGACGACGACGCGACGTGCAACTCAACTCCTGACAAAGACACACCAAACCAATTCACATGACGTACAACTCGACGTCCAACGCAGTCTTGCCGACCAACTTCTCACCTTTATCAGAGAGTTCGGTAATTATTATTTAATATATACTCATTTATTCCAGATAAACTTTTTGTAGTTACTTTGTCAATTGTCAACTATTTTTCTGTTCCTTTTGAAGATGGAGCATTATGGCATACAAGAAGTTGAGTGACTTAACAACAAGGGGGCAAAACTGAAACATACAAGTGAAAGTAATGAGTGTGGGAATCGATCAATCCCACAACCGATGAACTAATCAGCGTAGATATGATTTTGATATATGAAGATGTATGTTCTTTATATATATAAGTAACTGCACATTGTTCTATGTGTTTCAACAATAATTGTTAACTATATCCCATTGTTTTCACAGGACCAAACAATTCATGCAATTATCTGGAAGAACCTAATAGACACTTTTAGTAAAAAAATTAAAGAGCAGTCTATTTACGCATTCAACAATTTCAAGGTTGTGGAATCCACAAAGTATAGCCCAACGAGCAATGAAAATAAAATATTTTTTGCATACAACACAAAGGTAAAGGAGGTTAAAGGATCTGCAGAGGTTTTCCCAGATTTTTACTTCAATTTCGCAACCAAGGAGACACTACAAGCATGGGCAGAAAAGGATATACAATGCTAAGGTATGTTATAAATGTTACTTTGTCTTTCAACTATTAAATATTTCTAATAGCCATGTAATTAATCTCCAAATATACATATTTCCTTGGATTTCTCACACAGATGAAGCCTGTGGAAAAAGAATTATTTTTTGTTTCAAGCTCAATAATAGTAATCTCAGCTTTGGAACACAAAATTACGTAGTTAAAAGAACATTTGTGCCTGATGATAGGCTCGACAAGCTGTACTTGAATGATAAAGCCGAGGAGGTAAAGGTGTTTTCTTTACCCGAGAGAAATCCAATAGCGTATGGCGATAATGTCATCCCCACCGAATCCTCATCTTCAAAGCATTTTCTTGCATGGGCCTATCGCGAAAGAACTCAAGCCAATACTTTTTCATTTTCATGTAGTAGATCCTAGGAAACATACATATGAGATACTTACAGCCCTTCTTCGGCAAGGGTATCCGATAAAAGGAGGACGGTTCCTAATATTTTGATCGGCAAAGGGTTCGATGCATTAGTTTTCTACTATGAACGAGTCAATCAGCTAGATCTACTTGCGGCAAACGGCACCTTCCTTTCCCAGCCAATGGTATGTAAGGCAATGGATGTTATTGAAGTTCAGATCAGGGAATACCCTAGGTTTCGGCTTTTTCCACGGTTCCGTAACGGTAGGTTTCGGCTCCTCGCTACATCCCTTCCGCTCCTACTAAGGACGCTGCTGAACCGATAGAATTTGCCGAGCGAGCACTACCATAACTTATGGTATCGACCAGTGTTAAGCATTAGCCATCCAGAGAATGAAACTATGCGACTACTGTGACTGTCACACGGCTCCATTTATCGAAGAAAGGGATAACTGCCATTAAGGCAATGAAATTGACGAGGAAGAGTCGGGAGTTTGGCTGCGCCAAAGCAGAGGAACGGAGGGAAGTAGCCGCCACGCACGGGTCCCGCGATTATCAAAACCAGGCATTGTAGTCAATGAACAAAAGTTTCGTTTATCACCGGGGTTCTTCATATGCACAATCGGCTCGTAACGCCCGAGGTGTTAATACAAAGCAAGAATTGATTCTAAGTATTGCCATTTTGTGTTCGTAAGTCCAAGCACACCATTTGCGAGAAGCAGCGAGGAAGAAAAGCGCATCGTATTGACGGTAGTGCGAGAATGATCTCCGCCACGATATCGTGACGATCTCCGAGCATGAACGTCACGGTATACAACCGAAGTTGCCCGACGTCGGACACAACAAACTTTCGAGCACCCTGCTTCATTTAGCCTCTTAATCGATGGAAAGAAAATAGAGGTCTGCAGCAAACAAGAGCAAGCGACACTAAACTACAGAGTGATAAATTGGCGGAACCTTCGATAAAATGACAGATTGGAAACCAACACGTCCAGAAAGTCTGAAGGATAAGGCTTCTCTCGTCCAAAGAATAGTACGGAAGACAAAAGATACTCCAAAATATGTCTGTCGGAGTAATTGGACACGGATACCCCGAAGACGGCGAGACGATATTTCAAGACATCGGGGCTAGCAAAGCCCCTCAGTCCGACTTCCCGGTCGGCTGCTGACTGCTGGCCGCTAACTGCGCCACCAGGCCGATTGCCGACTGCCGACTCCGCCACCAGCCGATCGCCGACTCGCCACCAGCCGATCATGGCTGCCGACCATCGGCTGCCAATCGCACCACCAAAGCCGATCACTGGCTGCCGACTGCGCCACCAGGCCGACTGCCAACTGCAGCCTGACGCGACGACCGCATTCCAGACTGCTCACGTGGCGCCCACCATCATGTACAGTGACACTTGTCCCTGGGCACTATTTATGAAGTGACCCAGGGGACAAGTGTGACATGCACCATGCCTTACCCATGTCCACTACATAGCTTAGGAAGTAAGCTAGCCTTGCCTATATAAAGGCACACATCCATCCATCCAGGGGATGGACTCACGCACACACCCACAAGCAAGCTAGCTAGCAAGAGAGCTAGCTAGCCATCCATCCATCAACTCCCACGGGCAAGCATGCCCAAGCACATCCATTCGGCCAAGAGGCAATGACCACCATGCCACGTACATATACAAAGCCAGATGCCTATGGCACTGAGCTGAGATACAGCTCCAGGAGCACTCTGTACCACATATACATATCAGATACACTCAGACATGCAGGAGTTGGGGTATTATCTCTCCGGAGAGCCCCGAACCTGGGTAAACTACCGCGTGCTACTCGCATACCCGCTCCCGGGCCTATCAGCAGCAGTCTTGCCCTCACACGAAGCCACCTTGTGGCATATGTCATCTTGCAACACCCCCCGTGAGAATACCACGGCAATGTCATTGGATCCAGCTGCAACAATGAAGAGTGCCGTCTTGAAGAAATCACTTGCTGCTTCCTCCACCATGTTCTCCAGTATCTGGTCTTTTCGAAGTAGCTTATTAGCTGATAAGCACTAGCTGAGGCATCTAGCTAATGAGGTAATCTCTGCATATAATACCAACCAAGTTGGTTGTTGTTACTACATGTCATGAAAGCATTTGGGAAAATGACGAAACATAAAATGGGTTTCTAGCTGCATAAGCACAATTATACAAAAAGCAGTCTCCTTTATTCAGATCTCGGGGAAAGGGTTGGTTCTCCAAATTCTCTTTAAAGAATGTTAAAGCAAGATCTTGTAATTTTCTCGGTGAAATGGAAAGTGGTTGCTACCATATTGTTTGTAGTGATTACATCATAATCCTCATCTTCAAAGCAAGGCTATCCACCGGGCTTCCAATGCTAGGCTAACCTCGCAAAGAACCCAAGGGATTTGCAAATTCTTGAATCGATAGACTTTCGTACAACGGCAAACAAACAGACGCGATAGAGGGTTTTACACTACTTCACAACCAGCAGAAGAGTGGATGGTATAACTCTAGCTAGCGGTAGGGAGGAATGAATCTCTTTCCGATCTTGAGCTAGAATCCTCGACGTTGGTTGATTTAGCTGTGGTGTAGCTTAGGATCTTAAAGCTATGCACTGGGTTGATCCCTATCGATGGAATGGAGCTTATCAACTCATGAATAGCATGGATCGCCTTCTACTATACCGGGCTAAGGTGCAACAATGGAAGCATACCATGGATAATCCAGAGATACATTCTACCTATGCCGAGAGCACAAAGATCAAGCTAAGTAAACAGGTCTAGTTAAAGCCCAATGGAGTAAGGAAAATAGAATAGGTTGCTTTTTTCCCACCATACCGCAATGATTGGTATCCCTTGATATGTTAACACAAACTAACAAGTTGTCCCTTCCCTAGAGGGGTTTCCTATATGGATTCGTCCCCCGAGCATCTTCCATGAATTGACGATATGAGCATAGTTATCGTGCACGCCGAGCTGGATTCTATCCCCGGGATAGTGATTGATGGCATAGAGTTTTGATAGAAAACTCATATCAAAATCATACCAAAAGAAAGTCTCGATTCGAGGAACGGAATACAGGTCCATGATAGAACACAGACTGGTAAGAGAAAGGAAAGTAAGCATAGTCTTCGTTGAACCGGAAGAACAATTCGATTTTCCGTCAACAAAGTAACGCTGTGCAAACTCAGCTGATCCCTGTTTGGGACTTCTTCTTCATGTCACGAGCCAGAATCGCATCGGCGCTTTCTAGATGCATGGTCCGGATAGATACCTATCAGATCGCGACTTTGATTTCTCAGTTCAAGAGGAGACCTCCCTACATCTGCGGGCTGGCGGTCCTGCCGGCCAGCCAACACAAAATCCAATTCAAGTTTTCAATACGGAGCCAGAAAGAGTTTTTTAGAAATACGGAGCCAGAAAGAGTTTTTTTAGAAATACGGAGCTTATACTAGTTCAATTAAAAAATGGCAAAAAAGACTTAGAAGGGAAAATACGAAAACCGCATATAAAAAGACATCAGAAAATGAACATACATAGGTACCATAGGCAAAAGCGGCTGGCTGCTCAAATAATTAAAATGCATTTGATAAAACATATGCATTTGATAAAACATTTGCATTTGGTAAAAGTTCAAGTAATCCATATTTGCATTTGCAGCGACAAAATCAGGAACCTGAGAATAAGGGTTTGGATTAGGGGGAGGAGGGGAATTTATTGATTCCTCCAACTCCATGTAGTTAGAACTCACACTTTCAACGCTAAAAGCCGGCCCATTGACCGAGTTTGGGTATGATGACGAAGGGTTAAATTCCACAATCATTCTGTCCATGGAATCCGGGATAAAAAAAGGATCCATCGTGACCCCCATCTTTTTAAGCTCTACTCCCAAACTAAAGAGAAAGGAAAGGAGACTGATCTTGATGCCGGTGTCAGTTTTTCCAACGAAACGAATAAGTTTTGGATTGAGATTTCACATAAGCATTGAACAATGGTCCGCATTAGGCAGGGAGCAGCAATGATACCGCCGGCCAGGAATAAGTACCTATCCCTCTTATACTTAAGAAAAGAGAAGAGAAGCAGGTGTTGAGAAATGAGTAGTGGGCTATATCCCCAGGGACTTTTTAAAAGCAGCTGAAAGGAAATGTTGCTTCCTTTCTATACGCTAATTCCTGCTTTGAAGAGATGTTCCAGACAAGGCATTCTTAAGTCCCACCTCACCTATATCCAACTTTAGGTATTCCTTTCTAGTATAATAAGCAGGTTTAAGCCATGGAAGACATGAGTCACTAAAGTGTTGTTAACTAGATCGCGAAAGATGTGCCAAAGAGGTTTTCCAAAGACATGGAATAGCACTTTCAGGGCATCCTGTCACCGCCGAGCCATGTACATTTGAAAGAATTCCCACACATAATGGGAGCCGTTTCAACCATTTCTGCTCTACGTTGCAAACTAGGGGGGGGGGCATAGGCTACCAAACCCCTGGCTAAGAATCTATATCATACCGAGCAATCATTCCGTCTTCTTGAGAAGAAAGAACGCATGAATCCTCGCTTTGAGCTCACCTACGAGTGCACCTAACAAGGTTTTCTAGACCTTATAAACGTTCATTGCAAAGAAATGTTGACCTCTGATTTAGCCTACCTCTTCAGATCAAGGATCAAAGACTACAGGAGCTCAAAGTTATTGTCGCACACTTCCATCTAGGAGATGCATGTTAAGCTATCCCTTGGATTATAGCCTAGGAGATCGATTGGCAGGCCTTGTTCTATGAAAAGAGTATCCTTATGGTTTAGGAACCCTAACATCTATTGAAAAGTATGATGCACCCCTCGGTTTACCAACATTTCCATTCAATCTCATTTAGGTTCTATTAACTAACAAGCCAGGATCCAATTCCATTTCAACCGCTGAGCTCATTAACGAACTAGAAAAGAGCTAAGGAACTATTTCCAGATACCTAATCGGGTGCTGAACGAACTACTACTTCAATATGTCATTGCAATTTCAAATGGGTTTCGATGGCACTCAAGCAGCCTCACTACTTCGATCTCAGTAACCTAATGATCTCCCCAAACCAACTCATTCTCGGAAGGAGATATGACCAAGGGTGAACAAGATATGATGGCTGAGAATCTCTATTCCTACAAAAGTACATGATTCACATGCTCAATACCCAGGACGGTGGTTCCTCCCACCTGGCAAGTTTAAGAATACAACCCCTACGACACAGTTGAAACCAATTGTCTCCCACTTCAAAGATGGACCCTCTGTTCCTTTGAAATGCCTTTGATACATCAATTCTGCACTTTTGAAAGTGAAGATCTAGCTCCAAGAGGAATGAAATGAGCATACCAGGAGTTGTCTATTCACATGTCATATGAAGAATACTTATTTTCAGAGAGTGCCTCCAGGTTCTCTAGTAGCTATATCAAACCACAACTCAGTACTAGCCAAGAGGCTTGGTACTAACCAACACACCAGATTCAAAGATGCAAAAGAAAAAGGAAGATAATACCACTGCTCAGAGATGCACGCCTTCTCTTAGTTGAGAAGAACACAAGTAAGAAAGTCTAGAACGAGCCTGGTGAACCATTCATATAGCACTCTGCGGGGTGAAGGCTATGCTTATCACGATAGTTTACAGAAGCTCTTTCCTGACCTGGAATAGACGGATCCTAACAAGATTCTAGACATACGCTGGATGAAACAACATCTACTCGAATTTCATTCACGGCCATCAAGGCGGCGCCAAGAGAGGTTGTTGTCTACCTAATGCCATCCCTTCGATTGATTGTAATGGCAGTAGCCCGGTTTCACGGGTTTCGATACTGACAGAATGTGCAAGAACATCCTCAAAAACGTCTGATGTGACTTCACCTGAAAGTGCATCTCGAACCGCTCCCAGTGCTGATTTAGATGATGTAGGAACGAACAAAGATTGTGGTGCTGAAACAAACGGACAACATGATTTTTCCTCTATTGGCGTTTGATAGCTCATTGCTACCTCGCCGGAGGGATGGGGAGATAGACTCTGACCCAGATCTCGCTATAGCTGCCAACGGATCAATTCATTAAGGGCACACCCAGGCAGGGAAGAATTCTCAATTAGTTCATTGAGTTTAGGAAAGGCTGCCAGTTTGGAACAGTTGGTGGAGCATGGTGAAACGCGCTGATTTGGAGTGGCTGAAACAAAAACGTACTCGAGAGCTACTCGTCTTCCTAAAAGCTCTAGCAATGCAAGACATGTCCTAATGCAATAAATACCGTGCTCTCGAACTCAATCAACACAGTGCAGGGCAGGTGCTTCTCCAAATCTTGGTACCGTCTCTTGTGCCCCACCTGTATAGCTAGGGTTAAGTAACCCATTCAGGAGAAGATAACAGAAACACCATCTGGAAAGGCAAGATGAGCTTGGGTATTGTTGTGCCAGGCGCCCACTCATCAATGCTGGTGATAGGCCTTGTATGGCTACCCCATCCCTTTCAGCAGATGTACTACTTTTGAAAGCATTAGCGAATATCTTAATGCGGGAGTTTATATGGAGAAGAAACAATCTTCCGCCTAGATTAACTCATTAGAATAAAATGCTGAGTTTCCACGAGGAGTTCTGGGATGGTAAAAGGGGTGTAGATAAAATAGTCTGTGTGGATTTGAGTCATAGTATCCACTATGTTTCTACTCCACGTCTATGGAATACATTAAAATTTCTACACAATCTGGGGGTGATTTCACATATCTTAAAGGAATTTCTATCTCTCCCGATATATAATGCCGACACTAACCTCCAAATTCCTCATTCGAATTGTATACCATTGATAGGTGAATTGAGCGACGTGCTCCTACATCTCTTTTTGCAACATCAATTCGATAGGGAGGTCCTGAGCCGGTATGAAGGTGTTCTTTATACAAGATGGGACACCAATGTCCTTCTAGCTTCAACACGCTATGATTCGTATCATCTTGACCGTCCTCAAATTCTGGACATCTTAAGGCACGTAAATCTAAGTGGATTTATTTCCATGATCGAACGTGGTGGCGGGGGCATGCACGTGAACCCTGAGAAATCTCAGATATTCCTCAGTGCAGATGGTGATGTTAGTATCCCTCAACTAAGCAAAGGTGAGACTGACTATGATAGTGAATGATTCCGGGGAATTGGATAGAGTAACCTATTCATAATAATGATGAGTATCCCCGGGGGCATGTCCTACTTTGTGAAGTAAGGTTCAAAGAAAGGGAGAGAAGAGATAGATGGATCTGAACCTGGAATCAAAGGGATCTGCGAAAGGGATTTTGAAGAATCTTACGTCCTTGAGAAAGTAAAAAGATAGGAAAGGGAAGTAATGTCAAACCTGAAAAAGAATATGGCACGAGAGATTGAATATAGGGAGGAATGAATCGGGCATCAAGTAAACTAAGGCATCAAGGAAAGTAAGACTTGAGGATGGAAGGGAGGAAGGAACCAATAAGCCACCGTCGGTGTACACTCATTGGGACAAAAGCAGCGTGTTCGGTCTACCCGCTTTTAGTACGACCCGTTGAAAAGATGTCGACTTTTCTTAAAGGTTAGGCCAAATGATTCTAAGCTTGAGGACCCATTCTATCCGGGACTAAATGTTGGAGTTTCGAATTCACTCTACTTCTTCTTGACTTTACTTGAATATATCCTATGTGCTTAACACATTGATGTCGTGACTAAGCTTTGTTTCTAATGGTAAGCCGGGGATCTAATAGTCCACTTCACCCTATCAAACTTGACCTCGACATAGGTTGCTTTTTGATCACTAGTTAATAGAATAGACGGTATCTATTATTTTCTACCTCCTCTACCTAGATCTCCTTTTCCTAAGGAGGGAGAGAAGACGGTTCTCCGGGACGGAAGACATCTCTCACTCGTACATATATGGATGGGTTTTCTACCTCAGAAAGGGATGAAACTGAGCAGCAGAGATTGCTAAAATAGAAAAGGGGATCTAGATTATTTTAGAACTCACTGAATGATGCTATACTCGAATCTGATTCTGCTGCAGCTTGACAAGGACCTGTGAAAATGCTGATATCTCGAATCCCTATCTTATTAAAATGGGGTAGCTTTATCAAGTAATCTTGCAAGAAAAGTATGGAAAAAAGCATAGTCGGTACTTCTTAATGCGGTACGTAAGCTGGTTATCCTGACTAACAATCATGCCTTGCTTGGATTTAGGGATTAGGAATTCTTATTGGGAAAGAGATTGGATTGGCATTCAAGTAGGAGTAGATCCTATTGGTCCAAAGTAGGCATTCTTGTATCAATTAAAGTAGCTATCTTCATGAAATAAGCGCTAAGATTCTAGTTCAAAGATAGGAGCATTAAGCTCTAAATCCAGTCGATCCACCGAAGTTTCACTAACTACTTAGGGAACTAGGGACCGCACGGAGTTATCATTGGTGTATTCCATTCCTACCGTAATTGAGACTTGCCCTCGCTCATGGGTGATTCCTTATAGCTTGATCCATGTGAAGGCTGTTCTCGCAATGAACCACAACATGTCCATGGACTTCACAGAGAATTGAGTGAATGCACTAAAAACCAAGAAATGACATAGCGAGAAGTGAGCAGCTCGAAAAGCTCGGACTTTGTATATAGAAAGTAGAACTAAAAGCGATGAGTAGAGATTGAATCGAGCATAGAAATAAGAGAGTTTTGCTTAGCAATCGTTCGTTCGTCTTTCTTTACAAGTCAATCTATGCATAATTCTATTTCTTGCAGCGCTGAATCCGCTTTTGAAATACGATCGGGGCGGTATTCTTATTCCTTGGCTCGCCACTTATGAAACAAAACTAGATATTTCTTATTATTTTCTTAGGAGCTGAGCTCGCATGCGATTCGATTAAGATGCGACAAAACCTTATCCATTAGTCTTGGCGATGCCAAGGATGGAGGGAGTCATCGATCGCACAAGCTTATTGCTAAAGCCAAGACAGACATAATAGCTTCTAAGTAATGCCATTGTACCCGCTTTCATCATGCCCAACTCAAAACCATTTATCCCATAATTCTTCTTTTCTTGTTCCTTCATTATGAATAACAGAATCCCGGTTCGGATGCTTGACCAACATTATGATTGTGTATGAACTAGGGATTTGGCTCAACTCCTGCTGTCTTTCTTGCCCAGCCTTTTGTGGTATCGAAGCTGTTCATTTAGATCCATAGGTTAACGTTACAACCCACCAATAGTCGATTCCAGAGCGAAGGCGAAAAAGATAGGGCGGGACCCTTCGAAGAAGGTATATGCCCGTAGTATCTAGAAAATATTCATGGTTGCAAGAGCGAGGTTAGTCATCCTCACCATCACCATCAAATACCGGTACTCGCTTTTCTACAAGCTTGATTTACTTAACTCGACCTTTCGCAGAAGGAAGTTCCGTATACCATCAACGGAGTCAAACCGCTAGAGGGTCACATATATCTAAATACTAGTTCCGATCATACCAAGACTTACTTCCGTGGAGATACGAGAAAGGGGAGAAGATGCGATTATGTATCATAAATACTAAGGCCGCATAAACTAAAGGGGCTTTTGGATACGAAGAAGGTTTTCACGCCTTGCTTTGGGTGGTATGCTTCCTCATTGTTGCTATTCTCGCCCTTTCGGTAGTCAACCACCAACAAACGCAAGGAGATCTGGACCTGCATGTAATGTTTTTTGCCAATCTTCAGAAAGCAGCTTCCTTACATCAACATGGGATTGCAAAGGGAGGAATTGAAAAAGCGACTCCTCCTTAGTAGGAATAGTAGCCGAGGCTGCTTCAACTCATAACGCTATTCCAAAGACATAAGTCCAGGATGATCTGAGGTCGCTGGTCTCACATGGAAGAGATACGAGCCTCCATTGGATAAACACCAGAACTGGTATCGGCTTCTTTTGTTCGTAACGACAAGCAACAGATTGGGGATTGCCAATAGAAAAAGATACAACCAACCAGCAGCTTTTGGAAACCAGGATCACCCCCATTGTAAAGAGAACACGACACCCTTTCCGTAGGGGCTCACAAAGGTATTATGTTGGATGTGCACAGAGAGCTAATGAAACTCCATTCCTTTTTCTCTATACTCAAGGATCTGCAATAGCTTGCTTTTCCAAGAGTATTGTATTGACCTGATTCCCCAGGAAAGAGTTGATGGCATCTCAACGCAAGAAGGTAGAGAAGAATCCCTAGCGAAGATGTGCCGAGAGCGAGAATGCCTGTCTTCCCCGAGATTATTTATTCCTCTTATTTCTTATATGAATAACTGAAATAATCCTCACTTGTATTAACTTCATGAGTGAAGAGATAGAGAAACCCTCAATACCGGCACTGCTCCTATCAAAATAAAATAATTGGATTTGTTTCCCCACTTCCTCCATGGGATTCGTACATCAGATGAGGATTCCTACAATGGTACAACAGATCAATCCATTCAAATCAATGAAACCATTAGGTACGCCTCGGGATCTACTCTATTTTTAGATTTGCTAATGCCGAGATCCGATGCGAAAGCAAAGCGAAGGTTGTTATTCAATAGTTGTTGCCGGTAAAGGAACAACGAAACATGTATCTTTAGCAAAGCAATTTGGATTGGTTGAATCGTATTGAGTTCCAGTCTTCTATATTGTATTTCAACCCTTACTCTTGACTTGGCTTCGCCTTCCACCTTCAACTAAGCACCTAACCCGTGGGACGGGACCTTTGGTCTAGTCTTTGTTCGGGTATGGGACCGACCTGGGATTCTTCCATCCGAGTGAGTACCGCCCTTCTGATTTGGTTTGAGTACGGGACCGACCTTCTATTTTGTTTGTAATTGGGCTTGCCCGAAACAAAGGAACTTTGGTGTGAGAACCCACCCGAGTTGGTAACCCAACGTTTTCACCTACGATTTCTCCCTCGTCTTCTTTGCCTAGCCTTTAGCTTCTTTCTTGTCTCGATCTTAGATTTCACCGTTAGGAAATAGGGCATTACCTATCACTCGCCTTTCTAAGAAGGCCTTTCGCTTAGTTGTCCTTTCTACTAGAACTTCCCTTTAGCGCTTCTGGAACATCTATAGTATGCTTGAATGTCGGCAATTTTTCTATATTCTCTTCCTCCTCGTCCATTAGTTCGTTCCTTTACTTAGTGAAATCTGCCCCCTCCATATTTCGAGAACAACAAGAGGGCATTCTCAAGCAGGCGTATTCTTCTTCACTTCCTAAGAAGGCATTTTCTTGCTAACAAGCCATTCTGGCAAACAAAAGAGCTACTTCTATCAAAGAGGAGCAAAGGCTAAGCGGAACTCCTCCCTTCGTGTCTTCTTCCTTTCCAAGCTTGTTGCGGGGAATCTGGGCACTTTTTTAGCCCCTAAGGACTGCTACTTTGATGAATGAGGCCTGACGGTCTAAATTCCTAATGCTACTCCTACTGCTATTGCTATTGTTGCTGCTTTTGGGAATTTGCATCTTTCTTCATAGGGGCCTAGCCAAGGAAAGCTTTCCCATTAAATGAATGTGCTTGCGTACTCTTCGATTCCTGCGGGAAGTGTGGGACTAATTGAATTTCATTCTTGTCTGCTAAGAGAATTATTCTTCCTTACAGCTTGCATTCGATGCATCCACCGTACTAAGAGCTCCTTCTTGAAGAACCGATTCAGAACAACCCCAAAGGCGAATCTATCTAAATAAACATAAATAAAACTCCGTTATGATTTGAGATTGCCTTGCCGTTCGCCTTGCCTTTCTTATCGGATTTCCAGTTGATGGGGAAGGCTTGGCAAAGAAGCTTGTGTCGGAAGAGAAGTGGAAAACTAAGCTGTTCGGGCTTAACTTAAACCCGATTGCCCTAGTAGGAGTCGAATAAGTTTGAGGCTTGAAGACAAGCAACCGACATCTCGGATCTTGCCATTGCCGGGAGCATGGATGCCCGAATGCCCTCGGTCTATGTCTGTCTATATAGGCTTTAAGGAAAAAGGCAAGTAAGCCGTAAGCCACAAATCAAGGCTTTTAAGGACCTTGACAGCTTTATAAATAAGCTAATAACAGATCTTTTATGCCTTTCGAGATGCGAAGAGAAGTAAGAAGGTTTACTATTGGGATAACAAAGATATGACCATATTTCAGATCGATTTTCAATAGACAAGATCGGATAGTAGAATAGAGAGAAGGATTTGCTGCTTTCTTAAAATGATAGAGAGTCAGGAGAGGGTCTATGTTAATAGAGCTCTTTAGATAGGGAGAGGAAAGACGTAACTAGACCGCGGAAAGAATAGAATCTTTTACCGCTACATCTGCTAGAGAAAGAAAACTCAGCAAAGGAGATTCCTATCCTTTCTCTAGTTGACGACTAATCTGGATATTCACGAAGATGCTTGACTTCGAGTTCTTGGAGTGACAGCTTTCTTTGTAAACAAGGGTCCCTTACTCTATTACTTTGCCACTTCATTGATCCGAAGAAGTGGCGAAGAAAGTTACGGGCATATACCCCTGCAGGGGAACAAAGCCACCTCAACAACTATATTCTAAATCATTAAGCCTCGCAACCCTTTCCTTTGTATCGGACCTTTCCGCTTTCCTTCCTCACTCAAACTTCAAAAAGTCCTTCCATGAATCTAGGAAGGAAAACCACCTCGACTTCACCAAGTCTCCTTTCTTTGGTCGAAGGCTTCATGTCAAGATCCTTTTCCCCATCTATTGAAGATGCAAAGAGAGATGCTTCTTCCTCTTCAAGTTGGAAATGCAAGAAGAAATGCGGTAAATAGGAGTTCCATCTACCACGCACTCGCCCCACACTCTAGCTAACTTCAGCATCCATACTCAGCTAGGAGGAAGGTGCCGGGGACACTATGAACACACATGTACTTGGTTGACTTCATGTCCCGTCTCACAACCGGGTAAGATCGAATAAACAAACAACTTGCTTGCTCAATCCCTATTTAGAGGATTTCTTGAGCTTGAACTTCCTTTTGTAGCTCCGCTCACAAGGACTTCTTTTCATCCGCAATGAAGCTTATACCACCACTTGGTCAGTAAGGCCTGATTCAAAAAAAGATCAATCACCCCCTTCCCTACTTCAATGGAAAAGGGGGAATCGCCCTTTCACAGCTGCCCCTCCACAAAATTTATACCTATCCTTTCGCCTAAGATGATCATGAACGAACACAGATAATTGCGTAGATAGGAGGAGGAAACGAACCAACCCGAAAAAACAAACAAAAGGGAATGAGAGAAATGATCAGAACGGTTGAGGAAAGAAAGAGAATGGCGGCCCCTTTCCTTTTGCCCGGGGGGCATCGTCGTCGGGGACAGGCTTTGAGGGTTCTTCCATATCTAGATATAGAGATAGATGATGATAGAGATCTAGATCTTTCTATAGATAGATCCTTTGAGAAATTTCTATTGATCCGCTTTCAAGATCTATGAACAAGAGAGACCCAAAAAATCTCCATGTAAAAAAGAAGAGATGAATAGATAGGGCTGAGCCGATAGCAGGACTGGGTACGATGATGGGGCGAGAGAGGGAAAAAAACCTTCGGGATGGATCGGGAAAATTGACCTCTGCTCAGCCCACGACTTCCTTACCTTCCCATAGCTCGGTGACTCCTTCCCCTTTTTCCCGAATGAATTAGCCCGACACGACGAATCCTGCCCCCTGTCTTTCTTTCTCATTGAATGAACCACCTTTATGCAGGACGCCCCTATGCCTATGAATTCAATGATTTAAGGTCCCGGGAGGAAACTTGGAAAGAAAGCCTCTTGGTTGGTCTGGTTGTCCCCGGCGGTGCCGGCGGGCCACAGATTCAATCTTGACGATTCTACCTAGACATGGCTCAAAATGAAGGGGTAAGGCCAAGGGTTCTTAAAACAAAACTCGGTGCACACTTGAGCACGATCTTCCGTTAGGTCCTTTACGGACAACGAAAGCCCCTTGGCTATACTCTACTCTTCGCCTCGGCTGTTCTCGTTTTTTCTTTTGGCTCGGCGGAGCTGAGCTGGGTTCCATTACACTCAGAGGAAATGCATAGATAGTCCACGCAGCAAACCGAGGCCCTACGTGCGCCGTGCGTACCGCCTCTGAATAATAGGTAGCCCCACCCCAGCAGAGTTTGTGAGCCGTGTAATAGGCGACCAATTCAAGCGTTCGTGGGCACTTGAATAAGCCGTCGGCACCCGCCGCGTCTTTACCCCTATCCAATTTTGGGCCAATTCCCCTTCAGACTACCAAAAATGAGATTCTTGCGAATCCAAGTTTGCTGCCCCAACCATTACAAAACTAATACCTATTCATTTAGTACTTGGTGCTTCTCTAGCGATAATGTAAATCTCGTGGCGGATCAATTCCAACGAGCCTTTCAAACTAGTACTTTTGTAATCGACTCTATAGCTTCTTCAATAAACGCTGGTTCTTCGATCAAGTTTTGAATGACTTTCTAGTCACATCGTTCCTCGTTTTGGATATTCAGTCTCATTCAAGCTTTAGACAAGGGTGCTATTGAGATATTGGGCCCTTATGGTATCTCGTACACATTCCGACGATTGGCGAGCGAATAAGTCAACTTCAAAGTGGATCTGTTGTGCGAAGAGTGCGTTATGAACCGTGGCCGCCTACCTGCTTTGGTTGGTGGGGGCGGCTCCTCCGTTAATGGGTAAACGGAAACCCGACTCTCTAACCCGAGGAAAGGCTGCATAGCTTCCGTAGAGGCGTTAAGACCAGAGCTTTTGTAGTGCTAGCAGGAATGCAAGTGAATGAATCCAATCCCATCCCCTTTAAAATCGGCGAGGTAATACCTTATTGAAGTAGGGCACGCCACGGCAACACCGGACCGACGGGGTGGGGGCTTGCTGTCTACTTAGCGAGCCTTCACCGCCTTTCAGAACTTCCTTCTTTCGTTCATCCACGAGGCAGTCAAAAGAAAGAGAGAAAGGGCGGCTATAACGCAGGAGTCGTGGCGGTTGTATGCCACAAGGTCCCTATAGACAAGGGACAAGTGAATCATCGCTTTTAGCGCAGGCAGCCCTCTACCATCCATCCCATTGCATTCCTCTCGTAGAGTATCTTGTACCGCCTCGCACTGGATACATCTATGGAAAGAAAGGATTTCATAGACAATCTGCATTTTTCTATTTTTTATCCCCATGCATTCCGTTATTCCCGTAACTATGGATTGATTGTCCCTACCTAACTAAATGGTAGTGGTCTAGGGAGTGCAATTGCTAGAGCACGGAGAATGAAGAGTAATGATTTAAGCAAGAGCAGCGGACGGACTACTATAGTCACCTAGTGACTACTATAGTCTTTTCTTTCTTTGTAGTTAAGTAATAATGTTTGGTATAGCAGCCTTCCGATCGAGTCTCTGGGATCTCCTGTAAACCCCCATGATGTGGTAAAGGGAGGATATTAGGGAAGCAAGTGAGTGGAGATTCCCCATGGAGAGCCGGATGAGGGGAGACCCTCACGTCCGGTTCGGAGGGCGGGGATATCCCGACCCTACTATCATTATGCCTTTGCAATGTTACTTGGTTCAACTCCATTTGTGACCTTTTCTCGTATGTGGGACTCTCTATCTTCTTGGGTGGATTCTAGATCGTCTTTCATTTTGTTAGTGAGTAGTTTTCTTATTAATAAGTCAAGTCAAGAGTAATAAGAGAACTGTAGGAGCTTGCCAGGACGGCTTGGTAAGCAAGCTACCTGTTATGTAGGCGCCAACTCCTAGTTCTTTCTCTTCTTTCTTTTTGATTTTTTATTCTCGTTTTTTACTAAACGTATAATCTCCTTTCCGAGGAAGGGGTAACATAGACGGAGGCACATGTAGACAGATACAGACTTTTTCAATCTTTTGCCTAAGCTAAGTAGTTGATCCCTCCGAGGTAAGGGCGAATCGAGACCGAAAGCTACTAATAAAATAGCATAATCTGAACACATAGCTGAACACATAGTTTAAGTAGAAACTGTTAAAGCTCCCTGGTCTCGAGACGGCCGTCTTTGGTTCAGCTCTCAGGGCCACCTTACACACTAATAAAATCGTCAGCTTCCGTCCCCACTCATCGCCCTCACTTTAAGACAAAAAGTCCAATTCGATTCAAAGATTGAAATCATACCTCCAGCGGGCAAGGTCGGCTCAAGAAATGGAAGTTGTGAGATGGAAAGAAAACCACGAAAAAAGAACTGAATTAGGGATCAATCCATATGCGGCTTGCCTTCTCCCCTTCCCCATAGCAAGCCAACCAATAGAATAGTACCCTAACTTAAGAAGTTCTCTTAGCTAGCGCTTGTCCATTAATGTGACCACCGCATGCTCCTGCATGAGTTTCATGAATGGTTTGTTTTTGAATCCTATCTCTCTGGGGAAAGGTATCTTTTTTCAACTCGAACAATGGTATCCCTACCTGGCAAACTATCCTCGTTTTCGAAGTCCCTAGTTTTGTCCTCTGCTGTAGTATTCCGGTTAGTAGACGGCTTCCTTCATCGGAAATCTAGCCAGTGCTTTCCATTAGGTGTGCAACTAAGGATAGCCTTGCTTTTCTTCTGATTCTGATTCAGTCCAAAGATAGAGACAAAAGAAAGGTAATTATTGAATCAGACTTGGCTTCTTTTTCGGCATGGGCAAAGGTTTTGCAATTCCACCATTAGCAAAGGTTTAATCTGTTGACGACATCCTTGGCGAAAGGCACCTGGTGAGAGTAGCTGCTGCTACTGTGCTACCTCCAACTATGAAGTTCAGCACATGAAGAATACAGAGTACTTTGTTTCCAAAAACAATACAAAGAACAATACCACAAGAAAACAATTTAAAAGAACTACTTTTAGGCAGCAGCATCTGGACAACAGGCTTAAAAGCTTCCAGAAAAATGATAGCACGCATACAGCGAAACAATTTTCCTAATATTTCTTTAACTTGACCTTTTTGCAGTACATCTAACAACATATAGGGGAATGCCTTTTTTATATTACATTTGCACCAAACCAAGCTATTCTTAATACTAATTCCTTTGCATAGATACTTTCCAAAGTGTTGAGAATAGCAACAGAGAGAAAACGCTGCAGAAGATATCACAATTGAATTACTAACCTGGTACTTGTTCATAAATTTTCTAGCATCTTCAATAAGCTTTGATTCTTACTCAAGTAGTTTGGTTTGTAGTGTAGTTTTTTTTCTTGACTCTAGTAGTGTAGTTAGCATGCCTTCCGTTCCTTGCTTGCTTATGCACTTTTGAATTAAAGACGACCTTTCAATTCATTATTGATTTGGATAAAGTAGTATTAGTTAATATCGCTGATTCGGACAAATCAAAATAAGAGACAGTCTTTTTCGATACTATATCTTTGGGACAGACCTGTAGGTGAGCACAAGCACAGCCAGCCTTCCACCTCTTTATACTTATGTTTAGCGGTGTACCTGGTCTTACTTTTTTTAGTTTACGCTTGTGTCCCAAGCTTGCAAGTTCAAGAAGAGTATTGTATTGACCTGAATCAAGTTGTTTGCCTACCCGCCGTTATGTCTTAGCTAGGAATGAGCTGTGAACAAAATAGAAATAGTTGTTACTTGAGTCGATAATGACTTTGTGTCGGTTTGCTATTTTCTATAAATTGACTGGTACCATGTATTGTAACATAAGCTTTTGTATAAGAGCTGAGATGTAGTTAAGATTACACTGGATCCTCTCTCTATTTTGTTGCTTCCTTCCATTATCTCCAACAACCGGTATCAACACTAGGAACCTTCACGGTCGGGGTTGATTTTCTTAGACCACTATGAACACTTGTAATTGGTTCTTTCTACTTGAGCATGGTTACTGTCTAGTTAGTGGAAGAGTGTACAACATAGGGATTGGTATCACTCACACATTTAGGAAAGAAAGTGAAAGGGGAGGGCAAGAGCGGTTCGAAGGTCAATGAAATGATAAAAAACCACCAGGTCGAGTTCGCTTCTCCCTTCCTTTGGTGTTTAGGATGTGAAGTTTACATAAGAAGAGAGGAAAGGGGAACTGTGCTAAATGGATAATTTCATCCTGGTGATGGGCTATTCCAATGGGCATGAATCTGAGATATGGGCTTTGAGCGTAGGAACGCCCACCTTTACAAGAGCTCAGTTCTAAGATTGTTTGCGCGTAGGCACCACTACTATTCTGTCTTTTCTTGTTATGCATCTGGTCCTAGAAATCTATTTTTTTCTGACCGGAGGAAGAGAATTAAAACGTCACTTCGCTGCGCCTTGGGGACCTAATTAGGAGCTGATTGATTTCTTTAATAGATATGAAGATGCCTTGAATGAACCCAAGCAAGCCGAAATAGAATACTATAAGTATGAAGTGGACATCTATGGTTTAATTGGAAACATCTCTTTTCTATTTAGATTTTGCTAGTGCCTCCCTTTGTGGCAGAGCGAGCGCCTTGACTAAGATAGATTGACTCTTTCATTCTTTTTTTATTTTATTCTGGTTCCAATCGTTTAAGGAAAACCCCCTTTAGCATCAATGAAACTCTGTTATATAGGAGTTCAAAAACCTCATTTCGTTTGAGAGATAGTGGAATTTCTTCTTTCAACACGTACATCGATGAGGGTGTCGATGACTTCAGTGAGGAATGGTCATGTGCTAGAGGCTGCACCTTTGGAGTAAAACCTCAACAAGGGGGTGTGCAGTTTAAATGTAAATGACGAGCATGGAGAGGCCAAGGTCATTTGTAATTAGGTGTGGCTGATGCAAGAAGACTGGCAAGCTGTCCACGGTGAGAAAAGTTGTGATGCTACTGCAGGGGGCATCCTAGTGTAGTTGAGGGCGCAGAACTTCTGTGCGGGCACAACTGGCACTTAAAAGACCTTCCGTGTAGATGAGTTCTCTTGAGTGAGACTAATCGAGTTACGAAGAAACCTTTGTGATGGTGCTGTGCAGTTGGGTTGTCTATGGAGGAACTTCGTTGTGGGGACCAAGGTGTCTTCTTAAGAAGAGTTGCTTTGATGAAAAGAGTGTAGCCATGATGGCAAGTCAAGGTGGGGCCCTGTGAAGGCAAGCCTTGTGTATGTTGGCGCGATGATGAGAGAAAGGAAATGCCCAGGAATAGTAGCTGCCCGTAGCACACCCTGCAATGACTTCGACCAGCGGACCAGCCTATCGAATACCCTATGCCATGACCTTAGAAGTTCGTACCCCATGATATTCAATGACACCCGTAGACATTTGATCATTCATACCTCACAGTACGCTTTCTTTCTTTTTTTTGGACTTTTAATTCCAACTGAAGGAAGCTCAGTGAAAGATAGACTGGCATTTGACAGCAAGAAGAAAGCAATCATAGTGCGTGGCACACACCACTGACGAATGAGATTGACGTCCCAAACCAACACAGGTTCAAGATTAAGTGCAGAACCAAGAATGCCGTGGATAGAAAAGTGAGTGCTTCCTCAAGCTTCATGAAGGAAGGGTCCAAGGACCTAAGCGACAACCTCTACGAAAAAGAAAAACCTATATATAGATAGTGATATGTGTTGGCTAACACTAAATAGACTTGGCTCGGGGCAGAACTGAGTGGCTAGGCTAAGTTCCCTAGTCTTCTATTGGCCTACCCACCCCTACGACATGGAGGCGCTTACCCTTCTCCAACAAGCGTTCCACCACGTGGCGATTGATTACCGCTTTCCATCTCAATCCATTCCAGACCAAGCCCCTTCTTTGATCGGGGGAAGGTCATTCTAAAACATTAGATCTCCCATTGATGCTGCTCAAAAATAAGTTTATCCACCTAGAATATATGATAGGTACCGAAAGATTGGATGTCATTTCTCAAAGGCGGGACGAGCAGCCCTATACCACGTGTAGCCACACTCTAGTGTCCTTTTCTACTTCACTTCAGAAAATGTATAAAAATCAAGCAAGAAAACGGATGCGCTAACACGCAACGGCTTTCGCGCTAGTTGCTCAAAAAATCGATAAAAATCAAGCAAGAAAAAGGTTACGGCAGCTGCGTGGGACTCAGAAATCCTCTTTATTGGCTGGGCCCTTTGGACTCGAAATCCAAATGGAGTGAGTGGTTCGATTCCACTCTCGAATGAGGCTGAACGAAATAAAATGCAAGTGAAATGAGACGAGAATCAAATTGTAGGCTTCTTTCCTAAAGCAGTGGTTCTCGCCTCCCGTGCCCAAAGCGGGTGGGCGATAAGCGCTGCAGTTCTTTCTTTATCGATCGGGTAGATCCATATGTTTTGAGGGGGGACGAGGTGTAGCGCATGATCTGTCAAGACATCTGTTTTGAGTACAGAGGGCCATAGGTTGAATCTGTCACCTTCATGTGGTATTCACACAATGGGGCCGAAGTGCAAAGCCCCACAGCCTATCCGTGGTCGGGAAGGCAGGGGTATTAAAAGTGAAACTTGGCTTGCGTGTGCGCGCACGCAAAGGAGACTGAGTTGGATTGCAAAGCCTCTTAGACGGAAGGAACCTGTTTTAAAAACTCCTTTCTACAATCTTGAGAAATCTCACGCAAGCAACTACATGCCGCAAGTCTTCGGTATTGTTCGCAAGGAATTTGAAAAGATTGACTCCTTTTTTTTTTTTTTGAGCATGCCAAGCCTCGATGAGAGCGGAGTTACGTGCATGAAGTAGGCGCAGTTTACAAACTAGTGAATGGTCAAATGAATAGGCTCGTTTCATCGGGGGTAACCAAGGAGTAAGAATGATTTGATAAAGTAAACATTCCTTTGATCGCGGTTCCTTGAACAAGCTCTTCCCTTTTCAGATTGCTTCTTTGGGCCACTTGAGCATCGATCGGGCAAGGTTGGATTCCCTCTACTTGGTGGCTACTATTTCTCAACAATGTTTTTCATTTGATCCAATAGCCCTCCGTTCGATAGGAACACCTTTGCTAAATACTGAGAACTCTCGAATAGAATATGAGAAGGGAAAAATCCTTTACATAAGGAACTATTGATCATAGGCGTACACTCTGAAAAGAATTGAATGAAACTCTCTTGTTTCGTCAACTTTGATATCATTAGCTGTCTCTGTTGCTGGCTCTCATGTCTGGTGTTCCAAGTAAAAACTTTTCAACTAGCTGGGTCACCGCTGTTTTAAAACCTGACTTGGAATGAGAGCCATAAACGAGTGATTCGGTCGGACGAACGATTGAGTTGTTAAAGCTTGGATCGGCACTTCTTGTGTTGAAACAAACACGCTGTTGCTAGCTCCCTCAACGCTCTCTTCGATCCTTCGCAAACATGGCCCCTTCTACGGGAGATAACTTTTGATCACTTTCATCTCAATTCGTTTCATTTGGCTGGTCGAGTGGATGATTAGACACAGGCAGAGTATTCAAGTTGTCCCTACTTCAAGTTGTCCCTACTAACTAACAGGTCTAATTATCGCTGGCTCACAGGCTCCTTCGAAGCAAACATTCGCAGCGGCCCTCGCATTCAAGCTCTTGCTTTGTCCTGCGGCCCGCCCTCTAAGCAAAAGCAAGATCTAGACAAGAGTGAAAAGCAGTCAGAATATTAATAATCTAAAAAGGCCTTCCTTGGTTGTGTAGCTAATCCCCCTCCTTGACAAGAACATATTTTTTGCATCTTCAAACTGGTTATGGGTGATACCCTCATTCCCCATTAAATCACTAGAAAGACCTTTGAATAAGCCTCAGGAACACCCATTCCTTTCAGATCAGGGGGTGGTTGTTTTAACTACTCGTTCGGGGAACATTAGACAAAGTTACTTATTTGAGAAAGTAAATGAACTTGAAATAGGACCTATGTGATAGTTTGCAACATGAGCATGTAGATGCTGGTTATGGTATCAGATCTGAGGACCAAGAATTTCAAAAGGATAGTATTAGACTCAATAAGAAGCTTTCAAAACATAACTTCTCATATTTGGTCTGTGGGCTACCACGCTTAAGCTTTCTTATCTTACTCTTTCCACTAACATTAGGACTTAGGCGAGCCGCTGAATATGAGACACTTCTTTCTTGGCCGTGCGTGGTCTTCCCTCGGGGATGGGAGAATATAGAAGGTGGGTGGGTGGATCTCTATTCTCCATAAGGATAGGGTTGATTTGATTGGCATTCACACCTTTTAGAAAGAGCCACTCAATGCAATTCTCTTTTAGGCGAAGAGAGTATGCCCAACTGGAGTGGTTTCCGCCTATATTCCTACTAATGTAATCTCCATTACAGATGGACAAATATTCTTATCTGCGGATCTATTCCATGCCGGAATTCGACCCACTATTAATGTGGGTATTTCAGTTTCTAGAGTAGGATCCGCGGCTCAAATTAAAGCCATGAAACAAGTAGCTGGCAAATCCAAATTGGAACTAGCTCAATTCGCAGAGTGACAAGCCTATTATTCGCCTCTGCTCTCGATAAAACTAGCCAGAATCCATTGTTTTTATGACGGGAATTCCTTAAACAATCCCAATCAAACCTTCTCCCAAAGGAAGAACAGATAGCTACTATAGCTACCGGACGATAGGATATCTTGATTCGCTTCGAAATTGGACAGGTCAAGCTATTTCGATGGATGAGTTACGTAAACACCTCAAAGATACTCATTCCAAGAAATTCGATCTTCTAGCCAGCTTCTAGCCGGTGGATAAGGATGGAATCTGGTATCCAAGAAGAGGATGTTGGACATTCTTCATCCCGGAGGGCCGGGAGAGGAGATAGCATCACTCGACTTTGCTTAAGGAGGAAAATCCAGAGTTGGCTTTGGGAGAAGAGAAGGAAGCTATCAGGTTTAGTGATTCATACATGTCCTGTCTTTTGTTTCCAGGGTTTCGATTTCCGGTCCAGAACTAGTCTACTTATTTATTTTATACGGAAACAGAATTTTGCATATTATACGGAATTTGTCATACCAGGTTTTCCTAGAGTTGAGGAATTTCTAGGAAAAGCACTGGTTTGAGAAACTACACTACAGGAAAGTACTAAGGAATAGGAAGCTGCTACTTATACTTGTTCTTGTCCAAAGATGCCAGGCCGAGACAGAAACCCAACTAGTGAAATAGAACGGATCTCTCTAATAAACTGGGGTTATTCTCTTCGGGTTGCTGGTATCCTTATATGGATCTGTCTTGTCTCCTCAGCTCGATAAGCTAGCAAAGTCAGTTCGTTGGATTGGTCTGTCCGGTCAGTCAGTTAGGAAAGCACGTCAAGTCAGTTAATAGCTCTGCTCCGGTTTCTAACTCGGTGAATTGGTATGGTCTGGAGGCCCGACAATAACAATAGCAGACAGGTCAGTTGTTCAAGTTCGTCTGGTTGATAGGACTCAGCCGGATTTAAACCTCCGTCAGCGAAGATGGCTGGAGTTGGTCAAGGATTATGATCTTGGAATAAATTACCATCCGGGTAAGGCCAACGTGGTTGTTAATGCACTCAGTCGAAAGCCCGTCAATTTAAACGTCATGCTGGAATCTCTACCTTCAGAGCTTAAAGAAGAAATTACTCAGCTCAACCTGGTCATAGTTGAGGCTGGTCTTGCCAATATTCTGACAGTCACTCCTACTCTTGAGGAAGAAATCCGCAGGGCCCAGCCAGGCGATGCCAAACTGCAGAAACGCCTCAAGTCATCCGATTTCTCGAAGGATCAGTACGGTACCCTCCGATTCAGGGGAAGGATTCGTGTGCCTAATCAAGCTGACCTAAAGCAGAAAATTTTGTCAGAAGCCCACGAGTCCTCGTATTGAATCCACCCTGGAGGCACAAAAATGTATGAAGACCTTCGACAAATATTCTGGTGGGATGGAATGAAGAAAGACAATGCTTATTTCGTGGCCTGTTGCGACATATGCAACAAGGTTAAGACAGAATATCAGAAACCAGCCGGACTTCTCCAACCACTGCCCATGTCACAATGGAAATGGGACGATGTCTGTATGGATTTCATCACATGATTACTAGGACCTGATGAGGCAATAATGCGATCTGGGTCATAGTGGATACATTAACCAAGGTGGCTCACTTCCTCCCAGTCAAAACCTCATATCGAGCAGATGAGCTTGCCCGACTGTATGTATCCAGGATTGTCAGTTTACATGGAGTTCCCAAAACCATCACTACTGACCGAGGTTCACTTTTCACCTCTGCCTTCTGGACCCGTCTCCATCAAGCCCTTAAGACGGAATTAAAATATAGCACCGCATATCATCCTCAGACAGATGGGCAAATAGAAAATGGGAAGATACTTGAAGATATGCTCCGAGCCTGTGTTTTAGCCCAAGGACCACAATGGGAAGATTGCTTGCCGTATGCCGAATTTTCGTATAACAATGGGTTCCAGACCAGTTTAAAAATGTCACTTTATGAAGCTTTGTATGGCTGTAAGTGCCGCACTCCATTAAATTGGTCTCAAACGGGAGACATCCGTATTTTCGGAACAGATCTCATGCTGGAAGCCGAAAAGCAAGTCAAGGAGATCCAAGACAGATTACAACTGGCCAAATCGCGACAGAAAAGTTATTATGATGCAAAGCACCGGCAGATCAGTTTTGAACCCGGAGAACAGGTCTACCTTCGAGTCACACCCATGAAGGGAGTAAGAAGGTTCCAAACCCGTGGAAAATTGGCACCCATGTTTATTGGTCCATTTCCCATCATGACACGAGTAGGTGATGTGGCATATCAGTTGGAGCTGCCTCCGGAACTGTCCGATGTGCACAACATGTTCCACATTTCACAACTGCGATGGTGCATCTCACCACCCGAGAAAAAGACCAATTTGGCAGAGATAGAGTTGGCAAAGGACTTGACCTACGAAGAGAGGCCAGTGAAAATTTTGGATCAGATGGAAAGAGTAACTCGCAGTAAGTCATGGAAGTTTTACAAGGTTCAATGGATGCATCATACCGAGTCAGAATCAACCTGGGAATCAGAAGAATTTCTAAGGGCATGTTATCCAGAATGGTTTTCCCGAGCAACCGAATCTCAAGGACGAGATTCATTCTAAGTGGGGGAGGTTTGTCACAGCCTGGTTTTTGCCCTCTTTTCTTTGCTTGATTTTCAACTGAGTTGGTTTTGGGTTTGGAGTTTTAAATCATTCCATTTGGACTTGATCACTTGGGTATCCCTTGATTTTCACCCAAGTGCCCCATCTCCTCTTCTAATCCATCATTTCACCCCTGGCCAACCCAACCATATTGCTTGGAAATTTTTTCTTAAATGAAATATATTCATTTTGCCTCTTAAACCCTAGCTAAACTCTTTGACCTCCAAAGCAACCCTCATTTCTATTGCCCTAAAAATCTTGAGAAAAATCCCAAATATTCTTTGGACCCTAGGGCACATTTTTGAGCAAAAATATTTCACCACTTTTTGGAGTATTTTTGCTACAGAAAATATATTCACTTTTGGGCTGAAATGGTAGTTTCTACAGCAACTACCTTTTTACTAGCTCCAATGTAGCTGGTTTTCCCTATACTTATTCACCTTAGTAAGAGTAAATAAAACCCCAAAGCTCAGCCCTTGAAACCCTGTGGTTTAACCACAGTAATTGTTCAAAGTTTCTGTCCAGTAACTTAACATCTTCACGATTTCACTTCTACTACACCTGGAAACAAACCGAGCCGTGGTAACACCTAAGTTTGCTAAGGACCACACGCCAGACATCATGGTTAGTGCTTATGTGGCCTGTTGTCACGGTCCACGCGGTGACCGCGTTCGTCCGAGGGTGCTGGCATGCCAAATGCGCGCTCTGCGCGTCGCTAGCGCGTCTGTGGCGCGCGTGTCCCCCCGCGCCAGCCAGCGCGTGTCCTCCCGCGCCACCATCCTCGTCTCCACCTCCTTTACTCCTCCCTACCGCTCGCCGATGCCAGAGCTCGCCGCAGCGAGCACGGGCACAGTCCGACCAACGGCACAGTGCCCGCGCACTGTGTTTGTCCCTTTCCTGCTCGCTCCTGTGCTCGTCCGCGTCCCCGCAGAGCTCCCGCGTGACCCCGTCGCCTTCCTCCCTCTCTCTGGCACTATTCATCACCGGGCGCTGGTGACATCTGTCCTCCGGCAGAGCCCGAGCCCTCCTCACCGCTCGCCTATATAAACCCCCCTCCGTAGCCTTCTGGAGCATCGCAGCTGACCACTTCTCCCTCCTATAGCCACTAGAAGCCGCAGCCCGGTCGGGCAGGCCGCGGGTGGCCGTCCCCGAGCCGAGCTCACAGGCGATCCCCACTGGATCGACCCCGCAGCTCCGGCCACTCCCAAGCCGAGGCGACCCCGCCAGGGCCTCCGCCTCTCCTCCGTGAAGCTAACGCGCCAAGCCCGAGCCCCTGGAGCCGCCCCTAGCCGTCGTCTTCCTCATCTCCGGCGACCACCGTGTTCTGCCTCCGCTTGCGAGGAAGATTCCGACGCCGTCCGGTCATTGTTTGCCACACCATGGGTACGGGCAGGTGTGCCAGAGCCTCCTCCGTCGATCCCTCCCTCTCGTTTTCCTCCGAGATGCCTCAACGCCGGCGTAAGCTCCGGCAAAGCGCCGCGTCGATCTGTTTCTTTCTCCCCTCCCTCCAGCCTGACTAGTGGGGCCCGCTAGTCAGCCACTCATTACGCGCGCGAAGCGGTATGAGTGGTGGCGATCTGGGAAAATACGCCATCGACGTCACACCCTCTCTGTTTTCTTTTTCAAATTTATTTAAATTCTAGTAGCATTCAAACAGCCAGAACTTTTATTCTACAAGTCCAAATGCAGTGATTCTTTTTGGATGGTGTTCTTTGTCCAAAAATCTAACAGCTCCCAAAAGATGGGATTTTTCCGTGCTGTCTAGATTTTCTGGCAATTTTTAGAAGGTTTCTTGATATTTTCAATTGTGGTTTTTGAATGTTTTTAGAGGAACCAGCTTGTCTTGTGGATCACCAGGAGCCTTGTGAACCTCATCAGTACTAAGGCAAGCCACAGTAACATTTTCATGGTGCCACTTCAATATTTATGATTTTCATACTTGAACTTATGAATATTGATGCATTTAATTTAGTTATAATATATATATATATATATATTCTGCTATATGCTTGTTATGTTAAATGCTTGAACTTCAGTATGTTTGAAGTAAATATTGTTAGTAAGATAATGAGAACTTAATTGCAAGAGTTAAATAAATAATATGGGCATAGAATTTGATGAGTAGTTTAAATATTATTTTGCATGAGGTATAATGATGGTTATTGCTAGAAATAGTTCTGGTATGAGTAAAGAGAGATTTTAACTAGTATGGTAGCATGAGTTTATGTTGGCTCCGTGGGAGCGTGATCGGTGCAGTCTTTGCATGGTTATGTGATGCATATATTAAGTGATGCATGGTATGGCAGTATGACACCGGTTATTTATTTTCACATTAAAGTTGAACCTGATTAATAATTCAACTTGAACATGTTGTTGACTGGGTCGTGGTGCCATTGAAACGAGCCTTTCCCAGTGCAACCACATTTGCCGGTATGGGACGGCCTTAATGTGTTTCATTGTCGTGCCTCTGGTCAGTACCTCAATTTAGGGAAGGCTATGGGCGTGTTGTACCCTGGCCCGGTAGGCAAGCATAACCTTGTGAGCCCGTTGTTAAGTTAAGTTTGGTACCGGATCCCAGTGTGGATCGTGGCCATGATGGTGGTCGAGGGGTTTGGAGGTAGACACGGGGCCACCCAGGACTAGCCCAGTGGGGTCTGAGTCGGAGGGGCCGGGAGAGTGTCATGACAGTGAAATGGTTTCGTCTAAACGCTGTTGGTCCACTCGAATGGGAGAGTGAGGCCATGGGTTCCTTAGTGTGGGTACAGTGTACTAACTTTTGCAGAGTGTATTTAATCTATCGATAGCCGAGTCCACGGATACGGACACGCTCGAAAGTAAGGTACACCATGGGTCAACACTTAATAAATATGCACACTAAATTGCACTAAGGATGACAGTGAGGTCATCGTGTTGAGTTGGACATGAGTTGTCGGGTTGTGATCGCCGTAAGGATCACATGCCACGAGTTGGTCGGGTTGTGATCGCCGTAAGGATCACGGGCCACAAGTTGGTCAGGTTGTGATCGCCGTGAGGATCACGGGCCATGAGATGGTCGGGTTGTGATCGCCGTAAGGATCACGAGTATGTGTTGGTAATATTATGTTTGTTGGTCACACCTGGTAAGCAAGTCGGGAGAATAAGTATCTGTTAAGCACTATTACAGCATGTTGGTTATATAGTTGCATTGTTGATTAAAATTGGATAAATATCATAATATGTTCTGTCATCTTGTTTATGCTTATTGTGAGCTTGCAAGTACATTCAATGTACTGACCTGGCGTGTCATGCCAGATTTCAGGAAGGTTCCGTTGGAAAGGAGTGTTGTCCGAGTCTAGACCGTGTCCACGTCGGTGTCCTTGTGCTATGGAGTCCCGCTACGACGTTGTTCCGCTGCCGAGTAGTTGTCATGATCGAGGCCCTTTGTGTTCACTAAATAATGTACATAATGATCAGCCGCACCGTGTGTGCCGCTTGGCCTCGCTAACTGTTGTAATATGAACTTTGTCCCGCTAGCATGAATAAAGCGGTTGTTTTCTGTACCATGTTGTTGTGTGTTGCCAGAAGACAAGGTCTCTGGGCTGGCAATGCATGGTAAACGGGTCGCTCTGAGCCGGGGTGCCACAATCTTCGAGAAGAAGACTGATATTGATGGTAATGTTACTGTCTACAAAGCTCGACTTGTTGTGAAAGGTTTTTGACAAGTTCTAGGAGTTGACTACGATGAGACTTTCTCACCCGTAGCGATGCTTAAGTCCATCCGAATCATGTTAGTAATTTCTGCATTTTATGATTATGAAATTTGGCAAATGGATGTAAAGATTGCATTCCTGAATGGATTTATGGAAGAAGAGTTGTATATGATGCAACCTGAAGGTTTTATCGATCAAAGGATGCTAACAAAGTGTGCAAGCTCCAGGGATCCATTTATGGACTGGTGCAAGCATCTCAGAGTTGGAATAAACGTTTTGATAGTGTGATCAAAGCATATGGTTTTATACATACTTTTGGAGAAGCCTATATTTACAAGAAAGTGAGTGGGAGCTCTGTAGCTTTTCTAATATTGTATGTGGATGACATATTGTTGATTGGAAATGATATAGAATTTCTGGATAGCATAAAAGGATACTTGAACAAGAGTTTTTCAATGAAAGACCTTGGTGAAGCTGCTTATATATTGGGCATCAAGATCTATAGAGATAGATCAAGACTCTTAATTGGACTTTCACAAAGCACATACCTTGATAAATTTTTGAAATACTTCAAAATGGATCAAGCAAAGAAAGGGTTCTTGCCTGTGTTACAAGGTGTGAAGTTGAGTCAGACTCAATGCCCGACCACTGCAGAAGATAGAGAGAAAATGAAAGGTGTTCCCTATGTTTCAGCCATAGGCGCTATCGCGTATGCAGTGCTGTGTACCAAACCTGATGTGTGCCTTGCTATCAGTTTAGCAGGGAGGTACCAAAGTAATCTAGGAGTGGATAACTGGAGAGCGGTCAAGAACATCCTGAAATACCTGAAAAGGACTATGGATATGTTTCTTGTTTCTGGAGGTGACAAAGAGCTCGTCATAAATGGTTACGTCGATGCAAGCTTTGACACTGATCCGGATGACTCAAAGTCACAAACCGGATATGTAACTATATTGAACGGTGGAGTTGTCAGTTGGTGCAGTTCTAAGCAAAGCATCGTGGTGGGATCTACATGTGAAGCGAAGTACATAGCTACTTCAGAAGCAGCAAATGAAGGAGTCCGGATGAAGGAGTTCATATCCGATCTAGGTGTCATACCTAGTGCATCGGGTCCAATGAAAATCTTTTGTGACAATGTGCAATTGCCTTGGCAAAGGAATCCAGATTTCACAAGAGAACCAAGCACATCAAGAGAAGCTTCAATTCCATCCGCGATCAAGTCATGGAGGGAGACATAGAGATTTGCATGATACATACGGATCTGAATGTTGCAGACCCGTTGACTAAGCCTCTCTCATGAGCAAAACATGATCAGCACCAAGACTCCATGGGTGTTAGAATCATTACTGTGTAATCTAGATTATTGGCTCTAGTGCAAGTGGGAGACTAAAGGAAATATGCCCAGAGGCAATAATAAAGTTGTTATTTGTATTTCCTTATACCATGATAAATGTTTATTATTCATGCTAGAATTGTATTAACCAGAAACTTAGTACATGTGTGAATACATAGAGAAACAGAGTGTCACTAGTATGCCTCTACTTGACTAGCTCGTTGAATAAAAGATGGTTAAGTTTCCTAGCCATAGACATGAGCTGTCATTTGATTAACGAGGTCACATCATTAGAGAATGATGTGATTGAATTGACCCATTCTGTTAGCTTAGCACTTGACCGTTTAGTATATTGCTATTACTTTCTTCATGACTTCTACATGTTCCTATGACTATGAGATTATGCAACTCCCGAATACCGGAGGAACACTTTGTGTGCTACCAAACGTCACAACATAACTGGGTGATTATAAAGGTGCTCTACAAGTGTCTCCGATGGTACTTGTTGAGTTGGCATAGATCGAGATTAGGATTTGACACTCCGATTGTCGGAGAGGTATCGCTGGGCCCTCTCGGTAATGCACATCACTATAAGCCTTGCAAGCAGTGTGACTAATGAGTTAGTTGCGGGATGATGCATTACGAAACGAGTAAAGAGACTTGCCGGTAACAAGATTGAACTAGGTATTGAGATACCTACGATTGAATCTCGGGCAAGTAACATACCGATGACAAAGGGAATAACGTATGTTGTTATGCGGTTTGACCGATAAGATCTTCATAGAATATGTGGGAGCCAATATGAGCATCCAGGTTTCGCTATTGGTTATTGACCGGAGACGTGTCTCGATCATGTCTACATAGTTCTCGAACCCGTAGGGTCCGCACGCTTAACGTTCGGTGACGATCGGTATTATGAGTTTATGTGTTTTGATGTACCGAAGGTAATTCGGAGTCCCGAATATGATCACGAACATGATGAGGAGTCTCGAAATGGTCGAGACATAAAGATTGATATATTGTATGACTATGTTTGGACATCGGAAAGGTTTTGAGAGAGTTCGGGCATATACCGGAGTACCGGGTGGTGACCGGAACCCCTTGGGGAGTCAATGGGCCTTAACGGGCCGTAGTGGAAAGGAGGAGGAGGAGGCCAAGGTGGGGGCGCCCCCCCCAAGCCCAACCTGAATTGGGACGGTGGCCGGCCCCCCTTTCTTTCTCTTCTTCTCCCCCTTCCTTCCCTCTCCTACTCCAACTAGGGAATGGGGAATCCTACTCCCACCGGGAGTAGGACTCCCCCCTTGGGTGCGCCTAGGAGGCCGACCCTCTCCCCCTCCTCCACTCCTTTATATACGGGGGAGGGGGTGATACGTCTCCAATGTATCTACTTTTCCAAACACTTTTGCCCTTGTTTTGGACTCTAACTTGCATGATTTGAATGAAACTAACTCGGACTGACGCTATTTTCAGCAGAACTTCCATGATGTTGTTTTATGTGTAGAAAAGAAAAGTTCTCGAAATGTCCTGAAAATCCACGGAGGCACCTTTTGGAATTAATAAGAGTTTCTGGGCAAAATAAATACACCAGGGGGCCCACAGCGTGTCCACGAGACAGGGGGGCATGACCTCCCCCTGTAGGGCGCGCCCCCCTATCTCGTTGGCCCCCTGGACCTCCACCGACCTCAACTCCAACTCCATATATTCACGTTCGGGAGAAAAAATCAGAGAGAAAGTTTCATTGCGTTTTACGACACGGAGCCGCTGCCAAGCCCTAATCTCTCTCGGGAGGGCTGATCTGGAGTCCGTTGGGGGCTCCGGAGAGGGGGATTCATCGCCGTCGTCATCATCAACCATCCTCCATCACCAATTTCACGATGCTCAACGCCGTGCGTGAGTAATTACATCGTAGGCTTGCTGGATGGTGATGGGTTGGATGAGATTTACCATGTAATCAAGTTAGTTTTGTTAGGGTTTGATCCCTAGTATGCACTATGTTCTGAGATTGATGTTGCTATGACTTTGTATGCTTAATGCTTGTCACTACTGCCCGAGTGCCATGATTTCAGATCTGAACCTATTATGTTTTCTTGAATATATGTGTGTTCTTGATCCTATCTTGCAAGTCTATAGTCACCTATTATGTGTTATGATCCGACAACCCCGAAGTGACAATAATCGGGATACTTCTCGGTGATGACCGTAGTTTGAGGAGTTCATGTATTCACTGTCTGCTAATGCTTTGTTCTGGTTCTCTATTAAAAGGAGGCCTTAATATCCCTTAGTTTCCACTAGGACCCCACTGCCACGGGAGGGTAGGACAAAAGATGCCATGCAAGTTCTTTTCCATAAGCATGTACGACTATTTACGAAATACATACCTACATTACATTGATGAACTGGAGCTAGTTCTATATCACCCTATGTTATAGTTATTACAAGAGGAATTGCATCCGGCATAATTATCCATCACTGATCCATTCCCCATGAGCTTTTCATATATTGTTCTTCGCTTATTTACTTTTCCGTTGCTACTGTTACAACTACTACAAAAACCCAAAAACAATTATCTTTACTTTTGCCACCGTTATCTCTATTATCATACCATTTTTTCTACTAAACACTTTGCTGCAGATACTAACTTATCCTGGTGTGGTTGAATACACAACTCAACTGCTAATTCTCAAGAATATTCTTTGGCTCCCCTTGTGTCGAATCAATAAATTTGGGTTGAATACTTTACCCTCGAAAGCTGTTGCGATCCCGTACACTTGTGGGTTATCAAGACTAATTTTTGGCGCCGTTGCCGGGGAGCATAGCTCTATTCTCTGAGTCACTTGGTATTTATATCGGTTGATCACTATGAAGAACTTAAAAGACGACAAAACTACAATTTTTCCCTCAACTACGAGGGGAGGTAAGGAACTGCCATCTAGCTCTGCACTAGATTCTCCTTCCGTTATTAGTAAGCTTGCAACACCTGAACCCGCTACTGATATGAATTCTCATATGTCGCATGTTATTGATGATGCCACTTGTGCTATGCATGATGAAACAACTTCTGCGTGTGATACTAGTTTGCCATTAGGTGAATTTCTTGATGAACAACTTGCTAGAGTTAGGGGGAATGAAATTATTGAAAATGTTATTATTGATGATAGTGATGATGAAGGTTCTCCCAATGAGCCTGTTGTTCCTAAGGGTTATGTTATGAATGAAGAAGCTGCTAGGTAAATCTTTTCTTGCAATGATAGATATGATCTTAAGAAATTATTAGCTAAATGGAAGCAACAATCTCTTAATGCTAGAATGAAACCCGACCCTGCTTTTGCTACTTCACCTATTTGTGTTACTGATAAGGATTATGAATTCTCTATTGATCCTAAAATTATTACTTTAGTTGAATCTAGTCCTTTTTATGGCCTTGAATCTGAAACTGTTGTGGCACATCTTACCAAGTTGAATGATATAGCTACCCTGTTTACTCATGATGAGAAGTCTCGCTATTATTATATCCTTAAGATATTTCCGTTCTCATTAAAGGGTGATGCTAAGACTTGGTATAATTCTCTTGCTCCTAGTTGTGTGCGTAGTCCCCAGGATATGATTTATTACTTCTCTGCTAAATATTTCCCTGCTCATAAGAAACAAGCTGCCTTGCGGGAAATATATAATTTTGTGCAGATCAAAGAAGAGAGTCTCCCAAAACCTTGGGGGAGGCTTCTCCAGTTACTTAATGCTTTGCCTGATCATCCTCTTAAGAAAAATGACATACTTGATATCTTTTATAATGGACTAACCGATGCTTCCAAGGACTACTTGGATAGTTGTGTTGGTTGTGTTTTCAGGGCAAGAACAGTCGACGAAGCTAAAATATTATTTAATAATATGTTGACTAATGAAAATAATTGGACTCTTCCCGAGCCAATTCCTGAGGCAATTCCTGAACTAATTGAGCCAACTCCTGAGCCTATTCCTAAACACACTCCGAAGAAGAGAGGTGTTTTATTTCTCTGTCCTGAAGATATGCAAGAGGCAAAGAAATCAATGAAATAAAAAGGTATTAAAGCTGGAGATGTTAAGAATTTACCTCCTATTGAAGAAATACATGGTCTTAATATACCGCCTGTTGAAGAACCACATTGTCTTGATAACCCGACACAGGTAGTAAAAGGTAAATTCTTTCTATAGATATGATAAAGTTGAAATCCCCTCTACTAAATTTCATAGCCCGTGCTTAGATGAATTTGATGACTTTATAGCTAGAGAAGAAAGTTTTAATGCTTATGTTGGTAGAGAGTTAAAGAATAATACTTTCGAGATAGGACGCGTGAGCGATAATATGGCTAGAGTTAAAGGTGAACTTAAACTCGTTGGCAAATATGCTTCTATGGTCGCTACTCAAGCTGAGCAAGTACTTAAAGCTCAAAATGATTTGCTTGATGAATTAAATAATAAAAATGACTTTGTTGTTAGAGAGGCTACTAGAACTGGTACAATGACTCAGGAACCTTTGTATCCTGAAGGCCACCCTAAGAGAATCGAGCAAGATTCTCAGAGAAATAATTTAGAGGCACCTAGTTATTCTAAAAATAAGAAAAAGAAAAATGATAGAACTTTGGATGCTTCTAGTGAACCTACTGTAGAGACACCTGAGAATCCCAATGATATTTCTATTTCTGATGCTGAAACACAATCAGGTGATGAACCTGAACCTAGTGATAATGTTAATGATAATGGTCATGTTGATGCTCAACCTAGCAAAAACAATGATGTAGAGATTGAACCTCGTGTTGATCTTGATAACCCACAATCAAAGAATCAATGTTATGATAGGGGAGATTTTGTTACTAGGAAGCACGATAGAGAAAGAGAACCATGGGTTGAGAAATCCATGCCCTTTCTTCCTAAACCATCAAAGTCAAAGGATGATGAGGATTTTGAGCGCTTTGCTGAAATGATTAGACCTATTTTCTTACGTATGCGCTTAACTGATATGCTTAAAGTAAATCCTTATGCTAAGTATATGAAGGATATCATTACAAATAAAAGAAAGATACCGGAAGCTGAAATTTCCACCATGCTTGCTAATTACACTTTTAAGGGCGGAATACCAAAGAAACTTGGAGATCTGGGTGTACCAACTATACCATGCTCCATTAAAAGAAATTATGTTAGAACTGCTTTATGTGATCTTGGAGCCGGTGTTAGTGTTATGCCTCTCTCTTTATATCGTAGACTTGAATTGAATAAGTTGACACCTACTGAAATATCTTTGCAAATGGCTGATAAATCAACTGCTATACCTATCAGTATTTGTGAGGATGTGCCTGTTGTGGTTGCAAATGTCACTATCTTAACGGACTTTTTTATTCTTGATATTCCCAAGGACGATAGTATGTCTATTATCCTTGGTAGACCTTTTCTTAACACTACAGGGGCTGTTATTGATTGCAACAAAGGCAATGTCACTTTTCATGTTAATGGTAATGAGCATACGGTACACTTTCCGAGGAAACAATCTCAAGAAATTGGAAAAGTTCCAACTATTATTATTGGAGGTTTTGAATTTCCTCTCCCTACTGTCAAGAAAAAGTATGATATTCTTATTGTAGGGTATTTTCATATCCCCGTTGAGGTAACTTAGTGTTATTCGAAATTTCTCCCATTCCGTGTTATTCGGAATGAGTTTGTTAACAAGACTTGATCAACCTTGTTAGTGGATTCATTTTGATGATCACGAGATGGATGAAACTAGAAGGCACAACCATCTGTACCCTCTTTTTACTTTCTGTTATTTAGAATAAATAAAGCAAAAATAGTATTATCTGTCTATTTTCTGAATTATCTGTGCATAAAAATATATCTGAAAATAAAAGTGCTCCAAATGCCCTGCAAATTTAGTATGATTTTTTATGGAATATTTGAGTATTTTAGGCACTGAAAACACTGCAGGAGGGGCAAGCACCAGGCCACGAGAGTGGAGGGCGCCCCCCCCCCTATAGGGCGCGCCCCCTGTCTCGTGGGCCCCTAGTGGCCCCCATCCACTTATGCTAGCACCCACACACTTCATCTTCTACCCAAAAAAATCCCCATCCAGCTCAAGCACGAGTTCTAGCTCATTTTGCTGCGATTTTCGATCTCCTTGCCCAAAGCTCCATTCACAAAACTACTTTGGGAGATTGTTGCTTGGTATGTGACTCCTCCATTCGTCCAATTAGTTTTTGTTCTAATGCTTTATTCATTGCAATTTTTTGCTGCATAGGTGACCATGTTCTTGAGCTTGCATGTTAAATTTATGAGGTCCCAAGCAATTCTAATGCATGATATAGGCTCTAGGAACTTGTAGGAGTAGTTGCTACCAATCTTGTTTAGTTTTATTGACTTTTACTTTGAAGTTACTAAAATTTCAGAAATTTTTCAGAAAAAGAATAATGTTTAGGAGAATGTACCAAGGTGGTTCCTCGGTGAAGAAAGGGCCCAGGATTACTATACATGAGCAAGATGTTGAATTTCCGAGGGACACAGATGTACGAGCTTGTGAGTGGCCATCCAATGATTTTATGGTCGAGGCATGCTTCAAGGAGGAATTTGACGCGTATGTGCGTAATGCCGAGCTGGAGGACTTTTTACAAGATAAGTGTCCGCAGTACTATCAGTTGACTGATTCTTTTGTGTGGAGGTTTAAATATAACTTTGCGCGTAATTCCCCTAGTGTCATACTTGATATTTATGATACATCTTATACCATGTATTTAGAGGATTTCACAACTGCTTGCAAACTCCCGCAGTGGGGTAATATTAATGATCCTCACAAATCTGAATTTAGAGATTTTCTTGCTAGTATTACTATGGGAGAATCTAGGGACATAGCACAAGCTACCACAGGGAGCATTCATTTTCCTTTTATGCATTATTTTGCTCTCTTCATTGGTAGATGCATTAATGGTAAAGACGAAGCATGTCACATGTGTATCCCTGATCTGTGTGTCCTCAAGAGTGCTGTGTTAGGTTATAAAGGTTATAACTTGGGGCAATAGTTGCACGTAGGTTGCAGAATAATAGTAGAAAGGGAAATTTATTTGGAGGAATTTATGCAACCCGTGTGGCTAATTATCTTAATATAGCCCCACGAGAGGGGGATATGATTTTACCTCCTATTTATTTGGATAAAGAAGCTATGTTCAATCATCAATTTCTTGCGAGGAATGAACAATTCCTCCATTATCGACTAACCTATGACAGACGCAATGTCGTCCATGTTACTCTTCCTGCTCCCTACCTTTTTGATTATCAGGCAAAAGGAAGATATGTTGTCACCAGGGAGGAAGCAGCTGAACACAAGAGGGGAGCGGAAGCATCTCGCCAACACGCTGCAGCTCACGAGGCGGTTGCCGCTGCATCTCAGTACGACCCCAGTTTCACTTACGGATATCAGCCAGGCGGTCCTTGGTACTAGACCAACTTAGGCCAAAAGCTTAAGCTTGGGGGAGTACGTATTTCTCACCGACTTTACATTCATGTGCACATACTAGTCGTCGGTGCTCATACTCTTTCATTGTATTATCCATGTTAGTTTAAATTTCTTTTTTCTAGTTTTCTTTTTGTGTGTTTGATAAACCTTAAGAAAAACCAAAAAAATTAGTTAGTTTAATTTCCATGCTTGTAGTAGAAATTAAAATGAAAACCCCAAAAGATTTCTCGTTCTTCTTTTACTTGTTGGGAGCTTTCCCGTGTAAATAGTTTTATTTTCTTTTCTTTCTTTTGGGGGTCGAGAAGACTATATTGAAAATGCTTAGTGGCTCTCATATGCATGATTGTTTATTTAACTTAGAGCCCATATTACTTGTCTTCTCTCTTGAGTTGAATGCTTGCAGATTCCATCTTAGTCCAATGCACGTGCACTCTTATTATTATACACATCGTTCAGTCGTGCGAGTGAAAGGCAATAATGACGATACATGATGGACTTATTGAGATGAGAAAAGCTGGTATGAACTCGACCTCTCTTGTTTTTGTATAATATGATGAGTTCATCGTTTCTGATTCAGCTTATTATGAAGTAAACATATTTGCAATGACATTTAGATATTATAGTTGCTTGTGCCATGCTTGATTAGCTATGAGTTATAATGGTTTACCTTGCGTGCCAACATGCTATTAGAATAATTATGATGTGGTATGATGGGATGGTATCCTCCTTTGAATGAATTGAGTGACTCGACTTGGCACATGTTCACACATGTAGTTGAATCAAATCAACATAGCCTTCATGATATTTATGTTCATGGTGGATTATATCCTACTCATGGTTGTATTCGGTGTGAATTAATTTTAATGCATGTTTATGACTGTTGTCGCTCTCTCAGTTGGTCGCTTCCCAGTCTTTTGCTAGCCTTCACCTGTACTAAGCGGGAATACTGCTTGTGCATCCAAACTCCTTAAACCCAAAAGTAGTTCCATATGAGCCCACTATACCTTCCTATATGCGGTATTTACCTGATGTTCCAAGTAAATTTGTATGTGCCAAACTCCAAACCTTCAAATGAAATTCTGTTTTGTATGCTCGAGCAGCTCATGTTACAACTAGGGCTGCCTATATCTTCCATGTTAGGTGGGTTATTCTCAAGAGGAGTGGACTCCGCTCCTCATTAACGATAAAGGGCCGGTAACCGGGATGCCCAGTCCCATGATCCAAAAAGATCAAACCAAATCAAAATAATTAAACAAAACTCCCCCAGGGCTGTTGTTAGTTGGAGGCACTCGTTGTTTCGAGCAAGCCATGGATTGATGCTTGTTGGTGGTTGGGGAGTATAAACCTTTACCATTTTGTTTGGGAACTGCCTATATGCATGTAGTATGGAAGATATAGCCATCTCATAGTTGTTGCGTTGACAGTGAAAGTATGCCGCTCAAAATGTTATTCAATCTCTATTTTAACATCGAGCTCTGGCACCTCTACAAATCCATGCTTCCCTTTGTGAAGGGCCTATCTATTTACTTTTATGTTGAGTCATCACCCTTGTTATTAAAAAGCACCCATTGGAGAGCACACTGTCATTTGCATTCATTACTATTGGTTTACATTGGGTATGACTTGACTGGATCTCTTTTACCATGAATTACAATGTTTAGTCAGTCCTTGATCTTGAAAGGTGCTCTGCATTTATGTTTTGCGATCTCAGAAAGGGCTAGCGAGATACCATTTTGTTATATCATGTTATGATTGTTTTGAGAAAGTGTTGTCATCCGTGTTTTATTATTATGGCTCGCTAGCTGATTGTGTTATTGATATGAGTAACTATGAGACCTAAGTGTTATTGTGAGTATGGTTAGTTCATAATATTTGCTGAAACTTGAATGCTGGCTTTTCATGTTTACAACAACAAGAGCAAACATAGTTTGTAAAAGTTTTTCTATATCAATTTCAGTTTATCAACTGAATTGCTTGAGGACAAGCAAAGGTTTAAGCTTGGGGAGTTGATAGGTCTCCAACGTATCTACTTTTCCGAACACTTTTGCCCTTGTTTTGGACTCTTAACTTGCATGATTTGAATGAAACTAACCCAGACTGACACTGTTTTCAGCAGAACTGCCATGATGTTGTTTTATGTGTAGAAAAGAAAAGTTCTCGGAATGTCCTGAAAATCCACGGAGGCACTTTTTGGAATTAATAAGAATTTCTGGGCAAAAGAAATACACTAGGGGGCCCACTGTCGGTGTTAAAACCGGCGGATCTCGGGTAGGGGGTCCCGATCTGTGCGTCAAGGTTGATGGTAACAGGAAGCAAGGGACACAGATGTTTACCTAGGTTCGGGCCCTCTCGATGGAGGTAAAACCCTACTTCCTGCTTGATTAATATTGATGATATGGGTAGTACAAGAGTAGATCTACCACGAGATCGTAGAGGCTGAACCCTAAGAGCTAGCCTATGATGGTATGATTGTAATTGTGATCGGCCTTCTAAGGACCAACCTCTCCGGTTTATATAGACACCGGAGAGGGCTAGGGTTTACATGGAGTCGGTTACAAGGAAGGAAACACAATATCCGGATTGCCAAGCTTGCCTTCCACGCAAAGGAGAGTTCCATCCGGACACGGGCCAAAGTCTTGAGTCTTGTATCTTCACGCTTCAACAGTCCGGATGTTGTACACAGTCCGGCTGTCCGGATACCCCCTAATCCAGGACTCCCTCAGTAGCCCCTGAACCAGGCTTCAATGACGATGAGTCCGGTGCGCAGTATTATCTTCGGCATTGCAAGGCGGGTTCCTTCTCCGAATACTCCAAAGTGGTTACCGAACACGTAGACCGTGTCCAGATCTGCAAGATGATCTTCACATGGTATAAATCTGATTTGTTGGCAATCTTCGTGCGTCGTGCCCTTGCATCATGGCCTGGTCCAACGCGAACCGACGTTTCCTACCCCACCTCGACTCGTGTTACGAGGTGGTTTTATTGGCACGTCCCATCGAGGTAGAGATCATGTTCCTCTTATTACGGGATTTTCCATCAATATGGGCGTGCGTGACCCCACGACGGCTGTTGGTATAACCCCGTGTGTTTTTAGATAAACCTCAAATGGTCACACCGAGGACTGTTGATATTCAACTTCTTTATAAAGTGGTCGAGACCTACGCCTCTTTTTCACCTTCATCGCGCCTTCTCGCACCTCGAGCTCTAACACCCAAACACTACTAGGGAAAAGCCTAGCAGCAGCGCGGGTTTTGGGCCTATTAGTAGCGCGGTACCAGCTACTAATAAGCGCTCTGACTAACTTATAGCAGTAGCGCGGGTGCAACCCGCGCTACAGCTAACGTATAGCAGTAGCGTGGGTAGAAACCCGCGCTACTACTAATCTGTATTCTCTGAATTTTTTTTTTGAATTTTTCGATTTTTTTTTGAATTTTTTCCCCTAATTTTCAAATTTCTGAATTATTTTAACCTCATATCTCTAATCACCCCTCATCGCTGTTCAATTTAATCTCTAATCACCCCTCATCATTCCAAATCATCTAACTTCCCGGACGGTCACCCATCCTCTCACTACTCCACTGAGCACGCTTAACTTCCGGGTTCTATTCTCCTCGCTTCCAAGTCTCGCACTTGTTGTTTTCCGACAATAGTAAGATGTCAATCCTATTAACCTCGTGAATTTAGCTTGAGCATGAAGTCACACATTTCACTGTTTGAGTTTGAAACTATTGTTCTAAAAATTAGTAACACTAATATTTCTTGAATAATTAGTTTGACCACAGTTTGACCAGATTTGACCATAGTTTGACCATAGTTTGACCAGATTTGACCAAAATTCAAAAAAACTAAAATAATTATTTAGTAACACTAATATTCTTGAATAATTAGTTTGACCATAGTTTGACCAGATTTAACAAAAATTAAAAAAAACTGATTTTTTTTTGAATTTTTTGCCTCCAGATATTAAAAGCCCCGTAACTTTTTTCTGTTAGGCTTTTGAGGATTTTGAAAATATTTAACGGGGTTCCCCCAGTTGAATTGGATGTAACTTTTCGAGTAGATGCTTTTTCATATAAAAAACCTTTTCATCCGAGTTCGTATGCAAAAGTTATGGCCATTTTAGAATTTTCCAGAGAGATTTTGCAAATAAAGTCGAAATTCATATTTGTAAATTTTCCCAACAACTAGACCACATATCACATGGAAAACTTATTTTCTTTTATTTTTTTGACATCTTTATCATTTTCCTTTGTTTTTTTAAACTGAAAAGGCGGTCCACGGGGGGTTAGACTTTGACAAATAGGCCATACCCGCGCTACTACTATGACAGACGATTAGCGATGGCTGGTTTTAACCTCGCTACTACTAAGTTGATAGCGATGGCGGGTTAGTAGTAGCGAGGTTAAAACCCGCCATCGCTACTAACTTAGTAGTAGCGAGGTTAAAACCCGCTACTACTATGGCATATCCCGGGGGGCACGGTAGAGACCGCTTAGTAGTAGCGAGGGTTACAAACCCGCGCTGCTGCTATCTACTTAGTAGTAGCGAGGTTAAAAAACCTGCGCTGCTAGTAAGTAGCAGTAGCGAGGGTTTTTAACCCTCGCTGCTGCTAAGATTCTGTGTATAGCCTTTTCCCTAGTAGTGAAAACCTAAGCTCCAACCCCCGGAACCTCCAATATGTCCGGATCTGACCCTCAAGGCCGGTGGGTGGCCTCCTCGATTAAAGAGAAGGACATTGCAAAGCTTAGGGAGGTAGGATACCTGACCGCTGATATCCAGCACAGGCTTCCTGCTCCAGGGCAAGTCATCCCTACGCAGGAGCCCAATGAGTGTGTCATTTTCGTCCCACACTTCCTCCGCGGTTTGGGTCTCACCCTCAATACCTTCGTGAGGGAGCTCATGTTCTACTACGGGTTGGATTTTCATGATCTGGCTCCAGACGCTATCCTCCATATCTCGTTGTTTATTATCGTGTGCGAGGCTTTTCTCCACGTCACGCCACACTTCGGCTTATGGCTCAAGACCTTCAATGTGAAGCCGAAGATGATTGAGGGGCGACATGTGGAGTGCGGAGGTGCCGTAATAAGCAGAAACGCCGACGCCCCAGGGCCAGAGGGTTCTTTCCCAGAAGTATCTGATGTATGGCAGCGGAGGTCGTTTTATGTTATGGCCCCCAGGGGCACAAAGTGGGTAGCCGCCCCCGAGTTCCGCTCGGGCCCTCCTTCACAGTTGGCGTCCTGGACAGACATAGGATGGAATTGGGGGCCCGCAGGCGATGTACCAGTACTGCAGAACCGCATCCGGGAGCTTCTTGAGAGGGATATCAACCTTGTCAGCATAATGCAAGTGATGTTAATCCGGCGGATGTTGCCGTGCCAACGCCGGCCTCTCCGGATGTGGGAGTTCAATCCGGAGGGTCCGCGGACTGTCAAGCACTTCTTGGGCTTGAAGCCGAAGAGATGTGCAAATTATTCTTCGAACAGAAAGTAGTGTGTCCGGACACCACCGAGGATGCGGGCCTAAGCTGCAATCGCATAGATACCCAAGTAAGTAGCCTTGATACCAGACACCCTATTTTGTATTTATCATGACTCTTTATTCTGACAATCATCCGCGTCTAGGAATGGCTTAGCAAGGCAGAGAGAATCAGGTGTCCGGCACCGCTTCCCGAAGGCTCGCCCGCCCCTACCATGGCCAAGATGTTCGACCGGGTACTCAGCAGAATGCCCTCGAGGAAAGACAAGGGGAGGGACGAAGAATCCGAACCCCACACGCTACGCATCTGAACCGGGGGAATTGTTACCTCCCCCAAGGAGGATAGTCGGGGAGGGGAGGCTAAAGCCTCCTCCCCGCGCGGGAAGAAGAGGGCCGCCTCCGAAGACTTGGAGGCGGAGACGCCTAAACCAGGGAAGAAGGTATCACCAAGGGGCTCTGCCGCGACGGGCATCCTCACCGTGTTATGCCCACCAACGGGCCAGCCCTCCACCAAGCTGTAAGTCAATCGTTAATTCGGAGGTACTGTGCTTCTCCTAGATTAGTAACCAGGTTTCGTTTTTTTGGTACTCCGGCTAGCAGCTCTTCTCGACAGAGTTCGTCTTCGGGGGACCTTCCTCCGGAGATGATGGAGAGTGAGACCCCACCACCTTCTCCGACTCATGAAGTGGGCGACAGCGAGGTGTCGTCACGGAGGAGTCCGAATCTGCCGAAGCCGGAAGTCAATTCGTCAGCCGCCTTGCACCCGGAGCATTTGGTTACAACGGGGGGCGATGGGAAGAGTCCGGCGCAGTTTGATGTCCGGCCGGACGTGCTGACGGGCTTACTGGAGTGAGCTGCGCTCTCGGAGGAGCACCACTCATTAATGAGCGTGGTGCTCAAGAAGATTTCATCCTCTACATGCGGTTTGAATGAAGCATTCACAAGCCTGCTCAGAGGCTTTGAGGTATGTAATGGATAATACACTATTTCTTAGGCTGTGAGGCACTTGCTAGGTGTGCTCCATATAGATAGTAGCCCCTGAGACTCTGGTTGCCCGCCCTAGGCGGCAAACGGGGGATCGTAAATCAATGATTGTGCTGTAAATATGTGCAGGTACCTGTGGGTCCGGATGCCGGCCAGTCCATTGAAGCTGCAAAACTAACAAGGCAAATTGGATCGATTGATGCCGATATCACGCTGGTGAATGAGCAGCTGGACAAATCACAAGGTACGTGTCATGCCTTCCCTTGTATAGGAAAATATGAAGGTGGCATGATATTGATGTAATATGTTTGGACTGTAGATGGTGTTGCTGCGGTGGAGGCCTGTAACACCCCGGATCCGTTGCGCCAGGTGTCCGCCAGTTATTCGTCGTCCTTGCCATGTCATGTGCTTGCGTGTTGCACTTTGCCATGTCATCATTTGCATTTTATCATGTCATCATGTGCATTTCATTTGCATACGTGTTCGTCTCATGCATCCGAGCCTTTTCCCCGTTGTCCGTTTTGCAATCCGGCACTCCTATGTCCTCCGGTGTTCCCTTCTTCCCTCTTTTCATGTGCGGGTATTAAACTTTCTCGAATGGCCGAGGTTTGCCAAGCGGCCTTGGTATAGCACCGTAGACCGCTGTCAAGTTTCGTGCCATTTGGAGCTCGTTTGGTACTCCAACGGTTAACCGGGTAACCGTGAAAGCCCTCTTTTGTTGCAGCCCAACACCCCTTCCAAAGTGGCCCAAAACCCATCAAACTCCTCTCCATGCTCTTGGTCGTTCGATCACGATCGTGTGGGCGAAAACCGCTCCTCATTTGGACTCTCCTAGCTCCCTCTATGCCTATATAAACACCTCCCCCTCCTCTATTCCCGGGTCCAAACCCTAGCTCCACTCCCTCTCCGCCGCCGGACACGTCCGGATCGGACCGGACATGTCCACCCCGCCGCCACGTCGCTCCGACGAATCGGAGGACGCCACGTCACCCTGCCGCCGCCCGCAGCCAGTGGCAAGCTGCCATGTGGCCGCCGCCGTCTCTCTCTCCGCCCCATGCCCATGGACCCGGATCGGGCCCAGCGGCCAGCTGCCTGCCTGCCTCCTCCAGCGCCGCCGTTCCGCTGCCCGGCCGCTTCCCGGGCGACCTCGCCGCCGATCGCGCGCCGCCATGCCCCTGCCCTGCCTTCGCCCCGCCCATGCTGCGTCCGCATGCCGTTCGCACACCGCGCACCACGCGCCAACGCCTCCCGAGCCGCCTCGCCTCGCAAGCGCAGCGCCCGCAAGCCAGCAGTCGCGCCCTCGCCGGACTGCGTCGCCGCCGCCGCCGTCCGCTGCGTCGCCGAAGCCGGCCGGGCTTCGCCGCCGAGCCCGCCGGCTCCCTCCTCCACGCCGCCCGGCGGATCCGGCGAGGGGCCAGATCCGCGACCCGACCCCTCCGGCCGCTTCCCCGACTTCTCCGGCGAAGCCCCGGCGAGCTCGCGCCGCCGCCTCGATCCGCGTGCCACCACCCGAGGTTGCCCCGAAATATCTCCAAGTCCCCGAAATTTTATATTCTGGACCCATTTTCATCGCATCACATCTCTGCACTCGTAGCTCCGTTTTGCGCGTATAATATGTCAAATTGTTCGTCTCGACGAGTACATCATTTCATTCCATTGCGTCATTTGCATTTGAGCTCATCTTGATGCCCGAAATGCTGTTGGAAGATAGCTTCAGATCGTTAGTTCCAGAATCTTATCAGCTCGAGCTATTTTGTCATTTTTGCCATGATTTATGTGTGCATCCTATGAGTGTGAGCTCTACATGAATGTTGGACTAGGCCATGCCATCTTTCCAGGGGTGTTGACCTTGTATTTTTGTGAGTTGTGTGCTGAGTGCTTTGAGCTTGTAAAGTAGGGTAGTTGCTGTTACTGTTTTGCTAGGCAGATTCTGTTATAATTTGATGCCATGTTAACATGCTTCCACTAATCATTCTATGCATAATCTGGAGATGCTCTATAAACATGTTTTGATATAAATGTCTTGCTCTATCCATTCATGCCCTTGTTTGCTTTTATAGCCTGCTGGAACATGTTCATATCTTGCTCTAAAGTTGCTTGAAAATGTTTCCTGGCAGACTGTTTGCATGAGATTCAATTTTCACGAGGTCGTTGTAGTTGATCCGTGTATGATATGATGTTGTTCTTGCCATGTATAGCTCCTATGCCATGTATTGTTGTTGGGTGTATGCTTAGTTTATCATGAGATGCTCTGTAGTGAGTGCATCGAGCTCACGAACATGCCATGTTGAATCTGTTTTTGCCATGTCCTGATATTTCACTAAGTCTGAAATCTGTAATAAAACTTGCAATGTTTACATGGGTGCCATCATTTCTTAGAGTCCTTTTTGGCTTATGGTCAGTGAGGGACTATTGAAATATGCTTTGAGTAGAATCATGTCATGCCTTGCTTTGCTATTATAAGTTCCTGTAGCATGTTGTTTGCTTGCTCTAAACATGCCTTCCTGATGTTAATTCCTGCCATGTTAGTATTTTCACTAAGTCTGTGAACCTGATATTTTGAGCACTTTCTCCATGCTTGTTTGAACATGTTATGATGTGATTTAGCCGTAGCTCAGTGTTCCTCTATTGTTAAGAATCTCCTGTAGTTCGTTGCCATATGCTTTGTTTTTATGTTGGGGTGCTGTAGCATAGTTTCGTGTTGCGTGCTAAGTAGCATCGGGCTGTTAAACGCAGTTTTGCATCATTCTTGTTTTGCTTGTCATTCGCAAACCGTGCATCCGATTCCGGTGATCTTTATATCGATTTCAACCGAAATCATCCCATCTTTCCAGCGGCATACTTGGTTTGCCAAGTTGATGCCCGGTTCATCATTTTCCTTCCGGAGCATACATATGCATTGCATATCACATCTCGCATAGCATGTCATGTTTTGCATCATATTGCTTGTGCATTGTTCCTTGTTTGATTGTGGTTCCGTTGCTTGTGTTCTTGCTTTGGGTAGAGCCGGGAGACGAGTACGTGAACGAGGAACCTGTTGAGAACGCCTTACGAGGATCAAGTCTTCGACAACTCGAGAACCTTGCAGGCAAGATGACCATACCCTCGAAATCACTACTATCTTTGCTATGCTAGTTTGCTCGCTCTTTTGCTATGCCAATGCTACGATGCCTACCATTTGCTTGTCAGCCTCCCAAATTGCCATGTCAAACCCCTAACCTTTGACACCTTTTCCTATGCAAACCGTTGTTTGGCTATGTTACCGCTTTGCTCAGCCCTCTTATAGCGTTGCTAGTTGCAGGTGAAGTTGAAGATTTCTCCATGGTGGACAGGGTTTATGTTGGGATATCACAATATCTCTTATATTATTAATGCATCTATATACTTGGTAAAGGGTGGAAGGCTCGGCCTTATGCCTGGTGTTTTGTTCCACTCTTGCCGCCCTAGTTTCCGTCATACCGGTGTTATGTTCCCGGATTTTGCGTCCCTTACGCGGTTGGGGTGATTTATGGGACCCCTTGACAGTTCGCTTTGAATAAAACTTGTCCAGCAAGGCCCAACATTGACTTTTACCATTTGCCTCACCACCACCTATCTTTTCCCTTGGGAGTCGCTCTCTTGAGGGTCATCTTTATTTCAGCCCCCCCGGGCCAGTGCTTGTCTAAGTGCTGGTTCGAACCGAGTAGATCATGGGGCCCTCGGGCAACTCGAGGTTTGGTTTTACTCGTAGGATGTCTCATCCGGTGTTGCCTCGAGAACGAGATATGTGCAGCTCCTATCGGGATTGTCGGCGATCGGGCGGCTTTGCTGGTCTTGTTTTACCATTGTCGAAATGTCTTGATGTACCGGATACCGAGTCCGATCGGAGTGTCTGGGTGAAGGTCTATTCCTTCGATGATCGCGAGAGCTTGTCATGGGCTAAGTTGGGACACCCTGCAGGTATAAACTTTCGAGAGCCGTGCCTGCGGTTATGTGGCGATGGGAATTTGTTAATGTCCGGTTGTAGAAAACCTGAAGTTGACCTTATTTAAAATACATCAACCGTGTGTGTTACCGTGATGGTCTCTTTCCGGCGGAGTCCGGGAAGTGAACACGGTGTTGGAGTTATGCTTGACGCAGGTTGCTATAGGATCACTTCTTGATCATACTTTTGTCAACCGTGCTTTGCCTTCTCTTCTCGCTCTCATTTGCGTATGTTAGCCTCCGTATATGCTAGTCGCTTGCTGCAGCTCCACCTCATGCCTTTACCTTACCCATAAGCTTAAATAGTCTTGATCTCGGGTGTGAGATTGCTGAGTCCTCGTGGCTCACGGATACTTCAAAACCAGTTTGCGGTGCCTATGTTGCCGAAAGCGGTGGCGATCTAAGCTCAAGGAGGAGCTCGATGAAGATCTTGTCCTTTGTGTTGTTTCCTTCTAGTTGATCAGTAGTGGAGCCCAGTTGGGGTCGATCGAGGACCTTTTGTCGCATTTGGGATTCTTCTTTTATTTTGGTTCCGTAGTCGGACCTTGATTGTATTTGGATGATGTAATGCTTTATTCATGTATTTGTGTGAAGTGGCGATTGTAAGCCAACTATGTATCTTTTTCCCTTATGTATTAAATGGGTTGTGTGAAGATTACCTCACTTGCGACATTGCTTTCAATGCGGTTATGCCTCTAAGTCGTGCTTCGACACGTGGGAGATATAGCCGCATCGAGGCGCTATGTTGGTAATCGAGCCATCCCGACCTTAGGAGCCCCCACCGCTGATCGTTTTTTAGTGGCGAGTTGTGTCTAGAAAAATGTTTTGAGTCATTTAGGAATTATATATCGGAGAGTTAGGAATTCTTTTACTCCTCAGTCCCTTCGACCTTCGGTGAGGAATCCCGACGAGAGTTTTGACTCTTCTCTTCTCAAATTTCACTAAAATTTTTTTTAGGATCACGCTGGTATCTTGGAATCGTTCGATGGTTTTATGATGACAACATTGTCTTGGTGCCTCGACATTTAGGGGTTGTGGCGTGTCCCGGGAGTTGAGCTCGAGGTGTTGTCGTCATAACTTTATCGTTGCGATTCGGAATACCTGAGTTTAGTACGCCGACATCGAAAATCTCTTTTATGCGCTTGTTGGTGAGATAACCCGCTAACCCAATCTCGAGGTGAGTACGGAGTATTGCCATGACTAGTATAACGGATGCTTTTCAAGGTTGAGGTACACGATTTCTCAAGGTTTCTTGGTTATGTGTTGAAGGATGGATACAAATGGATGTAGGGATTGTTAGCTTGGGTGAGATATATATTGCTCCTATCCCCAACACCTGATTGCATAACCGGAAAGTTTCGGGAGTTTCATAGGTGGGAATTCAAGTAGCTCTTAGGATATCTTTCCGACGGATGTATGATATGAAATTGGGGTTCGACGCCTAGTGGTCCGCCTATTCACGGTTGGTTTTACATGGTCTCGTTGTGTCTTAAAGAGTCCTTGGCTATGCCGACTCGGGGACGCTTCGTATGTCATGTGCACTGCCTTGTACATGATGGTGCTGTACGATTGAGCCCGTGTAGGCCCCACCACGAAAACTTCGGACGAAATCTCTATCATATGTTTGTTCTGGCTTATTCTGCAAGCCAAATCCTTTGTTTTGTTTTAATTGTGGTATTCGAGTTGCTTCAATGTCAAGTGTTGATTCCATACCTTTCTGAAATGGTGTTCTCGTACTCCGATGTGAATACCAATCCTTCTTGATCATTGAGATTATCATGTCAATTCTTTCCAACCGGTGTGCTTCTCTTCAAGTGGATCCCATCATTTTTCCCATCAGCAAGACCAATTATCATTTCTTCTCAACGGTGTTTGTTCCATCTTCCCCAAATTGTCTTTCTTTTCCCACCCTCCCACCCTTTTTCCTCAAGGACTAAGATTTCTTTATCAAGTATCCATTTATTCATGTGAAGTCTCTTCATTCTTTTCTTTCAATGTTCTGATCCGGTGATCCCTCGTGAAGATGCTCACGAGCTTTCAAGTTCATCATCCTTCATTGTTGTTTCTTCTCCGGTGGATCCTATTCAAGCTTTCGATATTCATCATATTCCTTTCCTCATTTCTAATGTCTTCTCATACCGGTGCACCTCATTATCATTCTACTTCTCGCTATTTGTTGTTCTGGAGTGCTGAAGATATCTCACAAGACTTGTGTTTCCATTCTTAATCCGTTCAAGCTATTTGGAGATTATTATCCCATTCAAGTCATTTAATTCAACCGGTGCAACATCTCTTTAAATCATTTCAACGGTGTTCTTTTGAGTGGGCCCTAACCCACAGGTCTTTTCCCAGGATCTTACCTGACTCTTCTATTTTCCCAGAGCTATCCTAAATTCTTCTCCAAGTTTGACGTAAGAATGAGTTATCATCAGTCAAATGCTTTTCTCCAAGATCTTTCAAATTCTTTTCATAGTTGACTCAACCTCTTCGCTTTTGATTCTTCCGGTGTGCCTCAATAATTCTTGGTGGTGTTTCTCGTTGTCATTCTCATCATTTGAAGACCGAAGAAGAGTTTCTCGTTAATCTTGCTCTATTCTCTTCAAGATTAAAGGTGCTAGTTTGTTGCCATCCTCTAAAATTGTTTTCGATTGTGAGAATCTTTTTCACCCATCAGGAGATATTCAAGAGTCTTCTCAGTTTGTCATCCGGTGTCCATCATTTCAGGTTTATGCATTCTCAGCTATCAGTTATCATTCTCCTATCTTGCCGGTGCATCAATCGAATATCCTCTAACCAGTTCATGATCTCTTCATTCTCATGTATCTAAATCCCCTCAAGTATCTTCATTCGTTTTCCAACTCTTTCCGGTGATTTGTGCCTTTGCTATTTTCATTTTCAATTCTTACGGGGGTTCTTTCAAGATATCTCTTCCTTGTTCATCATATCAATTCCTTTGTTGTTCCAATCCTACCGGTGGTTCGTTGAAGACCTTCTCAAGTTTTGATATATCTCTTTTAATCCTTTATACGAGAATAAGTAGTATGCCAAATCCGTTGATTGTCATCAATTTAATTGGGGAAGGATAGGCATAACGTAATTCTTATTCTGGTTTCATCCAAGTGTTTAATTCCTTCTTTCGGAGTTTGTTCATGATGAATAAATTCTCGGTTTCATTTGTTTCATCTTCTCTTTTCCGGAGTTCCATGCTCTAATCATCACGGAGATCCATCTAAATCATTGCAAGGCTTCACCTTGTGTTTTCAACTCCTCTTTCTTTTATCATCCTTTTATTACCGGAGTTCTTCATGGAGGTTCTACATGATGGTTCATCAAGGATTTAATTCCTTCTCAAAGTTTTCATCGAGATTCTTTCCTAAGAAGCTCAAGCTTTCTTCATATGGTAATCCGGAGTGCAATTCTTTCTACCTTATCATTTGAGATGGTGTTATGTCACTCTTGACAATTTCCTTCATGTTTCATGATTCATATTGTTGTCAAGAATGAGGTATTTTAAATCCATCAATCTCTTCCTTGGAGTTATCTTTGTATAGATTTCACCTAAAGTCTTTCCTAAGGAATGTTGCTATTTATGGTGTTTATCAATGATCCAAGTTTTCTCCTATCCTCTCGGCGAAAGCAGTTTTTTTTCATCTCTTTGGTGCTCTCAATCAAATCAATGGTTTCCGTTAGTGGCCGGGTGTCACCTCAAAGTCTCGAGATGTTTGCCATAAGTCCACAACAAGCTTGTGCTTCTAGTTGTTGATTTTCCAACAACTCCGTTCTAATCTTCTTTGCAAGGATGCTTTCCAAGTTCACTGGTGGCAAAAGTTGTCATATTCTTCTCCGTCCCTTTATCCCAACGGTCTATCTTCTATTCTTTCATTACGGAGGCATTGTGATGTTGCTCTTTTCACTCATCATATCGAATTGTGAGGATCATGTTCTTCATGCTTATCCAATTAACCGGAGTGTTGTATCATCTCTTCAATATCTTTTCATCTCATCAAGTTTTCTTCTCTACTGGAGTGCTGTCCAAATTCTGCCATTTTTGTTCCTTGGCTATCTCATTATACCGTTGTGGTCATATGCTTTTCGTTCGTGAAGCTCTTATTTTCATGTCTATCTTATCACTAAGCCTCTTAGTCCTCGTAATGTTCCTTGTTCCTCTTTTCTAACGGATTGTTTGCAATCTCGTTCATCTCGGTTGTACTCTTTCGTTAAAATTGCTCAACCTCTCAAGGTTCGTGGTTTCACTCGTTCGTCAAAGAAGCAACTTAGTTTTTACCTTTCTTTTTCTCTTCCGTTTTCCCTCCGGTGCCATTCTAGATCTCGGGACGAGATCCTCTCGTAGTGGTGGAGTGTTGTAACACCCCGGATCCGTTGCGCCAGGTGTCCGCCAGTTATTCGTCGTCCTTGCCATGTCATGTGCTTGCGTGTTGCACTTTGCCATGTCATCATTTGCATTTTATCATGTCATCATGTGCATTTCATTTGCATACGTGTTCGTCTCATGCATCCGAGCCTTTTCCCCGTTGTCCGTTTTGCAATCCGGCACTCCTATGTCCTCCGGTGTTCCCTTCTTCCCTCTTTTCATGTGCGGGTATTAAACTTTCTCGGAATGGCCCGAGGTTTGCCAAGCGGCCTTGGTATAGCACCGGTAGACCGCCTGTCAAGTTTCGTGCCATTTGGAGCTCGTTTGGTACTCCAACGGTTAACCGGGTAACCGTGAAAGCCCTCTTTTGTTGCAGCCCAACACCCCTTCCAAAGTGGCCCAAAACCCATCAAACTCCTCTCCATGCTCTTGGTCGTTCGATCACGATCGTGTGGGCGAAAACCGCTCCTCATTTGGACTCTCCTAGCTCCCTCTATGCCTATATAAACACCTCCCCCTCCTCTATTCCCGGGTCCAAACCCTAGCTCCACTCCCTCTCCGCCGCCGGACACGTCCGGATCGGACCGACATGTCCACCCGCCGCCACGTCGCTCGACGAATCGGAGGACGCCACGTCACCACTGCCGCCGCCTGCAGCCTGGGCAAGCCGCCACGTGGCCCGCTGCCTCTCTCTCCTCGCCGCGGCCCATGGACTCCGGATCGGCCCATATGCCACAGCGCCGCCGCTGCCTCCAGCGCGCCGTTCCCTTGCCGGCCGCTTCCGCCAGCGACCTCAAGGCCGCCGCCCTGCCCGCCGCCATGCTGCCCCATGGCTGCTTCCACATGCGCCGCCACGTGGCGCCGTTCGCCTGCCACACCGCCACACCGCCCAAGCGCCTCCCGAGCCGCCTCGCCTTCCAGCGCCAAGCCGCCCAGAGCGGTCAAGCCCTCGCTGGATCGCGCCCGCCGCGCCGCCGTCCGCCGCCGCTGCGCCTGAGGCCGGCGAGCTTCGCCGCCGAGCCTGGCCGCTCCTCCTCCGCCGCCCGCCGGATCCGGCGAGGGGCCGGCCAGATCCGGCGACCCCGACCCCTCCGGCCGCTTCCCCGACTTCTCCGGCGAAGCCCCGGCGAGCTCGCGCCGCCGCCTCGATCCGCGTGCCACCACCCGAGGTTGCCCCGAAATATCTCTAAGTCCCCGAAATTTTATATTCTGGACCCATTTTCATCGCATCACATCTCTGCACTCGTAGCTCCGTTTTGCGCGTATAATATGTCAAATTGTTCGTCTCGACGAGTACATCATTTCATTCCATTGCGTCATTTGCATTTGAGGTCATCTTGATGCCCGAAATGCTGTTGGAAGATAGCTTCAGATCGTTAGTTCCAGAATCTTATCAGCTCGAGCTATTTTGTCATTTTTGCCATGATTTATGTGTGCATCCTATGAGTGTGAGCTCTACATGAATGTTGGACTAGGCCATGCCATCTTTCCAGGGGTGTTGACCTTGTATTTTTGTGAGTTGTGTGCTGAGTGCTTTGAGCTTGTAAAGTAGGGTAGTTGCTGTTACTGTTTTGCTAGGCAGATTCTGTTATAATTTGATGCCATGTTAACATGCTTCCACTAATCATTCTATGCATAATCTGGAGATGCTCTATAAACATGTTTTGATATAAATGTCTTGCTATATCCATTCATGCCCTTGTTTGCTTTTATAGCCTGCTGGAACATGTTCATATCTTGCTCTAAAGTTGCTTGAAAATGTTTCCTGGCAGACTGTTTGCATGAGATTCAATTTTCACGAGGTCGTTGTAGTTGATCCGTGTATGCTATGATGTTGTTCTTGCCATGTATAGCTCCTATGCCATGTCTTCTTGTTGGGTGTATGCTTAGTTTATCATGAGATGCTCTGTAGTGAGTGCATCGAGCTCACGAACATGCCATTTTGAATCTGTTTTTGCCATGTCCTGATATTTCACTAAGTCTGAAATCTGTAATAAAACTTGCAATGTTTACATGGGTGCCATCATTTCTTAGAGTCCTTTTTGGCTTATGGTCAGTAAGGGACTATTGAAATATGCTTTGAGTAGAATCATGTCATGCCTTGCTTTGCTATTATAAGTTCCTGTAGCATGTTGTTTGCTTGCTCTAAACATGCCTTCCTGATGTTAATTCCTGCCATGTTAGTATTTTCACTAAGTCTGTGAACCTGATATTTTGAGCACTTTCTCCATGCTTGTTTGAACATGTTATGATGTGATTTAGCCGTAGCTCAGTGTTCCTCTATTGTTAAGAATCTCCTGTAGTTCGTTGCCATATGCTTTGTTTTTATGTTGGGGTGCTGTAGCATAGTTTCGTGTTGCGTGCTAAGTAGCATCGGGCTGTTAAACGCAGTTTTGCATCATTCTTGTTTTGCTTGTCATTCGCAAACCGTGCATCCGATTCCGGTGATCTTTATATCGATTTCAACCGAAATCATCCCATCTTTCCAGCGGCATACTTGGTTTGCCAAGTTGATGCCCGGTTCATCATTTTCCTTCCGGAGCATACATATGCATTGCATATCACATCTCGCATAGCATGTCATGTTTTGCATCATATTGCTTGTGCATTGTTCCTTGTTTGATTGTGGTTCCGTTGCTTGTGTTCTTGCTTTGGGTAGAGCCGGGAGACGAGTACGTGAACGAGGAACCTGTTGAGAACGCCTACGAGGATCAAGTCTTCGACAACTCTGAGAACCTTGCAGGCAAGATGACCATACCCTCGAAATCACTACTATCTTTGCTATGCTAGTTTGCTCGCTCTTTTGCTATGCCAATGCTACGATGCCTACCATTTGCTTGTCAGCCTCCCAAATTGCCATGTCAAACCCCTAACCTTTGACACCTTTTCCTATGCAAACCGTTGTTTGGCTATGTTACCGCTTTGCTCAAATTTCTCTTATAGCGTTGCTAGTTGCGGTGAAGTTGAAGATTTCTCCATGGTGGATGTGGTTTATGTTGGGATATCACAATATCTCTTATATTATTAATGCATCTATATACTTGGTAAAGGGTGGAAGGCTCGGCCTTATGCCTGTGTTTTGTTCCACTCTTGCCGCCTAGTTTCCGTCATACCGGTGTTATGTTCCCGGATTTTGCGTCCCTTACGCTGTCGGGTGATTTATGGGACCCCTTGACGATTCGCTTTGAATAAAACTTGTCCAGCAAGGCCCAACATTGACTTTTACCATTTGCCTCACCACCACCTATCTTTTCCCTTGGGAGTCGCTCTCTTGAGGGTCATCTTTATTTCAGCCCCGGGCGTTGCTTGTCTAAGTGCTGGTTCGAACCGAGTAGATCGCGGGGCCCCTCGGGCAACTCGAGGTTTGGTTTTACTCGTAGGATGTCTCATCCGGTGTTGCCTCGAGAACGAGATATGTGCAGCTCCTATCGGGATTGTCGGCGATCGGGCGGCTTTGCTGGTCTTGTTTTACCATTGTCGAAATGTCTTGATGTACCGGATACCGAGTCTGATCGGAGTGTCCCGGTGAAGGTCTATTCTTCGATGATCGCGAGAGCTTGTCATGGGCTAAGTTGGGACACCCTGCGCAGGTATAAACTTTCGAGAGCCGTGCCCGCGGTTATGTGGCAGATGGGAATTTGTTAATGTCCGGTTGTAGAAAACCTGAAGTTGACCTTATTTAAAATACATCAACCGTGTGTGTTACCGTGATGGTCTCTTTCCGGCGGAGTCCGGGAAGTGAACACGGTGTTGGAGTTATGCTTGACGCAGGTTGCTATAGGATCACTTCTTGATCATACTTTTGTCGACCGTGCTTTGCCTTCTCTTCTCGCTCTCATTTGCGTATGTTAGCCTCCGTATATGCTAGTCGCTTGCTGCAGCTCCACCTCATGCCTTTACCTTACCCATAAGCTTAAATAGTCTTGATCTCGCGGGTGTGAGATTGCTGAGTCCTCGTGGCTCACCAGATACTTCCAAAACCAGTTTGCAGGTGCCTATGTTGCCGAGCAGGTGACGCATCTAAGCTCAAGGAGGAGCTCGATGAAGATCTTGTCCTTTGTGTTGTTTCCTTCTAGTTGATCAGTAGTGGAGCCCAGTTGGGGTCGATCGAGGACCTTTTGTCGCATTTGGGGTTCTTCTTTTATTTTGGTTCCGTAGTCGGACCTTGATTGTATTTGGATGATGTAATGCTTTATTCATGTATTTGTGTGAAGTGGCGATTGTAAGCCAACTATGTATCTTTTTCCCTTATGTATTAAATGGGTTGTGTGAAGATTACCTCACTTGCGACATTGCTTTCAATGCGGTTATGCCTCTAAGTCGTGCTTCGACACGTGGGAGATATAGCCGCATCGAGGGCGTTACAAGGCCCTAAGGGCGGAACTTGCCCAAGCCAAGGAACAGGCTCGGGTGAGCAGTGCGGCTGCCCTAAAGGCGGCCGAGCAATTGAGGGCCGAACAGGCTGCTTATCGCCGAAGTGAGGAAAAGATAGCCGAAATGGCTGTTGAATTAAAAAATGCCGCTGACCGGTATGAGCTCCTCAAAAAGGAGCATGAGGGTAGTTCGGCCGACCTGAACAAGGCACTTAATGCCACCAAGGAAATACGAACTGAGCTCAGGGGTGTGCGGGAGGAGCTTCAGCAGGCTGGTAAAATCGCGGCTGGGAGCTCCTATTTGCTGCGGACGAAGTTTTTCGATCCGAAGTACGCTCCCCTGGATGGACGCTGGAGTCCGGCGGACGCATATGCGGATCTAGCGAAGAGTATAGCTGACGCTGCCGAGTTCTTCAAAGGTCAAGGTGATAAGGAAATGGAGAAGCTCTTCTGGTCGCAATTCCACGCTCCCACTCGCCCGCTGCCGTTAAGTGACAAGATGGCTGCTGTAGCGAAGCTCCATAGGCTGTCCGGGCTTGCAATGCGGTCTGTAATAGACCATCTGTGGCCAAAGGGGCCTAAGCCGGACAGTTACTTTGGCTTGGTGCAGCAATTCCTTGGAGCCGTGCCCCGGATCGATGCCATGAGAAGGTCGGCGTGCATAGAAGGTGCACGGATGGCTCTTGCCCGCGTTAAAGCCTATTGGACGGATATGGAGGCCACCATTATAGCGGCGCAGGATCCGGTGGGGGGCCAATATCCGGCCGAGCACTACTTGGCGCAGGTCACAGAAGGTGCCCACCTAATAGAGGCGCAGTGCTCGAAGAATGTCTTGTTCGAATGATGAACAAAATAATTGTAAAAACAATGTTTTATTTTGGTTATGAAGCTAGATTTATACTATTTACCTGAGAATATGATTATTTCCCCTATGCGGCCGTTTATATATATATATATATATATATATATATATATATATATATATATATATATATATATATATATACGTATTCCGAAAGTTAGCAGTCGTTGGCTTCAGCCCCCACGCATACAATGCGGGGATGTTCGTGAAAATATATGCTTAATCACACTTGATCCAACGTCTTGGTCCATTAAGGAGGTGATCGCACGACGAACTAGGCAACCGGACTATATAGCTGTAACACTTTTCGCTTAGCCACGGGATTCTAATGTGGGACTACTATGTAGCCCATGGTACCTTCGCGTGCATCCAAATACGGGCGCGTGCGTACCTGGCCGGGAAATGGGCCTTCATTAATGCGGAGGAATCCTAAAGATTCTGGTGAGTCGTCGAGTGGTTGACCAGTCTCTCGCTGTATCATGACAGTCTGTTTTCGGCTTTTCTCTACTGAGGTGCTCATCCGGAATAAACAAGGCACAATTGCAGTAGTTCTCCTTTGGCCACCCTAGCCGATATTGACGGAACATAAGGCGGCAAACTCAGGAGCCGGGCTAACCCAACATTTGACCAAAGACATGATTCGGAGCTGATGTATATAAGGCCAAACTCGTGACGCCGAACACTCCCGAAGGTATTCAGAATTTATAATAGAGATGGGCTCTAGAATGCCCATTCATTATAAACGTTGTGTTTCCAGGTATGTGCATTGATCTGTCGTGGCGAAATGCCAAAAACGGCAGTATCCTCTGTGGGTATAGAACCCATGGGATGGTTAAACAACAAGAGGCGATAAAAAGGTTTACACAGGGGCTTAATCTACAAAAAAACCTGTTGAACGGGGCCCTCCTGCATGTCTGCGCCTTTGTCTCCGTTGTGCCGTATCCTGGAAGGGTATCTCACGAACGTCTGTGGAAAAAGAAAACTCATGGGAGAGTACAACGTGAGTATGCGATGGATAGTGAAAGTGCAAGATGTTGGCCTGCCCATAGGGTTGAGCCAAGTGTGGGACTGTATTTATAGCCCCTGGTTTCCGCTATGGGATTACATATATGGTGCCCTGGTGTAATATGGGCTGCCGGACTCGTCTAACCGTGTCTGTAGTCTTAACGACCAGTCATGTTTTTTTAGAGGCCGCTTTTAGTCCGGCCGCTAGGGTCGTTGCGTGTTCCTCTGCGCATAAGGAGCGCTCTGTTATTCTGCTAACGGTGATGACGCCATGTGGACCGGGCATCTTGAGTGTAAGGAAGCGGTAGTGCGGCAATGCGTTGAAGCGGGCGAAGGCCGTTCTTCCAAGCAATGCGTGATAGTTGCTTTGGAAGGGTGCGATGATGAAGAGTAGCTCTTCGCTTCTGGAGTTGCCTGGAGAGCCGAATGTTACCTCCAGTATGACGGAGCCCTTGTTGTAGGCTTCAACGCGTGGTATCGCCCCTTCAAAGGTGGTGTTGATTTTACTGATCCTGGATGGGTCTATCCCCATCCCACGGACAGTGTCCTCATATATTGAATTGAGACTGCTGCCGAAGTCCATAAGGAAGTGGGTGAGATGGTATCCATCGATTATTGGGTCAAGCACCAAGGCATCTGATTCTTCGCGCCGAATACTAGTTCGGCCGTTCAGGTGATCGAAGGTGATCGGACAAGACATCCAATGAGTTAGGTGTGGGTACGATGGGCTCTATGTCGCGTGCGTCTTTATGGGCGCGTTCGTGCCTTCTCAAGGATGTGCGAGTCGCGTGGATCATGTTCACTGTTTTAACCTCTGGCGGGAATTCTTTCTGTCCCCCAGTGTTCGGCTGGCGAGGTTAATCCTCATCTTCACTTGGTGTTTCCCTTCCCTTGTGTTCGGCGTTTAGTTTGCCGGCCTGCTTGAAGACCCATCATTCTCTGTGCGTGCGGTTCGCAGGTTTGTCGGGGGTGCCATGAATTTGGCATAGTCTGTCCAGAACTCTGTTCAGACCGGACGGTCCCTCTTTGCTGCCTTTAGATGGCTTATTTTGCTGGTTGGGTCGGGAGCCCCTGAATCCGGCATTAACCATTGTGTTATCCGGGCTCTCTTCCTTGTTTTGGCGTTTGTTTTTATTACGCCGTGGCTTCCCGTTGCCATCCCTTATTTCGGATGTGCTGGGGTCGCTGGTGCCTTTACGGGCTAGCCAGCTATCTTCACCCGCGCAGAAGTGGGTCATAAGGCTTGTTAGGGCTGCCATTGTCCTTGGCTTTTCTTGGCCGAGGTCTCTTGCGAGCCACTCGTCACGGATGCTGTGTTTGAATACCGCTAGGGCTTCGGCATACGGGCAATCAACGATTTGATTCTTCTTAGTGAGGAATCTGTTCCAAAGCTTTCAGGCGGACTCTCCGGGCTGTTGGATTATATGACTTAAATCGTCGGCATCCGGAGGCCGGACATAAGTCCCTTGAAAATTGGCCCTGAAAGCGTCCTCAAGTTCCTCCCAACTCCCGATTTAGTTTTCTGGGAGGCTTTTCAACCAGTGTCTAGCTGGTCCCTTTAGCTTGAGGGGAAGATATTTGATGGCGTGGAGGTCATCCCCGCGGGCCATATGTATATATAGGATAAAGTCCTCGATCCAGACCCCTGGGTCTGTCATTCTGTCGTATGCCTCTATGTTCACAGGTTTAAAGCCCTATGGGAATTCGTGGTCCAGTACCTCTTCGGTGAAGCACAGGGGGTGAGCAGCCCCTCTGTATCTGGACGTGCTGTGGCATGTCGTTGGCTGTTGTTGTGTCCGGTGTTTATTCCAACCTAGTATTTGCTTGTCATAATTGTTTTGACGACCACAGTCCCCTGCCGGGGTGTGTCCTTTAGATCCATAGATGGACCTGGCTGCGCCAGCTTTCTTATCCAGGTGCTCACGTAGATCATGCACGTCTTCGGTAGTTGCTTTGTTGCGGTTATGAAGTGGTACGTCTTGCCTCCTGGTCATGTTATTCTTTGGTGGAACGGCTTCGTCATCCAATTCTTGCAGTAGCTTACGTTCTGGGTAGCTCTTTGTGTGGCTATCGTCGCCATATATTTCTTCAGTGTCTAGCACTTTGTTCCATCTGCGATTGAGCATTTCTTGTGCGGCTTTAAGCCGTTGCTTCTGCCTCTTCAGACTTCTCGCTGTGGCCATAAGCTTTCTGTGGAGGTTATCTCGTTCCACGCGTTCTTCCGGAATGATGAATGCGTCATCATCTGGACTATCTCCGAGGGAGTCCTGGACTAGGGGGTGTCCGGATAGCCGAACTATCATCGTCGGCCGGACTCCAAGACTATGAAGATACAAGATTGAAGACTTTGTCCCGTGTCCAGATGGGACTTTCCTTGGCGTGGAAGGCAAGCTTGGCGATGCGGATATGAAGATCTCCTACCATTGTAACCGACTCTGTGTAACCCTAGCCCTCTCCGGTGTCTATATAAACTGGAGGGTTTTAGTCCATAGGTCAGATAACAATCATACCATAGGCTAGCTTCTAGGGTTTAGCCTCCCTGATCTCGTGGTAGATCTACTCTTGTACTACCCATATCATCAATATCAATCAAGCAGGAGTAGGGTTTTACCTCCATCGAGAGGGCCCGAACCTGGGTAAAAACATTGTGTCCCTTGTCTCCTGTTACCATCTGCCTAGACGCACATTTCGGGACCCCCTACCCGAGATCCGCCAGTTTTGACACCGATATTGGTGCTTTCATTGAGAGTTCCTCTGTGCCGTCGCCATCAGGAAGGATGCCTCATCCCGTCTTTAAAGACGGTACCATCGCCAAAGGAGCTTTGGCCATCGGCCAAACTATCTGGCTGGGTGGTTTTCTTATGACCGCGTGTTCGGCCGCCGTGCCGACGATGACCTCTCGGGTCATCAAAAGCGATCTTCATGTCAACTCGGAACTCGCCGAGCAGCTAGATCCGATGGAGCTCTCTTCCGTAAACGAGCTCTTGGATCGCATCGCCGCCCTGGGAGTCGCTACAGACTATGATCAGATCGGCCCTAAAACCGATCTGAGAGAGATCAACTCTCCCCAGGCTACCCACCACGTTGCTTTGGTGGAGGAACAGCACGAGGACTCTTCTTCTACATTAAGGACAAGTTGTGTCCAAATTCCCGACCCCTCCATGCCGGATTCCCGCGGAGGGACAGTCGCCAATCAAGCCCTGAACCTAAAGTCAGGCAGCGGGCCGGATTCGTCGGACAACATCCAACAAGCCGAACTTCCAAGTTCAGAAACTTTCCGGCCCCTGAGTCTCACATTGGACGCGGTTCTGAATTTAACTCCACCCGCCCACCCAAATACAAGCGATCTATCCCGAATCCGGCAAAAGCCCGCTGAAACAGTACATCATTACCGGGCTAGATTCCTCCTGGTTATGGACAGGATAAAGGACTGCCGTGAAGAAAGCGCGATTTCAATTTTCTGCAATAATTGCACGGACAAAGGAATCATGAATGCCATAAGTCGTCGCGAAACTACACGCTTCGCCAACCTGGCGTCCATAGTACAAAAGTACTATGCGATGGAGAGCGCCTGGAAAACCGAAACCAAATTTTGAGACAATCCGGCTCCGAACGCAACTCTAGTCCGAAATAAAAGGGTGCATCATATTCATGCACCTGGGTTAAAAACCAAAAAGCAAAAAACCCCTAAAGGGAACGGAACCGTACTGGAGGGATGGCTCAACGGACCTTGCAAAATTCATAGCATAGAGGGTTCCACTCCAACGCATAGCCTTCGAGCATGTTGGATACTACGGCAGGTGGCCAAAAGTGGGGAAGAGCTTCTAGCCCCAGAGAACCAGCCCAGCAGTACCAGTATGGTATTAACAGTCTTTGAGACTTTCGCATCAAATTATATGCGGAAGCGAAAACTCCGCAGCCTCGCCGAAGTCTACCAAGTAGCAACAATAAATCCATGGAGCGACACGGCTATTACCTTCAACGCCATTGACGAACCTAAATTCCGAAGAGCCCGAGCGCCAGCCGCATTGGTCCTCAGTCCAGTAGTGGATGGCTTTCGCCTTACTAAGGTACTCATGGATGGCGGCAGCGGATTAAACTTCATCTACGAGGAAACCCTTCGAAAAATGGAAATAGACTGGAGCCGCATTGAGCGAAGTAGCACAACATTTAGAGGAATAATCCCTAGTCGGGAAGCACGCTACATAGGAAAAATTACACTGGATGTGGTGTTCGGCTCGCCAGACAATTACAGGTCCGAGGAGGTCACGTTCCAAGTGGCCCCGTTTAGTAGCGTATATCACACTTTATTAGGGCGAGAGGCATTCACAATTTTTGAAGCTATACCCCATTACGGGTACATGAAGCTCAAAATGCCCGGGCCCAATTGAATTATCACTCTTGTTAGTGATCTGGACATAGCACTCCGCACTGAAAATAAGACAGCAACACTAGCCCTAGAGGCACTATCCGAAGCCCTGGCGGCCGAGGAACTCACTGCGCTGCACTCCAAAGTGAACATGGACGACGGGATACTCGACAAGAGATCCAAGTCCACCTCTTTTAAGCCAGCAGACAAAATAGTCAAATTCCAGGTCCATCCAACGGACCCCACAAAGACGGCCTCCATTGGGGCACAATTAAACCCTGATGTAGACGTTGCACTATGAGAATTCCTTCGGGAAAATTGGGATATCTTCGCGTGGCACCCTTCAGACATGCCAGGAATCCCACGCAGGTTGGCAGGGTACAACCTAAATATCCTAAAAGGATTCAAGCCAGTCAAACAGGCTCTTGGGCGATTTTCCAAACCCAAAAGACAGGCAATGGGAGAGGAGCTAGCCAAACTATTAGAAGCCGGATTCATCAGAGACATAAAACATCCGGACTGGCTAGCAAACCTGGTAATGGTACCAAAGAAGGACAAATCCTGGCGCCTTTGTGTCAATTTCAAGGACCTTAACAAGGCTTGTCCAAAGGATCCTTTCCCCCTTCCCCGCATCGATCAAATTATAGATGCTACCGCAGGGCACGATTCATTGTGCTTCCTCGACGCATACTCCGGCTACCATCAAATCAAGATGGTGGAGCCAGACCAAGCCGCAACGGCATTCATTACTCCATACGGACTATTCTGCTTCAACACAATGCCCTTCGGGCTCAAAAACGCTGGCGCAACATATCAGCGCATGATTCAGACATGTCTGGCAACCCAGATCTGCAAAATAGTGGAGGCATACGTAGACGATGTGGTCATCAAGTCTAAACACGTTGAAACTCTAGTAGACGACTTGAGGCTCACATTTGACAACCTCCGAGCATATGACATTAAGCTCAACCCGGAAAAATGCGTTTTTGGCGTACCAGCTGGAAAACTCCTGGGCTTCATTGTATCCGGTAGAGGAATTGAAGCAAACCCAGCCAAGATCCGAGCTCTGTCACAATTGGATATTCCAAAAGACCTCAAGCAAATACAAAAATTGACTGGATGCATGGCGGCTCTAAGCCGCTTCATTTCCTGCTTGGGAGAAAAGGCATTACCCCTTTATCGCCTCCTCCGGCGCACCGAACACTTCGAATGGATGGATGCCGCCACGGCCGGACTCAAAGAAATAAAGGCCATATTGGCAACAAATCCGGTCCTGGCCGCGCCCAACTTGGGCGAACCAATGCTATTATATATTGCGGCAACTCATCAAGTTGTAAGCGCGGTACTCGTCGTCGAACGAGAAACGGACGGACATAAGCTCCCTCTTCAAAAACCAGTGTACTACATATCCACTATCTTAACTCCATGCAAATCCCGGTATCCGCATTATCAAAAGATACCGTACGCAGTGTTCATGGCATCCTGGAAGCTCCGACACTACTTTCAAGAGTGTTCGATAACAGTAGCCTCCGAAGTACCTCTCAGTGACATTATAAACAACCACGACGTGACCGGTAGGATTGCAAAATGGGCCATCGAGCTCCTACCATTTGGCATAACCTATAAACCACGGCAAGCCATAAAGTCGCAAGTTTTGGCTGACTTCATCGCCGAATGGACTGAAGCCGAACTCCCTAAAGAGTACGGCGCATATTCTAACTGGATCATGCACTTCGACGGCTCCAAAATGTTGGCCGGCCTGGGGGCTGGCGTCGTCCTGACGTCCCCAACCGGGGACACAGTCCAATACGTACTTCAGATAATGTACACGGACTCCAACAACACAGCCGAATACGAGGCCCTTCTACATGGCCTCCGGATGGCGGTCTCCATGGGCATTAAACGCCTAGAGGTGCGAGGGGATTCGAACCTCGCGATGTCCCAAATAAATGGAGACTTCGATGCCAAGGATCCAAAAATGGTAGCTTACCATAACACTGTTTTGAAAATGTCAGCTCGGTTTGAAGGGCTTGAATTTCACCATATAGCCTGGGATAATAATCAAGCGGCGGGCGATATTAGCGCATCGGCGCAGTCGCGGCCGTCCCCAATATCTTCTGGGCGGCTTTTCAAGCCATCCGTATTATGGGAAGGGAGTCCGGACATAACAATCCGGACCCAACCGCACTACCCGACACCGTACACTCGACACAATCGCGCTTCGCCAATGAAACAACACCTTCAGCCCATTTAAATAATGGTAGTCATTGCCCGTGGACCGAGCCATTCCTAGCTTACCTAACTAAGCAAGAACTTCCCGAGGACCAAAATGAGGCCCGCTGCATAGTACGGCGCTCTAAAGCCTATAAGGTCCATGAGGGAGAGCTTTATAAGAAAAGCACAACCGAGTCCTTCAAAGGTGCATCTCCGAAGAGGAAGGGCGAAATCTTCTGGCTGAAATTCATGCCGGACTCGGTGGGCACCACGCCGCAGCCCGGGCCCTTGTAAGCAAGGCCTTCCGTACAGGATTTTATTGGCCAACGGCCCGGACAGACGCTCATGATTTAGTCCAACGATGCGTCGGTTGCCAGCTCTTTGCTAACCAAAGCCACATGCCACCCACCGCCCTGAAAACTATACCCATCACCTGGCCGTTCGCGGTCTGGGGGCTTGACATGGTTGGACCCCTTAAAGGGGGAACCCACAAGCAAAAATACCTATTGGTCATGGTGGATAAAATCACCAAATGGATAGAGGCCAAGCCAGTTAAGACGGCTGAATCCGGACCTGTGATAGACTTCATATCAGGGGTAGTACACCATTACAGTATCCCCCATAGCATCATCACTGATAACGGGACAAACTTCACGGCCGACGAGGTTAAACTCTGGTGCAAAAACATGGGAATTAAGCTCGACTATGCTTCAGTCTGTCACCCTCAAACCAACGGTCAAGTCGAGCGAGCAACTGGTCTAATCATGAGCGGCATTAAACCCAGACTAGTGCGGTCCCTCAAGGAATCTAACACACACTGGGTAGAGGAGCTCGACTTCATACTCTGGGGGCTGCGGACCACGCTGAATCGCACTACCGGATTCACACCATTTTTCATGGTGTACGGCGTAGAGGCAGTCTTTCCCTGCGGCATAATTCATGACTCACCTCGCGTGCGCATGTACGAAGAAAGAGAAGCCGAGCTGGATCGGCAGGACAGTTTGGACGCCTTAGAGGAGGAGCGCGACGTGGCAAAAGCTTGTTACGCATTCTATCAATAGCAGCCTCGAAGATATCAAAGCAGAGAAGTACGGGCCAAAACTTACAATGTTGGCGAACTCGTTCTACGCCTGCCGGACAAGAAAAAGGACAAAATCAAGCCCAAATGGGAAGGTACCTTCATCATCGACTAAGTCCTGACCGGCGGAGCATACCGTCTGCGAAACGCATCGGACAACCGACTCGAGCCGAACCCATGGAACACAGCCCGTCTCTGAAGATTCTACGCCTAGCGCTGAACTCAGAGTTCGTCTTCTTCCTCCGTCCACATTTTATACTTTAGCTGTCTTTTGTTTCTCTCTTTCTCCTTCCTTTTTCCTTAAAGCCTTTGAAGGCCGATCTGCGCATTGTTCGCACACACTTGATGTGCTGCTCGCACTCATTATACCTGGGGGCTTCTTTAACAGAAGCTTATTTATACGGGCTTCATGCCCAACACATGCGTCACACTTCCGCATGTACCTTTTATTCACCATTATATGCATTGATATGACTTAAGTTTTGGCCAAGATGGGTTGCCTGGCTCCTCTGCTTACCCCTACGTTCCCAATTGTTCAGCTAGGAGGTAAAGGGAGCACCTTTGTGATTGTTACTGCCGGGTCAGCCGGATGTGTACCTCAGACTGGGTGAAGCCGAAAGCTAGCGTTCTTAAGGGAATATTCGGTCGGTGACTTAAAAGACAATTTCTTACCTATTTATTTATCTGCCCCCAGATGCTCTCCTGCTTTTTTCGCAGTCCGGACATGCACTTTAGGGCATGCCCCCTGTGGAAAGGAACCCCTAATGTAACTATTCTCCCAGAAGATGTTTCTTACTAACCATGTAATATAACATAACTAGTTGGGCACTTGTCCGATAAAGCACTAATGACCCCTACGCTTGGTCTCCACGCATGCCCCAGCTTTTTCTATAACCGCGAGGGTATTCTGACACACTCGGACTGTCGGGTCCCGAGGTTGAAGCAAAAGGTCCGCAATGACAAACGATCTACAATCCGGCTAGAAGGCATTTTACATGTCATTTTAAATTACATAGTCAACTTGACTGATTGTATTCCTCTTCAATACCATCTAGCAGGCTGTCTAGTTTACAGTCCCGCTGGGAATACTTTGTGGCCAACTCTACTTGTCCGTACATTAAGCTCACAGGGATCTCCTTCCCACCCCACAGGCCCGACCTCGGCCATGTGGTTCGGGTCGGCCTTCGTATACCTCGTCTTCACCATGGCCCAGTCCTCCCTGGCGCCTTGACGGCAGCGATATCTTCCACAGACGGAAGCACCGCCGAGCTCCTGAAGCTTCTCCACCGCCCCAAGACCCTCGGGTATGGAGACGGATGGCCATAAGGCACAGGCGGCGCCGCCATCACCGTCGAACTCGTTAGGTGCGGTTACAACAGCTTCGAAGCTGGTCACCCGTTGAACCGGGCATTTCCTCTGCAGGACGGCCAGTGAGCATACCTACAGACATATTCTGGTTAATCGACTTCCTCGCCGAACTCTTGTTTTCAAAAGTTTGTTCAAGCACTTACTGTAAATGCCGCGACGAAGCCGCAGATTCTCCTTCACGGAGTAAGACAGCTGGACCCGAACATCTTTTAGTTCCTCGCCCAGCTGAGCGTTGGCATCTTGGAGGTTATTCTTCTCCTTCTGCAACCTTGTCAGCACCTTCTCGCCGGCCTTTAGCTGGTGTAGTAGCTGCTGCCTGTCCGGATCTAGTCCGGCACCATCTGCAATATTATCGTCAGACTTATATACACGCCGCACTTCGCAAATTACTTATCTTTCGAAGTATGTATTACCAGAGGGGGTCTCTGTGGCTCCCCCTGCGGCGGCTAGTGCAGCCTCTAGTTGGGCCTTGCACTCTTGCAGCTCCTGGGACAGGTGGGTATTCTTCTCCGTAAGATCCTACACAACAAATGATCCTTAAATCAGTTATTCTAACTATTTCATGTCTTGGGGGCTACTGGCATATATAACTGTCAAAATTACTCACCCGTATGTCTTTTACATACTGCTCCGTGGCTCTGGCTAGACCATCTTGAGCAGCACGGAGGTGCGCATCTCCCGAATTGAAGGCATTTAACGCCTCCGGGGAGAAGCATGCATCACAAAGAACTGTCCGGCGGCGCCTGTGATTCATGGCGCTCTCCACCTCAGATCTGGTGGCGGACAACCTGTCGGCGTCCTCCGTTGGAGGGGCACCCGACGCACGCCCTCCATTCGCATCCCCCTCCGGACCTGGCATTGGAGCCTGGCCGGAGGAGGTTTGATTGGCTATCTCCCCGGACACAGTCCGGCGAGCACTTTTTCTCCTGAAAAAGCCACGACCATTAATATGCCTTCCAGGAACCTTTTTCTGAAACATGGTGGTGAGCCATACCGTTGCGGCGACGTCTCGATCCTCGCCGCACTTCTCTTCCGCCTGCTGGGCCGATCTGCCCCTTGTTGGCTACCGTCGCGTGTTCGGCTTCCCGCTTCGGAGGCACCTCTTGCGGAACACCATTGGTATACGGTGGTTAGAAATAAGCATGGATAAGTAATGGTATCAGATCTCGTCACGATTACTGGGAACCGGAGATATGCCGGTAGTTTGGTCGTAATGGCAACCAAAGCATTCTCAATGTTGTTGGTGGAACACCCCCTCAATCAGCTCCACCTTTCTGTCCGGATCCTCTTCGGAGGCCGGATCGAGGGATCGTTCCGGATCCTCGGGTTGTGGAGTCGGGCTGTGTATATTCTCTACGGCCCGGCGCAGTTGCTGCGTCAAAATCATAAAGTGAGACACTCAACTTTGGAATATGGATCGGATAGACGAACGTCCGCTTACCCAGCTCCGAGGGTTGTTAATCGAAAATCCATTTAATGGACTCGCACGAAGGAAGTCCTCCTTCTCCCCTTTGTACTGGCCGGACAGGATCTTCACCAGATCATCTACCGATCCCAGCCCCTTGCGGCCATGACGGGTGGCATCATCTTCCCCATTGAAATCCCACATGGGGTGGCCCCTGTATTGGAGCGGCTGCACCCCTCTCATGATGCATGTGGCCATGACTCCAATCATGGTTAATCCAGAATGAGCCAATAACCTTATTCGGCCCATCAGATATTGAACGTCCCCATCATTCTCCCGTTGAGGGCTCCGCGGGTGCCAACTCAGGCGTTTCCGCAGAGGAGCGTTGCTGTACTCCGGGAGGCCGATCCGAACTGGGTCCGGCAGCGGGGCGTCTTCCATGTAAAACCATTCCGAAGGCCAGTCTTCGGACGTCTTCTTCGGGGTTCCGGATAGATATCCGGTCCCGGCGATGCGCCATATTTCGGCTCCGCCCACTTGATATATCGACCCCTCGTGAGAACGGGGCACGAGGCAGAACAATCTCTTCCATAGCGTAAAATGGGCCTCGGTGCCCAAAAACAGCGTGAGATGGTGAAGCTAGAGTCCATAGAACTCCAGGAGCCCCCGGAGAAATGGATGTATGGGAAATCCGAGTCCCCTTACTAGATATGGGATGAAGCATACCCACTCTCCTTTGGAGGGATTGGGGACGCTCTCTGCCTGTTTTCCGCCCTTGTAGGTGGGTAGTCTGGCTCGAACCAGCATCATAAAGGCCGGGGGAAGAAATCCCTCAGCTTGGAGCGTCACCAGCTCACTATGCGGGACCGAGCATCTCCCCCAATCTCCTGGCTGAGGGCTGGGAGCGCGAGAGGAGGAGTCACGTCGACTGTCCATGATGGAATGGATCTTTGGTCAGAGGCGCTCCGGTGAATGCTCGTGGAAGGAGCATGGTGTGATTCGGATCTGGATCCTTGCCTCTCTTTATAGGCAGCTCACCCGCGCAGCTAGGGGGTAGAATATAAAAATACCCTGGCTTTTCGCATTCGTACGACACATGGAAGATGGCCATTATTGGACGTAGAAGCCAAGGAGCGCAGTATTTATAAGAAGCTAGACACCATTCGGCGAGTACATGGAATTTGTACAAGAACCCGCCTTGCAATGCCGAAGACGATATGCGAGCCAGCCTCATCGACATTGAAGCCTGGTTTGGGGGCTACTGAGGGAGTCCTGGACTAGGGGGTGTCCGGATAGCCGAACTATCACCATCGGCCGGACCCCAAGACTATGAAGATACAAGATTGAAGACTTCGTCCCGTGTCCAGATGGGACTTTCCTTGGCGTGGAAGGCAAGCTTGGTGATGCGGATATGTAGATCTCCTACCATTGTAACCGACTCTGTGTAACCCTAGCCCTCTCCGGTGTCTATATATACCGAAGGGTTTTAGTCCATAGGACAGATAACAATCATACCATAGGCTAGCTTCTAGGGTTTAGCCTACCTGATCTCGTGGTAGATCTACTCTTGTACTACCCATATCATCAATATCAATCAAGCAGGAGTAGGGTTTTACCTCCATCGAGAGGGCCCGAACCTGGGTAAAAACATCGTGTCCCTTGTCTCCTGTTACCATCCGCCTAGATGCACAGTTCAGGACCCCCTACCCGAGATCCGCCGGTTTTGACACCAACAGTCTTCTTGCCCTGGGCCAGTTTGATGAACTCGTCCCTCTGGATCATTGTCTTCGGGCGTCTGCTCCGAACTGTGTTCGGCGTGACCTGGTTCGTCCTGCTCCATCGCTGGTCTTGTATGGTTGTTGTTGCCTTCGGGGTTGACCGGAGTATCGATCCTTCTGGCGCTCTTGCTGATATTTTTACTGTTGCTGGACTTGGAACGGCGTCTGCGTTGTCGCTTTGGCTTTTGCCCGGGGGTTTTATCTTCCGAATTGTCACCGTCGTCTTCCTTGGGCGTATCCACCATGTATATGTAGTGTGACAAGGCGGAAGTCTGGCGTCCCATAGATTCTGAATCTTCTCCTGCATCGTCGTCCATACCGTCGATGGCTTCGGAGTCGAAGTCAAGCACGTCGGTTAAATCATCGACTGTGGCTATGAAGTGGGTGGTGGGTGGGCAACGAATTCCGTCGTCGCCCGCTTCCCCCTCGAGCCGGACATAGTTCTGCCGAGAGCCTCCTGCCAAAGAGAGAGACTTTAATGAGTTCAGCATGTCGCTGAAGGGCGAGTGCTGAAAGATGTCCGCTGCGGTGAACTTTATTACCGGAGCCCAACCGGGCTCGGCGGGCTCGGGAATGCACGGACTGGAACCTACATCAGGATACGAATCCGGGGGTCCGGAGTCGCAGGATTCCTCAAAAGTGAGGTCTGTATTCGGCTCTACCGCCGATGAGGGTACGGCCTGTGGGGCGGGGTCCATCCCTCCATCCCAGGCAACGCAGTCTGCTCCGGATTTGAGTCCAGGGCAACTGGAGGGTGATATCCCGAGTGTTGTCTGACAGCAGGTTCAGGCCAAGCTCGTCGTGACTGTCCGGTGCTCCTGGCACTGGCCCGAATCCATCGAAGATCAAGTCTCCACGGATATCCGCCGTGTAGTTCAGGTTTCCTAACCTGATTTGATGGCCAGGGGCGTAGCTGTCGATCTGCTCCAGATGGCCAAGCGAATTGGTCCGCAGTGCGAAGCCGCCAAACACGAAGATCTGTCCAGGGAGGAAAGTCTCGCCCCGGACCGCGTCGTTGATGACGCTTGAAGGAGCCATCGAGCCCGACAGCGACGACACAGAGGAACTCTTAATGAAAGCACCAATGTCTGTGTCAAAACCGGCGGATCTCGGGTAGGGGGTCCCGATCTGTGCGTCAAGGCTGATGGTAACAGGAAGCAAGGGACACCGATGTTTACCCAGGTTCGGGCCCTCTCGATGGAGGTAAAACCCTACTTCCTACTTGATTAATATTGATGATATGGGTAGTACAAGAGTAGATCTACCACGAGATCGTAGAGGCTAAACCCTAAGAGCTAGCCTATGATGGTATGATTGTAATTGTGATCGGCCTCCTAAGGACCAACCTCTCCGGTTTATATAGACACCGGAGAGGGCTAGGGTTTACATGGAGTCGGTTACAAGGAAGGAAACACAATATCTGGATTGCCAAGCTTGCCTTCCACGCAACGGAGAGTCCCATCCAGACACGGGCCGAAGTCTTGAGTCTTCTATCTTCACGCTTCAATAGTCTGGACGTTATACACAGTCCGGCTGTCCGGATACCCCCTAATCCCGGACTCCCACACCCACGGCCTGTCCACAAGACAGGGGGCACGCCCTCCCCTGTAGGGCGCGCCCCCCATCTCGTGGGCCCCCTGGACCTCCACCGACTTCAACTCCAACTCCATATATTCATGTTCAGGTAGAAAAAAATCAGGGAGAAAGTTTTATTGCGTGTTACGACACGGAGCCGCCGCCTAGCCCTAATCTCTCTCGGGAGGGCTGATCTGGAGTCCGTTCAGGGCTCCCGAGAGGGGCATTCGTCGCCGTCGTCATCATGAACCATCCTCCATCACCAATTTCATGATGCTCACCGCCGTGCGTGAGTAATTCCATCGTAGGCTTGCTGGACGATGATGGGTTGGATGAGATTTACCATGTAATCAAGTTAGTTTTGTTAGGGTTTGATCCCTAGTATCCACTATGTTCTGAGATTGATGTTGCTATGACTTTGCTATGCTTAATGCTTGTCACTAGGGCCCGATTGCCATGATTTCAGATCTGAACCTATTATGTTTTCTTGAATATATGTGTGTTCTTGATCCTATCTTGCAAGTCTATAGTCACCTATTATGTGTTATGATCCGATCCCCCGAAGTGACAATAATCGGGATACTTCTCGGTGATGACCATAGTTTGAGGAGTTCATGTATTCTCTATGTGCTAATGCTTTGTTCCGATTCTCTATTAAAAGGAGGCCTTAATATCCCTTAGTTTCCACTAGGACCTCGCTGCCACGGGAGGGTAGGACAAACGATGTCATGCAAGTTCTATTCCATAAGCACGTATGACTATTTACAGAATACATGCCTACATTACATTGATGAACTGGAGCTAGTTCTATATCACCCTATGTTATAGCTATTACATGATGAAACGCATCCGGCATAATTATCCATCACTGATCCATTGCCTACGAGATTTTCATATATTGTTCTTCGCTTATTTACTTTTCCGTTGCTACTGTTACAACTACTACAAAAACCCAAAAACAATTATATTTACTTTTGCCACCGTTATCTTTATTATCATACCACTTTTGCTACTAAACACTTTGCTGCAGATACTAAGTTATCCAGGTGTGGTTGAATTGACAACTCAACTGCTAATACTCAAGAATATTCTTTGGCTCCCCTTGTGTCGAATCAATAAATTTGGGTTGAATACTTTACCCTCGAAAGCTGTTGTGATCCCCTACACTTGTGGGTTATCAGGGGCGCACCCCATAGAGACACAAGTTGATCATTGATCTCTTAGCCATGTGCGGTGCCCCCCTCCACTATAATCCATCTCGGTCATATGGTTGCAGTGCTTAGGCGAAGCCCTGTGCCGGTAGCATCATCATCACCATCATCACGCCGTCGTGCTGACGAAGCTCTCCCTCAACACTCTGCTGGATCGTGAGTTCGCGGGAGGTCACCGAGCCGAACGTGTGCAGATCGTGGAGGTGCCGTACTTTTGGTACTAGGATTGGTTGATCATGAAGACGTACGGCTACATCAACCGCGTTGTCATAACACTTCCGCTTACGGTCTACGAGGGTACGTAGACAACACTCTCCCCTCTCATTGCTATGCATCACCATGATCTTGCGTGTGCGTAGGAAATTTTTTGAAATTACTATGTTCCCCAATAGATGGTCTCTCTCAAACGAACCTGCAACCAAATACAAGAAGTCTCTTGTGTCCCCAACACACCTAATACAATGGCAAATTGTATAGGTGCGCTAGGTCGGCGAAGAGATGATGATAAAAGTGTAATATGGATAGTAGCAATATGTTTTTATAATCTGAATAATAAAAACAGCAAGGTAGAAAATAGTAAACGGGCAGAAAAACGGTGTTGCAATGCTTCAAAATGAGGCCTAGGGTCCGTAATTTCACTAGTGCAACCACTCAACAATGCTAACATAGCTGGATCATATGATTATCCCTCAAAGTACAATAAAGAATCACTCCCGAGTTCCTATCAGCGGAGAACAAAAGATAGAATTTCTTTGTAGGGTACGAAACCACCTCAAAGCTATTCTTTCCGATCAATCTATCCTACGGTTCGTACTAAAATAACGCAAGCTATTCTTTCCGATCGATCTAATCAAGAGTTCATACTAAAGTAACACCAAAGCAAATTCATATTCTTAATACTCAATCCACACAAAGAACTACAAGGAGACCCCAAAGTTTCCATCGAAGAAAAGATAATAAAAACGTGCATCAACCTCTATGCATAGATTACCCCAAAGTCACTGCCGGAATCCACAAGTTGAGTGCCATAACGTATATCAAGTGAATCAATAAGATACCCCAATGTCACCTCAAGTATTCATACCGCAAGACATACATCATGTGTTCTCATATTTGAATATTCAATCTGACATGACAAAACTTCAACGGGTAAACATTCAATTCATCACAACAAGAGTATAGAGGGGAGAAACATCATATGATCCGACTATATTAACAAATCCCATGATATAGATCACGAGAGAGAGAGAGAGATTAAACACATAGCTACTAGTACAATCCTCAGCCACGAGGGTGGACTACTCCTTCCTCATCGTGGTGGCCACCGGGATGATGAAGATGGCCACCGGAGATGATTCCCCCCTCTGGCAGGGTGCCGGAACGGGTCTAGATTGGTTTTCGGTGGCTATGGAGCCCTGCGCGGTGGAACTTCTGATCTCGGTTAACGCCGAAGGGTTTTAGAATATTTGGGAATTTATAGTGCAAAGAGGGGGTGCGGGAGGCCACCGAGGTGGGCACAACCCACCTGGGCGCGCCAGGGGGTTCTGGTGCGCCCTGGTGGGTTGTGCCCCCTTAGGGAGTCCTGGATTAAGGGGTCCTCGGATAGCTGGACTATATGCATATGTCGGACTGTTGGACTATGAATATACAAGATAGAAGACTTCGTCCCGTGTCCGGATGGGACTCTCCTTTGCGTGGAAGGCAAGCTTGGCGGTTGGAATATAAAGATTCATTTCTCTGTAACCGACTCTGTGCAAGCCTAGCCCCCTTTGGTGTCTATATAAACCGGAGGGTTTAGTCCGTAGGACAAGAACAATCATAATCATAGGCTAGCTTCTAGGGTTTAGCCTCTACAATCTCATGGTAGATCCACTCTTGTAATACTCATATCATCAAGATCAATCAAGCAGGAAGTAGGGTATTACCTCCATCGAGAGGGCGAACCTGGGTAAACATTGTGTCCCCCGCCTCCTGTTACCATTAGCCTTAGACGCACAGTTCGGGACCCCCTACCCGAGATCCGCCGGTTTTGACACCGATATTGGTGCTTTCATTGAGAGTTCCACTGTGTCGTCATCATAAGGCTTGATGGCTCCTTCAATCACCTACAACAACACAGTCTAGGGTGAAGTTTTTCTCCCCGGACAGATTTTCATATTCGGCGGCGCACTGCAGGCCAACTCGCTTGGCCATCTGGAGCAGATCAACAGCTATGCCCCTGGCCATTAGGTCAGGTTTGGAAGCTTGAACTACACCGTCGACATCCGCGGAGACTTGATCTTCCACGGATTCGAGCCCACGACAGCCGCGCCCTGCCACCATGATGAATATGGCCTAAATCTGTCATCAGAATGCGTGCAGGAGATAGTGCCCGTAATCGCTCTGGCCCTAGATCCAGAGTAGAGCGTGCCATCCAAGGATGGGAAGCTCAACCTCGCCACTCAGCAGCATTAGAGTCGAACACAGATCTGACCTCCAACGAGGCCTGTGTCATCGGAACCTCGGACTCGTCTCCGGCCATAGGCTCCGAACCGCGTGTATCCGCACCCATCAACCGGGCGCGGATCTTAGAGTTCAGCTGCGCGAACATCTTCCAATACTCACCCCTAGGCGATGTGTTAAGCTCATTAAAATCCCTCTCCTTGTCAGGAGATTCTTCGCCGAACTATGTCCGGCTTGAGTGGGAAGCGGACGACGAAGATCTTTGTTACCCACCCACCACCCACTTGATAGCCACTATCGACGATTTGACCGACATGCTTGATTTCGACTCCGAAGACATCGACGGTATGGACGACGATGCTGGAGAAGGACATGAACCACTGCCCATAGGGTGCTGGACAATCACCTCATCATACGACATATACATGGTGGATAGACCCGAAGAAGACAATGGCGATGACATAAAGGACCCAGTTGAGGATAAACCTACTGAGAAGCAGCCAAAGCATCGACGTCAGTGGCGCTGCTCTAAATCATGCCATGGTAAAAATAGCAATACCGGCACAAGAGAAAATAGCATGCTGGACGATGCCAAAGACAACGAAGACCCCGCCAAGCCAAGTTTCGAACAGGCTAAACGGGAAGACGGGCGAGCCAGCCCCGATGAACAGCCGTGAACGACGACTCGGAGGACAGCAATTACATGCCTCTCTCCGAGGATGAGGTAAGCCTAGGCAACGATTAATTTATCGTGCCAGAGGATCCCGTCGAGCAGGAGCGTTTTAAGCGCCGGCTTATAGCCACGGCAAAGAGCCTGAAGAAGAAGAAGAAGAAGCTTCAAGATGACCAAGATCTGCTCACCGATAGATGAACTGAGGTCCTGGCAGCTGAGGAATACAGACTTGAACGCCCAACCAAGAGTTACCCGAAGCGTAAATTGCTACCTCAATTCGATGATGAGGCACTTGAGCTAGCACTACCAGTGCATAATGCGGCTGACTGACCATCGTGTGGCCGAGATAAAGCGGCAATTCAGCCCGAAAACCAGCCGGCACCACGTCGCTGAACAAATAGAAACACAACAGCTCGGGGATACTCACATGACATGCGGTACGACTTGGAGAACAGAGCAGGCCAGACCAGATAGATCTATGGATCACGGGGGTGGCAATGCACAACAACGGCCACCAAGCCGGATGTAACAAATACACACCTGTCCAGGCCGAATACCGCAGACCGGCTCTATCCGAGCTGCGCCGGGATGTAGCCCGACATAGAGGCGCCTCACACCCCCTATTCTTCACCGATGAAGTAATGGAACATGAATTCCTAGAAGAGTTCAAACCCGTAAACATGGAATCATATGAAGGAACAACAGACCCCGCGGTATGAATTGATGACTTCCTTCTCCATATACATATGGCCCGTGGTGATGATCTCCATGCCATCAAGTATCTCCCGCTAAAACTCAAGGGACCAGCTCGGCACTGGTTGAACAGTCTGCTCGAAAACTCCATTGGCACTTGGGAGAACCTGGAAGATGCATTCCTTGACAACTTCCAAGGCAGTTATGTCCGTCCTCCGGATGCTGATGACTTAAGTCACATAATCCAACAGCCTGGAGAGTCAGCCAGGAAATTCTGGACTCGGTTCTTAACAAAAAAGAACCAGATCGTCAACTGTCCGGATGCCGAAGCCCTAGCGGCCTTTAAGCATAACATCCGTGACGAGTGGCTTGCCCAACACCTCAGCAAAGAGAAGTGGAAGTCCATGGCAGCCCTTATGACGCTCATGACCCGCTTTTGCGCGGGCGAGGATAGTTGGCTAGCTCGTAGCAACAACACCTCAAGTAAACCTGGCACTTCTGAAGCCAGAGATAGCAACGGCAAGCCCAGACGCAGTAGACACAAGAGTCAAAATAATGGCGATAACTCTGAAGACACGGCCGTCAATGCCGGATTCAGTGGCTCCAAGTCCGGTCAGCGAAAAAAGCCATTTAATAGAAACAATCCGGGCCCGTCCACCCGGACCGCATACTCGATCGTCCATGCCAAATCCATGGCACCGCTGATAAACAAGCCAATCATACCAATAGATAATGTTCGGTCCTTAAACAGGCTGGCAAGATAAATGCCGAAAACAAGGAAAAGGGATCGCAAAGCGACAACAACGAGGAACCCCGGCCACCGAACACAGGGGGACAGAAGAAGTTTCCTCCCCAAGTTAAAACAGTGAATATGATATATGCTACCAATATCCCCAAAAGGGAGCGGAAGCGCGCACTAAGGGACGTCTACGCGATGGAGCCAGTCGCCCCAAAATACAACCCGTGGTCCTCCTGTCTAATCACTTTTGATCGAAGGGACCATCCGACCAGTATCCGTCATGGCGGTTCAGCCGCACTGGTGCTCGACCCTATCATTGACGGATTCCACCTCACACGTGTCCTCATGGATGGTGGTAGCAGCCTGAACCTGCTCTATCAGGATACAGTGCGCAAAATGGGTATTGATCCCTCTAGGATCAAGCCCACCAAAACCACCTTTAAAGGTGTCATACCAGGTGTAGAAGCCTGTTGTACGGGCTCAATCACACTGGAAGTGGTCTTCGGATCCTCGGATAATTTCCAAAGCGAAGAATTAATCTTTGACATCGTCCCCTTCCCCAGTGGTTATCACGCACTGCTCGGACGAACCGCATTTTCTTGTTTCAACGCGGTACCGCACTATGCTTACCTTAAGCTCAAGATGCCCGAACCTCGCGGTGTTATAACAGTCAATGGAAATATGGAGCGCTCCCTCCGTACTGAAGAGCACACCGCGGCCCTTCCAGCAGAAGTACAGAGTAGCCTTCTTAGGAAAAACATCAATTTGGCAATGAAACCCCGGACACCGTCAAGCGAGTCTGAGCTACTCCGCAGCAGGACCGTCCAGCTCGTCCAGAGGTCAGCTAGCAACCCGGCCTTCGTCCCAGCCCCAATCAAGCAGTGAAATTCGTGCCGCATGCAGAAAACTATGCACTTAAAATACCATGGGCACAGGCGGAGGCACGGCTAGACCGCGATCCACAATGCAGCTCAACCGCTCCCGGATCTGCATACCTTCACTTTTCTCTTTCTTTCAGGTTTTTTCTCCTCTCGAGGCTTCTTCTGATAAACCTGATCATCGGACCCATCGTCGGACGGATACACCAAGAAAGCTAGGGGCTTGGACCTACAAGGGAATACCCAGGTGGTCTCTGCTAACGATCGTCATACCTGTTTTAAATACCTGCACGTAGCTCGCTCTTGGTCGTGGCATGTAAAATAGCCTTATTCACTTATTGCACTACTAGTACACATACGCCTTGACGTATTAATCGAAAAATAATTTGCAACGTCAGCTGATTACTTATTTTTTCCATTGTTTATTTTTTTTTATCAATTGCACCCGTACATTCTGGTACGCCTTAATTTGCCAGGGGCTTCATTGTACCCCATAACACGACAAGAAAGTACGGACACTTTTATAGTATAGTTCGGCACCCTGAACTTATAACATTATATGCATTGGCTCTGAATCATGTCTTTGGTCAACAGTTGGGTTGCCCGGCTCCTGTGCTTGCTACCTTACGTCCTGCTATATCGGCTAGGGTAGTAAAGGGAGAACTATTGCGATTGTTTCCTGGTTCTTCCGGACGAGCACCTCAGTAGAGAAAGCCGAAAACTGACTATCATGATGTGGCGAGAGCTGGTCAGCTGTTCGAGAGGTCACAAAATCTTTAGCGATTTCTTCCACATTATGCGATAACTAATGCATCGTCCGATGGATGGGTTTTTATCCAATTAGGTGTTTTACAATACCCCAAGTTCGGTCTTCCGAACACTAGGGGCTGCACCTACCTTTCTTTTGTCGAACTCCTATGGCTAAGTGAGGGTGATAAAGCCTTATAGTCTGGTTGCCTGGTTCGTCGCGCTAAACACCTCCTTTAAGGACCAAAAACATGGAGTACAGAGTGTTTAGATTTATCCCGAACACCCCTGTACTTCCTACGTGGGGGCAAAAGCCGACAACTGGCCAACCCTCAGAATTAATTTAAAAACAGCCGCACAGGAGGTAATAATTCAAATAACAAGCATTATTTTACATAACGACCTTGTTTCATATTACATCACAGGATAACATGCATACATTCATGGGAATATAATATCCTTGGCACATTGCTCCGCCATAAGGCGGGATCCCTCCAGGACACTGTCATAATACAGCTCGGGCTTGCGGTGCTCTTTCCCTTTGGGCGGTCCTTTGGTCATCAACTTCGCAGCATCCATCTTTGCCCAATGCACCTTGACGCGGGCAAAGGCCACTCGCGCACCTTCGATGCAAACTGACTGCTTGATGGCGTCAAGCCGAGGGCAGGCACTAAGCAGCCACTTCACGAGTGCGAAGTAGCTACTAGGAATCACTTCGGCAGGCCATAGCCGGATAATCAAATCCATGAGGGCTAGTTCGGCCGCCCTATGCAGCTCCACCAGCTGCTTCAGCTGATCGGTAAAGTGTACTGGGTATTCTGGCGCAAGATATTGTGACCAGAATAGCTTCTCCGCAGACCTCCCCTCTTCGGTTCGGTAGAATTGTTCGGTGTCAGACACGCTGCAAGGCAGATCCCCAAACACCCCTGGAGAATCCTAATCCGGGTCAGTAAACGAAATCTTTCCTTCGTGTATTTGCTCTGCATAATAAAGGCCTTACCCGCTGCAATCTTTCGGGCCTCCTGGATTTCCTGGACGGTGCCTTGGGCTTCAGCCCGGGCATCGTGTGTGGATTGACGAGCCTTGGTGAGTTCGGAATCTTGATCCGTTATACTCTACTCCAAGGTCTCGCACTTCTTTATGGCTTCTTGGAGCTCTTGTTGAACTTCAATGACCCGGGCCTTGTGGTTTTCACGAGCGGCCTGCTCCTTGGCTGCCTTCTTCTCGGCCTCGACTACCGCCTTCTTAAGAGCCTCGATTTTGGTCGCCGCTCTACTACATATCATGGCATTTTTTCAGTCAAAAGAACTATTTCAATACACACAAAGTTATCCCATACCTTGGTTATCTTTCAATTGCTTTTTTCCTTGGTCGAGCTCCTTTTCGGCCCGCTCCAGACTCTGCTTCATTCTGGAGACCTCCGCAGTATGAGAGGTTGCAGTCCATAATGACACCTGATTATTCACATAGTTATTTCCTAATTAGTCTCCTGCAAAATATATTTGATTCTCTGTCTGGCTTTCTTTTCAAAAACCGAACAGTGTATCAGGGGCTACTATCTATATTATGACATTCTTTTAACTTCATTACTTACCTCAAAGCCTGTTAGAAGGCTGGTGCAGGCTTCGGTCAGCCCGCTTTTGGTGGATTGGACCTTCTCAATCACCGCACCCATAAGGGTACGGTGCTCTTCAATGATGGAAGCGCTTTGCAGCGCTGCCAATAAAGTATCCGGCACCTCTGGGTGGACTGAGGTCACCGGTGGAATAGGCGCACCACCTTCTGTTAAAGAAGGTTGCTGTCCTAAACTCGAAGCCGTATTGGTTTCCGAAGTTGTCTTTGACTAGGGACCGAATTCAGGACGGCCCCACCTTCAGCATCCATGGGGGTCTGCTCCCCCGTGTGTCCGGTTGCCGAGGCTTGACCCTCCGGCGCCGCCTCGACGGTCTCCTGAGCTTCGCCCTGGCCTGGGCCCCTTTGAGACGACACCTCAGTGTTGTCCACGCCTTCGGGGGAGGAGGCCGCCGGGAGGGTCTCGCTGTCCATCGCATCCAGGTCCAACAAATCTTTTGATGAAGATCACTCGATGTCGGACCCGGCCAGACTGCAGAATATGTGACTCAATACATTAATGCTATGCAAAAGGGAGACTGGATATATGGATATCTTTGTACTCCCGATTTGGCCAGGGGCTTGACCCTGGGTTCCCACTCCGGGCTGCTGTCGGTGGCTGCGGTGGATTCGTCTGGAAGGGAGGCTTTCCCCTTCTTAGAGGTTTTGGCCTCCAAACGTGTGCAGACCGTCCTCTTCTTTCTCCCCCTCGTAGGGGGGACTGGCTTTCCTCTTCTGCCTCCTCCTCTTCCTCGTCTTTTTCGTTGAAGGAGTGGGCCTCGGTATCTTCGGACATCACGTCCGAAGTACCCTTGCGATGAAGCCTACCCCTGGTCTTCTTGGCCTCCTTATTGGCCTTCTTCTTCGGCGCCTTATATGGCGCCAGGACCAGCATCTTCATCAGAAGTGGGCCGGCTTGTTCTTTAGGCAGCGGAGCTGGAGAGTAGATCCGCTCTGCCTTCTTCGTCCAGCCTCGGGAGAATCGCTAGGGAAATATTAGGTGTTTTCCCCAAAGGTATACAAATAAAGGATACACCTTGAAAACATATAAACACTTACCAAACTTGTGGGGCGGGACAATTTGTGCTTGCGATCCTCGGCGGTGTCCAGCCACGATTTGCCAGACTTGAATAGCACCATCCACATTTCTACGTGCATCGTGCCGAAGAACCCCAGCAAGATTTGGTGCTTGGCCGGATCAAACTCCCATAGATTGCAAGTCCGGCATTGACAGGGAAGGATCCCGCGAACTAGCATCACTTGGACCACATTGACAAGTTTGATATTCTTGTCCTCCATGCTCTTGATACACTCTTGGAGCGGTGTCAGATCATCTGATGAAGACCAGTCTAGGCCCTTTTCAGGCTAGGACATGAGCCGCAGTGGGGCTCCAGATCGGAACTCGGGGGCGGCAACCCATTTTTTGCCGCGTGGCTCGGTAACATAGAACCACTGTTATTGCCAACCTTTGACGGACTCATTGAATTTACCTGATGGCCATTTGACGTTGGGCATCTTGCCCACCATGGCTCCTCCGCACTCGGCGTGTTCGCCGCCTACCACCTTTGGCTTCACGTTTAAAATCTTTAGGCATAGTCTGAAGTGTGGCGGGATGCGGAGGAAGGCCTCGCACACGACGATGAATGTCGAGATGTTGAGGAAAGAGTTGGGGGATAGGTCATGGAAATCTATCCCGTAATAGTACATAAGGCCGCGAACAAATGGGTGGAGGGGAAACCCCAGCCCGCAGAAAAAGTGAGGGAGGAATACAACCCTCTCGTGGGGTTCCGGAGTAGGGACGATCTGTCCCACCGCCAGGAGATGGTGTGTGATCTCCTTGGCCAGGTATCCGGCCTCCCAGAGTTTCTTTATATCCTTCTCCTTGACAGAGGAAGCCATCCACTTGCCTTGCGCTCCGGATCCAGACATGGTTGGAGTGCTTTTTGGGCGGAAGAGATGGGTGCTTGGGCGCTGGAGCTCGAGAACGAATGAGCAGAGGAAGAAGAGGGCATGGGTGAAAGAGGGGAATCCTTATCCCTTTATAAAGGCAGTAAAAATCATGTGCCTCCCCACTCGCCCTAAAGGTAGCTTATTTCCAAAGCGTCGTGCTGATGGCACGGTTGGGTTACCCGTGCCTGCATTGATGAGAATCCCGTGATAAGGGGACACGATCTCTGCTTTGACAAAGACGTGCCAATGAAACCGCGCCTCGAAATGCGAAGGGGCAAGATAAAAATGGTTCGAATAAAGACCAGGCCGTGGCGTGATGTTACGCCAGGAGTTGTGAGCAGATTGGACCCGTGGGATATTATACTCTCTACAGTGATATGTGGAATTTGTTTTGCAAAGCCGTACATGATTATTATGTTCAAGATCCACTAGTGCAGAACCGGGCTTTAGTGCCGGTTTGTAATGGTCTTTAGTGCCGGTTTTCCAACCGGCACTAAAGAGTGGGGACTAAAGGCCCCCCCTTTAGTACCGGTTCGTCACGAACCGGCGCTAAAGTGCCACCACGTACGAGCGAGCCAGAGCCGGTGCGTGGGGCATTAGTACCGGTTGGTAACACCAACCGGTACTAAATATTGGGGGTTGATTTATTTTCCGTTCAATTTTTGTTGTTGGTATTTCACGATACTACAAATTGTACACATTATGCATATATATAAATAGATTTTCTCATACGTAGAACCGCATACATATATATATATCATCGAATGTCTCACAAACCAACACCATTAATTATTCACACATACACATGTATATACATATACAATTTCTCCTACATATGTTGCCTTCGGTGCCTCCGGAGCACGATGACAAGTGGTTCATGGGGGCGGTAGCGGGTAATAGTATTTTCCTTTGGGATCTATGACCTGGTTGAGCAAAAATCCGGCTATTTCCTCTTGAAGTGCTAGTATGCGGTCCGATGGTAGGAGCTTATCCCGCACCGATCTAAACTTTTAAGAAGGAGATCAATATGCATGTGTTATAGTTGTGTGACTAGATATCGATAATGGTGTGAATAGTGTTCTGACAAACGTACCCAGTCCTGTCTATCAGATCTGCTCCTTTCTCACGTCATCATGCGAATGTTCTCGCAAACATAGTATGCACATAGATTATTCCCCGGCGCCTGCTTCAGGGCCTTTATGAGAATGGAATTGAATCAGATAATGATTAATCAAGCATGATAATTAATTAATGATATTGAAACAAGAATTAAAGAGATGGTAGCTAGCTAGTACTACTTAATTACTTACTGAGGGTCGATGCCAAAACAACTTTTTTGGCCACGTGCCTGGAGTCACCTTGATGAACTTTACCCATGCCCTGCCCGCCGACAAAGAAAATTAATAAAGGGGTTATTAAATAGTTCATATCAGGAAATGATGAACTAATAATTAATAGGCCGAGATATAGTTAATAATGATTGAAATTACATGTTGACTATCCCCTTCACGATGGTGTAGTCTTTATCTTCTTTAGTTAGTGAGTCCAGTAATTCAACTTTTCCTTCCTCAACTTTAATGTCTAACAAGACCCAGTGCCAACTGCATACGCAGACGTTTGCATGTCTTAATTAAGCGGGCATGTGCATAAAATTAATCAACTACCGCAAACCGTATACACTTAATTATTAACATCTAGCTAGCTAGTAAGCAAAAACAGAATTTGTAGTACAAGACAGTGTGACTCACGGGAAGTTGTAAGGAAGTAGTATATCTTCATTGCTATTGAGGCGCTTCAAGAACTCTAGCATGCTTTCCTCTATAGCAGCTTGACAATGTTCAATCTGCCATATGTCCTGATTAATGGTATTTGGGTCAATGAACCCAACGCCATAGTGTCCAGCTTTTTTCATTTCATACATCTTCGTCATGCATATAATACCATAGAAAGAGAATATAGTGAGGATAATTACATGTAATGATTTATCAAAATTATCAATACATAACTAGCTTGAGACTTAAATTACAGAAAGAAATCACTTACAGACAATAGCAACTGACGATAGACTTGTCGAGTGCGTCTTGATTGTATAACTGAAATAGTTCTGGATACTCAATGGTCAGAGCTTTCTCATGGTAATAGTGCTCATGCTTGACATTCACCATAAGGGACTCTCGATTGGAGATCTTGGTAATGTTCATGTACCATTGATGCAATTGATACATTCTCGTTGGGAGGTCCTTGACCTTGTCTGGATGGACCAAAGGTTTGCCCCGGACATATTGCCATGCTATTTCCGATTCTTTAAGCGTAGGCATGGGCTCGATTTCGAGGAGTTGTCCAACAGAGATATTGAGCATTTGAGCCTGCATTATATGATCCTCTGTTATTACCACATCGCCATGCTAGGGAATGCTAACGGTTTGCCCACAATAATATTTGGCGCGCGTACTAATCCTCTCATGTGTTGTTGGTTGTTGGCACAACAAGCGGGGGGGTCGCTTGCGCCGCCTGTTCTCCCAACTGGGGAATGGTTTTCCCGCATTTTTTGCCAGCTGCTTGTTGGCTCGAGCTTGAGCTCGCTTCCTTCTGTAGTAGTGCTCGATGTGCCTTCCTGATTTGGCGCTCATAGTCCGAGTCAACAGGCTTGGGAGCTGGTTCTCTAGCCATATGAATGAAGTGGTCAATTACTTTCTCAGGCACTTTCTCCTTTGGCGGCGGTGCCGGTTTCGGTTCAAAATGGGCGTCCACTTGGGCTGGCACTATGGCTGTGTTTTGCTCCTTAGTCATGTCGTAAGGCCTCTGAGGAAGAGGAGGGAGGCTTGGACCATATATATTTCGCTTGCCTCCGCCTATACTTCCTGAACTACCTCGACTCGTACCGCTACGCACCAAAGCTGCGGCATGTCTCTTCTGCGATTCTTGAGGCGGCGGAGGCGGCCGGCGTGGAGTTGGACCAGGGAGAAGTGGCTGACGATGTGCGGACTTGAAGCGGGAGGTGTGGCTCGACACGGTGCGGACTTGAAACCGGAGAAGTGGCATGACGTTGTGCCGGACTTGAAACCAGAGGAGTCAGCTCACGCGTTCGGGGACTTGGAGGAGGTGGCGGACTTCGAGGAGGAGTCGTCTCACGCATTCGTGGACTTGGAGGAGCGGGAGTCTGCTGACTCGGTGGCGGACTTCGAGGAGGAGTCGGTAGACGACGCGGTGTCGGTGGACTTCAAAAGATGATGCAATCCTTTCTCCATAGGATGATACGATGTATAGCCTCTCCCAGTGTGTGCTCGTCTTCACCTCTAGGAATGTCAAGCATTAGCCCCGAATATGGGTCCACCACTTCATCAACCATGACACAAGCATAGCCCTCTGGAATCGGATGCAATGGTAGGTTGCTTCGGGGGTAACTGGAAAAGCAACGCCGTCCGCCACCTTCATGGATATGTTCTTCATTTTGGAGTGTAGCTCACAGTTAGTGTTCTCTATGATGTCATCCACGGGTATGTATCCAGCGTGTGTGCGCCCGAGGCGTAACCAACGCTGCTTCTCGGCATGGATGGGATGGTGCTATCCAATCTTTGGGCGATCATCCGCTTCTTCTGCCATTCTTTGAGACCCCTTTCTGGCTAAGTGAGTCGATCTGCTTTGTTCTTTGCTGGAATTTGAGTGCAGTCCGCGTGCCTTGCTTCTAGGCCTTGAAGGCGTTCGCATCCTGCTTCCTCTGCTCCTCCTCCAGCTTCCTTTTCTTCTCCTCCTCTATCTTCCTTCTTGCACGGTCCTGTAGTCCTCGTTCCATTCTGCAAAGCCCTCATACCAGGAATAACGCCCTTGCCTCGTGTTCTTCCGGGTGTTCAGATTTCGAGACGCAGCGTAAGCTCGTCGTTCTCTCTGTTGGGCGTGAACACCCCCCTTCGATCTTCTTCTATTGCGTCAATTATCTTTTGTTCGGCTCCTTCTAGACTTGCCTTCCGCGAAACTTCGCCTGTCTTCGAGTCCAACGCTCCCCCATGCGCATAGAACCAAGTTCTGCACCTGGGGGGCAAGTTCCTAGTAACCGGAGTGACCCCTGCATCCTCCATCTCTTGCTCAGACTTATCCTACTTAGGCAATCCCACAGCGTAGCCACCTGGACCTAGCCTATGGAACTGCATCTTTCTTGCGGCATTTGCCTTGTTTTCATCGACCGTTCCTTAGATACTTCTGAATCCTTGAAGGTCACGAAATTGTCCCAGTGCTCTCTTTGCTTCTCTAGTGTTCCCTTGAAATCTGGAGTCTTCCTTTCATTAGCGAGGTAGTTGGAACATACAGTTTTCTTGTGGGTGATGAATGCAATTGCCATCTTCTTAAGAGTAGCGGCCTTGACTTTCTCCACATCTGCTTCAGTGAAATGATCTGGTAGGGTGAAATGTTCCATCAGAGATTTCACAAGGTCTTTTTTGGCTCTGTCGTCGACCCAAGTAACACCTGGACATTTAGTCTTTGGCTCTTTCCATTCTTGAATGGAGATCGGGAGTTTGTCCTTCACAAGAACTCTGCACTTACGAGTCCACTTGTTCGCAACGTTCTTAGGCGTGAGGGGTTCGCCACTAAGTTTGGTGGATTCGATGTGGTACTTTACACCATCCTTCAACAATCTGCCCGGGCCTCGCTTTGTCTTGCTGTTTGTAGAAGCAGATTTGCTCGATCCGGAGGGCTGAAAGAAGAAAGATCGATTCGTTAATATATCTTCAATAAAAAAACATGTGATGATCACCATGATGCATGCTTATATAAATATACCTCGCGGTAGTCTTTGTTATTTGAAGATCAGCATTATATGTGTCATCACAAACATTGTCTGTGTCATCATAATCATAATCATAGTTCATGACTTCATCAGCTCGGTCGTCGAGATCGAATATCTTTTCATCACCCTCTCGTGTATTGTTCAGATATTGGGAGCCGTCATCTGCTTCATTCAGATCATCTAGCCTGTGAGGGCTGCGTATGATGTCGAACAATTCCTCTTCTATCTCTCTGCCGGTATTGTCCGCCATAGCTTTTACTTTACTAATACAGAAGAAATATAAAACAATTTAGTATTCAAATTACAATGCATGGATGGAATTAATCAATAAGGAAAAACTGAATCTCGAATACATCGTCTCGAATACATCATCGTATTAATATATAATCTCGAATACATCATCTCGAATATTATATATCGAATACATCACTGGCTAGGTACCTAATAAAGATCGAGTACTACAGAAGAATCTAGGGCGCCACTCGCGGTTCCTGGGGCGCGAGCGGTGCACACCCAAAGAGAAGGAACCATCATAGGATCATATCTCCGGTCATCTGCCCAAAGAACCCGCCAAGTAGTGGAGAACCTAACGTCGTCCATAGCAGCCATGTAGCGATGGACGTGCTCATCTTCCTCCCTGACACGGCGACGCACCACCTCCGGCCGCCTCTGCACTGAATGTGGCCCACGCGAACGCCACCAAAGAAGATCAGGGTCGACGACGGGACCCGAGGTCGGGTTCCTCATCAAGCGCGCGCCCTCGAGTAGCACCTCCCAGTGCTAGCCAGTGAAGCTAGTCCGGACATGGGTCCCCTGAAGCAGGACGTCGTCGCGAACGGGTCGACAGCGAGTATGCGGGCCAGGCATATCGGCGAGAACAAATACTATATGCCCGCAAAAAGTAATATTTTTAAATGATTGGATTGTGATAACTAAAATTCTATATATATGCAAATTCTAACAATTTGACATTAATCTAATTCATCTAACTAAAACTAATTCTAAAATTTCCTAATTATATAACTAACATTTCTATAACAATTCAAATATTTATATAACTAAAAAACAGAATAATTTCTAACATTTCTATAACTAAAAAACAGAAAATTTATAACAAACAAACTAATGTGTGTGTGTGTGTGTAGTGTGTGTGTGTAGTGTGTGTGTGTGTAGTGTATGTGTGGGGGGACATGGCGGCCAGGGCGAGCTCACGGCGGCGGCAACGACGCGGCAGACGGGCGGCGGCGGCAGGCGTGGCGATGGGGCGGGCGGCGGCGACGGGCGGGCGCGAAGCGACGGACGACAGGGGACGACGGGACGGCAGGGGCGGCGACGGCGACGTCGGCGGAGACGGCGGCGGGACGGCCGGGTCGGCGACGAGGGCGGGGTGGCGGCGACGGGACGGCGTTGATCGGGCAGGCGGCGCGACGGAGGAGGAAGCAGAGGGAAAAACAGAGAAAACTGAATTTTTTGAAGTGTTGTATATATAGGATGGACCTTTAGTACGGTTGGAGCCACCAACCGGTACTAAAGGTCTGTTTTAACCAAACCAAGCGGTGAGCGCACCCCTTTAGTACCGGTGGTGGCTCCAACCGGTACTAAAGGGGCTTGTTAACTCAGCGGTCTTGCAAGTTTAGTCCCACCTCGCTAGCCGAGGGGCTACCGCACTGGTTTATAAGCCCCAGTGCGGTAGCTCTCTCAAGCTGCTCTCCTAGGCAGGCCTACTAGGCCTACCTGTCCTCTTCGCCCACTGGGCCTACTAGGCCTTTGCGGGCCAACAAAAGGTTGTGTTTAGGTCGCTTTGGCCCAGTAGGCGGGCTTTTTTATTTTCTTAATTTTTTTTGCTTTATTTATTATTGTTTTATTTATTTTTGAGTTGTTTTTTTGCTGTATTTAGAGTTTCTTTGTGAATATTTTTGCTTTAGGTACAAAAAATTACAAACTTTCTGTTAGTGCCGGTAGTTTTCAAATTTGAATAGTTTAAATTTTGAATTATTTGAAATTTGTGTGAATCACTAGTTTGTGAATAACTTAACTTTGAAAAAAGTTTTTTCAGTGATTCTTTTTTCTTATGTTTAATATTAGTGTGTTTTATCATTATATTAAATTTGGTAATGCTTAGGTTATTTAAAAAATGAAATGCCTTTGTAACAGTTCAGTTTTCGTCGGAAACCTTGATACTTCGAAAGAGATTGTCCATTTTGTACACGAAGTGCATCCAGTTTTTGCCGTAACCCTCTCTACTTTCTTGCACATGCTATTTGTATGAAATTATGATACCATGCCAATTTTCAATCTTTTCTGAGTTCATTTGAAATGCTTTTCAATTTCAAGGTCATTTAGCTGGAAAAAATCAGTAAATGCATGAAAAGAATTTGTTTGCACATAAAACAATTTCGCGTTTCAAATGCCAAAACACATAACTACCCTAACTATTACAGACATTCCCTCCTGGGTGTGAAACATAGAAGAAAGTGATCATAGTGAAGCCGATCACATCCCAGATCTTTGGGTGTGAAACTTTTTCTTCGCGTGTGTCCCTTTGCGCCGTAGCCATGGAAAATCTTCATCATTTAACTGGATGCTCGGGTCAATATTCACTGCGAATGGAGCAATTTCATCAAACTTTTCATAATCTTCTGACATGTCTGTCTTGTCATCCACTCTCATGATGTTTCTTTTTCCTGAAAGAACTATGTGGCGCTTTGGCTCGTCATATGATCCATTCGCTTCCTTATCTTTTCTTTTTCTCGGCCTGGTAGACATGTCTTTCACATAAAAAACCTGCGTCACATCATTGGCTAGGACAAATGGTTCGCTGCGCATCGCAAGATTGTTGAGATCCTTGTTGTCATTCCGTCTCGCGGGTCTTCCGTTACCGCCTCATGTCATATTGACCCATTTGCACGAAACAAAGGGACCTTCAAATCACGATCCATAGTTAAGTTCCCATATGTCCTCTATGTAACCATAATATGTTTCCTTCCCGTGTTGGTTGTTGCATCAGCGGACACCACTGTTTTGGTTGGTGCTCTTCTTATCTTGGGCGATCGTGTAAAATGTATTCCCATTTATCTGGTACCCATTGAAAGTCATTATATTCGAAGATGGTAACTGGGACAGCGAGTACAGGTCATTTTGAATATCGCCATCATTTAGGGCACGTTTCTGCAACCAACCGGCGAAAGACCTCATTTGTTCGCGTGTAATCCAGTCGTCAGACTTCTCCGGCTATTTGGACTGTAGAAAATTCTTGTGTTCCTCCATATACGGATCCACCAAGGCGGAATTCTGTAGAACTGTGTAGTGTGCTCCAGTGAGAGAATGCCCGTCCATACATATTATTTGATTCCCTCCTAGCATGCCTTTTCCTTCTAGTCTGCCCTTATGCCGTGATTCAGGAACACCAATCGGCTTAAGGTCAGGAATAAAGTCAATACAAAACTCAATGACCTCCTCATTTTCATGGTCCTTCGAGATGCTTCCTTCTGGCCTAGCACGGTTATGAACATATTTCTTCAAGACTCCCATGAACCTTTCAAAGGGGAACATATTGTGTAGAAATACAGGACCCAAAACGTTAATCTCTTTGCAAAGGTGAACTAGGACATGCGTCATGATGTTGAAGAAGGATGGTGGGAACACCAACTCGAAACTGACAAGACATTGCACCAAATCATTACAGTAACCTTGGTATGATTTCGGATCGATTACCTTCGAGAGATTGCATTGAGGAATGCACATAGCTTCACAATGGCTAATCGAGCGTTTTCGGTAAAGCCCCTCAATGCAACCGGAAGGAGTTGCATCATAATCACGTGGCGATCATGAGACTTTAGGTTACGAAACTTTTCTCTCGCCATATTTATTATTCCCTTTATATTGACGAAGCCGACGGTACCTTCATGCTTTGAGCGAGGCATTGAAGAAGATTTCCTTCTCTTCTTTGGTAGGCGTAGCTGGCGACCACGATGTATGCCGTCTTTTACGTGCATCGTTGCTGGTCCTCCCGTGCCTCTGGTGTATCTTTTGTCTTCCCATACACGCCCAAAAAGCCAAGTAGGGTCACGCAAAGATTGTTCGTCACATGCATCACGTCGATTGCAGAGCGGACCTCTAGGTCTTTCCAATATGGCAGGTCCCAAAATATAGATTTCTTCTTCCACATTGGTGGGCGTCCGTCAGCGTCCTTCGGAACAGGTTGTCCGCCAGGACCCTTTCCAAAGATTACCTTCAAATCCTTGACCATATCATGTACCTCAGCACCAATACGGTGGTGAGGCTTCGTCCGGTGATCCGCCTCACCTTTGAAATGCTTGCCTTTCTTTCTTACGGGATGCCTTGTCGGAAGAAATCGACGATGTCCCAGGTACACATTCTTCCTACAACTATCCAAATATATACTATCGGTATCATCCAAACAGTGCGTGCATCCGCAGATATCCCTTGTTTGTGCTGTCACGAAAGTTCTTGAGAGCAGGCCAATCATTGATGGTCATTGAGGAGTCTGGACTAGGGGTGTCAGGATAGCGAACTATCATCATTGGCGGACTCCAAGACTATGAAGATACAAGATTGAAGACTTAGTCACGTGTGCGGATGGGACTTTCCTTGGCGTGGAAGGCAAGCTTGGCAATCTGAATATGTAGATCTCCTACCATTGTAACCGACTATGTGTAACCCTAGCCCTCTTCGGTGTCTATATAAACCGGAGGGTTTTAGTCCATAGGACAGAACAACAATCATACCATAGGCTAGCTTCTAGGGTTTAGCCTCCTTGATCTCGTGGTAGATCCACTCTTGTACTACCCATATCATCAATATCAATCAAGCAGGAGTAGGGTTTTACCTCCATCGAGAGGGCCCGAACCTGGGTAAAAACATCGTGTCCCTTGTCTCCTGTTATCATCCGCCTAGACGCACAATTCGAGACCCGCTACCCGAGATCCGCCGGTTTTGACACCGACATTGGTGCTTTCATTGAGAGTTCCTCTGTGCCGTCACAATCAAGAAGGATGCCTCTTCCCGTCTTTAAAGACGGTACCATTGCCAAAGGAGCTTTGGCCGCCGGCCAAACCATCCGGCTAGGTGGTTTACTTATGACCGCCTGTTCGGCCGCCGCTTCGACGATGACCTCTCGGGTCATCAAAAGAGATCTTGACGTCAACTCGAAATTCACCGAGCAGCTGGATCCGATGGAGCTCTCTTCCGTAAACGAGCTCTTGGATCGCATCGCCGCCCTAGGAGTCGCTACAGACTACGATCTGATTGGGCTTAAAACCGATCTGAGAGAGATTAACTCTCCCCAGGTTACCCACCACGTTGCGGTGGTAGAGGAACAACGCGGTGACTCTTCTTCTATATTAAAGACCAGTTATGTCCGGACTCCTGATCCCTCCATGCCGGATTCCCGCAGAGGTACGGATGTCAATCAAGTACTGAACCTAAAGTCAGGCAGCGGTCCAAATTCGTTGGACGACATCCAGCAATCCAAGCTTCCAAATTCAGAAACTTTTCGGCCCTTTAGCCTCAAGTTGGGCAGGGTTCCGGACTTAATTCCACCCGCCCACCCAAACATAAGTGATCTATCTCAAATCCGGCAAGAGCCGACGGAAACAGTACATCATTACTGGGCCAGATTCCTCCTGGTTATGGACAGGATAAAGGACTGCCGTAAAGGAAAGCGCAATCTCAATTTTGTGCAACAATTGCACGGACAAGGGAATCACGAACGCCATAAGTCGCCGCGAAATTACATGCTTCGCTGACCTGGCATCCGTAGTACAAAGTACTGTGCGATGGAGAGTACCTGGAAAACTGAAACTAAGTTTTGGGACAATCCGGCTACAAACACAACCCTAGTACGAAACAAAAGGGTGCATCATGCTCAGTCTCCCAGGACAAAAACCAAAAAGCAAAAACCCCATAAAGGGCACGAAACTGTATTGGAGGAATGGCTCAGCGGACCCTGTAAAATCCACAGTACAGAGGGCGTCACTCCAACACATAGCCTTCGAGCATGTTGGATACTATGGCAGGAGGCCAAAAGTGGCGAAGAGCTTCTAGCCCCAGAGAACCAACCCAATAGTACCAGTACGGTATTAATAGTCTTCAAGACTTTCGCATCAAACAACATGCGGAAACGAACACTCCGCAGCCTTACCGAAGTCTACCAAGTAGCAACAATAAATCCATGGAGTGACACGGCTATCACCTTCAACGCCAGTGACGAACCTAAATTCCGAACAGCCCGAGCACCAGCCGCATTGGTCCTCAGTCCAATAGTGGACGGCTTTCATCTTACCAAGGTACTCATGCATGGCGGCAGCGGATTAAACCTCATCTACGAGGAAACCCTCCAAAAAATGGAAATAGACTGGAGCCGCATTGAGCGAAGCAGCACAACCTTTAGAGAAATAATCCCTAGTCGGGAAGCACGCAGCATAGGAAAAATCACACTAGATGTGGTGTTCGGCTCGCCGGACAATTACAGGTCCGAGGAGGTCACGTTCCAAGTGGCCTCGCTCAGCAGCGGATATCACACCTTATTAGGGTGAGAGGCATTCACAATTTTCCAAGCTATACCCCATTACGGGTACATGAAGCTTAAAATGCCCGGGCCCAATGGAATCATCACTCTTGTCAGTGATCCGGACATAGCACTCCGCGCTGAAAATAAGACAGCCGCACAAGCCCTAGAGGCACTATCCGAAGCCCTAGCGGCAGAGGAACTCACTGCGCTGCGCTCCATGGTGAATAGAGACGATGTGATACTCGATAAGAGATCTAAGTCCACCTCTTTTAAGCGAAAGAGCGAAATAGTCCAATTCGGGTCCATCAATGGACCCCACAAAACGACCTCCATTGGGGCACAATTAAACCACGATGTAGGCGCGGCGGTGCGAGAATTCCTTCGGGAAAATTGGGACATTTTGCTCGGCACCCTTCGGATATGCCGGGAATCCCATGAGCTGGCGAACACAGCCTAAACATCCTAAAAGGATTCAAGCCACCAAATAGGCTCTTGGCGATTTTCCGAACCCAAAAGACGAGCAATGGGAGAGGAGCTAGCCAAACTATTAGAAGCGGATTCATCGAGATATAAAACATCCGGACTGGCTAGCGAACACAGTAATGGTACCAAAAAGGACAAATCCTGGCGCCTTTGTGTCAATTTTAAAGACCTTGACAAGGCCTGTCCAAAGGATCCTTTCCCCCTTCCCCGCATCGACCAAATCATCGATGCTACCGCAGGGCACGATTCATTGTGATTCCTCGACACATACTCCAGATACCATCAAATCAAGATGGCGGAAACAGACCAGGCCGCAACGGCATTCATTACTCCATACGGACCATTCTGCTCCAACACAATGCCCTTCGGACTCAAAAACGCCGGCGCAACATATCAGCACATGATTCAGACATGTCTGGCTACCCAGATCGGCAAAACAGTGGAGGCATACGTAGACGATGTGGTCGTTAAGACCAAACACGTTGAAACTCTAGTAGATGATTTTAGGCTCACATTCGACAACCTCCGAGCATATGACATTAAGCTCAACCCGGAAAAATGCGTTTTCGGCATACCAGCCGGAAAGCTCTTGGGCTTCATTGTATCCGGTAGAGGAATTGAAGCAAACCCACCCAAGATCCGAGCTCCGTCACAATTGGATATCCCAAAAGACCTCAAACAAATACAAAAACTGACTGGATGCGTGGCGGCTCTAAACCGCTTCATCTCCCATTTGGGAGAAAAGGCATTGCCACTCTATCGCCTCCTCCGGCAAACCGAACACTTCGAATGGACGGATGCTGCCACGGCCGGACTCGAAGAAATAAAGGCCATATTGGCAACAAATCCGGTCCTGGCCGCGCCCAACTTGGGCGAACCGATGTTATTATATATCGCGACAACACATCAAGTTGTCAGCGCAGTACTCGTCATCGAACGAGAAAAAGAAGGACACAAATTCCCACTTCAAAAACCAGTGTACTACGTATCCACTATCTTAACTCCATGCAAGTCCCGGTATCCACATTATCAAAAGATAGCGTACGCGGTGTTCATGGCATCCCGGAAGCTGCAACACTACTTTCCAGAGTGTTCGATAACAGTGGCCTCCGAAGTACCTCTTAACGACATTATAAACAACCGCGACGCGACGGGCAGGATTGCAAAATGGGCCATTGAGCTCTTACCATTCGACATAACCTACAAACCACGGTGAGCTATAAAGTCGCAAGTTTTGGCTGACTTCATCGCCGAATGGACCGAAGCCGAACTCCCTAAAGAGTACGGTGCATACTCCAATTGGATCATGCATTCCAACGGCTCCAAAATGTTGGCCGGCTTGGGGGCTGGCGTTGTATTGACGTCCCCAACCGGAGACACAGTCAATCGTGCCGGATAATGTACACGGACTCCAACAATGCAGCCGAATATGAGGCCCTTCTACATGGTCTCCGGATGGCAATCTCCATGGGTATTCAACGCCTAGAGGTGCGCGCGGATTCAAACCTCGCAATATCCCAAGTAAACAGAGACTTTGACGCCAAGGATCCGAAAATGGCAGCCTATCGTAACGCCGTCTTAAAAATGTCAGCTCGGTTCGAAGTAATCAAATCCCACCATGTAGCCCGGGCTAATAACCAGGCAGCCGACGTGTTGGCACGCATCGGCGCAAAACGCAAGGCCGTCCCTCCAAACATCTTCCTGGAGCAGCTCTTTAAGCCATCCGGATTATGGGAAGAGGAGTCTGGAAATAACAACCCGGAACCAACCACACCACCCAACACGGAACATTCTGACACAATCGGTGGCTCAGCCAATGAAATAACACCTTCAGCCCATGAAATAATGGCAGTAATTGCCCCGTGGACGGAACCATTCCTAGCCAACTTAATTAGGTAGGAACTTCCCAAAGACCAAAATGAGGCCCGCTGCATAGTTCGGCGAACTAAAGCCTACAAGGTCCATGAGGGAGAACTTTATAAGAAAAGCACAACCGGAGTCCTTCAAAGGTGCATCTCCGAAGAGGAAGGGCGAAATCTCCTGGCTGAAATTCACGCCGGACTCGGCGGGCACCACGCCGCAGCCCGGGCCCTTGTGGGCAAGGCCTTCCGTTCAGCATTTTATTGGCCGACTGCCCGGGCAGATGCTCAGACTTAGTCCAACGATCGTCGGTTGCCAGCTCTTTGCTAATCAAAGCCACATGCCACCCATCGCCCTCAAAACTATACCCATCACCGGCCGTTTGCGGTGCAGGGGCTTGACATGGTTGGACCCCTTAAAGGGGGAACCCACAAGCAAAAATACCTATTGGTCATGGTGGATAAATTCACCAAATGGATAGAGGCCAAGCCAGTTAAAACGGCCGAATCCGGACCTGTGATAGACTTCATATCTGGGGTAGTACACCGCTATGGCGTCCCCCACAGCATCATCACTGATAATGGCACGAACTTCACGGCCGACGAGGTTAAACTCTGGTGCAAAAACATGGGCATAAAGCTCGACTACGCTTCATTCTATCACCCTCAAACTAACGGTCAAGTCGAACGAGCAAATGGTCTAATCATGAGCGGCATTAAACCCAGGTTAGTGCGGTCCCTCATGGAATCTAACACGCACTGGGTGGAGGAGCTCGACTCCATAATCTAGGGGCTGCGGACCACGCCAAATCGTATTACCGGATTCACGCCATTCTTTATGGTATACGGCGCAGAGGCAGTTTTGCCCTGCGATATAATTCATGACTCACCTCGAGTGCGCATGTCCGAAGAAAGAGAAGCCGAGTTGGATCGGTAGGACAGTTTGGACGCATTGGAGGAGGAACACGACGTGGCAAAGGCTCGTTCTGCATTCTATCAGCAGCAGGCTCGAAGATATCAAAGTAGAGAAGTACGGGCCAAAACTTACAATGTTGGCGAACTAGTTCTACATCTGCCGGAAAAGAAAAAGGATAAACTCAAGCCCAAGTGGGAAGGTCCCTTCATCATCGATCAAGTCCTGACCGGCGGAGCATACCGTCTACGAAACGCATCGAACAATCAACTCGAGCCGAACCCATGGAACGCAGCCCGCCTCCGAAGATTCTATGCCTAGCGCTGGACTCAGAGTTCGCCTCCTTCCTCCGTCCACATTTTATACGTTTGCTGTCTTTTGTTTTTTTTTCTTCCTTCCTCCCTTCTTTTCGAAAGCCTTTCTGGGCCGACCTGCGCATTGTTCGCACACACTTGACGTGCTGCTCGCACTCATTATACATGGGGGCTTCTTTAACAAAAGCTTATTTATACGGGCTTCATGCCCAACACATGCGTCACACTTCCGCGTGTACCTTTTACTCACCATTATATGCATCGATATGACTTATGTTTTGGCCAAGGTGGGTTGCCTGGCTCCTATGCTTACCCTTACGTTCCTGATTGTTCGGCTAGGAGGTAAAGGAGCACCTCTGCGATTATTCTTGCTGGTCACCGGATGTGTACCTCGGTGGGTGAAGCCAAAGCTAGCATTCTTGAGGGAATATTCGGTCGGTGACTTGAAAGATGATTTCTTATTTAATTATTTATCTGCCCCCAGATGCTTTTCTGCTCTTTTCGCAGTCCGGACATGCACTTTAGGGCATGCCTCCCAGGGAAAGGAACCCCTAACGGAACTATTCTCCCTGGAAGATGTTTCTTACTAACCATGTAATATAACATAACTAGTTGGGCACTTATGCGATAAAGCACTAATGACCCTACGCTTGGTCTCCATGCATGCCCCAGTTTTTTCATAACCATGAGGGTATTCGGACACACTCCGGACTCTAGGGTCCCGAGGTTGAAGCGAAAAGGTCCGCAAAGACAAACGATCTACAATCCGGCTAGAAGACATTTTACATGTCATTTTAGATTACATCATCAAATTGACTGATTGTACTCCTCTTCAATCCCATCTAACAGGCTGTCTAGCTTACAGTCCCGTTGGGAATACTTAGCGGCCAACTCTACTTGGCCGTACATTAAGCTCACAGGAATCTCCTTCCCATCGGGCCCCATAGGTCCGACCTCGGCCATGTGGTTCGGATCAGCCTTCGTGTACCGCGTCTTCACCATGTCCCGAGCCTCCGGGCGCATTGGCGGCAGCCGATATCTTCCATAGGCAGGCGCCGCTGTGCTCCTGAAGCTTCTCCGCAAGCCATCCAAGACCCTCGGGCAGGGAGGCGGACGGCCATAAGGCACTGGCGACACCGCTCATCGCTTTGCCGAACATGTTCGTGCAGCTGCAGCAGCTTCGAAGCGAGATCACCCGTTGAACGGGCATTTCCTCCGCAGGGCGACCCGTGAGCAAACCTACGTACATATTTCATCGACTCCCTCGCGAACTCTTCTTTTCAAAGAGTTTGCTCAAGCACTTACTATAAATGCCGCGACGAAGCCGCTGATTCTCCTTCACGGAGCCAGACAGCTGGGCCCGAACACCTTTTAGCTCTTCGCCCGGCTGGGTGTGGGCATCTTGGAGTTTGTTCCTGTAACGCCCCGGTTTCGTTGCGCCAGGTGTTCGCCATTTATTTGCCGTCTTTTCCATGTCATTTTCTTGCGTGTTGCATTTTATCATGTCATCATGTGCATTTCATTTTGCATACATGTTCGTCTCATGCATCCGAGCATTTTCCCCGTTGTCCGTTTTGCAATCCGGCACTCCTATGTCCCCCGGCGTCCCCTTCTTCTCTTCTGTTGTGAGCGGGTGTTAAACTTTCTCGGAATGGCCCGAGGTTTGCCAAGCGGCCTTGGTATAGCACCGGTAGACCGCCTGTCAAGTTTCGTGTCATTTGGAGGTCGTTTGATATTCCAACGGTTAACCGGGTAACCGCAAAAGGCCTCTTTTGTTTGCAGCCCAACACCCCTTCCAAAGTGGCCCAAAACCCATCCAACTCCCCTCCATGCTCTCGGTCGTTCGATCACGATCGCGTGGTCGAAAACCGCTCCTCATTTGGACTCTCCTAGCTACCTCTACCTATAAATATGTCTTACTCCCCCGAAATTCGCGGTGCAACCCTAGCTCTCCCTCCCCTGCCGCCGCCTGACATGTCCATCCCGTTGCCGGACAAGTCCAGCCGCCGTCCACCGGCGAACCAGGAGCTGCCACATCATCCCGCCGGTCTCCTCTCTCTCCTCCCCGCCCGGGCCTGCTCGGCCCACCCTGCTGCCCGCCTGGCCCGACCGGGCAGCGCCTCGCGCCGCCAGCGCCGAAACCGCCCCACCGTCGTCGTCGTCCCCGCCGAGTCCGCCGCGCCGCCTCCCGGGCACCGAACCTCGCCGGACCCGCCGCCGCCGCCGGGATCTCCGCCGCTTCAGCGCCCGAGCCCTCCACTCGGCTCGCCACCCCCACCCGGCACCTCGCCGCCGGCAATGGCTGGCCTCCGTGCCCTCCAGCGCGAGCCACCGTGCGATGCCCGCCGCGGTGGCCTTCCAGCGCCGTCGCCCCTGCTCCGGTCAGATCCGGGCATGGCGCCCCCGGATCCGACCCCGCGCGCCGCCTCCGGTCTTCCCCCATCTCCGGCGCCCTCTCCCTCATCCCCGGCTGCCGCGGGAAGCTCCTCCGGCGACTTTCCGGTGATCCTCGGGATGCGTGCTGACGAACCCTAGATCTAGATCCGGAGGGTATATTTCTTCCAAGTCCTCAGGATTTTTGCATAAACATGCCATGTTCATCGCATTGCATCTCTGAATCCGTACCTCCGTTTCGTGCATGTAGTATGTCAAATTGTTCGGCTCGACGAGTAATTCATTTCATTCCATTGCATCGTTTTCATTTGAGCTCATCATGATGCCCGAAATGCTGTTGGAAGAGTGCATGTTGATGTTAATCTGCTGAAACTGTTATAACTTGCTCAGTTGTCATTTTTGCCATGATTGATGTGTTCATCCTATGAGGTTGATGTCTACATGTGTTTTGATCTATGCCATACCATACTTCCAGGGGTGTATGCCATGTGTTTTTGTGATCAATGTGGTGACTAGGACAAGCATGCAAACTAGGCTTCGTGATATTGCTGATTTTAGTCCCTGTTCTGCTGTTATTTTGATGCCATGTAAACTTGATGCTACAGAGAGATCCATGCTTATTTTGAGATACTTCAGTAAGGGTGTTTTGAACATATGGTTGTTGTATATCCATCCCTGCCCTTGGTTGCAATTATGGAGTAGCCTAGCATGTCATTTTGGTGCTCTACTTTTGCTTCAAAATGTTTCCTGGCAGATTGTTTACTTGTTATTCAATTTAGCCAAGGTTGCTATAGTTCATCCTTGCATGCTATGGACTTGTTCTTGACTTGGTTTATTTCACAAACACGTCTTCTTGATGATGCTATGCTTATCTTGTCAAGCAATGACTTGTGGTGAGTGAATCGAGCTTGTTAAGTAGTGTACTTGTTGTTGCTGTTTTGCTAGGCTGAATCTGTTATTTCGTGATGCTATATAAACATGTTGCTACTAATCATTCTATGCATAATCTGGAGATGTTCTATAAACATGTTTTGATCTACATGTCATTCTCTATCCATCCATGCCTCTGGTTGCATTTATAGCTTGTTGTAGATTGTTCATATCTTGCTCCAAAGTTGCTTGATAATGTTGCTATCAGCATGTTAACATTAAATTCACTAGTTCCCATGTGTTTTGCTAGTGATCCATGCACCCTATGACCGTGCTCTTGCCATGCTTATCTTCACAAACATGCCTTCTTACTGTTGGTTGCCTTGCCATGCCATGTATTGCTCTGTGGTGAGCGGTTCAAGCTCACGAACATGCCTACTTATTGTTGTTCCTGCCATGTTTGAATCTGTCATATAACTTGCCATGTTTACATGGGTGCCATCATATTTTCTGTGCCTTCTTGGCTCATGGTCAGTAAGGGACTCTTGTTCTATGAATTTAGTGTATCATGCCATGCCTTTGTTTGCCTTGATATGTTCCTGTAACATGTTGTTTGCTTGCCCTAAACATTGCAACCTGATGTTATTTCTGCAAAGTCTGAAACTGTTATTATTTGCAATCTTTCCATGTGTGTTTGAGCATGTTCTAGTGATTTCTAGAGATAGCTTAGTGTTTATGTTTTGTTATGCTTTACCAGTACTTCATGCCCATGCCTTTTGTTAATATGTTGGGGTGCTGTAGCTTATTGTTTTGATGCTTGCAGATGCCTAGTTGCTGTTATGGACAGATTGTTGCTATGACTTGTATAGAGTGTATGTGTTGAACCGTTGCTCCGTTTTGAGTGTGCTCTATATGGAACTTGCTTGGTTTTGCATGTAGTTTCATATTATCATGTTGCATCCTTGTTTTGAGGTGTTTGCTTGATGTTTGTATGCATTTTGCATCAATGCCATGTTTAACTTGTTTTGCTCATATCTTCTAGACCGTAGCTCTGAATCTAATGAACTTTCTATGTAACTTGACTAGAATTTCGTGTAGATCATCTTGGTGCATCTTAACTTGCTGTTTAAAAACTTGAACATAAGGTTTATTCAGTTCTGGACCAATTTCGAAATATGCATATGAGGACTTACCGGAATTGTTATATGTTGTTTCCGGCCTCATTTAAACTTGCCTTGATGTGTTGCTCTTGTATGCATCTTCTCTTGCCATGAGTAGCCTCATCTAGCTTTCTCATGCATCATGCTTGATGTGCATCATGTCTTGTCTCTGTGTGGTGTGTTTACCATGTTGTGTGCTTCTTCTTGTTAGTTCCTGTTTCGTTGCGATCGTGAGGATTCGTTCGTCTACGGTTGGTTCGGCTTCATCCGTTCGTCTTCTTCATGGACTCGTTCTTCTTCCTTGCGGGATTTCAGGCAAGATGACCGCTACCTTGGATCTCACTAGTATCATTGCTATGCTAGTTGTTTCGTTCTATCGCTCTGCTGCGCTACCTATCACCTGTTTATCAAGCCATCACAAATTGCCATGAACCTCTAACCTTTGACACCTTTCCTATGCAAACCACTGTTTGGCTATGTTACCGCTTTTGCTCAGCCCCTCTTATAGCGTTGCTAGTTGCAGGTGAAGTTGAAGATTTCTCCATGGTGGACAGGGTTTTGGTTGGGATATCACAATATCTCTTATATTATTAATGCATCTATATATTTGGTAAAGGGTGGAAGGCTCGACCTTATGCCTGGTGTTTTGTTCCACTCTTGCCACCCTAGTTTCCGTCATACCGGTGTTATGTTCCCGGATTTTGCGTTCCTAACCCGGTCGGCTGATTTATGGGACCCCCCCTGACAGTTCGCTTTGAATAAAACTTGTCCAGCAAGGCCCAACCTTGGTTTTACCATTTGCCTCACCACCACCTATACCTTTCCCTTGGGTCGGCCAACCCGAGGGTCATCTTTATTTTAGCCCCCCGGGGCGAATGCTTGTCTAAGTGTTGGTCCAAACCGAGCGATGTCCGGCGTCCCCTGGGCAACCAGGGTCTATGCCAACCCGACGTCTGGCTCATCCGGTGTGCCACGAGCGAGATATGTGCAGCTCCTATCGGGATTTGTCGGCTGGCGGGAGGCTTTGCTGGTCTTGTTTTACCATTGTCGAAATGTCTTGTAAACCGGATTCGAGACTGATCGGGTCTTCTGGGAGAAGGTCTATTCGCCGTTGATCGCGAGAGCTAGTCATGGGCTAAGTTGGGACACCCCTGCAGGGTATAAACTTTAGAGAGCCGTGCCCGCGGTTCTGTGGCAGATGGGAATTTGTTAATGTCCGGTTGTAGATAACTTGACACCAGATCCGAATTAAACGCATCAACCGTGTGTGTAGCCGTGATGGTCTCTTCTCGGCGGAGTCCGGGAAGTGAACACGGTTTCTGTGTTATGTTTGACGTAAGTAGGTGTTCAGGATCACCTCTTGATCATTGCTAGCTTCACGACCGTTCCGCTTGCTTCTCTTCTCGCTCTTATTTGCGTATATTAGCCACCATATATGCTTAGTCGCTGCTGCAACCTCACCACTTTACCCCTTCCTTTCCCATTAAGCTTTGCTAGTCTTGATAACCATGGTAATGGGATTGCTGAGTCCTCGTGACTCACAGATTACTACAACAACAGTTGCAGGTACAGGTTATGCGATGATCGTGACGCGAGAGCGATGTTTGCTTGTTTGGAGTTTCTTCTTCTGCTTCTTCGATCAGGGGATAGGTTCCAGGTCGGCAGCCTGGGCTAGCAGGGTGGATGTCGTTTGAGTTCCTATTTGTGTTTCATCCGTAGTCGGATGGTGCTCTGATGTATTATGATGTTGTATTCGTGTGGCATTGTATGCCTTATGTATGTATCCCCATCTATTATGTAATGTTGATGTAATGATATCCACCTTGCAAAAGCGTTCCAATATGCGGGTCTATCCTTGGTGGGACATTCGAGTTCCTTTTGGATAGGGTCGCATATTGGGCGTGACAAGTTGGTATCAGAGCCTCGACCGACCCTAGGAGCCCCCCTTGATTGATCGTGTAGTTTGGCCGTTGTTGAGTCTAGAACAAAACTTTTTCTGACTCTAGTTATATCGGAGAGTAGGAATTCTTTTTACTCCTCAGCCTCTTCGTCGCTCTGGTAAGGAATCTTGACATAGGTGTTTTGAACTACTCCTCTTCCCCTTCAAATTTTTCTTTAGGATCACGCGGTTAGTTTTCGTTCGTTGTCCATCCTCTTTTGTCCGGTGCATTCCTCATCAAGATGATTCGAACCTCTCTCTCTTTGGGAGATCAATCCTCAGCTCTTTTCGATCGAAGTTGTTTTTCCATCCTCAGTTGTTTTATTTTCCCACCCGCCCTCCCCTTTTTCTTCTCGGAACCGGAGTCCGTAATCGAGCATCCTACTCGTGAGAAGTCTTTGCTTTCTTTCCTCAATTATTTCAACCGGTGTTTGCTCTTCAAGATATTCGTCGGTTTCCCCTTCCAAGTAGCCTTTGTTTTCCCCGCCCTCCCACCCTCTTATTCTGGAGTCTGAGTCCCTTTCGAGCATCAATCTCATTCGTGTGGAGCCTCTTCAGTCTTCCATCAATTATTTCAACCGGTGAATTCTCGTCTCGTTCGTCATTCTTCATCCCTTTCTTTTTCCGGTGGATTCGATTCAAGTTTTCTGGGTTGATCACATTCTTTTCCTTTCGTAAAGTGTTCTCCTTGCTCGTTTGCCTCTCGCCATTCAGTCATTCAAGAGTTTGGAAGACATCTCAGGAGATTCGTCAGTGTTCCAATTGATTCGAGGTTGTCACCTCATTCAGATATTTCAATTGTTCCCGTGCATCATCTATCTTTCCAACAATCCTTTCCAACGGTGTATTCTCTTTAGTGGGCCCTAACCCACAGATCTTTTCCCAGGATCTTACCTGACTCTTCTGATTCCCCGGAGTTATTTCTCAATTCTTTTCAAAGTGTGACGTAAGAATGGATTTCATCAGTCACATGCCTTATCCAATATCGTTTTCAAATTCTTTTCATGGTTGCCTCTACCTTTTTCGTTTTTCATTCTCCCGGAGTACCTCAGTAATTTTGTTGGTGTTTCTCGTCGTCATTTGAAGAACTAAGAAGAGTTTTTCCTCTAAATCTTGCCCGTTCTCTCGAAGTTTCGTGGTTCTAGTTTCTTGTTATCCTCTTCATATTATTCCATTCGTCAGTTGGTTTTTTTTTCTTACCCATCCGGAGTATGTCAAGAGTTGTTTTCCCGTTTCTTTTAATCGGAGACCATCATTCCAGCTATCGTTCTCTAATTCTTGCCGGTGCTTCGTTCAAGTGTTCTTTAATCAGCTCGTCATCTCTTCGGTCTTGTGCATCTAAATCCCCTCTTGCGTATTGGTTCTTCTAATTCTTCCCAGTGTTTCATTCTCTTTCATCAGTCATTTTCAAATTGTTACGGTGGTTCGTTCAAGATTCTTTTCCTTGATTATCATATTAATTCTTTCGTTCTTCCCAATCATACCGGCGGTTCATGAAGACCTTCTCAAGTTTGCGATATGTCACTTCTCAATTCTTTTTCAAGAAGGATAAGTATTATGCAAAATCCATTGCTTGTCATCAATTTAATTTGATGAAGGATAAGCATACAATAAATCTTATTCCTATTTCGTCCAAGTGAGTAATCTTTCCTTTGGAGTTTGTTCTTGATGAATAAATTCTAGTTCCACGTGTTCTCATCTTTTCTTTTCCGGAGTTCAAATTTCCTCGGCCATCTCATCGGAACCTCCATCTAAATCATCGTAAGATTTAATCTTATTCTTTCATCCTTCATTCTATCTCACCATCCTTTTGTTAACGGAGTTCTTCATGGTGGTTCTTCGGGATTCAATTCATTCTTCAAGAGTTCATCAAGATTTTGTTGGTGGAGTTCAAGTATCTTTTCTCCTCGCATCTCGAAGTGCATTTAATTCTCCGTATTCTTTTGAAGTGGAGTTTTGCTTTTCTTTGTTCTTCTCAGCTATCCAATCATTTCCGCTTGTGGTCGGAGATCACCTCATAATTTTGAGATGTTATCCATAAGTCCACAACAAGCTTATTCTTTTCGTTGTTGATTTTCTCAACAACTCCGTTCAATCTTTTCTTCTATGGTTGCTTTCTATTTCATTCGTGGCCCAAGTTGTCATTTTCTTCTCCGTTCTTTTCATTAAACTCTTTCAATTCTTTCCGGAGGTTTTGTGTGATGTCTTCATCAAGTATGATTCCTTCCTCTCAAGCTCGTGTTCTATTTCCCCCATGTTTCAGCCGAAGTTCTGCCTAAATCCTTTCAGTCTTATTCATTTTTTTCTCATTCTAACCACTCCGGTTAGAACGAGTGGTTTCATAGTCTATCTTATTCCATGTGCTTTCAATTCTCGTCTTTCTCATCGTTCCTCTCTTCTTCTCGAGTGCTCTTGATTCTTTGCTTCTTCTCTTGAGTACTTGTTTCACCTCATCCCTTTTTCCCCTCCGTCTCGGTCCTAAGATCTCGGGACGAGATCTCTTGTTAGTGGAGGAGTGTTGTAACGCCCCGGTTTCGTTGCGCCAGGTGTTCGCCATTTATTCGCCGTCTTTGCCATGTCATTTGCTTGCCTGTTGCATTTTATCATGTCATCATGTGCATTTCATTTTGCATACATGTTCGTCTCATGCATCCGAGCATTTTCCCCGTTGTCCGTTTTGCAATCCGGCACTCCTATGTCCCCCGGCGTCCCCTTCTTCTCTTCTGTTGTGAGCGGGTGTTAAACTTTCTCGGAATGGCCCGAGGTTTGCCAAGCGGCCTTGGTATAGCACTGGTAGACCGCCTGTCAAGTTTCGTGTCATTTGGAGGTCGTTTGATATTCCAATGGTTAACCGGGTAACCGCAAAAGGCCTCTTTTGTTTGCAGCCCACCACCCCTTCCAAAGTGGCCCAAAACCCATCCAACTCCCCTCCAGTCTCCCGGTCGTTCGATCACGATCGCGTGGCCGAAAACCGCTCCTCATTTGGACTCTCCTAGCTCCCTCTACCTATAAATATGTCTTACTCCCCCGAAATTCGCGGTGCAACCCTAGCTCTCCCTCCCCTGCCGCCACCGGACATGTCCATCCCGTCGCCGGACATGTCCAGCCGCCATCCACCGGCGAACCAGGAGCTGCCACGTCATCCCGCCGGTCTCCTCTCTCTCCTCCCGCCGCCCGGGCCCGCTCTGCCCACTCGCGGCCCGCCCGGGCCCAGCCAGGGCAGCGCCTCGCGCCACCAGCGCCCGAGCCGCCCGCCGTCGTCGTCGTCCCGCCCGAGTCCGCCAAGCCGCCTCCGGGCACCGGAACCTCGCCCGGACCCGCCATGCCGCCGGGATCTCCACTGCTTCGCGCCCGAGCCCTCCGCGGCTCCGGCCAGCGCCGCCTCCACGCCGGCACCTGCGCCGCCCGACAGCGCCGGCCTCCGCGCCCTCCAGCGCGAGCCACCGTGCAATGCCCCGCCGCGGTCGCCTTCGGCGGCGTCGCCCTCGCTCGGTCAGATCCGGGCATGGCGCCCCCGGATCCGACCCCGCGCCCCGCCTCCGGTCTTCCCCCATCTCCGGCGCCCTCTCCCTCATCCCCGGCTGCCATGGGAAGCTCCTCCGGTGACTTTCCGGTGATCCTCGGGATGCGTGCTGACGAACCCTAGATCCAGATCCGGAGGGCATATTTCTTCTAAGTCCTCAGGATTTTTGCATAAACATGCCATGTTCATCGCATTGCATCTCTGCATCCGTAGCTCCATTTCGTGCGTGTAATATGTCAAATTGTTCGCCGTGACGAGTACTTCATTTCATTCCATTGCATCATTTTCATTTGAGCTCATCTTGATGCCCGAAATGCTGTTGGAAGAGTGCATATTGATGTTAATCTGCTGAAACTGTTATAATTTGCTCATTTGTCATTTTTGCCATGATTGATGTGTGCATCCTATGAGGTTGATGTCTACATGTGTTTTGATCTATGCCATGCCATCTTTCCAGGGGTGTATGCCATGTATTTTTGTGATCAATGTGGTGACTAGCACAAGCATGCAAACTAGGCTTCGTGATATTGCTGATTTTAGTCCCTGTTCTGCTGTTATTTTGATGCCATGTAAACTTGATGCTACAGAGAGATCCATGCTTATTTTGAGATACTTCACTAAGGGTGTTTTGAACATATGGTTGTTGTCTATCCATCCCTGCCCTTGGGAATTATGGAGTAGACTAGCATGTCATTTTTGTGCTCTACTTTTGCTTCAAAATGTTTCCTGGCAGATTGTTTACTTGTTATTCAATATAGCCAAGGTTGCTATAGTTCATCCTTGCATGCTATGGACTTGTTCTTGACTTGGTTTGTTTCAAAAACATGTCTTCTTGATGATGATATGCTTATCTTGTCATGCAATGACTTGTGGTGAGTGAATCGAGCTTGTTAAGTAGTGTACTTCTTTGTTGCTGTTTTGCTAGGCTGAATCATTATTTCGTGATGCTATATAAACATGTTGCTACTAATCATTCTATGCATAATCTGGAGATGTTCTATGAACATGTTTTGATCTACATGTCATTCTCTATCCATCCATGCCTCTGGTTGCATTTATAGCTTGCTTTAGATTGTTCATATCTTGCTCCAAAGTTGCTTGATAATGTTGCTATCAGCCTGTTCACATTAAGTTCACTAGTTCCCATGTGTTTTGCTAGTGATCCATGCACCCTATGACCTTGCTCTTGCCATGCTTAGCTTCACAAACATTCCTTCTTACTGTTGGTTTCCTTGCCATGCCATGTATTGCTCTGTGGTGAGTGGTTCAAGCTCACGAACGTGCCTACTTATTGTTGTTCCTGCCATGTTTGAATCTGTCATATAACTTGCCATGTTTACATGGGTGCCATCATATTTTCTGTGCTCATGGTCAGTAAGGGACTCTTGTTCTATGCATTTAGGAGTATCATGCCATGCCTTTGTTTGCCATGATATGTTCCTGTAACATGTTGTTTGCTTGCTCTAAACATTGCAACCTGATGTTATTTCTGCAAAGTCTGAAACTGTTATTATTTGCAATCTTTCCATGTGTGTTTGAGCATGTTCTAGTGATTTCTGGAGATAGCTCAGTGTTCATGTTTTGTTATGCTTTACCAGTACTTCATGCTCATGCCTTTTGTTAATATGTTGGGGTGCTGTAGCTTATTGTTTTGATGCTTGCAGATGCCTAGTTGTTGTTATGGACAGATTGTTGCTATGACTTGTAGAGTGTATGTGTTGAACCGTTGCTCCGTTTTGAGTGTGCTATATATGGAACTTGCTTGGTTTTGCATGTAGTTTCATATTATCATGTTGCATCCTTGTTTTGAGGTGTTTGCTTGATGTTTGTATGCATTTTGCATCAATGCCATGTTTAACTTGTTTTGCTCATATCTTCTAGACCGTAGCTCCGAATCTAATGAACTTTATATGTAACTTGACTAGAATTTCATGTAGATAAGCTTGGTGCATCTTAACTTGCTGTTTAAAAACTTGAACATAAGGTTTATTCAGTTCTGGACCAATTTCGAAATATGCATATGAGGACTTACCGGAATTGTTATATGTTGTTTCCGGCCTCATTTAAACTTGCCTTGATGTGTTGCTCTTGTATGCATCTTCTCTTGCCATGAGTAGCCTCATCTAGCTTTCTCATGCATCATGCTTGATGTGCATCATGTCTTGTCTCTGTGTGGTGTGTTTACCATGTTGTGTGCTTCTTCTTGTTAGTTCCTTGTAACGCCCCGGATGCAACTTTCCATATCCGTAACTCCAACTCTTGCCTTTTCCGGAGATGCGATATGATTTTTCCTTCGTGGTTGGGTTTTTGTCTTTTGTTTTGCATTTTATTCATGTCATGCATTTCATCTCATAGCATCATGTGCATTGCATCCGCATGTTTTCATAAAACTTGCATCCGTCCCGGTCTCTTAGTTCTCTCTGTTGTCCGTTCTGAGACCAACCACACTTGCACGCGCCCGTGGCACGTCCGAAATATTATTTTATAAGTGGCATAAAAATGTTCTCGGAATGGGTTGCAACTTGTCGTGCGGTCTTATTATAGTGTAGACAGGCCGCCTGCCATGTTTAGTCGCATTCGGAGTTCGTTTGATAGCCCAACCGTTAAATATATAACCGCGATTTAGTCGGTATATTCGTCGGACGTTTCGGTCTCTGAAACAGTTGCCGGGCTGCATCTCTCCCCTCTTCTCTCAGACCAACCCGCTCTTCACAATCCGCCAGGCCAACCTAACCCCTCTCGTCAGCCCGCAGCCCTCCTCGCGTGCGTCCGAGAGTTGTCCCGGACTCGAACCGGTTTGTCGCTACCATTGGGTCCGGATCATCCCCTAACGTCTACAAAACATCTCCGTTTTATTGTTTGGACTCTCCTAGTCTATTTTCCTCGGACCGTTCGATTATGATCGGAGGGACCAAATGCCCCTAAACCAAAATCCACTTGCTATATAAAGTAGACTAACCCTAAATTCTAGCAGATTTGTCCCTGCCGCCGCCGCAGTCATCTCCCACCTCGGGATCCATCCCAATCCAAATCCCCTCAGCCAACCTCCTCCCTCAATTTCCGCGCAGCCAGCCACCTCCTACCTCGGTTCCGCCGCCGCCAGCCGCAGCCCGCCACTTGGCGCCGCCGCCACAGGCCGCCCGAACCAATCGGGCGCGCCCGTCACCCAACGCCGCCGCTCCCTCCACTCCCGCGCCGCCCGTCCCCTGTTCTCCCAGCGCGCCATGAGATCCATCCACGGCCCGCCGCCGGGCCGAGCAGGCCCGCCAGCCGCGCGCCTCCCGATCGCGCCCGGCGCTCGCTCCCCGCCGCCTCGCATCTCCCTCGTCGGGATCGGGCGGGCTCGATCTCCCTCGCCGCCCATGGCGGCGAACCACCGGATCGCCGCCTCCCGTCGTCCGCGACCCCGTCGGCTGGAGTCCGTCGGATCTCCCAGGTCACCGCCCGCGCCATCCCCCTTCCTTTCTTTCCTTCCTCTCCTCACGAGCTCCCTCTCTGCCCCAGGGAGCCGCCGCCCTCGCCCACCAGCTCGCCGTCGGCACCGTCTTCACTGGATCCGGCCGGGAGCCGCCAGATCCGGGCCCCTGCGACCCGTCCCCGACCTCGTGAGCCTTGCCGTCGCCTCGAGCCATCGCCGGAGTCAAGCCCCGCCGCCGCCATGTCCTCGTCCCGCTCGGGAGTGGGGACGAGCGCCCGCTCGAGCGTTGACCGCGCCAAGGCCACGACCGCACGCGCCTGGGCCGGCTTCGCCTCGGCCCAGCTCCTCTTCGCCAGATCCGCCAGCCTCCTTCACCCACCGGGCCAGGGCCCATGGTCAGGCCATCCCCAGCGCCCCTCCTTTTTTTTTCCTGTTGGGCCAGCCTGCAGTTTCAGCCCATGTATATTTTTTTCCTGCTGCTGCGATTTTAGCATTATCCGGTGAATTACTGTTTTACAGAAAACCCCCTAAGCATCATGCATACAATAACTAATTGACGGTGCATCGGATTAAAACAAACTTTAGATGTAAAATGCTTAGAATTTCATCTAGTTTCATAATATGCCATTTTCATCCATGTTTGAAATGATTAAAATGATGTTTGTTTAAATTTGCTTAAATGCCATGTTAAAATGATTTAATTCATAACTAAATAACCGCAGCTCGGTTTTAAATGTTCTTTATATGTAAATGGGGTGGAAAAATGCCTAGTTTAACATGGTCCACTTTATTTTCCTATTTAACAACTTTAAAATATGGTTTAGGGCAGAACAGTACCTAATTCGAAATATGCACATGGGGATTTTCCGGAATTGTTGTTTGTTGTTCCGGCCTCATTTAAACTTGCCTAAATATTTAGTTTACTTTTGTTACACCCCTTGGCATGTTTAACAACATTTAACATTGTTGTGTTCCTAAACGAGAGCGAACTAAATAACTCGGATGTGGTGTTTCGTCAATATGCAACTCGTCGCATATTGAGCTCCACTTAATTTGTAGTGTTGTTTGTTGCACTTTGCTTTGCCATGCCATGCCTCATTAAACCGGACATGCATCATACTTGTTTGTGCATCATGCCATTATTATGCTTGTGTGTTTACCATGTTGTTTGCTTCTTTCCGGTTTGCTTCTCTCGTTAGCTTCGGTTTCGTTCCGGAGTTGTGAGGATTCGTTCGACTACTCCCGTTCGTCTTCTTCATGGACTCGTTCTTCTTCCTAGCGGGATTTCAGGCAAGATGACCACTACCCTGGATCTCACTACTATCATTGCTATGCTAGTTGCTTCGTTCTATTGTTTTGCCGCGCTACCTATCTCTTGTTGATCAAGCCTCCCAAATTGCCATGAACCCCTAACCTTTGACACCATTCCTAGCAAACCATTGTTTGGCTATGTTACCGCTTTTGCTCAGCCCCTCTTATAGCGTTGCTAGTTGCAGGTGAAGTTGAAGATTTCTCCATGGTGGACAGGATTTTGGTTGGGATATCACAATATCTCTTATATTATTAATGCATCTATATACTTGGTAAAGGGTGGAAGGCTCGGCCTTATGCCTGGTGTTTTGTTCCACTCGTGCCGCCCTAGTTTCCGTCATACCGGTGTTATGTTCCCGGATTTTGCGTTCCTAACGCGGTCGGGTGATTTATGGGACCCCCTTGACAGTTCGCTTTGAATAAAACTTGTCCAGCAAGGCCCAACCTTTGTTTTACCATTTGCCTCACCACCACCTATACCCTTCCCTTGGGTCGGCCAACCCAAGGGTCATCTTTATTTTAGCCCCCCCGGGCCAGTGCTTGTCTAAGTGCTGGTTCGAACCGAGTAGACTGCGGGGCCCCTCAGGGCAACTCGAGGTCTGGTTTTACTCGTGGGATGTCTCATCCGGTGTTGCCTCGAGCGAGATATGTGCAGCTCCTATCGGGATTGTCGGCGCATCGGGCGGCTTTGCTGGTCTTGTTTTACCATTGTCGAAATGTCTTGATGTACCGGGATTCCGAGACTGATCGGGTCTTCCTGGGTGAAGGTCTATTCCTTCGATGATCGCGAGAGCTTGTCATGGGCTAAGTTGGGACACCCCTGCAGGGTTTAAACTTTCGAGAGCCGTGCTCTGCGTTATGTGGCAGATGGGAATTTGTTAATGTCGGTTGTAGATAACTTGACACGGATCCGAATTAAAGCGCATCAACCGAGTGTGTAGCCGTGATGGTCTCTTCTCGGCGGAGTCCGGAAGTGAACACGGTTTACGTGTTATGCTTGGCGTAAGTAGGTGTTCGGGATCACCTCTTGATCATTGCTAGCTTCACGATTGTTCCTTTGTTTCTCTTCTCGCTCTCATTTGCGTATGTTAGCCACCATACTTGCTTAGTCGCTGCTGCAACCTCACCACTTTACCCCTTCCTTTCCCATTAAGCTTTGCTAGTCTTGATACCCATGGTAATGGGATTGCTGAGTCCTCGTGGCTCACGGATACTTCAAAACCAGTTTGCGGTGCCTATGTTACCGGCGGTGGCGCAACCAAGCTCAAGGAGGAGCTTGATGAAGATCTTGCCCTTTGTGTTGTTTCGTTCTAGTTGATCAGTAGTGGAGCCTAGTTGGGGTCGATCGGGGACCTTTTGTCGCATTTGGGGTTCTTCTTTTATTTCGGTTCCATAGTCGGACCTTGATTGTATCTGGATGATGTAATGCTTTATTCATGTAATTGTGTGAAGTGGCGATTGTAAGCCAACTATGTATCTCTTTCCCTTATGTATTACTTGGGTTGTGTGAAGATTACCTCACTTGCGACATTGCTTTCAATGCGGTTATGCCTCTAAGTCGTGCTTCGACACGTGGGAGATATAGCCGCATCGAGGGCGTTACATTCCTGTTTCGTTGCGATCGTGAGGATTCGTTCGTCTACGGTTGGTTCGGCTTCATCCGTCCGTCTTCTTCATGGACTCGTTCTTCTTCCTTGCGGGATTTCAGGCAAGATGACCGCTACCCTGGATCTCACTAGTATCATTGCTATGCTAGTTGTTTCGTTCTATCGCTCTGCTGCGCTACCTATCACCTGTTTATCAAGCCATCCCAAATTGCCATGAACCTCTAACCTTTGACACCTTTCCTATGCAAACTACTGTTTGGCTATGTTACCGCTTTTGCTCAGCCCCTCTTATAGCGTTGCTAGTTGCAGGTGAAGTTGAAGATTTCTCCATGGTGGACAGGGTTTTGGTTGGGATGTCACAATATCTCTTATATTATTAATGCATCTATATATTTGGTAAAGGGTGGAAGGCTCGGCCTTATGCCTGGTGTTTTGTTCCACTCTTGGCGCCCTAGTTTCCGTCATACCGGTGTTATGTTCCCGGATTTTGCGTTCCTAACGCGGTCGTGTGATTTATGGGACCCCCCTGACAGTTCGCTTTGAATAAAACTTGTCCAGCAAGGCCCAACCTTGGTTTTACCATTTGCCTCACCACCACCTATACCTTTCCCTTGGGTCGGCCAACCCAAGGGTCATCTTTATTTTAGCCCCCCCGGGCCAATGCTTGTCTAAGTGTTGGTCCAAACCGAGCGATGTCCGGCGCCCCCTGGGCAACCAGGGTCTATGCCAACCCGACGTCTGGCTCATCCGGTGTGCCCTGAGAACGAGATATGTGCAGCTCCTATCGGGATTTGTCGGGACAGCGGGAGGCTTTGCTCGTCTTGTTTTACCATTGTCGAAATGTCTTGTAAACCGGGATCCCGAGACAGACCGGGTCTTCCTGGGAGAAGGTCTATTCCTTCGTTGATCGCGAGAGCTTGTCATGGGCTAAGTTGGGACACCCCCGCAGGGTATAAACTTTCGAAAGCCGTGCCCGCGGTTATTTGGCAGATGGGAATTTGTTAATGTCCGGTTGTAGATAACTTGACACCAGATCCGAATTAAACGCATCAACCGTGTGTGTAGCCGTGATGGTCTCTTCTTGGCGGAGTCCGGGAAGTGAACACGGTTTCTGTGTTATGTTTGACGTAAGTAGGTGTTCAGGATCACCTCTTGATCATTGCTAGCTTCACGACCGTTCCGCTTGCTTCTCTTCTCGCTCTTATTTGCGTATGTTAGCCACCATATATGCTTAGTCGCTGCTGCAACCTCACCACTTTACCCCTTCCTTTCCCATTAAGCTTTGCTAGTCTTGATACCCATGGTAATGGGATTGCTGAGTCCTCGTGACTCACAGATTACTACAACAACAGTTGCGGTACAGGTTATCACGATGATCTTGGCCTTAAGAGCGATGTTTGCTTGTTTGGAGTTTCTTCTTACGCTTCTTGATCGGGGATAGGTTCGGTCGGCAGCACAGGCTAGCAGGTGGATGTCGTTTGAGTTCCTGTTTGTGTTTCATCCGTAGTCGGATGGTGCTCTGATGTATTATGATGTTGTATTCGTGTGGCATTGTATGCCTTATGTATGTATCCCCATCTATCCTTGGTGGGACCTTCGAGTTCCTTTTGGATAGGGTCGCATATTGGGCGTGACAGTTCCTCTCCTGCTGCACCTTCATAAACACCCACTCGCCGGCCTTCAGCTGGCGCAGTAGCTGCTGCTTGTCCGGATCAAGTCCGGCAACATCTGCAATATTATTGTCAGACTTATACGCATGCCGCACTTCATAAACCGCTTATCTTTTTGAAATATGTGTTACCAGAGGGGTCTCTGTGGATCCTCCTCTGCATGGCTAGTGCGGCCTCAAGTTGGGCCTTGCACTCTTGAAGCTCCTGGGACAGGTGGGTATTCTTCTCCATAAGATCCTGCATGTAAAATGATCCTTAAATCAGTTATTCTAACTACTTTAAGTCTCGGGGGCTACTGGCATATATAACTATTAAAATTCCTTACCCGTATGTATTTCACATACTGCTCCGTGGCACTGGTTAAACCATCTTGAGCGGCATGGAGGTGCGCGTCCCCCGCATTTAAGGCATTCAACGCCTCTGGGGAGAAACACGCGTCACGAAGAACTGTCCGGCGGCGCCTGTGATTCATGGCGCTCTCCACCTCAGAACTGGTGGCGGACAGCCTATCGGCATCCTCTGTTGGAGGAGCATCCGGCTCGCGCCGTGCGCTCACCTCCCCCTCCGGACCAGGTGTTGGAGCCTGGCTGGCGGAGGCATGGTTGGCAACCTCTCCGGGCATAGTTCGGCGAGCGCTCTTTCTCCTGGAAAAGTCATGAGTATTAATATACCTCCCAGGAATATTTCCCTTAAAAATGGTGGTGTGCTATACCGTTGCGGCGACGTTTTGATTCGCACCACACCCCTCTTCCGCCTACTGGGCCGAACTGACCCTTGTCGGTCAGCCGCCGCGGGTTCGGCTTCCCGCCTTGAAGGCACCTCCTGCGAGACACCGTTGGTATACGGTGGTCAGAAATAAGCACGGATGAAGTAATGGTGTCAGGACTCCGGTCGTAGTTACCTGGGAAGCCGGAGATAAACCGGGGTAGTCAGCCGTAATGGCGACTAGAGCATTGTCCATGCTAAGTTGGTGGAACACCCCGTCAATCAGCTCCACCTCTATGTCCGGATCCTCTCCGGAGGCCGGATCAAGGGATCTTCCCTGATCCTCGGGTTGTGGAGTCGGTCTTTGTATGCCCTCCACATCCCGGCGCAGTTCCTGCGTCGAAATCATAAAGTAAGACACTTAACTTTGAAAGCACGGATCAGATAGATAAACGTCTGCTTACCCAGCTCCGAGGGTTATTCATGGAGAATCCATTCAATGGACTCGTGCGGCGGAAGTCCTCCTTCTCCCCCTTGTACAAGCCGGACAGGATCTTCACCAGATCGACACCCGATCCCGACCCCTTGCGGCCATGACGGGTGGCGTCATTCTCCCCGTTGAAATCCCACATGGGGTGGCCCCTATATTGGAGTGGCTGCACCCTCGCGCCGCGCCGCGTGGCCATGACTCCAATCATGGTCAATCCGGAATGGGCCAGTAACCTTATCCGGCCCATCAGATATTGGACGCTCCTATCATCTTCCCGTTGAGGGCTCCGCGGGCACCAACTCAGGCGTTTCTTCAGAGGAGCGTTGCTGAACTCCGGGAGGCCGATCCGAACTGGGTCCAGCAGTGGGGCGTCTTCCATATAAAACCATTCCGAAGGCCAGTCTTCGGACGACTTCTTCGGGGTTTCGGATAGATATCCGGTCCCGGCGATGCGCCATATTTTGGCTCCGCCCACTTGATATATCGACCCCTCGTGAGAACGGGGTACGAGGCAAAACAAGCTCTTCCACAGCGCAAAATGGGGCTCGATGCCCAAGAATAGCTCGCAAAGAGCTACGAAACCCGCAATGTGCAAAATGGAGGCGGGTGTAAGGTGATGAAGCTGGAGTCCGTAGAACTCCAGGAGCCCCCGGAGAAACGGATGTATGGGAAATCCGAGCCCCCTTATTAGATAAGGGACGAAGCACACCCGCTCTCCTTTGGAGGGATTGGGGGTGTTCTCCTCCTACTTTCCACCTTTGTAGGTGGCCAGTCCGGCTTGAACCGGGACCACGAAGGCCGGAGGAAGGTATCCCTCCGCTTCGAGCGTCACCAGCTCGCTGTGCGGAACTGAACAAATCCTCCAATCTCCTTGCTGAGGGCTGGGAGCATGAGAGGAGGAGCCGCGTCGACTGTCCATGATGGAGTGGATTTTTGTCAGAGGCACTCCGATGAGTACTCGCGGAAGGAGGATGGTGTGATTTGGATCTAGATCCTTGCCTCTCTTATAGGCAGCTTATTCGTGCAGCCTGGGGATAAAACGTAAAAATACCCTGGCTTTTCGCATTCATACGACACGTGGAAGAGGGCCATTATTGGATGTGGAAGCCAAGGAGCACAACATTTATAAGGGAGCCGGACACTATTCGGCAAGCACATGGAATTTGGAGGAGAACCCGCCTTGAAACACCGAAGACAATATACGCGCCGGACTCGTCGTCATTGAAGCCTGGTTCGGGGGCTACTGAGGGAGTCCTGGACTAGGGGGTGTCCGGATAGCGGAACTATCATCATCGGCCGGACTCGAAGACTATGAAGATACAAGATTGAAGACTTCATCCTATGTCCGGATGGGACATTCCTTGGCGTGGAAGGCAAGCTTGGCGATACGGATATGTAGATCTCCTACCATTGTAACCGACTCTGTGTAACCCTAGCCCTCTCCGGTGTCTATATAAACCGGAGGGTTTTAGTCCATAGGACAGAACAACAATCATACCATAGGCTAGCTTCTAGGGTTTAGCCTCCTTGATCTCGTGGTAGATCCACTCTTGTACAACCCATATCATCAATATCAATCAAGCAGGAGTAGTGTTTTACCTCCATCGAGAGGGCCCGAACCTGGGTAAAAACATCGTGTCCCTTGTCTCCTGTTATCATCCACGTAGATGCACAGTTCGGGACCCCCTACCCGAGATCCGCCGGTTTTGACACCGACAGTCACGAATAGCAACGTCTTTAGGTCAAATTCTTCCTGTCCGTGCTCATCCCACGCACGTACACCTCTTCCATTCCACAGATGTAATAGTTCTTCAACTAATGGCCTTAGGTACACATCAATGTTGTTGTCGGGTTGTTTAGGGCCTTGGATGAGCACTGGCATCATAATGAACTTCCGCTTCATGCACAACCAAGGAGGAAGGTTATACAAACATAGAGTCCCCGGCCATGTGCTATGGTTGCTGCTCTGCTCCCCAAAAGGATTAATGCCATCTGCGCTTAGACCAAACCATACGTTCCTTGGGTCACCTGCAAACTCCTCCCAGCACTTTCTCTCGATTTTTCTCCACTACGAACCGTCAGCGGGTACTCTCAACTTTCCGTCTTTCTTACGGTCTTCTGCGTGCCACCGCATCGCCTTCGCATGCTCTTTGTTTTGGAACAAACGTTTCAACCATGGTATTATAGGAGCATACCACATCACCTTGGCAGGAATCTTCTTCTTGGGGCGCTCGCCCTCGACATCACCAGGGTCATCGCGACTGATCTTATAACGCAATGCACCGCATACCGAGCAAGCGTTCAAATCCTCGTACTCACCGCGGTAGAGGATGCAGTCATTAGGTCATGCATGTATCTTTTGCACCTCTAACCCTAGAGGGCAGACAGCCTTCTTTGCTTCATACGTACTCTCGGGCAATTCGTTGTCCTTTGGAAGCATATTCTTTATCATTACCAGCAACTTTCCAAATCCATTGTCAGATACACCATTCTCTGCCTTCCATTGCAGCAATTCAAGTGTGGTGCCCAACTTTTTTTTGTCAGCTTTGCAATTCGGGTACAACAATTTCTTGTGATCCTCTGACATGCGCTGCAACTTCGTCCTCTCCAGATCACTTGCGCAGTTTCTCTTTGCATCGGCAATGGCCTGACCTAGATCATCAGTGGGCTCATCTGATGCCTCTTCTTCAGCTTCTTCCCGGATTGCCGGCTCAGCTTCTTACCCCATTGTTGTATCATTGTATTCAGGGAACCCATGGCTAGGATAGCCGTCGTCGTCCTCTTCTTCTTCATTGTCTTCCATCATAACCCCTATTTCTCTGTGCTTGGTCCAAACATTATAGTGGGGCATGAAACCGGACTCAAATAGGTGGACGTGAATGGTTCTTGACGTAGAGTAATTGTGACCGTTCTTACAGCCATCACATGGACAAGGCATAAAACCATCCGCCCGCTTGTTTGCCTCGGCGGCCCACAGAAAAGTATGCACGCCATTAATGAACTCGGGAGAGCATCGGTCATCATACATCCATTGTCAGCTCATCTTCATTACACAACACCGAATAGACCAAATTAATACAAGTTCATACATAAAGTTCATACATAAATTTCATACATAAAGTTCATATACAACACTTAATTAAATGCAACATACAAATAACTCTCTAGCTAAAGAATTTAAATGCAACAACAAATGTGATGAAGATCGCAAATGATACCAAGCCACACTATCAATGGCATATTTTCTAATCTTTCTAATCTTCAACCTCATTTTCTCCATCTTGATCTTGTGATCATCGACGACATCGGCAACATGCAACTCCAATTCCATCTTCTCCCCGTCAATTCTTTTCAATTTTTCTTTCAAATACTCATTTTCTCTTTCAACTAAATTTAACCTCTCGACAATAGGGTCGGTTCGAATTTCCGGTTCACATACCTCCTAGATAAAAATATCTATGTCAACTTGATGGGCATAATTTGTCATAAACACGAAATGCAACAACTAGTTTTAAAAGAGAATATACCACATCCGAATCATAACAAGGACGAGGGCCGACGGGGACGGATATCAAAACCATGGCACTATGTATAACAAACAACGTATGGGTAAGATAATTATGTGAGTAACTATATATCCAAATCACACAAACATCAATTTGGTAATGTAAAACATTCATGAACAAGAGCCTCACCACAAGGTGGTGCCGGCGACAGGACGAGTCTTGAGCGATCGGCGGTGGTTCTGACGGAGATTTAGAAGGCACTAAGTAAACCACACCTACATATGCAAACTAAGTGTTATTTTTGACTTCAAATTGCATATAAATCAAATACTAGCAAATATAATTCCTCCCAAATTAATCACTATACAAAGCATTGCAAGAGCTAATCTAGCAATGAGAGTTGAAAGGACAAAGTTGCTAACCTTTGAGATCATTTGAATGTATGGGGGCCTTCAAATCTTGACAAATTTTGGGCAAAATTTGTGAGGAGCTCGAGGAAGAGAGGGGAAGAACAGAGGAGAAGTGAGGGGAAAGGGGAAGAACAGAGTGGCTCGGGTGGACGAAGGGTTTATGTACGTTGACCTTTAGTACCGGTTCGTGCCACGAACCGGTACTAAAGGTGCTGGACAGGCCCCAGACTGACAACACCCTGCCACCACCCTCTTTAGTACCGGTTCGTGGCACGAACCGGTATGAAAGGATCGCCACGAACTGGTACAAATGAGAACGACCGGCTAGCCGTTGGATACGGCACTAATGGACACATTAGTGCTGGCTCAAAATCAAACCGGCACTAATGTGTCTCATATTAGGTCCTTTTTCTACTAGTGATCTACTTTGGAGTAGTCGGAGAAGGAACCCGCCTTGCAATGCCGAAGATAATCTGCACGTCGGACTCATCGTCATTGAAGCCTGGTTCAGGGGCTACTGAGGGAGTCCTGGATAAAGGGGTCCTCGGACAGCCGGACTATATGCATATGCCGGACTGTTGGACTATGAAGATACAAGATAGAAGACTTCGTCCCGTGTCTGGATGGGACTCTCCTTTGCGTGGAAGGCAAGCTTGGCGGTTGGAATATAGAGATTCCTTTCTCTGTAACCGACCCTGTGTAACCCTAGCCCCATCCGTCTATATAAACCGGAGGGATTAGTCCGTAGGACAAGAACAATCATAATCATAGGCTAGCTTCTAGGGTTTAGCCTCTACGATCTCGTGGTAGATCCACCCTTGTAATACTCATATCATCAAGATCAATCAAGCACGAAGTAGGGTATTACCTCCATCGAGATGGCCCGAACCTGGGTAAACATTGTGTCCCCCGCCTCCTGTTACCATTAGCCTTAAACGCATAGTTCGGGTCCCCCTACCCGAGATCCGCCGGTTTTGACACCGACACCCCCCTCGGGGCACCCCCAGGTGCAGCTCTGTCCCAATGGGTTCCTTCTGGTCCAAAAAAAATCTCCGTAAAGTTTCATTGCATTTGGACTCCGTTCGATATTGATTTCCTGCGATGTAAAAAACAAGCAAAAAACAACAACTAGCACTGGGCACTGGGTTTATAGGTTAGTCCCAAAAAATGATATAAAGTTGCTATAAAATGATTGTAAAACACCCAAGAATGATAAAATAACAGCATGAATACTTCATAAATTGTAGATACGTTGAAGACGTATCAGTCATCTTTCTTTCGTCTTTTGAACCGAGTGACTCCACTCGTACAGATGTGCGTAGTGAAAACCGACAACTCCAAGATCATCTGAAGAATGTTATTTCTTTAGGGAAAATGAAGCAGGCTCTAGAGCAGAAGGACCTTGACCTTGCAGCAGCACAGAAGACGGCGCGGGAGAAAACTGAACTTGCTGACAAGAAGCTAGCTTTGGTCGGCAAGTTAGAAGAAGCAAATGCCAAGCTAAAGACTGTCGTTGATGAAGCCAACAAAGAAGTCGTGCAACTGAAGAAGGACAAGGTGGCCTTGACCGACAACGTTGAAGATCTCACTCGTAGGAGGGACGAACTGTAGACTTATCTGGGAGGCCTTGCCAAGAAGATGTTACTCATGCTTGAATGTAATTTTCGTTATTCGACTATCTTGTAACTGCCGACTCATCATACGACAGCCGACTCATTATTTTTTTGTGCGTGCAGAATTCTATCAAAACTTCGAGGAGGAGAGTGGGTGGATTGAAACGAATTTGGACCCCATCAACTCCCCTGTCAAGGATGAAGCCGTGATGAACATGCTGTGACTGGAATCTCGCCTCGCCAGCGTTATGGACTACCTTGCTCAGCTGAAAGTGGCGGTGTCGCAGATCGACACGGAGCACTGGCTAGGTGTGACGTTCCAGAATGACCTTGAGTCTCTGATGACCCGACACAATGAAATCCTTGGTCGAGTGTAGGCGTGGAAGAAGTCATCTGCTCGCTGCGGCTCTGATGTAGCTCTGTCTCTGGTACGTCAAGGAAGTTAGAGAAGAGAAGATGGCGGCTCTCAAGGTAGCCAACACCAAGAAGCTTCAATTCCAGTCCTTCATGGAGACCTTCATCGACGCTGCCACTCGCATTGCAGATGGAATTGACCTACCGAGTGAAAACCTTGACATCTTTGTCTTTTATTTGCCTCGGAATGCCGAGTGATTTTTTAATCGTTAAACTCTTTCGGGCCTGACGCCAAAGTACTTCTGCCGATGGTTTTGAACCTTCATGGATTTATCCGAACTTGGTTTTTCCTCTGAATGTGGTTGTTTTGTCCTCTTCTCATTTTATGAACATGACTGAATTTCTGAGTGTGAGAATTTCTCTCCGCTAGGAATAGTCATTGTACTTGTGGCGCAGCTCAGAGTGCAGCCATTCATCGTACTTGTGGCGCAGCTCCGAATGCAATCATACGTTGTATTTGTGGCGAAGCTCCATGAGGGAGTCCTGGACTAGGGGGTGTCCGGATAGCCGAACTATCATCATCGGCCGGACTCCAAGACTATGAAGATGCAAGATTGAAGACTTCGTCCCGTGTCCGGATGGGACTTTCCTTGGCGTGGAAGGCAAGCTTGGCAATACGGATATGTAGATCTCCTACCATTGTAACCGACTCTGTGTAACCCTAGCCCTCTCCGGTGTCTATATAAACCGGAGGGTTTTAGTCCGTAGGATGAACACAATCATACCATAGGCTAGCTTCTAGGGTTTAGCCTCCTTGATCTAGTGGTAGATCCACTCTTGTATTACCCATATCATCAATATCAATCAAGCAGGAGTAGGGTTTTACCTCCATCGAGAGGGCCCGAACCTGGGTAAAAACATCATGTCCCTTGTCTCCTGTTACCATCCGCCTAGGCGCACATTCGGGACCCCCTACGAGATCCGCCGGTTTGACACCGACATTGGTGCTTTCATTGAGAGTTCCTCGTAGCCGTCACCAATAGGCTTGATGGATCCTTCGATCATCAACAACAACGCAGTCCGTGGTGAGACTTTTCTCCCGGACAGATTTTCAGATTCGGCGGCTTTGCACTGCGGGCCAATTCGCTCGGCCATCTGGAGCAGATCGAAGTTATGCCCCGGCGTCGGTCAGGTTTGAAGTCTAAACTTCACGGTGACATCCGCGGAGACTTGATCTTCGACGGATTCGAGCCACCGAGCGCCCCGACTTTATCACGATGAGCAAGATTTAGCTCTGCTGCGGATAGTGTCACGGAGGCGCGCCACGAGTCGCTCCGATCCTCAATTCGGAGCCGGCTGCCCAGATCGAGGACGGGTGGCTAGACACCGCCTCGGGGGCTGCTACCCCTACGGTGATGGAGACGAATACTGACCTTGTCCCTTGTGAAGCTCGTGACTCTGAGGTGCCGGACTCCTCGCCGGACTCCGAACCCCCCGCGCCCCCTCCAATCGAATCTGATCGGGCGCCGATCATGGAGTTCACCGCCGCGGACATCTTTCAACAGTCACCTTTTGGCGACGTCCTGAATTCGCTAAAGTGTCTCTCGTTGTCAGGAGAGCCCTGGCTGAACTGCGGTCAGGACGGTTGGGATGCGGACGACGAAGAAATTCAAAGCCCACCCACCACCCACTTTATAGCAACTGTCGGCGATTTAACCGACATGCTAGACTTCGACTCTGAAGACATCGACGGTATGGGCGGCGATGCGGAGGCGACCAGAACCAGTGCCTCTCGGGCCACCGGAAAGCCACCTCAACTCATGACATATACATGGTGGATACACCAAAAGGAAGCGATAACGAGGAACAACGGGACGCGACAAAGGATAATTCCCCCGAAAAACAACCAAAACGGCGACGCAAGCTGCGCCCGAAGTCCCGCCTCGATAACAACTACACCCATAATGACCCAGCCGTAGAGCAGGGCGAACCAGTGGATGACGAACATGCAACCAAGCAACCATCTGAACAGGATGAATTGGACAAGCAATCCATCCCCGGCGAAAACAACGGTCCAGACGATCTCACGCCAGACACATCACCGGAGCATAAGAACCTTCACAAAAGGCTCGTCGCCACTGCAAGAGTTTAAAGAAGCAGAAACGGAAGCTCAAAACAGCAGAAGACGTACTCATAATGAGATGGAGCAAAGTACTCAAGAGAGCAGACAAATAGAGCAATAGTTACCAAGCAAAGAGCTACCCGAAGCGCAAGTTGTTGCCCGAATTCGACGAGGAGGCCGTAGAGCCACCACAATCAAAAAGCAAAGAGGCCGCCTGGCTGGATAGACGACCAGATGACAGGCTAAGAGCGGCAAGCGGCACCGCAAACAAGCTGGCACACGATACACTTAAAGATCCTCGCAAAAAGGATGGCCCGGTCAGGTCCATTTATGGGCCAAAAAAGAGGGCTCCAGGAAGCAACACAACACGCCGAGTGTTCGAAGATAACGGCACACCTAAATACAGGGGCACCGCACACCCACTATGTTTCACTGATGAGGTACTAGATCATGAATTTCCAGCGGGTTTTAAGCCCGTAAACATAGAGGCATACGACGGAACAACAGACCCCGGAGTCTGGATTGAGGATTACATCCTACACATACATATGGCTAGAGGAGACGATCTCCATGCCATAAAATATCTACCCCTCAAGCTCAAAGGGCCAGCTCGGATTGGCTCAAAAGCCTCCCAGAAAATACCATTGGAAGTTGGGAAGAGATCGAGGATGCTTTTAGAGCAAATTTTCAGGGGACTTATGTCCGCCCTCCGGATGCAGACGATTTAAGTCAATAACTCAACAGCCCGGAGAGTCAGCACGCAAATTCTGGAACAGGTTCCTCACCAAAAAGAACCAAATAGTCAACTGTCCGGACGCCGAAGCCTTAGCAGCTTTTTAACATAACGTCCGAGACGAATGGCTCGCCAGACACCTCGGCCAGGAAAAACCAAGAACAATGGCCGCGCTAACGAGCCTCATGACCCGCTTTTGCGCGGGAGAAGATAGCTGGCTGACAAGATGCAGCACCAATGACCCAAGTACATCCGAGGTCAGAGATGGAAATGGGAAATCATGACGCAGAAAAGATCAGCGCTGAAATAAAGAAAATGGCCCAAAGAACACGGCGGTCAACGCCGGATTCAAAAGCTCTCGGCCGAACAACAAAACACTGCCTCTTAAGGACAACAGTGACGAGCTATCCAACCTAAACAAAATTTTGGATCGGATATGTCAAATCCACAGTACCCCCGGGAAGCCTGCAAACCACACCCACCGAGATTGTTGGGTCTTCAAGCAGTCCGGCCGACTCAATGCCGAACACAAGGGGCTCGACATGCCAAGCAAGGACGATGAAGAACCCCACAAGTAGAGCACCAGAAAACAAAGGACTTTCCCACAAGAAGTCAAAACAGTAAACTCACTTCGTGTGATAATACGGAACAATAGTGCGGCACCTGCTAAAGTACGCGTCGCACGGTCCACCCCAGCGGAATCCCGAGATTGGATGTCAAAACCAATTACTTTCGACCACCTGGATTACTCCAGAAGTATTCGAAACGCAGGATGGACTGCTTTGATATTGGATCCTATAATCGACGGACTACAATTTACACAAGTCCTAATGGATGGCGGCAGCGATTTAAACCTGCTATATCCGGACACAATCCGCAAGTTGGGGATAGACCCTACCAAAGTTCGCCATAGCAGCACTTCCTTCAAAGGAGTGACGCCAGGCCCTTACGCCAAGTGCAAGGGCTCCTTACTACTAGAAGTTGTGTTCGGTTCATCCGACAAATTCCGTCGCGAAAAGGTAATCTTCCATGTCGCCCCATTTAAAAGTAGCCACCAAGTGCTATTGGGACGCGAAGCTTTCGCCCGCTTTAACGCAATACCGCACTACGCGTCTCTTACACTTAAAATGCCCGGTCCACGCGGCATCATCTCATTAAAAGGTCGTTCAAGACCCCGGACACGGCTAGGCGAGTCTGGCATAAATAAACTAGGGGCTTCCTAGACACACACACCCCTTTACAAAAGGCTGCGTGCATAAACATTCAGAGCCAATAAAGCTCAACTTTATTCATTTTTAAATCATACTCTATTTTAAATACATTTCTTGCACGATATCTTTCCAAACTAAGTTCTTCTCTTTTACAGATGAACAGCGTGCTACACCCGTCCGTGATACAAAGACAATGGAACACAGGTAGCAGACGTGCGGCGAGGACCCGTTGCAAGGATTCTTTTCAGATTAAGACCCTGCGTAAACCTTTCTTACTGTCTCTTGTTGATACACATCCCCCGGTTTTTTACCATAACCGATGAGGAGGCTGGCGTTTTGGCATCGGCCACGTCAGAAATTTTCGCCCGTACCTGGACACTAGGGGCTTAGGGCATTGTTCTGCCCGTTATCATAAAGACCGAATACCTTAGGGAGTGTTCGGCGTCTCGAGTTAGGCCTTATATGCATCAGCTCCAAATCATGTCTTTGGTCAAATGTTGGGTTTGCCCGGCTCCTGTGTTTTGCTGCCTTACATTCCATATCATCGGCTAACGCGGCACCAGGATAACTACTGCGATTGTGCCCCGGTTCGGCCGGGCGAGCACCATAGTAGAGAAAGCCGAAAACTGACTGTCATGATATAGCGAGAGACTGGTCAACCACTCGATCGACTACCGGAATGTCTAGAATTCCCCCGCTTTGATGAAGGACCGTTTCCCGGTCAAGCACATACGTGCCCCGAATTAGGAGAATGCGGTGCCCCTAGGGGCTATATCGTAGCCCCACCTTCGAACTCCTATGGCTAAGTGAAAGTGATAAAGCATTATAGTCCGGTTGCCTAGTTTGCTACGCTACCACCTCCTTCACAGGACCAAGACGTTGGATTAAGTGTGAAAATGCGCTATTTTGCAAACACCCCTGCACCATGTGCGTGGGGGCTGAAGCCGAATACTGCTATCTTTCAGGTTATATACACGTATACATTAACGACCGCACAGGAGACATTTCAATACTTGAACGCACAAGTATAAAAAGCACTTATATTATGAATATCGTTTTACAAATCATACATGTCATTTGAACATAACATTTTTCGAGCACTGCGACTCTATTACACGAGAGCCCTGCAGGACTTCCCCAAAATAGTGCTCCGCGGGTAACCGGCTCTTGTCCAAACCCCGGGTTGCAACATCGGTGGCATCCATCTCCGTCCAGTATGTCTTCACATGGGCGAGAGCCATCCATGCACCCTCTATGCATGTCGACCGCTTCATTGCCTTGATATGTGGCACCGCCCGAAGGAATTGCTGTAATAAGCCAAAATAACTCTTCGGCTTGGGCCTATCCGGCCGCAGATGAGCCACTACATCTGTCATGGAAAACCCGGACAATCTATTCAGCTCAGCCCACTCAGCTAACCGATCGGTCAACGGAAGTGAACGCTCCGGACTGTGGAATTGAGACCAAAAAAGCTCTTCCATCTCGTGATCCTTTTGGCTTCGGAAGTGCACAACCGCATCCGCTGCACTCACCGCCAAATCCAGATAAGGATCCTCTGCACCCCACAGCTGGCCAAGCTGAGCATACTTCTGATCTGTGAACTTCCTGCGCAACAGAAAGGGCTTTCCAGCCGTAATGTCTTCGGCCTGACGCAGCTCCTCCTTTATAGCCCTCATTGCAGAACGGGCATCCTTGGCTTCGGCGGTGGCCTTCTTCAGGTCTTCTTGCTCCGCTCGGCGTTCTTTTTCAAGAACCTCATAGCGGTCGGTAACATCCTTCAGCTTCACGGCCATTCCGGCCATCTCCTCCCTGCTTCGGCAGTGAGCAACCTTTTCGGCTTTTAGCTCTTCGCCTGCTTTCGAGGCAGCCGCATCACTCCTTCTGGCCTGCTCCTTGGCTCGAGCAAGCTCTGCCTGAAGGTCCTCCACAGCAGCGGCACCATCTGCATTAAGCATACATGTTGTATGGAGTGGGCATCAGCTCCCTTACTAGGTGACCACGGAGAAACAAGCTACCTTGTGACTCGTCAAGTCGTTTATTGACTAGCGCGATGTCCGCATCCGCAACGTCGAGTTGCCACTTTAGCTCGGCAACTCTATCAGTCTGGCTGGCCATCGGACGATCCGCCACCTGCATAGGAAAGGCGAGAATTAATAACTGAGATTATGATCCTCGGCACGCTGTCGCTTTTGACAACATACCGAGTCTCAGGGGCTACTATCTATACAGGGCGCACTCTATGTGTAAAACTGTCAAAAGGTATGTCTTTTTTACATACCTCAAACCCCGCCAGCAAACTTCTGACGGCATCATGCAACCCGCCCTTAGCGGATGAAATTCTTTCAATCACCGTACTCATTAATGTACGGTGATCTTCGAATAAACGCCCTCTCGGCAGATCCTTGGCTCCCGGACGTACACCGGTTGGTGTCGAACTCTCCGCCCTGCGGACTCGGGATACCCTCTCGACGACACCTCGAGGTCGTCCGCCCCGCAGCGGTGCGGCGAGATGGAGGCGTCTCGCTCTCCATCATCTCCGGACGAAGGTCCCCCGAAGACGAGCTCAGCTGAGAAGGACGGAGATCCGAACTACAAGGTAAAACCTTCGGTTATCCTCAGAAGCAAAAATAGGGATGTCCCTTATTACAAAAATCCCCTTTTTCTACTTACGGCTCGCTGGAGGGCTGATTCCTTAGGGGAGATAGTGCGGCCGGGGCTTCCCCTGGCGCAGGACCCTCTGGTGAAGATTTCTTCCCCCGCTTTGAGGCCTTAGCCTCCGGATCTTCGGAAGCGGTCCTCTTCTCCCCCTGGAAGGAGGGATTCTCGATCCCCCTGTCGGTGTCAAAACCAGCGGATCTCGGGTAGGGGGTCCCGAACTGTGCGTCTAGGCAGATGGTAACAGGAAACGAGGGACACAATGTTTTTACCCAGGTTCAGGCCCTCTCGATTGAGGTAATACCCTACGTCCTACTTGATTAATATTGATGATATGGGTAGTACAAGAGTAGATCTACCACGAGATCAATGAGGCTAAACCCTAGAAGCTAGCCTATGGTATGATTTTTGAGATGTAATGTTGTGTCCTACGGACTAAAGCCCTCCGGTTTATATAGACACCGGAGAGGCTAGGGTTACACAGAGTCGGTTACAATGGTAGGAGATCTACATATCCGTATCGCCAAGCTTGCCTTCCACGCCAAGTAAAGTACCTTGGGACATGAGCCGGGTCTTCAATCTTCTATCTTCGTGATGCAGGAGTCCGGCGGATATTGATAGTCCGGCTGTCCGGACACCCCCTAGTCCAGGACTCCCTCAGTAGCCCCTGAACCAGTCTTCAATGATGATAAGTCCGGCGTGCATAATGTTCGGCATTGCAAGGCGGGTTCCTCCCTTATATAATCCAGAGAGAATAATGAACACCAGGATAGTGTCCGGCTCTGCAAAATAATTTCCACATTCCAAACGTAGAGAGAATAGAACACATATACTGATCCGATCTGCTGACGTATTTATGCGGCGTGACATCACACCGGCACCAAGCCCTTGTTTGAATTCTTGTACCACCTCAAAGACGTTTAGCGGCGGTTTCCTTGGCACGTCCCCGTCGAGCGGAGATCGTGTTCCCCTTATTCCGGGATTCTCATCAATACATGCGTGGGTAACCCAACCGCGCCATTGATGGTGGCGCTTGGGAGATAAGCGAGTTTTACCAGGCTGGTGAGGGACGCATAGTTTTGTCCGCCTATATATAAGGGATAAGGATTTACCTTCTCACCTACGCCTTCTTCCTCCTTTGCTTATCCATCCCTGCGAACTCAAGCTCCAACGCCCAAGCTCGCGCATCTCACCTCAACCTTTCTCCAAATATGTCCGGAGGGGGAGGCAAGTGGATGGCCTCCACCGCAAAGGAGGAGGACATCACCAAGCTGCGCGACGCCGGATACCTCTCCAGCGACATCGCGTACCGGCTGCCCGACGCGGGGCAGCTCATCCCCACCCCAGGGCCTCATGAGAGGGTCGTCTTCCTTCCCCACTTCCTCCGCTGGACTGGGCTTTCCGTCCATCCATTCGTCCGGGGGGCTCATGTTTTACTATGGCCTGGATTTCCATGATCTGGCGCGAACTTCGTCCTCAACATCTCGGCGTTTATCGTGCGTGTCTGCGAGGCCTTTCTCGCATCCGGCCCCACTTGGCTGTGGCTCAAGACCTTCAACGTCAAGCGAAGATTGTGAAGGGGCATAAGCGGAATCGGAGGCGCCATGTTGGGCAAGTTGCCCAACGTCCCTTAACTAGAAGGACCTTCGTGGACTCCGTCAAGGGGTGGCAATCGGGGTGGTTCTATATCACCGAGCCGCGCAAGCCCGCATGGGCGGCGGCCCCAATTCAGATCTGGAATCCCTCGCAGCTCACCTCACGGAAAGAGAGGGCTTGCGGTGGGGTGATCCGATGGAGGTGACGGGACATCGAGCACTGCATCAAGAAGCTAGTGAGCAATGGGCTCGGCTCGTCGGCGTGGTCCAGTCATGCTCCTCCGGCGGATTCTCCCATGCCAAGAAAGGGCATTTAATCTGTGGGAGTTTAATCCGGAACAGCACCAGACATTGAGCGGGCTCTTCGACACAACGTACGAAGGTGCCTGCAGGGTGCTATTCAAGAGCGCCGATGCACCCGCATCCACGACCGAAGACCGCGGATTCAGCCTGCAGTCTCCGTCTGACGGGGTAAGTGATTCGACCCCATTATGGGACACTTGTAGTAATTAGATTGACTCTAGCGAGGCTTTTAATCTGCCTCTTCCTTTGACAGGAATGGATGGAGAAGGCCGAGCTGCTTATCGATCCGGCTCCCATGCGGAAGAACCATGAATGCCCATTTAGCAAGGCTGCTGGTTCGGCACCGTCGTGGTGCCGGAGAAGAAAACCAAGAAGGTGGCGCGGGGACTCGAAAGAGTTCCCAGAATCAAGCGTCCCGACGACGACGAGGACTCCTCCCACGAAGGCGGCGAGGAGAAGGAGGAGTACTCTCTCCGGAGGAGGAGAGAAGAAGAGGAAGGCCTCCCCAATCGGGCGGCCAAGGGTCAGAGGGGAGAACTATCCCCGGACAGTTCGCCAACATCGGTGTTGGCGAGGAAGAAATGGCCTCAAGGGCCCGGCGTCCGCAAGATCGTAAGTATCCGGATCATTCATATGCCGTATTATAGTATGTCACGCAGTGTCCTTCTAATGCCGCATTGTTTCCTTAGTCCGGCGGTGATTTACTTTCCCGACTTCGATGGCGGGTCGTTGGCGCCGTCGGATGTAAATTCCATTCCGACTACCTCTACCCCATGCGCCGAGGATGACGAGGCAGAATCCCGCAGGGGGACGCGCCAGGAGGAGGCTCGGGCGGCGCGTCGAGCAACCCGGACTTTGTGCGGACTCTACTCGGAACCCGTGGCGGTTCGAGGTCCGGCAAGCAGCCCCCTCGAAGAGGGCAGGACCGTGGCGCCGCGGCCTCCGTCCAACCGGCACGGACAACTTCTTTGGGCGCTCAAAGCGCCTCCATCGAGGAACACCGCACTCTCATGAGTGCGGTGATTGAAAGGTCCAGCTTCGCCAAGGGCGGGCTGACCCAAACTCGCAACAGCCTTCTAACAGGGCTTTGAGGTAAGAAGGTTAAAATAAAGTAATATAATACCGCATAGACAGTAGCCCCGATGCTTAGTCCGGTGTTGGAAAAAAAAGCGGACTAAGGATCTTCAACAAGATATCTGTGAGGTCTCTAAAATATGTCAATATGGGTTTGCAGGCTCTTGTTGTTGACCTCTGCCGCGTGCACAGCGGAGGTCGAGGCGCTGAAGAAGGACCTTGAGCGGTCGGAGCAAGAGCTCGGCCATGCCAAGAGGCAGCTCATGGAAAAATAAGGTGAATAACACCACTTTAAATATGTACCTTACAAAAAAGGGTTTTGGTTGCAAACAAGATTAACAAGGATAATATATGCGTCTGCGGGGCCACTAACGAGGTGGCAGCCTCAAGGATGCCGTGTCAGTGGCCGAACATAATCTTGACGAACAGACTGAGCGAGAGAACCAAGCGGGCGCTGGTGGCGGAAGTTCGGCAAGAGCTCCAGGCTCTCATGAAAAAGCATGAGAGTTTGGAGTGTGACTCCAAGACTCGAGAGTCCGAGCTTGCCTCGGCTCTCGAAAGTGCCAAATCCACCAAGGCCGAGGCCCAGAGGGCCCGTGAGGAGGTAGAGGACATGAAGAAGATAGCAGCGGGTAAGCCGTTTTTCATGCAGAGAAGCATGTGAATGTAAATTACCGGATACTTACCCAAATTCGGAGCTCTCCAGGGGCATTTGCAGATCTGCCGCGTAGTGCGTCTGATGCCGCTGCGTTCTATCATGGCGAGGAGGGGAGCTCAACGGAGAAGGTCTTCGGTCTCGAGATCTTTGAGGCCGGCCATCTGGTGCCCCCAAGCGACCAGTGAAGCAGGCTGGTCGAACTCCTAAGGTAGCTAAGGAGGCCATGAAGGGCCTCACAGTCGGTGTGGCACTGGGCAGGCCATGCCTAGCAGCTACTTTGGCCTAGTGCGGAGGCTAGTGGATGCATGCCCAGGCTGGATGTGATCAAGCGCTCCGCTTTGCATTGAAGGCGCTCGTCGAGCCCTCGCCCGCATAAAGGTGCAATGGGGCAAGCTGGATGCGGAGAAGCTCTCACGGATCCGCCGCCGCCGGGCAAGGAGCACCGTCGCCGGGCGATATTATAAAGTTGTCTGAAGGGAGCCCGCGATATCGCGGATGAGTGCCCCTAATGTAATCCTTGAGTGAACTTCGTTGTGTGTTTATCTGTGCCCGAAAACTTCGTTTATATGCGCCATGAGCAACGCTTTGTTGAATTTAAAATATTACCTTCATGCGGCCGTTTGTTAAATCGAGAGATGGCAAGTCGTTGGCTTCAGCCCCAAGCCACGAGTCTTTGGGGTGTTCGGTGATAAACTTGAGCCCTCTTGTTCCCATCTTTGGGTCCATCTAGGAGGCGCTCAACACGACGAACAAAGCGACGGACTTATAATGCTTGAACACTCTCACTTAGCCATAGAATTCTATAATTTTAAATTTGGTGAAGCCCCGGTATTCGAAGACCGAATCCGGCGCTATCCACGCCTTTGCTCGGACATCATCCGGAACTTCGCTCGAGCGGCATGAGTCTTTAGGGACCGAAAAGACCTCTCGAACAGCGACCAGTCTCTCGCCTTATCATGCCAGTCAGTTTTAGCTTTCTCCACTGAGGCGTTAACCCGGCTCAACCGGGGCGCAATCGCAATGGTTCTCCTAGTGCTACCTTAGCCGACGGAACGGAATGTGAGGTACCAAAACATAGGAGCCAGCCAAACCCAACTATTGACCCAAGACATGATTCGGAGCTGATTCATATAATGCTATAAGTTCGGGGTGCCGCACTTGTGAAAGTGTTAGGACTTAATCACACCGTAATATGGGGAACGAAGCCCTGGTGTATTCGGCCGTACCAAAGTATCTGGTGCAATATGTCATATAGTGAACATTTGTAAAGGATAACATAATTGCCATAAAAGGTAATAAACTTGCAAAAGGGAGTGCTGCGTTATTTATGAAAGAAGGTCTGCTAATAAAGCGGACTGATACAAATAGTCTTGATAAGCAAGGTGTTTGGACTAAATTAACATGTCCCCTCGAGGATAAGCTGCAGACTTGGTGTATGTAATTAAATTTAATGCTCGTAACGGAGACCACCGGAGTGTTAAATGCAGCCTTCTTTAATCCCTGATCGTTGTATCTTGAATTCGCAAGTTCGCGTCCGGACGAGGCTTCGGTTAATGGAGTCCTGTATGCAAAAGAAGAAAAGATAAAAAAACAAAGCCAAGGGGGGCGATCATGAGCCCCTTGTGTGGTCGAGCCGCACTCTTTGGTTCTTGTGGTTAACCCCCTCCCCTGCGCCCATGGTATCTCCAAAGCGTAATGATGTACGCGGAGTGTTATTCTAGTGATCATGCGCGGGCGGGGGTTGGGGCCGCATTGCTGCGCGTGCTCGATCGCGCCAGTGGTCTTGGTTGTTGTTGCTCGGTAGCGTTTTAATGTGTCCGCTTTTTAGTTGCGGACTAGAGGATTGCCGTGAAGGCTGCTCAGTACTTCCGCCATGAGCAGCCAGATGTTCCTCCGTTCGGAGGGCGTTCCGTATTCCCATTGACCGTGATGACTCCACGAGGGCCCGCATCTTGAGCTTTAGGTATGCATAATGCGGCACCGCGTTGAATTTTGCAAGCTGCATGCGTCCGAGCAGGGCATGATAGCCGCTTCTGAACGGGACTATATCGAAGATTAACTCTTCGCTCGAAATTATCCGGGATCCAAGACCACTTCGGTGTGTGAGCCATGCAGTTGGCTTCCACTCACGGGATGACACCTTTAAAGGTTGTCTTAGTAGGTTTGATCCTTGATGGGTCTATGCCCATTTTATGACCGTGTCCCGATAAAGCAGGTTCAGGCTTGCCGCCGTCCATCAGGACTCTTGTGAGGTGAAATCCATCGACGATTGGGTCTAGGACCAATGCGGCGAATCCGCCATGGTGTATGCTAGTCGGATGGTCTCGTCGATCCAAAGTGATCGGACAGGAGGACCATGGATTGAACTTCGGGGCGACTGACTCCATCGCATAGATGTCCCGTAGTGCGCGCTTCCTCTCCCTCTTGGGTATATGGGTCGCGTAAATCATATTCACCGTCCGCACTTGCGGGGGGAAACCCTTCTGTCCTCTGCTGTTCGGCGGCCGGGTCTCTTCCTCGTCGTCGCTATTTAGCCCCTTGTCATTGTGTTCGGCAATTAACTTGCCAGCCTGCCTGAACACCCAACAATCTCTATTGGTGTGATTAGCTGGCTTTTCGGGTGCCATGTATCCGCATGGCGGTCGAGTATTCTGTCCAGATTGGACGGGCCCGGAGTTGTTCTTTTAAATGGCTTCTTCCGTTGACCGGGTTTGGAGCCTCTGAATCCGGCATTGACTGCCGTATCCTCTTTGTCGTCGCCGTTAGTACGGCATTTGTTTTTGATTCGACGTGTCCTGCCATGATTGTCCTTGGAGTCCGGGCTGCCAGAATTTTTGCGGAGATTATTGCTGCGGGCTAGCCAGCTATCCTCTCCCGCGCAAAAGCGGGTCATTAACGATGTGAGGGCTGCCATGGATTTCGACTTCTCCTGCCCCAGGTGCCGGGCTAGACATTCGTCCCGAATGTTGTGTTTGAAGGCTGCGAGGGCCTCCGCATCCGGACAGTCGACGATTTGATTTTTCTTCGTCAAGAACCGTGTCGAAACTATCGGCCGATTCGTCTGGCTGCTGAATGATGTGGCTTAGGTCATCGGCGTCTGGTGGTCGCACATATGTACCTTGGAAGTTATCAAGGAACGCGGCCTCCAGGTCTTCCCAACACCCAATCGACTCTGCGGGCAGGCTGTTAAGCCAATGCCGAGCTGGTCCTTTAAGCTTGAGTGGGAGATATTTGATGGCGTGCAGATCATCGCCGCGGGCCATATGGATGTGGAGAAGATAATCTTCGATCCACACTGCGGGGTCTGTTGTACCATCGTAAGATTCGATGTTCACGGGTTTGAACCCTTCGGGGATCTGATGATCCATTACTTCATCAGTGAAGCATAACGGGTGTGCAGCGCCCCTGTATTGAGCAATATCGCGACGCAGCTCGAGGGAGCGCTGTCTGCTGTGCTCGGCCCGGCCGGCGTTATGTCCGACGCGACGGTATTCGTCGTGGGTCGTAGGGCGCCCACGTGATCCATAGATGGATCTGGATTGCCTTGCTTTGTCCTCCAAGATGTCTCGCAAGTCCGGCGCGTTCCCTTTTGGCTTCGTACTCCTGGATCGATGTCGGGGTACGGTCTTGGCTGGGGCCTTGAATGTCTCTCTGTCGCGACCGTGGGGCGGTCGGTCAGCCATGTCGTGCGCTGGTGATAAAGGTATGTATGCTTCCTCCTCTAATTGGGGGAGCAGCTTGCGTCTTAGGTAACTTTTCGAGGGAGTTGAGTTTATACTCTTGACGCGAGGACCTCGGTCCATCGATCGGCTAGCAGATCTTGATCAGCTTGAAGCTGTTGCTGCTTTTTCTTTAGGCTATTTGCCGTGGCTATGAGCCTGCGCCTGAAGCGCTCTTGTTCGACGGGATCCTCGGGTATGACGAATTCATCATCGTTGAGGCTTGCTTCGTCTTCGGAGTGAGGCATATAGTTATCATCCTCAACCCCTTCGTCTGCCGCCCTGTCGCGGGGGCTTGCTTCTGCGTCCTCCTGCACTGAATCTTGCAGGAGGGGGTCGTCTTCGGCACTCTCCGGAGTGTTATTATCTCCCGTGCCAGAATCTCCATTCTTGTTGTGGCGGGATTTAGAGTGGCGCCGCTGACGCCGGCGTTTCGGCTGTTTCTTTAGAGAATCTTCCTCCGCTGCTTTTTCGCCATCCCCTTCTTTTGGTGTATCCACCATGTAGACGTCGTATGACGAGGTGGCCTTCCAGTGCCCTGTGGACGCTGGGTCCTGATCGTCTCCGGCATCATCGTCCATAGCGTCGATGTCATCGGAGTCGTAGTCTAGCATGTCGGTTAGATCCTCGACAGTGGCTACAAAGTGGGTGGTGGGTGGGCTCTGAATTTCTTCGTCGTCCGAACTCCAACCATCCTGGCCATAGTCCGGCCAGGATTCTCCAGATAGCGAGAGATGCTTCAGAGAATTCAGGATATCGCCAAAAGGCGAGTGTTGAAAGATGTCCACGGCGGTGAATTCCATAACCGGCGCCCAATCAGGCTTAATTGGCAGGGGCGCGGGAGGCTCGGAATCTGGCGAGGAGTCCGGCGCCTCGGGATCACGGGTTTCGCAAGGGACGAGATCGGTATTCGGCTCCATCGCCGTAGATGTTGAAGCCCCCAGGGCGTCGTCTATCCACCGACCCTCGTCATGGACAATCGGCTCCGGGCAAGTAGCCGGGGCGGATTCAAGGGCGGCCACCAAAGCACTGTCCGGCGGCAGAGCCAGGTCATGCCCATCGTCACAGTGCGGCGCGCTTGGCTGTGGCTCGGGTCCGTCGAAGATCAAGTGTCCGCGGTCATCGGCCGTGAAGTTTAAACTTCGAATCGACTGGACGGCCAGGGGCGTAGCTTCGATCTGCTCCAGATGGCCAAGAGAGTTGCCCGCAGCAAAAAGCCGCCGAATCTGAAGATCTGTCCGGGAGAAAAGTCTCACCACGACAGCGTTAAAGGTTGAAGATGCCATCAAGCCTATCGGTGGCGACACGAGGAACTCTCAATGAAAGCACCAATGTCGATGTCAAAACCGGCGGATCTCGGGTAGGGGTCCCGAACTGCTGTGCGTCTAGGCGGATGGTAACAGAAAACGAGGGACACAATGTTTTTACCTGTGTTCAGGCCCTCTCGATGGAGGTAATACCCTCGTCCCGCTTGATTAATATTGATGATATGGGTAGTACAAGAGTAGATCTACCACGAGATCAATGAGGCTAAACCTAGAAGCTAGCCTATGGTATGATTGTTGAGATGTAATGTTGTGTCCTACGGACTAAAGCCCTCCGGTTTATATAGACACCGGAGAGGCTAGGGTTACACAGAGTCGGTTACAATGGTAGGAGATGTACATATCCGTATCGCCAAGCTTGCCTTCCACGCCAAGTAAAGTACCTTCCGGACACGAGCCGGAGTCTTCAATCTTCTATCTTCGTAGTCTGGGAGTCCGGCGGATATTGATAGTCCGGCTGTCCGGACACCCCCTAGTCTAGGACTCCCTCACCCCCCTTTCTCGAAAGCCTCCTTGGTAGAGGCGGTAGTTTCTCTGTTTTCCCCTTCGCCCTCCTCTGAAGGCGCAACCTCCATCATCTTGACCAACACGGGATCCGGCGCGGTCTCCGGGAGGGGGGCCAGACACCATATCAGTTTTGCTTGCGCTATCCACTCCTGTTCATAGGATGATTGGTTAAAAGGCAAATCCAAGATATGCAAACAAATGGTATGTCCGGACACAGGGCTACTTACTTGAGTATCCGGGCGATTGCAGCTTAGGCCGGCGTCCTCGATCAATTCCGGACACACCTCTTGTGATCCGAAGAACAATTTGTACATCTCCACGGGCATCGTACCCATGAAGTGTTGGAGAGCTCGTGGCCCCTCCGGATTGAATTCCCACAGGCGGGAGGGGGCGACGTTTGCAGGGCAGAAGACGCCGAATCAGCATAACCTGCATCACTACGACCAGATTGATCTCCCTCTCTTGGAGGTCTCGAATCTGGCCCTACAATAGGGGTACGTCCTTGGACGGCCCCCAGTCAAGCCCTTTGTTGATCCATGACGTCAGCCGTTGTGGAGGGCCAAAGCGAAAGACAGGCGGCGGCCTCTGCCTGCTGCCCCTGGGAGTGGTAATATAGAACCACTCCTGTTGCCACAAACCGAGCTCCTCCTGAAAAGAGCTCTCGGGCCATGGAGCATCGGCCCTCTTGCTTATAATCGCCCGCCGCTTTTCTGCTGGCGCCTCAATCATCTTCGGCTCCATGTTGAAGGTTTTGAGCCACAAACCGAAGTGTGGGGTGGTGCGGAGGAAGGCTTCGCAGACGACAATGAATGATGAAATATGGAGGATGGACTCTGGAGCCAAGTCATGAAATTCCAGCCCATAGTAAAACATGAGCCCTCTCACAAAAGGATCCATCGGGAAGCCTAAACCCCGACGGAGGTGAGACACGAACACAACGCTCTCGCCTAGCTCGGGAGTAGGAATGACTTGCCCTTGGGCAGGCAACCTATGCGAAATCTCGTAGGTTAAGTACCTGGCTTCTCTTAGCTTTAGCACGTCCTCTTCCGTGACGGAGGAGGGCATCCACCGGCCCTGTAGGTCGGAGCCAGACATTTTCGAAGGTCCGAAGCGCTCGAATCTGGAGCCCTGAGTGCTGGAACTTGGGGCGAGGGGTGGATTCGATTGAGGATTGAAGAAAAGAAACGAGCCTTGGTCCCATTATAAAGAGGGAGAATACCAAGAGCCGTCCCCGTGACCGTTTGGAACTCGCCCTCGATGGAGGGGGCATGGCAACGGGCGCGGTTGGGTTACCCACGTCCGTATTGATGGGAATCCCAGAATAAGGGGAACACGATCTCTGCTTCGACAAGACGTGCCAAGGAAACCGCTTCGCTAAACGCGCTGAGGTGGTATAATAAAAACGATTCTAGTAAAGGCTTGGTAGTGGTGTGACGTCACGCCACAAAATACGTCAGCAGATTGAACTTGTGTACATATTATTCTCTCTACGGTGGTATGTGGAATTTATTTTACAGAGCCGAACACTATCCTGGCGTTCACAATCTTCTATGAATTATTTGGAGGAGGAACCCGCCTTGCAATGCCGAAGACAATATGCGCGCCGGACTCGTCGTCATTGAAGCCTAGTTCAGGGGCTACTGAGGGAGTCCTGGACTAGGGGGTGTCCGGATAGCTGAACTATCATCATCAACCGAACTCCAAGACTATGAAGATACAAGATTGAAGACTTCGTCCCATGTCCGGATGGGACTTTCCTTGGCGTGTAAGGCAAGCTTGGCAATACGGATATGTAGATCTCCTACCATTGTAACCGACTCTGTGTAACCCTAGCCCTCTCTGGTGTCTATATAAACTGGAGGGTTTTAGTCCATAGGACGAACAACAATCATACCATAGGCTAGCTTCTAGGGTTTAGCCTCCTTGATCTCGTGGTAGATCCACTCTTGTACTACCCATATCATCAATATCAATCAAGCAGGAGTAGGGTTTTACCTCCATCGAGAGGGCCCGAACCTGGGTAAAAACATCGTGTCCCTTGTCTCCTGTTACCATCCGCCTAGACGCACAGTTCGGGACCCCCTACCCGAGATCCGCCGGTTTTGACACCGACACTCCACCATACGTTGTACTTGTGGTGAAGCTCCGAGTGCAGTTGTACATTATATTTGTGGTGCAGCTCCGAGTGCAACCATGCCTCCGGATGGGAGGATTGCTCCCCACTCAGAGTAGTTTTGTAAAATAGGCGAGTACGGGGTCGTAGCTAAGCCCTCGAGTGAGAGGGTTTCTCTTCACTCGGAGTGGTTTTTTAATTTAGGCGAGTACGGGGTCGCGGCTAAGCCTCCGAGTGAGAGGATTGCTCTCCACTCGGAGTAGTTTTGTAACTTAGGAGAGTACGGGATCGCAACTAAGCCCCTGAGTGGGAGGGTTGCTCTCCACTCGGAGTAGTTTTGTAACTTAGGCGAGTACAGGGTCGCACCTAAGCCCCCGAGTGGGAGGGTTGCTCTCCACCCGGAGTAGTTTTGTAACTTAGGCGAGTACAGGGTCGCAGCTAAGCCCCCGAGTGGGAGGGCTGCTCGCCACTCGGAGTAGTTTTGTAACTTAGGCGAGTACGGGGTCGCAGCTAAGCCCCCGAGTGGGAGGGTTGCTCTCCACTCAGAGTAGTTTTCTAACTTAGGCGAGTACGGGATCGCAGCTAAGCCCCCGAGTGGGAGGGTTGCTCCCCACTTGGAGTAGTTTTGTAACTTAGGCGAGTACAGGGTAGTAGCTAAACCCCCGGGTGGGAGGGTTGCTCTCCACTCGGTGTAGTTTTGTAACTTAGGCGAGTACGGGGTCGCAGCTAAGCCCCTGAGTGGGAGGGTTGCTCTCCACTCGGAGTAGTTTTGTAACTTAGGCGAGTATGGGGTCGTAGCTAAGCCCCCGAGTGGGAGGGTTGCTCTCCACTAGGAGTAGTTTTGTAACTTAGGTGTGTATGAGGTCGCAGCTAAGCCCCCGAGTGGGAGGGTTGCTCTCTACTCGGAGTAGTTTTGGAACTTAGGCGAGTACGGGGTCGCAGCTAAGCCCCCGAGTGGGATGGTTGCTCTCCACTCGGAGTAGTTTTGTAACTTAGGTGAGTACGGGATCACAGCTAGGCCCCCGAGTGGGAGGGTTGCTCTCCACTCGGAGTAGTTTTGTAACTTAGGCGAGTCGGATTCGCGACTAAGGCCCCGAGTAAGAGGGTTGCTCTCCACTCGGAGTAGTTTTGTAACTTGGGCGAGTCAGATTCGCGGCTAAGCCCCAGAGTGAGAGGGTTGCTCTCCACTCGGAGTAGTTTTGTAACTTAGCTAGGCGATTACGGGATCGCGGCTAATCCCCCGAGTGGGAGGATTGCTCTTCACTCGGAGTGTTTTTGAAACTTAGGCGAATCGGGTTCGCGGCTAAGCCTCCGAGTGAGAGGGTTGCTCTTCACTCGGAGTGTTTTTGAAACTTAGGCAAATCGGGTTCGTAGCTAAGCCACCCACTGGGGGATTTGAACACATATGCTTAAGGGATAGCAATCATTAAGATACGTCAAAAATCTTGTCTTTGATAAGCAAACTGAAGGATTCTTATTACAACTAATCGATCCGAGTGCTTAGGTATAAAAATGGCAAAGCAGCTCCGCTTTCCACGAGCGTGGCTCGTCTTCTTTCTTGGCTACGTTGTACAGGTGATACGCCCCGTTGCAGAGCACCTTGGTGATGATGGCGGGTCCTTCCCAGGCCGGAGCAAGCTTGTGAGGCCGTTTCTGGTGCACTCGGAGCACAAGGTCTCCTTCTTGGAATGCTCGGCCTCTGTCACAGCCCTAGAATAATGTTTGTAAATAGTGGCTTTGCCACCCATGCATCATGTCTAGATTTCTGAAACTTGAATTGAGGAATTTTGAAAGCCTCAAAAACTTAATTAAAAGTAGGGCAAAGAACCCTAGAAATCTCATTCTTTGTTCCAAGATGTCCTTTTGCAATGTTTGAGAATTTTGGCAAGAGCTATATATCAAACCAAAATTTAGGAACATTTTGAAGGAATTATTTTTGGGCATTTGAATTAAATCAATAATTATTTGAATTGGATTTATATCTACTATCAAATAAATAGGTCCAATAATTCTGAAATATTTTGTGGAGCATTGTTTTAATTCTTTTAGCTCCTAAAAATATTGTCAGAAGCAAAATAAATTGGATTGGTTTCAAAACCAAATTCAAAACAAACCTGCAAAATAGAAAAACATTAATAAACAGAAAACAGAAGCGAGGGAGAACTTACCTGTAACTTACCTGGGCAGCCCACCTACCAGTGCGGCCCAGCACCGCAACAGATCGGCCCAGCCCACCACCGCCTTCGTCCTCCTGGCGCCAGTCGGCCAGGCGTGTGGCCGACGCGCGCGCGCGGGCAGAGCGCCACGCCACCAGCTCGCCTGCCTGCCTCCCTTGCCACCGCGACGCCCCGCGTCTTCTCCTCGGCGCCGCCCCGACCCCCTGGGCCCCTCTCATTCTCCCTGTGCTCCTCCCCCTCTGTCTCCTCTCTCCCGTGAACGGCCGAACGCCATCGTCGCCGCCGTTCGTCACCGCCGCAGCCGCAGCCATCCCGAAGCCTCTCCGACACGTCCTCGAGCTCCGCCGGTCCTCCCTCGTCCTCCTCGTCGTCTCACGCGACCAGAAGAGCCCCGGAGCGCCGCCTCCGACGTTTTACCCTTCCTCGGCCATCGAGGACCGCCGCCGTCGATTTGCCGCCGTCTCCGCCTCCCCGAGCTCGCTGAGACCAACTCCGACCCCGCTGTGAGCTCCTCTTCCTCCTCCCCCTTTCCGTTCTCGCTCTCGAGCACCACAGCAACAGCACCGAACTCGGCCGCACCCGCCGCCGCCACCGCACGTCGCCGTCGTGGCCACAGCCACGTTGGCTCGACTCCGAGCACACCACCATCCTCACCGCACCCGCAGGAGCCCATAACCCCACTCCACGCACCTCGCCGTGCCCCCTAGCGCCGTGTTCGACCTCGGCCGAACTCCGGTGACCGCCTAGGTCGTCGCCGGCGCCAACTCCGGCCACCCCCTCACCCACCGCCTACACCACTCGACGCGCGAGTCCACAAGCGTTCCGTAGATGCCCTCCGCCGGCCGTTTGGTGCGCGGAGATGCAAACCGAGGCTCGCCGCGCGCGTTGGCCTCGCCCGGCGTCAAGTCGCCGGTGGGGTTGACCCGTTGACGATTGACTTGGTAGGCCCGGTTTGACCTGGGTCAGCGGCGTGTGGGCCTCGGCCACTAACTAAACTAGGATTAGCACTAGTTTAACACTAACTAGTTTTAGTTAGTTAACTAACTCTCGACACGCAGACCCACGGTCAGGTTTGACTTGGACCGGTCTGTTGACCTGCTGAGGTCAGCATGACGTAGTGCTGACGCTATAATTGTTTTCTGGGATTTTAAATAAACCAGAAATGATTTATTTAATTCCAGAAAATAGTACAAACTTCTAAAATTCATAGAAATTCAACCGTAACTCCAAATGAAATAAATTATATATGAAAAATGATCAGAAAAATCCAATCTATCCATCTGTACCTGTTTCATGCATGTTAGAACAACTTATAGCTGCTGTTTAGCCCAAATCAGATAATGGCATATGAATATCTACATATGGAGTTTGAATTTGAATCTTGTGTTCAAACCAACTCCATTTAACTTGCTGCTAGTTGCATTAGCTCAAACCATAGCATATTGCCATGTCATAATCATGCATTATATTGTGCATTTCATTGATTGTGTTCTTCCTTGTTTGCCGGTGTTTGTCCCCTCTCGATAGAAGTGGTTCCGACGATGAGTTTGATGACACCGATGAAGAACTATACTATCTTCAGAAGTGCCAGGCAAGCAAAACCCCCTTGTTCATTCCGATACAATCCCACTCTCTCGCTCCTGCTCTCTGTTACTGCATTAGGACAACAACGTTTCAACTGTTACTTGCTGCGGTAGTTGAACCCCTTTATCCTCTGCATGACCTGTCATTGCCACAGTAAATAGATGAAACCCACTAGCATGAGTAGGAGTTGTTTGAGCCCTGATGTGCCTACTCATTCATGCTTGTTGTCATGCCTGCTATTGCTTAGAGTTATGTCGGTCCGATTCATCGGGAATGAATTGGAGGTGTGTGAACATGTCCCTCTGTGTGAGCTAAGTGTGTGAACACGATTTGGTAAAGGTAGCGGTGAGAGGCCATGTAGGAGTACATGGTGGGTTGTCTCATTGCAGCCGTCCTCGAGGAACTGAGTTACGTGTTTGTGATCCATGAACAGCTACTACCACTCATTGGGATCCTTAATTGACCCTCTCGGCTTCTTAATCACCCTTGTTCTCTGTCCGGGAGTTGCAACTAGTTTACGGTGTTTGTAGGTAGTGTTAGTAGTCTACCAAGTGGCACCCGATGCAGGTGGGCTTGGGACGGACTAGGCACTGTGGCACGGTGTACCAGCGTACATCCACCCGTCGAGGTGGGCTTGGGAACCCTGCTCACATCGTTTGGGGCCGTGGCGACACCCGGCGGATCTCCTTGCGGATGGAACCCGAATAGGCGATAAACACGGACGAGAGACTTGAGTGTTTAGGTAGGCGTGGCCGACTCCCTCGCCCGGCTTCCGCTTGAAGGTTGCCGAGATACATGACGCGTGTCTGAGGCGATAAGTGGCGAGAGCGTGTGAAGAAGTACACCCTGCAGGTTATCATTATCTATTGAATAGCCGGATTCCTCGGATATGGAAACTTGGACCCTTGCATAGTTCTTAGACAAGTGAAAGTGGATACTCTAAAATACGCAAGATAGCGTGAGTGCTATGGATGGCGTTCTCGTAGGGAGACGGGAGCGGATCCATAGTGGCGTATTGATATGGTGAATATGTGGACTCGTGTGCGCCCTCAAAAGAGTTACTTGCGATCGTAGTTCGGGATAGCCACGAGTCAAAGCTGGCTTGCTGCAGTTAAACTCCACCACCCCTTTGTTGATAATGATGCATATGTAGTTAGTTACGATGTAAGTCTTCTGGGTACATTTGTACTCACGTTTGCCTATTTTATGTTTTTTGCAGAGAGATTTCCGTCTCACTAGTAGTTCCGCGTGGACTTCGACGTTTAGCTTGTTACCTCAGCTACGATCTTGTGCCCTCGGCGAGATCTCAGTAGATAGTCAGGCTGCTAAGCCTTTTTCATTTGTAGATGTCTGTACTCAGACATGTTAGCTTCCGCATGTGCTTTGATTTGTATGCTCTGAATGTTGGGTCATGAGACCCATGTTTGTAATATCTCGCTCCTCGGAGCCTATTGAATAAAATATTTGAGTCGTAGAGTCATGTTGTGATGCCATGTTGTATTTGCACATATCGAGCATATTGTGTGTATGTTATTGAAATGCTTGGTATGTGTGGGATCTGACTATCTAGTTGTTTATCTTTAGTAGCCTCTCTTACCGGGAAATGTCTCCTAGTGTTTCCACCGAGCCATGGTAGCTTGCTACTACTCCGGAACACTTAGGCTGGCGGCATGTGTCCTTCTTCGTTCTCGTGTACATCCCTTGAAATGTCACGCGATGAATACCAGAGTCTGTTAGCCGCTTCTGCCCGGTTCACCGAGTCTGCTAGCCCAGTGCTACAGCTGGATTCACTCGTGATGACCAACACGTTCGATCTTTGGGTCATGGATGCTGTCCTGTAAGTTTGTGCCACTTTGGGTTTCACGACTAGCCATGTCAGCCGGGCTCCTTATCATATTGATGCTAGCGACACTATCATATCGTGTGCCAAAAGGCTAAACGGTCCCGAGCAAAGGTAAGGCGACACCGTGGGAATACCGTGCGTGAGGCCGCAAAGTGATATGAGGTGTTACATGCTAGATCGATGTGGCATTGAGTCGGGTCTGACAGCTTTGGTATCAGAGCTTGACTGCCTGTAGGATTACCAAGCCAAACTGGTCGAAGTTGGGTCTAGAAATGCTTTAGTTATATGTAAGGGAATTGATTGTGGGATGGAACGTAAGGCTCTTTTTACTCCTTATACCTCATGGCCTTCTGATCTGAGTCATCCTCTTCTCTTCTACGGGGATTAAGAACTAGGGCTTCTCACCTATCTATTAGGATGACGAGTTACTATGTTAGAGACTTATAGGATTAATAGTTTCAAGCCTCAATTTAATTTCTACTACTCTTAGTATGCTCTCAGTTGAACCAGAACCTTGATATGATGTTTATAAGTGGCCATGCCACCATTTTTGTAGCATGCCTCCAATCTTTTGAGCATTTACAGCCGTTATCTCAGTCAAGAGTCATCCTGGTTTCTAAACAATCTGATGCACTTGCAAATCCTTTCCCTCCGTTTTGATGTTCCTTTGGGCGAGTTAATCACACTAAATGCTGAGTTGAGGTATTCTATTGCCTCGACATATATGTTGGAATTATTATTATGACCCTAGGTGTCTTAGGGGATCATCTAGTAATCTAGCCATGATTTGTGTCCCAGTGTGATGACTCTGGCCTTCATTCTCGAAAGCATCCCGTGATGCCATTTAGTAATAGGTATTCTACTCCTGGGTTTTGAACCCAAGACTCACCCTATTTACCTCATGTTGATAGTCTTTGCTCGTTCCTTTAGGTTATTAGTAACCTTTGCATTATTCCTCGTGGTCCGTGGTATTTCCTTCTTCCAAATACTATGCACCGCTTATGGCAGAAGTTCGTTGGATCAAAAGATCACAACAGGGGTGCTCTTGATGAGTTCTCCATTCTATATTGTGAATCTGCCACTCCTACCTTTCTGCATGGGTTATCCGGAAGAAAAATGTTGAGCTTTGCTCGACATACTAATCTGTGCATCCACAACTCAGAAAATCATATGTTCCTTTGAGTTGTCCCCCTTTAGTTGTATACTGACCTTCGTCTATCGATTGATAGTCGGGAGTAGTCGTGCATTCGTGTTCATCGATGCCTTTTACTTCTGTGGTCCGTCAAGCCATTCTATTCCAGAATGACTAGGAGAAACAAACTCCAGTACCTTGTCCATTTCTAGGATTGGGTCAAAGCAGTTGTACTCCGCAGATCAAATTGCTAATCTAGCTTTTGCTCTATTCTACCTTGGAGTATTACCATCTTTATGTCAAGAATGTCATGGGAATTGCACACCATCCTATGAACTCTTGATACAGTGATACTTCTTGCCATCATTATTCATTCCTTGGTTTCCATGTTATTGTAACCGGAATGCCGACAAGTGAATCATGATGTGTGAAATCTATACTCCTAGCAACTCCGTTGCTTGGTAGTTAAATGGACGATAACCTCATTCTTAGCGTGTTGATTATTGAATCGTCACCCTAAGGTTGATTGTGCTACCTAGTCCTTATTTATGGTGCACTCTTCGATCAATGAGTTCAGATTTTTCGGTCCCTTGCTTTTTTTGATCATATCATCTTGCCCTGAAAAGCAAGATTGCTCTCGAGCTTAGTAACATACCGGTGATTCGTGATTTTCCGAATATCTTCTCGGAAGTATCACCAGTTGTCACCGACCGCTATGTTGAGTTAAGTGATCAAGTTGGTTTCTTGTAACCACCCTTCTCCAAGAATCGTGTGGGATACCCCTGAGCTAGTGGGTCAAGCTAAACAACAACTTGGAGAGTTGGAAGATAAAAGCTTGTCTGACTTAGTTCATGTTAAGGGATATCTTTCTGTGTGTGTGTGTGTGTAGAAGAAAGATGACATCCCCATCAATTGGTCCTTGTGATCAGTTGTTGGACCTTTTGTCTTGCCAAAACTTTGGTTTGAGTGTGGGCTATCCTCAAATCAAATGAGAACCAATGATGTTCTTAATGTTGTCTTACCCGTGGTTGTTTCCTTGGGTATACACCGTTATATCCTTTGGTCTGACCGATGCTATCGCCTTGTTCACATAATTTTGGAATTCCACTTATGTGGAAACCTAGATGAATTGTTGTTGAGCCCATCAGCAACATTTTTATCTCCTCCATGATTCGTGTTGAACATCAAGCTAGTATTGGAAACTTTTTAAAGCATTTGTTCATGCTAGCTCATGAAGCATATGTTCGGATGTAAGAAGTGACTTCCTTTAGTTCATGTGCATTTGATGCAAGTTGCCGCCGTGGATTTGAGAAAGCTTGTTTTTCTTCCCCTGGAATCATCCCAATTCAGTCATGCATACGTGCGAAGTATTCTGTGGTTCGAAGACTTGCAACCTTCATTCTATATGTATTCCTAGCACACCAAGCCACTGATTGAATTGTTCAAGGAGAAGAAGTTCCTTCTTAAGAGCAAGACTTATGCAAGGACTTGATATCCTTGTTGATGGTTCCCCACCGAACTTCGGTAGTGTTATATTATAAGACTACCATGTGGTCTTGCTTGTCTGAGACAACGCATTCACATGTGTGTAGCAGAACCAACTCATGTTTTGGAGCTTGCTATCGTAGTTCATTCCCCGAGAATCTCGCAACGTTATCTCGTCGATTTGTGTTGCAAACTTTCATTTTCTCTCTAGACTCGACGAGTCTGAATTATTCTGACACCAACCAAATCTGAATCTCAGGCAGATATGATGGTTGGAATGTTTTCCCAAGAATTATATTATTGGTCTCTCTATAACCCGGTAAAGTGGATGCGTGGCCAACACACCCAGCCGGAAGATCCGTTATTGTAATATCTTGATTGAAGAAGTTGGCCATCTCCCCATAAGGACTTCGTAGGATTTACTCCCTAGTTGTACCTTATGATTTTTGTGTTTCCGAAGTCCGACCTTTACTTGATGTTTTAGATGCCAGACCATCTCAATGAATGGGATACGCTAGTACATCAAGGAGAACATTAGAAGCGGAGTGCTAAGTGTCTCTCGGTCAATCATCCAGATTTTGTCCCCTTGTTTTCACTAAGGTGAAATCTGAGAAAGTATTATCTTCCTTTGCATCTGCATTGTCCATCGCTATTCATCATGGTAGTATGTTGTGTTGTCAGCACCCTTGACACGGATGTTGGTAAAACCTTGATGAATATGGAAATGCTCAAGTTCTTGAGAGTACGCTCAAGATCTAGGCTTCATCGCCGGCACTAACTAGGATTCCTCTCAGTTTCCTCGGTTATGCTATAACCAATCCAACAGTGGATTCACTCTCTACTGTTGAGCTTCTCCCCAGTTACTAAAATCATTCCTTGTGTTGTCTTCAACAAGGTAGTCCACATCATCCATTCTGGCCCGAGAATGTCTTTCTTTCGGACTCCTTCAAATGATCGATTGTGATTTGCCTTAGGCTGGTATAAAGAGTTTCAATGATCTTTGAATCAAATGTAATTCTTTTTGCCACTCAAGGTAATAATTCTACGACTCACCCTCCTCCAAGATGTCTCATTATGGTATCATGGCAACTCAAACTCTCGCTACGTTGACAACCGTTCACCACCTCTTAGGTGTGGAATCGTTGTCTACCTAGTGAACCCTCGTCATTTGTTCCACTTCATTCCTCTAGACGTATGCTTTGTATCTCAGCTTGAGAGATGTTTTTATGACTCACCCCGTGAGCTGATCCTAAGTTGTTTGATCTTCGGGAAGATCGATCCCTCTAGAGTTTCTTTCCCTCTCGTTGTCATGTTGATTGTAATTCCCAGAGCAAGACCTCGAGACAAAGATGGTGATCGAATCAACGTTCATTTGAAGTGCACCCTGGATCGTAAAGATTGTGTTCGTTTGCGTTCCCCCTTCGCCTTACCCTACACGTGAATCTCGAGACGAGATTCTTGTTTAGTGGGGGTGAGTTGTCACAGCCCTAGAATAATGTTTGTAAATAGTGGCTTTGCCACCCATGCATCATGTCTACATTTCTGAAACTTGAATTGAGGAATTTTGAAAAGCCTCAAAAACTTAATTAAAAGTAGGGCAAAGAACCCTAGAAATCTCATTCTTTGTTCCAAGATGTCCTTTTGCAATGTTTGAGAATTTTGGCAAGAGCTATATATCAAACCAAAATTTAGGAACATTTTGAAGGAATTATTTTTGGGCATTTGAATTAACTCAATAATTATTTGAATTGGATTTATATCTACTATCAAATAAATATAGGTCCAATAATTCTGAAATATTTTGTGGAGCATTGTTTTAATTCTTTTAGCTCCTAAAAATATTGTCAAGCAAAATAAATTGGATTGGTTTCAAAACCAAATTCAAAACAAACCTGCAAAATAGAAAAACATTAATAAATGAAAATGCAAGCGAGGAGAACTTACTCAGAACTTACAGGCAGCCCACCTACCACCGGCCCAAAGACACCAAACAGACCGCCCAGCCCACCACCGCCTGTTCCTCCTGGCGCCAATCGGCCAGGGTGTGTCGACGCACACAGCAGAGCGCCACGCCACCAGCTCGCCTGCTGCCTCCCTTGCCACCGCGACGCCCGCGTCTTCTCCTCGGCACCGCCCGACCCCTGGGCCCCTCTAATTCTCCTGTGCTCCTCCCCCTCCTCTCTCTCTCTCCCATGAGCGGCGAACGCCATCGCGCCGCCGTTAAATCACCGCCAGAGCCGCAGCCATCCAAGCCTCTCCGACACGTCCTCGAGCTCCGCTGGTCCTCCCTCGTCCTCCTCGTCGTCTCACGCGACTCGGAAGAGCCCCGGGCGCCGCCTCGACGTTTTCCCTTCCTCGGCCACGAGGACCGCCGCCGTCGATTTGCCGCCGTCTCCGCCTCCCGAGCTCGCTGAGACCAACTCCGACCCGCTGTGAGCTCCTCTTCCTCCTCCCCTTTCCATTCTCGCTCTCGAGCACCACAAAGAACAAAGACCGAAGCTCGGCCGCACTCCGCCGCCGCCATCAAGACGCCGTTGTAGCCACAGCCACGTTGGCTCGACTCCGAGCACACCACCGTCCTCACCGCACCCGCAGGAGCCCATAACCCCACTCCACTCACCTCGCCGTGCCCCCTAGCGCCGTGTTCGACCTCGGCCGAACTCCGGTGACCGCCTAGGTCGTCGCCGGCGCCAACTCCGGCCACCCCCGCACCCACCGCCTACACCACTCGACGCGCGAGTCCACCAGCGTTCCGTAGATGCCCTCCGCCGGCCGTTTGGTCGCCGGAGATGCAAACCCGAGGCTCGCCGCCGCGGTTGGCCTCGCCGGCGTCAAGTCGCCGGTGGGGTTGACCCCGTTGACAGTTGACTTGGTAGGCCCAGTTTGACCCTGGGTCACTGATGTGTGGGCCTCTGGCCACTAACTAAACTAGGATTAGCACTAGTTTAACACTAACTAGTTTTAGTTAGTTAACTAACTACTGACACGCAGGACCCACCGGTCAGGTTTGACTGGACCGGGTCTGTTGACCTGCTGAGGTCAGCATGACGTAGTGCTGACGCTATAATTGTTTTCTGGGATTTTAAATAAACCAGAAATGATTTATTTAATTCCAGAAAATAGTACAAACTTCTAAAATTCATAGAAATTCAACCGTAACTCCAAATGAAATAAATTATATATGAAAAATGATCAGAAAAATCCAATCTATCCATCTGTACCAGTTTCATGCATGTTAGAGCAACTTATAGCTGCTGTTTAGCCCAAATCAAATAATGGCATATGAATATCTACATATGGAGTTTGAATTTGAATCTTGTGTTCAAACCAACTCCATTTAACTTGCTGCTAGTTGCATTAGCTCAAACCATAGCATATTGCCATGTCATAATCATGCATCATATTGTGCATTTCATTGATTGTGTTCTTCCTTGTTTGCCGGTGTTTGTCCCCTCTCGATAGAAGTGGTTCCGACGATGAGTTTGATGACACCGATGAAGAACTATACTATCTTCAGAAGTGCCAGGCAAGCAAAACCCCCTTGTTCATTCCGATACAATCCCACTCTCTCGCTCCTGCTCTCTGTTACTGCATTAGGACAACAACGTTTCAACTGTTACTTGCTGCGGTAGTTGAACCCCTTTATCCTCTGCATGACCTGTCATTGCCACAGTAAATAGATGAAACCCACTAGCATGAGTAGGAGTTGTTTGAGCCCTGATGTGCCTACTTATTCATGCTTGTTGTCATGCCTGCTATTGATTAGAGTTATGTCAGGTCTGAGTCATCGGGAATGAATTGGAGGTGTGTGAACATGTCCTACTGTGTGTGAGCTAAGTGTGTGAACACGATTTGGTAAAGGTAGCGGTGAGAGGCCATGTAGGAGTACATGGTGGGTTGTCTCATTGCAGCCGTCCTCAGGAACTGAGTTCTGTGTTTGTGATCCATGAACAGCTACTACCACTCATTGGGATCCTTAATTGACCCTCTCGGCTTCTTAATCACCCTTGTTCTCTGTCCAGGAGTTGCAACTAGTTTCTGGTGTTTGTAGGTAGTGTTAGTAGTCTACCAAGTGGCACCCGGTATAGGTGGGCTTGGGACAGACTAGGCACCGTGGCACGGTGTACCAAGCGTACATCCACCCGTCGAGGTGGGCTTGGGAACCCTGCTCACATCGTTTGGGGCCGTGAGCGACACCCCGCGGATCTCCTTGCGGATGGAACCCGAATAGGCAATAAACACTGGACGAGAGACTTGAGTGTTTAGGTAGGCGTGGCCGACTCCTCGCCCGGCTTCCGCTTGAAGGTTGCCGAGATACATGACGTGTCTGGGCGATAAGTGGCGAGGCGTGTGAAGAAGTACACCCTGCAGGTTATCATTATCTATTGAATAGCCGGATTCCTCGGATATGGAAACTTGGACCCTTGCATAGTTCTTAGACAAGTGAAAGTGGATACTCTAAAATACGCAAGATAAGCGTGAGTGCTATGGATGGCGTTCTCGTAGGGAGACGGGAGCGGATCCATAGTGGCGTATTGATATGGTGAATATGTGGACTCGTGTGCGCCACCTCAAAAGAGTTACTTGCAGTCGTAGTTCAGGATAGCCACCGAGTCAAAGCTGGCTTGCTGCAGTTAAACTCCACCACCCCTTTGTTGATAATGATGCATATGTAGTTAGTTCTGATGTAAGTCTTGCTGGGTACATTTGTACTCACGTTTGCCTATTTTATGTTTTTGCAGAGAGATTTCCGTCTCACTAGTAGTTCCGCGTGGACTTCGACGTTTAGCTTGTTACCTCAGCTACGATCTTGTGCCCTCGGCAGGATCTGGTAGATAGTCAGGCTGCTAAGCCTTTTTCATTTGTAGATGTCTGTACTCAGACATGTTAGCTTCCGCATGTGCTTTGATTTGTATGCTCTGAATGTTGGGTCATGAGACCCATGTTTGTAATATCTCGCTCCTCGTAGCCTATTGAATAAAATATTTGAGTCGTAGAGTCATGTTGTGATGCCATGTTGTATTTGCACATATCGAGCATATTGTGTGTATGTTATTGAAATGCTTGGTATGTGTGGGATCTGACTATCTAGTTGTTTATCTTTAGTAGCCTCTCTTACCGGGAAATGTCTCCTAGTGTTTCCACCGAGCCATGGTAGCTTGCTACTACTCCGAACACTTAGGCTGGCGGCATGTGTCCTTCTTCGTTCTCATATCCATCCTTCGGGAAATGTCACGATGAATACCGGAGTCCTGTTAGCCGCTACAGCCCGGTTCACGAGTCTGCTAGCCCAAGGCTACAGCCTGGATTCACTCGCGATGACCGACACGTTCGATGTTGGGTCATGGATGCTGTCCTGTAAGTTTGTGCCACTTTGGGTTTACGACTAGCCATGTCAGCCGGGCTCCTTATCATATTGATGCTAGCGACACTATCATATACGTGCCAAAAGCATAAACGGTCCCGGGCAAAGGTAAGGCGACACCCGTGGGAATACCGTGCGTGAGGCCGCAAAGTGATATGAGGTGTTACATGCTAGATCGATGTGGCATTGAGTCGGGATCCTGACAGCCTCTAACATTTCGGGCATGGAATCAGCGCATGTCTTGTTGATAGATGGTTGATCGGATCAGAGCTATCTCTTGTTCTTCCTCTAGGAGATCAACCGCATCTTTCTGGGCTTTTTCTGCTTTAGCTTCAGAGAAGAGTTCCACTCGAGGAGCATTGTGCAGCAGATCACTCGGAAGCACGACTTTAGCCCCATACACCATGAAGAAAGGGGTTCGGTCAGTCGATCGGTTGGGAGTTGTTCTCTGTCCCCATAGGACAGACGGCAACTCAGTCACCCATGCTCCAGCAGCATGCTTGAGATCGCGCATCAGTCGGGGTTTCAGCCCTTGGAAGACCAAGCCATTCGCCCTCTCTGCCTGCCCATTCGACTGTGGGTGCACAACAGATGCGTAATCGACCCGAGTGCCTTGGGAAGCGCAAAATGCTCTGAACTCATCAGAATCAGAGTTGGAGCAGTTATCTGTGATAATACTATGAGGGACTCCATATCTGAATATTAACTCTCTGATGAAACTGATGGCGGTGCTTGAGTCAAGATTCTTGATAGGCTTGGCTTCGATCCATTTGGTGAATTTGTCGACTGCTACGAGCAAATGAGTAAAGCCACTTCTGTCAGTCTTGAAAGGTCCAGCCATGTCTAATCCCTAAACTGCAAGAGGCCAGACGAGTGGAATAGTATTCAAGGCAGACGCAAGTTTGTGAGACATGTTTGAGTAAAACTGGCAGCCTTCGCACTTGTGGACTATATCTTTATCCATCTCATTTGCCTGCGGCCAGTAAAATCCTGCTCGGTATGCTTTGGCCACGATGGTCCGAGAGGACGCGTGGTGACCACGGGTCCCCGAGTGGATCTCATTTAGGATTAGTCGACCTTCCTCCGGGGAGATGCAACGCTGAGCAACTTCGGTGACACTTTCTCTGTAGAGCTTCCCACTTATTATGGTGAAGGCTTTGGATCGGCGGACGATCTGGCGGGCCTCATCTTCATCCTCTGGGAGCACCTGCCTGAGCAAGTAAACAATATATGGCACCGTCTAGTCGGGGGTGATCACTAAAATTTCCATAATCAGGTCGACCACAGCTGGGACTTCCATCTCAGTCGGGTTGGTTGAGCTTATTGGTTGCAGGGGTTCCTCTGTAAAAGTATCTTCTTGAACTGACAGGATGTGGAGATGCTCCAGGAATACATTACTGGGAATACGTTTCCGAGTGGAACCTTTCTTCGCCAGATCATCAGCAGCTTGATTCTTGATTCGGGGTATGTGGTGGAGCTCCAACCCTTCAAACTTCTTCTCTATTTTTCTTACTGCATTGCAATAACTAGTCATAGCTGGGCTCCTGATATCCCAATCCTTCATCACTTGATTGAGCACTAAGTCTGAGTTGCCGTAAACCATGAGGCGACGGACCCCGAGTGAGATGGCCATACGCAACCCATACAAAAGTGCCTCATATTCAGCTTCATTGTTTGAAGAATCAAAGTGAATCTGGAGGACATAACTGAGCTTGTCGCCTCTTGGGGATACCAGAACCACTCCAACACCAGAGCCATTCAAAATTTTTGACCCATCAAAGAACATAGTCCAATATTGTGAGTGAATCTGAGTCGGTTGCTGCTGCTCAATCCACTCGGCGAGGAAATCAGCTATTGCTTGAGACTTGATTGCTTTCTTTGCCTCGAACTTGATATCCAAAGGAAGGAGTTCAATAGCCCACTTGGCCACTCAACTGGTTGCGTCCCGATTGTTTAGAATTTCTGATAATGGAGTGTCGCTGACAACCGAGACCGAGTGGTCTGCGAAGTAATGTGCAACTTTCTTTGTGGTCAAATAAATCCCGTAGACCAGCTTCTGGTAATGTGGATACCTTTGCTTGGATGGGGTCAAGACTTCAGAATAGTACACTGGGCGTTGGATTTGTAGGCTTTGCCTTCTTCTTCCCGCTCGACTGTGAGCACTGTGCTGACAACCTGTCCAATGGCTGCAATGTACAACATTAGAGGCTCATTATTGATTGGGGCAGCAAGCATTGGCTGGGTGGAAAGCAGGGCTTTGAGCTATACAAACACTGCTTCGGCTTCAGGAGTCCACTCGAACTTGTCAGACTTCTTCATCGGTCGGTAAAGAGGTAATGCCTTTTCACTGAGACGAGACATTAATTGGCTCAACGCAGCCAAACAACCAGTAAGCTCCTGAACGTCATGTACATGCACATGGATCTTCATTCAGAGAATTGCTCCAACCTTTTCTGGATTTGCGTTGATCCCTCATTCGGAAACGAAGAAACCGAGCAACTTTCCGCCAGGGACTCTGAATGTGCACTTTGACAGATTGAGCTTGATATCATATCTTCTTAAGTTGGCAAAGGTTTCAGCAAGGTCAGTCAGTAGGTCGGAACCCTTGCGTGACTTGACCACGATATCATCCATGTACGCTTCCATGTTTCGACTGATTTGAGTGAGTAGGCACTTCTGAATCATGCGCATAAACATGGTGCCAGCATTCTTGAGGCCAAAAGGCATGGTAACATAGCAAAAACACCCGAATGGGGTGATAAAGGCTGTTTTTATTTCATCGGGTCCATACAGTCGGATCTAATGGTACCCGGAATAGGCATCCAAAAAGGACAATCGCTCACACCCCGCAGTTGAGTTGACAATCTGGTTGATGCGGGGGAGAGGGAAATGATCTTTCGGGCCGGCCCGATTGATGTGCTTGAAATCGATACACATATGAAGTGAATCATCTTTCTTGGGGACCATGACAACATTGGCGAGCCACTCAGAGTGGTATATCTCGTCGATGAACTCAGCTGCCAGAAGCTGAGCCACTTCCTTGCTAATTGCCTTCCTTTTCTCCACGGCGGACCGACGGAGATGCTCTTTGACCAGTTTTACTTTTGGGTCGACGCGCAAACGGTGCTCAGCCAGTCCCCTGGGTACACCCGACATGTCAGATTGTTTCCATGCGAACATGTCCCAGTTCTCATGGAGGAACTGGAAGAGCGCTTCTTCCTATTTGTTGTCGAGTGTTGTTGAGATGTGTGTCGGAGCAACATTGGGACCAGTCAGGTGAATATGGACAGGCTTTGTTTCACCGGCCGAATGAAATGTGGACTCTGAAGTAGGCTTCTTGGCTCGCAAAAAATCACTCGGATCTGCATTCTTGTTGTATTCTTCCATTTCTATTGTTGCCATTTGCTCATCAACAATCTTTGAGCCCTTTTGGAGGCACTCTTCTGCTCTTTGTCGATTCCCTGTGATTGTGATCACACCTCTGGGGTCGGGCATCTTTCACTTGAGATATATGTAACATGGTCAAGCCATGAAACGGGCATATGCGGGTCTGCCCAGAATGGCATGATAAGCAGTGTGGAAATCCACCACCTCAAACGTCAACTTTTCCTTACGGTAATTCTTTGAATCACCGAAAACCACATCAAGAGTGATCTGACTGAGTGAATCGGCTTTCTTTCCTGGGATGACTCCATGGAATCTCATGTTGCTCTCGCTGAGCTTGGACATCGGAATGCCCATCCCTCGGAGGGTCTCAGCATACAGAATGTTCAGACAACTGCCACCATCCATCAGAACCTTGGTCAGTCGGGTGCCCCCAACGACTGGGTCGACCACCAGCACTTGCCGCCCGGGGGTAGCAATGTGCGCTGGGTGATCGTACTGGTCGAATGTAATGTGAGTCTTTGACTACTTTAAATACGTCGTAGTTGCCGGAGGAACCATATTCACTTCTCGGTTGATAACTTTCAGTCGACTTTTGCTCTCAACGTCAGCAAAAATCACTAAAGTGGCATTGACATTGGGGTAACCTTCATCTTCCTCTTTGTCCTCCTCCTTATCAGATTCCTTCTCCTTTTCGCTGGGCTGGCCCTCTCGGAAGCTCTGAATCAGGAGTCGACATTGTCGAATGGTATGCTTGGGGTAAATCCAGCAACCCTCTTCGTCTTTTTTGGTGTGTATGTGACACGGCAAATCGGGAACATCGTTTCCCGCTTGATCTATCACTTTTTTGGGGATCCATAGCCCCTTAGGCTTTCCCTTGAACTTCCCTTGATTCACAACTGCGGCTTCAGCAGGACCTGTAGTTTCAGCATTGCGCTTCTGCTTCTGACTGGAATTTCCTCCTCTGGTGTCCTGGGCGACTGGTTTATTCTTGCCACTGCAGAGTCGGTCTTCCTTTTCACCGTTAGAGTACCGAGTGGCTATTTCCATCATTCGGGCCAGGGTCATGTCTCATGTCCGACCGAATTTCAGGTTGAGCTCTTTGTACCGAACGCCCTCCTTGAAGGCGCAAACTGCTTGGTGCGGGGACACATTTTCCACTGTATGATGAAGGGTAGTCCATCTCTGAATGTAGTCTCTCAAGGTCTCATTTGGCTTCTGGACACAATGTTACAATTCAGTTAGCCTGGCTGCTCACTTGCAAGTTCCCTCGAATGTTTTAAAGAACACTCGGGCCAACTCTTCCCAACTGAAAATACTACTAGGGGCTAGCTGATTCAACCAAGCTCTGGACGAACCTTCAAGAATCAAAGGGAGGTGTTTCATGGCAACATCATCGTTGCCGGCCCCGATTTGCACTACCACTCGGTAATCTTGTAGCCAGGTGTCAGGCTTCGATTCACCGGTGAACTTACCCACTCCCGTTGCCAACCTGAAGTTGGGAGGGACCTCAGCAGCTCTGATGGCTCTACTGAAACATTCAGGCCAAGAAAAATGCACTCTGCTCCCAATCGGACGATCTCTGTCTTGTCCCTCTTTGTGTGTCCGGCCTTTGTTGACCAGACCTTGTACGAGAACTGATCTGGCATCAAACCCGAGCTCTCTTGGGCCGGCTATAGCTCTCCGCTCACAACCATACGGGCACCTGTCATCATACCCCCGGGGCGCGTATGATCCACCCCTCGGAGGGGCCATAGGCACTCGATGGCAGTCCATGGTCCCGGTCCATGGTCCCGGTCCAGGTGCTGATCCTGGCGATGCCCATGATCCTCACGCCGCGGAGGCGATCTTGGACTATGAGCCGACTGAACTGTGTCTGGAACCACAGATCTGCTATGGATCCTGTTGCACGAGTGAGAAACAACAGAGTTTTGTTCACCCGCTGCCCGGAGTAGCGCTCGACCTGCAACAAACCTCTACCAGCCTCTGAACGGGATGGATGAATCGACTCTGCTATACGGGTTGCAGCTGCAAGATTCTGGATTGGTGTGCGATGTACCCGAGGTTCAGGCAGGAACAATTGTCAATGACTGGATTCGGGGATCTGCCGACGAGCTCGTTCATCGAGTTAATGTTGGAAATTTTCCAGCCACGCGCGCTCAGCCAAGGTGGCTAGAAGCGCAGCCTCCAAGGCCCGAGCCTCGGAGGTCTCCCCAACGAATGGAGTGTGGAGCGCCTCCACATTGCGACGATGCAGCTCGTCCCTCTGCTCTGAAGTGAGGGCTTCAGGATGATATTCATCATGACCATGCGATCAGCCGCCACCGCCATCAACGCCACCACCATGACGGAAACCAGGCGGGCTGAGCAGCATGTCCACCATCAGGACTTCCACCGCAGGGTCACTGCTTCCGCATTCGGACAGAGTCTCAGCGGAACCAGTCGACGGGTCAAATAGTCCGTAGAGATATTCATCGAGCTCAATTTCCGCGACTTGAGGGTGGCCGACTGGCGGGCCACCGCATGCTTCACCCACCGCTGAAGCCGCGATCGACCAGACCGCTTGCGACGGCAAACAGTAGGGAGCGAGGATGCCGCGGAAGCCGATCGATATTGGGTCGACGACTGCCGCAAAAGGACGCCGTGAGTGCATGCGCGAAAGCGCGTCGCCCTGCGGACGGGGAGCATCTCGACTTGAGGGGGGCCTCTTGGAGCCAGGCGGAGTCGTCAGCAATGAAAACGAGCGCACTGAGGTAGATCTCGCGGCCCAAAGCCAAACTACCGCAAGAAAACATGTTGATGGAGATCGGAAAAACTGCAACCTCACCGGAAGTCGCTAAGACACCTGCCCCAAGGTGGGAGCCAACTATCGTGGGAGCAAGCCTGACAGTAAGAGTAGGCTGTACGTTGGAGAAGGCAAGATCCTAGCTACGGTGAGGTTGTGCACACAAGATTTACGAGTTCAGGCCCTCCTCGGAGGAAGTAAAAGCCCTACGTCTCGGTGCCCGGAGGCTTGGTCGACTGGATATGCATGAAAGTTACAAGGGGTGCGAACCCTTGTGCCTGAGGAGGGGGGTGGCTTATATAGAGTGCGCCAGTCCCCTCCGGCCCTCAGTTACACAGGGTTCAATGTACATTAAGACAGGGCGTTACTGGTAAGTCTAGCTATAAATGATCTTCAAGATTACGGAGTAACGCCTGACCATTGCCATCCTGAGGTGACTTTAGATCTTCTGTCCTTCCGAGTGATTCTTTGTGCGGTCGAATGACTATATCTTAGTCGAGTGGAATTGGGATATCCGAGTGGTATATCAGGTCGAGTGGATTGCGCTCCAATTTCATTTCATTCGGTATCTTCTGTTGATTCTTGAATGTACCTGACTTTAAGGCAGTGACCTTGGGCAGGATGTCTATGACAGGCCTATGACCTTACCCTAGGACATGTCATCGTCAGGCGCCGCAAGGGGCGCAACTCTATCGGGGCCGGGTGCAAGAGTGTATTGTTTCTGCAATAAAGCATTTGTTGTGGGGAATAACGAGTAGACACGCGGGGCGCGGACACTAGATCGAACGGCTATCAACTCGGGCATCCAACGACGGTCGATGTGACGGATAATATCTAAACATCGGCCGGCGGACGCGTAGCAGCATCCTTTTTCTATACATACAACAAATAAAGAATTTGTTACCATTTTCCATTAGAACATTAGCTAAGGGCATCTCCAACGGCGACCCACAAATTTTCTCTCGCGTCTGTCCGCAGGCACGGATGTGGGAGGCCGCCATCTAAAGTTGTCCGCATACATTTCAACTACTATCGAAAAAACAGGCCAAAATTCGTGCAAACACGGCCGGATTTTATACAAACCGAAAGAGATTCATGCAAACACAACGGATTTCATATAAACATGACAAAATTCATTACATTTCGGACATACTTCAACTAAGCGCTGCTCGTGCCGCTCTGAAGGTATAATTAATTTACCTAGTCTAAAAGATCGTCGGTGCCCGTTCCCCGTGTCTGGCCATGAACCCCAACAACTGAAGCTTCACCTTCTCTAGTTCCGCCTCGGTGCTCTCCAGCTCCAACCTCCGGAGCCCCGGGAAGTGAAGTTGTCCACCTCCACATCACCGCCAAGCGGCCAATCGGTCGTCGATGTTCAGCCCACCAAGCTTGGCTTCAACGGGAGGTGAGAAGCAGTAGCCTTCTTGGGACCCGAGCAATGGTGATCTACCGTGCACTATTCTTTCTCGCTACTGGCGGCGGCCGCGGACGTGCCTACTTCGTGGTCGTGATGGCGGGGTATGGCTGGGGCGGAGCCGGCGATGTCCTCTTCCTCCTCCTCGTCGGTCTTTCCCCACACCTCACCCGCCGCCTCATCGAACTCCTTATAGGCAGCCTCTAACTTTGCCTGATGCTGGTGGTACCATCGGTGGGTGAGGCGGATCTCGTGGGCGGAGCGCTAGGACTTGAGTACCGCCTCAACCATGCATGGATGTGAAAATGAGTCTATTGTACGGTACCACTGTTGTTCCTTCTGTTTGAAATTTAATAAGTGTGGAGTTTCAAATTTAAAATCACAAAGTTCTTTCCTAGGCCGAGCTTCGCGGCACCTTATATCTGAACGGTCGGTTTTGTCTTGTGATTTGTGCAGCTAGGACAGTAGTTAGCAGGGAGCTCAGTGATCTGTCGAGTCGCTGGCGGACAAGAGCATCCATCGGCATCAGAAGTTGCCAGGGGTAGAGTGACACGAGTTCCTAATCTTGGGAGAGATAAAGAGAGAATCCATGCAACCTCTGTGAGTTGAAAGGTTCCTGTAGCAGCAGCAGGCTTTCCTGCTATGCGACAAATGCACTTGTTGTCCATCATTAAACTCCCTGCTTGCAAGTTGAAACTATGAAATAAGAAAACACATATTTCTTCATGCTTTTGTACTCTCTGTCTACATATATAAAGTCCCCTCTCTCTCTCTCTATGGCAGGGGATAAAAGGCAGCAGTTGTTTTGAAACCATGATTATTTGATTTATTTCTCACGTGTGGCAGGAGAACGATGTGGCTTCTCACGTGTTCCTCTTGCAGAAATCAGTAATATTCACAGAAGATCACGACAACGTTTTTGGCTCACCCATGTGAGTGTGCAGGGTGCTGCATATGAGTAGTGAACAGGGTGCAGCATGTGAGTAGGTCTGCCGTCAGTGTGTTAGGCACTGATGATAGCTCTGACGCAGCTGTGGGTTTTTAAAACTGTGCTCGTATCTCTGCAGCAGAAGACAAAACGAATGGTTAGAGAAGGAGAAGAATGGAAGAATTGACAGTGTTGCATTCATCCTTTGACAGTGTACATATACAGGAGGCAAGCATTGCCGTTGTCCACTAACCACTACAGCTAAACTCTAGCTAACAACCCTGAAGACTAGGTAGCCGATCGTGTGCTGTGGAGCGTGCACCAGATCATCTGCAGACTGTTGAAGCGGCTCCTGAAGATGCGTTCCAACACCCCCCGACAATCATAGCGTCGCCTTTTGAGATGCAGAGATTGGACTTGAATTCAGTGAATGTAGCTGTCAGGAGACCCTTCGTCATCACATCTGCTAGTTGTTGGCTTGTAGGGACGTGAAGCACGCGAAACTGACCAAGGGCGACCTTCTCACGAACAAAGTGAATATCAAGCTCAATGTGCTTGGTGGACCGATGGTGGACTGGGTTCTAGGCGAGGTAGGCAGTAGATACATTGTCACAGTAGATGATGGTGGCCTTGTCGATACCGGAGTGCAGCTCATGAAGAAGTTGCCGCACCCAGCAACATTTAGCCACTGCGTTTGCCACAGCGCGGTACTCTGCTTCTGCGCTAGACCGAGACACTGTTGGTTGTCGTTTGGACGACCATGAAATGAGAGAGCCACCAAAGAAGACGCAATAGCCAGAAGTAAACCGCCTCGTGTTCGGGCAGCCGTCCCAATCGGCATCGCTATACGCCAGAAGCTCCATCGATGGCGATGCAGAGAGAGTGATCCCATGACTCGTGGTGCCGCGGACGTAGCGCAATATGCGCTTGACGAGTGCCCAATTTGGCTTGCGCGGTGTGTGCATGTGCAAACATACCTGCTGCACTGCATAGGCCAGATCAGGGCGAGTCAGGGTGAGGTACTGTAAGGCCCCAGTGATGCTGCGGTAAGTGGAGGCGTCTTTGGCAGGCTCACCGGCGGAAGCAGATAACTTGGCCTTGGTGTCGACCGGAGTGGGTGCGGGCTGACAGTTGGTCATGCCGGCGCGCTGCAACAGGTCCTCGGCGTACTGTTTCTGATGAAGGAAGAAGCCAGCCGAGGAGCGATGGACTTGGAGCCCGAGGAAGAAGTGGAGTGGTCCCAAATCTTTGAGGGCCACCGAAGAGTGCAGCCGGCTGATGATATGGTGAAGCAACTCATCGGAGGATGCAGCAAGTACGATGTCATCCACGTACAACAGGAGATAGGCAGTCCCCATGGCGTTGTGGAGAACGAACAACGATGCATCAACCCGCGTGGCATGAAAACCAATGGCTTGGAGGCATGCAGCGAACGTGCTAAACCATGCGCGTGGTGCTTGCTTCAATCCGTAGAGAGATTTGGAGAGCAGGCACACGTCGTGTGGGCGAGCATCATCAACGAAGTCGGGTAGTTTTTGGCAGTAGACATGCTCGGACAGCTCTCCGTGAAGGAAAGCATTTTTTACGTCGAGTTGGTGGACCGGCTATGATCGAGCTGCTGCGAGCAGGAGGACGATGCGGATGGAGGCGGGCTTGACCACGGGTGAGAAGGTGTCGTGGAAGTCGATGCCGGGGCACTGGTTGAATCCCCGGACAACCCACCGGGCCTTGTGGCGATCTAAAGAGCCATCTGCATGTAACTTGTTGCGGAAGAGCCATTTTCCGGTGATGACACGTGCGCCAGGTGGACGAGGAACCAAGGTCCATGTCCCATTGGCACACAGAGCATCGAACTCTGCTTGCATGGCCGCCCGCCACGAGGGATCACGGAGAGCCTCACGGACAGACGATGGAGCCGGAGGGATCGACGTCGTGGAGGCAGTGAGGATGTAGTCCTTGTCGTAGGCGGTGTTGCGGTGATGGATGCCGGCGCGCCCACGGGCACCATGGGGTGCCCAGCAGCAGGAGGAGGAGCCGCGGGAGAGGGCGGCACGGTGTCGGTGTCGGTAGGCGATCCAGTGGCTGACGTAGAGGAGGACGGCGAGGTTGGTGCAGTGAAGTCGTCGCCGGGCGAGCGCCAGGCAGTGGTGGCCGTTGCAGCAGGTCCGGCGCTGGGCGAACCACCGGCGATGGGAGCGGATCCAGCGTGAGGCGAGCCGCCTGCCATGGCAGCGGATCCAGCACCGGGCGAAACGCCGGCCATGGCAGCGGATCCAGTGCCCAGGGAGACCCCTGCCATGGTAGCGTCTGCGCGGGACGGGGCAGGGGAGGACGATGAGGTCGGAGTGGTGCTCGGCGTGACGGCTCCGGCATGGCCGCGGGTGGCGGCTCAGCGGCACCGGCGAGTAGAGGTGGGGTGGGCGTGGGCGCCGCCATCGGGGATCTGATGACCTGCGCAAAAGGAAAGATCTGCTCGTGGAAAACCACATGACGGGAGATGATAACACGGCCGCTGGTGGGGTCATAACACTTGTATCCCGAGTGGTCAGGTGGGTAGCCAAGGAATATACATGCAACTGAACGTGGGGCAAGTTTATGGGCTGCGGTGGAGGAGATATTGGGATAACAGAGACACCCAAATACTCTAAGGTGATCGTATGAAGGAGGTGTACCGAAGAGGAGTTCGAAGGGTGTTTGCTGGCGACGGGGACGGCAGGGACGGCGATTGAGGAGATAGGTGGCGGTGGATAGTGCGTCGGGCCAGAATTGAGGTGTCGTATGAGAGTGAAAAAGGAGCGTGCGCATGCCGTCGGACAGGGTGCGGATGATGCGTTCCGCACAGCCATTTTGCTGTGATGTGTAAGGGCATGAGGGCTGAAGAAGAATGCCATGGGAGGAGAGGAAAGAACAGAACGCACGGTTGTCAAACTCGCGTCCATTATCGGTGCGAAAGTGAAGGATGGGTTTCCGGAATTGCGTGGAGACATATGCATGGAACGTGATCAAGATCTCAAACACGTCGGATTTGCGGCGTAGGGGAAAGGTCCAGGCATAGTGAGTACAATCGTCCAAGACTACGAGAAAATATTGAAACCCCGAATGACTCACAATGGGGGAGGTCCATACGTCACAATGCAAGGTGTGGAAGGGATCAGGTGCAACTGAACTAGATTCATGGAAGGGGAGGCGTACATGTTTCCCTAAGTGACAGGCATGACAAGAGTGTTCCCGTACTTTATTACATTGGAAGGAAAAGGAAGCTAAAACCCTAGCTAATGCAGCACGTCCGGGGTGACCGAGCCTCTGGTGCCATAACGCAGATGAAGACGTGTCGGCGAGGAGGGCGATGGGGCGTGTGGAAGAGCCGGCGCGAAGAGGATAGAGCTCGTCATCCGGGCTGTTAGGGCATCTCCAGCCGCGCCCCCAAGAAGGCCTCCCCAGGCATTTTTTTCGCGCCGGCGCCGAAAAAACGGCCCAGTCGCGCCCCCAGGAGCCCGATTTTCGCCGGCTTGGGCCGAAAACAGCGCCGGCGGACCCAGCCCAAACCCGGCGCGCTGGGGGGCGCTCGGGGGTGCTTGGTGAAGTTTTTTGGCGCGAAGAAACCGCGGGCCCGACGCGTCAGCGACTAGTTTGCTTCTCGGCCCTTCGTCGTCCTCATCGCCTCGTTTCCCGCGGCGAATCAATGCCAAAGCTGCCGCGCTGCCGCGCCGGTCAGCCTGTGCCATTGATGCTCACGGGCGGCGCAGTGAAGGCCGGACGACGCGCGTCCCCTCGCCCTCGCCTCGCCCGCCACGCATACGCACGGTGTCACGCGTGTGGGCGGCGCGTCGGCCTATATATGCCGCGCCCCGGCGCACTCGGCCGCTCACACTCCCCCTCCGTCGTCTCTCCTTCCCCTCCGCAGTCGCTCCTTCCTCCCTCTCCTCTCCTCCAATGCCGAACGTTTCCCGGGCGACGGCGCGGCGGCGAACGGCTTCGGCCGCCGCCATCTCCATGAAGACGAGGCTCACCTCCTCTACGAGGCCGAGTACCCGGTCCCGCCGGACATGCGGGTGCCCGGGGCGTGGAGGATCAGCGCCGGTGGCGTGCCGGTGCCCCCGGTACCCTCCGGCGCGGTGCGGCGCGCGGAGATCGCCCGCATCAGGTCGAATCTGCCCCCTGCGGTGAGGGATGCGCCGCGGTACGCCCCCGACAGCTCGCTATGGGAGCCCTAATTCCGTCGCCGTCACGCCCAGTAGCTCGAGGTCACCAACGGCGTCGTGCCCTCCGGCAGGCAAAACTCCGCCGGCCGGCGTCGATGGTGGGCGTGCGAGGCGCCGCTGGGCGCCGCCTCGAGTACATCGAGGGCGGCAACACGCCGCGCCTCGACTACCCAGACCCCCCTCCTTTTCCCGCCGCCGGGGAAGCTCCTGGACCCCGAGGCGCATGGAGACCGGCGGGTCCTCCTCTTCGTCCGGCGGCTCGCCCTGCCTCCGCCCCGTCAAGCCGGAGCCCCAGGACACGCCTGTGGCCGCGCGCACCCGTGTTGGGGAACGTAGTAATTTCAAAAAAATTCCTACGCACATGCAAGATCATGGAGATGATATAGCAACGAGAGGGGAGAGTGTTGTCCACGTACCCTCGTAGACCGTAAGCGGAAGCGTTATGACAACGCGGTTGATGTAGTCGTACGTCTTCACGATCCGACCGATCCAAGCACCGAACGTACGGCACCTCCGAGTTCTGCACACGTTCAGCTCGATGACGATCTCCGGCCTCCGATCCAGCTGAGCTCCGGAGATGAGTTCCGTCAGCACAACGGCGTGGTGACGATGATGATGTTCAACCGGCGCAGGGCTTCGCCTAAACTCTGCGACGATATGACCGAGGTGGAATATGGTGGAAGGGGGCACCGCACACGGCTAAGGAACGATCCGTAGATCAAATTGTGTGTCTATGGGGTGCCCCCTACCCCCGTATATAAAGGAGTGGAGGAGGGGGAGGGCCGGCCCTCTCTATGGCGCGCCTAGGGGAGTCCTACTCCCACCGAGTAGGATTCCCCTTCCTAGTCCAACGAGGAACCCTTCCATGTATTAGGAGTAGGAGAGAAGGAAAGGGAAGAGAGAAGGAGAAGGAAGGAAGGCGCCGCCTCCCTAGTCCATTCGGACTAGTCCAAGGGAGGGTGCGCCACCCTTTGGCCCTTTCTCTCCTTTCCCGTATGGCCCAATGAGGCCCAATACGAATTCCGTAACTCTCCCAGTACTCAAAAATACCCGAATCACTCGGAACCTTTCCGAACTCCGAATATAGTCGTCCAATATATCGATCTTTACGTCTCGACCATTTTGAGACTCCTCGTCACATCCCCGATCTCATCCGGGACTCCGAACTCCTTCGGTACATCAAAACTCATAAACTCATAATATAACTGTCATCGAAACCTTAAGCGTGCGGACCCTACGGGTTCGAGAACTATGTAGACATGACCTAGAACTATTCTCGGTCAATAACCAATAGCGGGACCTGGATGCCCATATTGGTTCCTACATATTCTTCGAAGATCTTTATCGGTCAAACCGCATAACAACATACGTTGTTCCCTTTGTCATCGGTATGTTACTTGCCCGAGATTCGATCGTCGGTATCCAATACCTAGTTCAATCTCGTTACCGGCAAGTCTCTTTACTCGTTCTGTAATGCATCATCTCGTAACCAACTCATTGGTCACATTGTTTGCAAGGCTTATAATGATGTGCATTACCGAGAGGGCCCAGAGATACCTCTCCGACAATCGGAGTGACAAAACCTAATCTCGAAATACGCCGACTCAACATGTACCTTCGGAGACACCTGTAGTACTCCTTTATAATCACCCGATTCGTTGTGACGTTTGGTAGTACCCAAAGTGGTCCTCCGGTAAATGGGAGTTGCATAATCTCATAGTTATAGGAACATGTATAAGTCATGAAGAAAGCAATAGCAACATACTAAACGATCAAGTGCTAAGCTAACGGAATGGGTCAAGTCAATCACATCATTCTCCTAATGATGTGATCCCATTAATCAAATGACAACTCTTTTGTCCATGGCTAGGAAACATAACCATCTCTGATAGACGAGCTAGTCAAGTAGAGGCATACTAGTGACACTATGTTTGTCTATGTATTCACACATGTATTATGTTTCCGGTTAATACAATTCTAGCATGAATAATAAACATTTATCATGAAATAAGGAAATAAATAATAACTTTATTATTGCCTCTAGGGCATATTTCCTTCAGTCTCCCACTTGCACTAGAGTCAATAATCTAGTTCACATCGCCATGTGATTTAACACCAATATTCATATCTCAGATATGATTAACACCAATAGTTCACATCATCATGTGACCAACATCCAAAGGGTTTACTAGAGTCAATAATCTAGTTCACATCGCTATGTGATTAACACCCAAAGAGTACTAAGGTGTGATCATGTTTTGCTTGTGAGAGAAGCTTAGTCAACGGGTCTCATCACATTCGAAATGTATGTATTTTGCAAATATTTTATGTCCACAATGCTCTTGCACGGAGCTACTATAGCTAATTGCTCCCACTTTCAATATGTATCCAGGTTGAGACTTAGAGTCATCTGGATCGGTGTAAAAGTTTGCACCGATGTAACTTTTACAACAAACTCTTTTATCACCTCCATAATCGAGAAACATCTCCTTAGTCCTTACTAAGGATATTCTTGACCAATGTCCAAAGATCTACTCCTAGATCACTATTGTACTCCTTGCCAAATTCAGAGCAAGGTATACAATAGGTCAGGTACATAGCATAGCATACTTTATAGAACCTATGACTGAGGCATAGGGAATGACTATTCATTCTCTTTCTATTTTCTGCTTGTGGTCGGATTTGAGTCTTACTCAATTTCATACCTTTGCAACACAGCAAGAACTCTTTCTTTGACTGCTCCATTTTGAACTATTTCAAAATCTTGCCAAGGTATGTACTCATTGAAAATCTTATCAAGCGTCTTGATCTATCTCAATAGATCTTGATGCTCGATATGTAAGTAGCTTTTATCGAGGTCTTTTCTTTTAAAGAACTCCTTTAAAACACTCCTTTATGCTTTGCGAAAAAAATTCTACATCATTTCGATCAACAATATGTCACTCACATATACTAATCGAAAAGGCTGTAGTGCTCCCACTCACTTTATTGTAAATACAGGCTTCATCGTAAGTCCATATAAAACTATATGCTTTGATCATCTTATCAAAGCGTATATTCCAACTCGAGATGCTTGCACCAGTCCATAGATGGATCGCTGGAGCTTGCACATTTTGTTAGCACCTTTAGGATTGACAAAACCTTCGGTTGCATCATATACAACTCTTCTTTAATAAATTCATTAAGGAATGCAGTTTTGACATCCATTTGCCGATTTCATAAAATGTGGCAATTTCTAACATGATTCGAGACAGACTTAAGCATCGATCGAGTGAGAAAATCTCATCGTATTCAACACCTTGAACTTGTTGAAAACCTTTCGCAACAAGTCGAGCTTGGTAGATAGTAATACTACTATCAATGTCCGTCTTCCTCTTGAAGATCCATTCATTTAACATGGCTTGCTGATCATTGAGCAAGTCAATCAAAGTCCATACTTTGTTCTCATACATGGATCATATCTCAGATTTTATGGCCTCGAGCCATATCGCGGAATCTGGGCTCATCATCGCTTCCTCATAGTTCGTAGGTTCATCATGGCCTAGTAACATGACTTCCAGAACATGATTACTACACCACTCTGGTGTGGATCTTACTCTGGAAGACCTACGAGGTTCTGTAGTAACTTGATCTGAAGTTTCATGATCAATATCATTAGCTTCCTCACTAATTGGTGTATTTGTCACAGGAACTGATTTCTGTGATGGACTACTTTCAAATAAGGGAATAGGTACAGTTACCTCATCAAGTTCTACTTTCCTCCCACTCACTTCTTTCGAGAGAAACTCCTTCTCTAGAAAGGATCCATTTTGAGCAATGAATATCTTGCCTTCGGATCTGTGATAGAAGGTGTACCCAACAATTTCCTTTGGGTATTCTATGAAGACGCACTTCTCCGATTTGGGTTCGAGCTTATCAGGATGAAACTTTTTCACATAAGCATCGCATCACCAAACTTTAAGAAACGACAACTTGGGTTTCTTGCTAAACCACAGTTCATATGTTGTCATCTCAACGGATTTAGATGGTGCCATTTTAATGTGAATGCAGCTGTCTCTAATGCATAACCCCAAAACAATATTGGTAGATCAGTAAGAGACATCATAGATCGCATCATATCAAATAAAGTGCGGTTACGACGTTCGGACACACCATAACGTTGTGGTGTTCCAGGTGGCGTGAGCTGTGAAACTATTCCACATTGTTTTAATTGAAGACCAAACTCGTAACTCTAATATTCGTCTCCGCGATCAGATCGCAGAAACTTTATTTTCTTGTTACGATGATTTTTCCACTTCACTCTGAAATTCTTTGAACCTTTCAACTATTTCAGACTTATGTTTCATCAAGTAGATATACCCATATCTGCTCAAATCATCTTGTGAAGGTCAGAAAAATAATGATACTTGCCATGAGCCTTCATACTCATTGGTCTGCATACATCAGTATGTATTATTTCCAATAAGACGGTAGCTCGTTCCATTGTTCCGAAGAACGGAGTTTTAGTCATCTTGCCCAAAAGGCACGGTTCGCAAGCATCAAATGATTCATAACCAAGTGATTCCAAAAATCCATCTTTATGGAGTTTCTTCATGCGCTTTACACCGATATGACCCAAACGGCAGTGCTACAAATAAGTTGCACTATCATTATTAACTTTGCATCTTTTGGCCTCAATATTATCAATATGTGTATCACTACGAACGAGATCCAACAAACTATTTTCATTGGGTGTATGACCATTGAAGGTTTTATTCATGTAAACAGAATAACAATTATTCTCTGATTTTAAATGAATAACCGTATTGCAATAAACATGATCAAATCATATTCATGCTCAACGCAAACGCCAAATAACATTTATTTAGGTTTAACACTAATCCCGAAAGTATAAGGAGTGTGCGATGATGATCATATCAATCTTGGAACAACTTCCAACACTCATCGTCACTTTCCCTTCAACTAGTCTCTGTTTATTCTGTAACTCCTGTTTCGAGTTACTAATCTTAGCAACCGAACAAGTATCAAATACTCAGGGGCTTCTATAAACACTAGTAAGGCACACATCAATAACATGTATATCAAATATACACTTGTTCACTTTGCCATCCTTCTTACCCACAAAATATTCAGGGCATTTCCGCTTCCAGTGACCTTTTCCTTTGCAATGTAAGCACTCAGTTTCAGGCTATGGTCCAGCTTTGGGCTTCTTCGCAGGAGTGACAACTTGCTTGTCTTTCCACTTGAAGTTCCCTTTCTTTCCCTTTTCCCTTTTCTTGAAACTAGTGGTCTTGTCAATCATCAACACTTGATGCTCTTTCTTGATTTCTACCTTCGTCGATTTCAATATCACGAAGAGCTCGGGAATCGTTTTCGTCATCCCTTGCATACTATAGTTCATCACGAAGTTCAGTAACTTAGTGATGGTGACTAGAGAATTCTGTCAATCACTCTCTTATCTGGAAGATTAACTCCCACTTGATTCAAGCGATTGAAGTACCCAGACAATCTGAGCACATGCTCACTAGTTGAGCGATTCTCCTCCATCTTTTAGCTATAGAACTTGTTGGAGACTTCATATCTCTCAACTTGGGTATTTTCTTGAAATATTAACTTCAATTACTGGAATATCTCATATGGTCCATGATGTTCAAAACATCTTTGAAGTCCCGATTCTAAGCCGTTAAGCATGGTGCACTAAACTATCAAGTAGTCATCATATTGAGCTTAGCTAAACGTTCATAACGTCTGCATCTGCTCCTGCAATAGGTCTGTCACTTAGCGGTGCATTAAGAACATAATTCTTTTGTGCAGCAATGAGGATAAACCTCAGATCACGGATCCAATCCGCATCATTGCTACTAACATTTTTCAACACAGTTTCTCTAGGAACATATCAAAATAAACATATGAAAGCAACAACGCAAGCTATTGATCTTACAACATAATTTGCAAAATACTACCTGGACTAAGTTCATGATAAATTTAAGTTCAATTAAACATATTACTTAAGAACTCCCACTTAGACAGACATCTCTCTAGTCATCTAAGTGATTACGTGATCCAAATCAACTAAATCATGACCGATCATCATGTGAGATGGAGTAGTTTTCAATGGTCAACATCACTATGTTGATCATATCTACTATATGATTCACGCTCGACCTTTCGGTCTCCATGTTCCGAGGCCATATCTGCATATGCTAGGCTCGTCAAGTTTAACCTGAGTATTCCGCGTGTGCAAAACTGTCTTGCACCCCTTGTAGATGGACGTAGAGCTTATCACACCCGATCATCACGTGGTGTCTGGGCACGACGAACTTTGGCAACGGTGCATACTCAGGGAGAACACTTCTTGATAATTTAGTGAGAAATCATCTTAAAATGCTACCGTCAATCAAAGCAAGATAAGATGCATAAAGGATAAACATCACATACAATCAATATAAGTGATATGATATGGCCATCATCATCTTGTGCTTGTGATCTCCATCTCCGAAGCACCGTCATGATCACCATCGTCACCGGCGCGACACCTTGATCTCCATCGTAGCATCGTTGTCGTTACGCCATCTATTGCTTCTACGACTATCGCTACCGCTTAGTGATAAAGTAAAGCAATTACTGAGGCGTTGCATTTCATACAATAAAGCAACAACCATATGGCTCCTGCCATTGCCGATAACTTCGTTACAAAACATGATCATCTCATACAATAAAATATAGCATCATGTCTTGACCATATCACATCACAACATGCCCTGCAAAAACAAGTTAGACGTCCTCTACTTTGTTGTTGCAAATTTTACGTGGCTGCTACGGGCTTAGCAAGAACCGTTCTTACCTACGCATCAAAACCACAACGATAGTTTGTCAAATAGACTCCGTTTTAACCTTCACAAGGACCGGGCGTAGCCACACTCGGTTCAACTAAAGTTGGAGAAACAGACACCCGCTAGTCACCTGTGTGCAAAGCACGGCGGTAAAACCAGTCTCGCGTAAGCGTACGCGTAATGTCGGTCCGGGCCGCTTCATCCAACAATACTGCTGAACCAAAGTATGACATGCTGGTAGGCAGTATGACTTATATCGTCCACAACTCACTTGTGTTCTACTCATGCATATAACATCAACACATAAAACCTAGGCTCGGATGCCACTGTTGGGGAACGTAGTAATTTCAAAAAGTTTCCTACGCACATGCAAGATCATGGTGATGATATAGCAACGAGAGGGGATAGTGTTGTCCATGTACCCTCGTAGACCGTAAGCGGAAGCGTTATGACAACGCGGTTGATGTAGTCGTACGACTTCACGATCCGACCGATCCAAGCACCGAACGTACGGCACCTCCGAGTTCTGCACACGTTCAGCTCGATGACGATCTCCGGCCTCCGATCCAACTGAGCTCCGGAGATGAGTTCCGTCAGCACGACGGAGTGGTGACGATGATGATGTTCTACCGGCGCAGGGCTTCGCCTAAACTCCGCGACGATATGACCGATGTGGAATATGGTGGAAGGGGGCACCGCACACGGCTAAGGAACGATCCGTAGATCAACTTGTGTGTCTATGGGGTGACCCCTACCCCCGTATATAAAGGAGTGGAGGAGGGCGAGGGCCGGCCCTCTCTATGGCGCGCCCTAGGGGAGTCCTACTCCCACCAGGAGTAGGATTCCCCCTTTCCTAGTCCAACTAGGAACCCTTCCATGTATTAGGAGTAGGAGAGAAGGAAAGGGAAGAGAGAAGGAGAAGGAAGGAAGGGGGCGCCCCCCCTCCCTAGTCCAATTCGGACTAGTCCAAGGGGAGGGGTGCGGCCACCCTTTTGGCCCTTTCTCTCATTTCCCGTATGGCCCAATGAGGCCCAATACAAATTCCCGTAACTCTCCGGTACTCCGAAAAATACCCGAATCACTCGGAACCTTTCCGAACTCCGAATATAGTCGTCCAATATATCGATCTTTACGTCTCGACCATTTCGAGACTCCTCGTCATGTCCCCGATCTCATGCGGGACTCCGAACTCCTTCGGTACATCAAAACTCATAAACTCATAATATAACCATCATCGAAACCTTAGCGTGCGGACCCTACGGGTTCGAGAACTATGTAGACATGACCTAGAACTATTCTCGGTCAATAACCAATAGCGGGACCTGGATGCCCATATTGGTTCCTACATATTCTACGAAGATCTTTATCGGTCAAACCGCATAACAACATACGTTGTTCCCTTTGTCATCGGTATGTTACTTGCCCGAGATTCGATCGTCGGTATCCAATACCTAGTTCAATCTCGTTACCGGCAAGTCTCTTTACTCGTTCTGTAATGCATCATCTCGTAACCAACTCATTGGTCACATTGCTTGCAAGGCTTATAATGATGTGCATTACCGAGAGGGCCCAGAGATACCTCTCCGACAATCGGAGTGACAAAACCTAATCTCGAAATACGCCGACTCAACATGTACCTTCGGAGACACCTGTAGTACTCCTTTATAATCACCCAGTTACGTTGTGACGTTTGGTAGTACCCAAAGTGTTCCTCCGGTAAACGGGAGTTGCATAATCCCATAGTTATAGGAACATGTATAAGTCATGAAGAAAGCAATAGCAACATACTAAACGATCAAGTGCTAAGCTAACGGAATGGGTCAAGTCAATCACATCATTCTCCTAATGATGTGATCCCGTTAATCAAATGACAACTCTTTTGTCCATGGCTAGGAAACATAACCATCTCTGATAGACGAGCTGGTCAAGTAGAGGCATACTAGTGACACTATGTTTGTCTATGTATTCACACATGTATTATGTTTCCGGTTAATACAATTCTAGCATGAATAATAAACATTTATCATGAAATAAGGAAATAAATAATAACTTTATTATTGCCTCTAGGGCATATTTCCTTCAACCCGGAGCTCCGGCGTCCGTATCGGCGCCCCGTCAAGCCGGAGCCCCGCCGGCCGCTTTGTCCTCGTCGAGCCCAAGCCGGAGCCCGGCCTCATCGAGCCCAAAAAGGAGCCCGGCCTCCCCGCGGAGTACGAGGAGATAGCCCGGCGCGGCTTCTCCGACGAGGACGCCATGCGGTGGGTGCGGGAGGACTACCTCCGCGAGGAGACGGTCCGGCAGTGCCGGGCCCTGGAGGAAATCGCTGCCCGCAAGCGCGGGCGCGAGGATGAGCACGGCGTCGTGATCCTCGACAGCGACGACGACGACGACGTCCCCGGGCCTTCCAACCCGCCGCGCCAACCCGGGGAGGGGTGCAGCAGGGACGGCGGAGGCGGGGGCGGCGGCGGCGACGACGACGGCGACGACGACGGCGGCGACTACACGCGGTTCTACAGCCTCCTCGGCATGTAGACGCGTTGGGCGGGCGGTGAGGCGGGCGGCGAGGGAGACGGCGGGATTAGCCCGCCGGTTTTTTTTTTGTAAAATATGTTTATGTTTGAACGAACTCGCCGAAGTTTGCTATGTTTATGTCGTGTTTGCGCCGTGTTTGTGCCGTCTTCAAATTTTTTGAAATACCGTGGGCGCCGCGACTGGGGGGCATCACGCCCCCAGTGCGCCGTTAGCTCCGGTGCGCCCCCAGGGGGCGATTTTTTGGCCCTCCTGGCGGGCCAACGGCTGGAGATGCCCTTACATCGGAGCACCACCACCCGGTTTGAAGATCCTTAATAGAGAAGCCAACAGGGTCAAATTCAACCGAAACAAAGTTTTCACGAGTTAGGGCACGAACAGAAATTAAGTTCTTGATAAGGGAGGAGGAAACTAAGACGTGATTGAGGTGAAGGGGAGTGGAGGTGGTAGGGAAAGAAGTGGAGCCGACATGAGCGACAGGGAGAGGGGCGCCGTTGCCGACGAGAATATGCGAGGGGTGGGAGCGGGAAGGAGAGAGGGTGAGAATACCAGGGTGAGTAGCCATGTGGGAGGAGGCGCCGGTCTCGAGAAACCAGTCGCCGCCATCGGAGTAGGGCTGCTGCTGCATGGCCAAGCGAGAAAATCAAATTTCGGCCGAAATTCGGCCATCTCGCTTGGGCCCGGTAAAAGCCTCTCTCGGCCGAATTTTTTGGCCTAGTTTGAATACTTTTGGCCCAACCCAGCTTCTGGAGGATATCCATTACGCTCTGCCTCAGCCGAAACGAACGCCCAAACCCTAACCCATCTTATTTGCTCCTCCCGTGCTGTGCGGCAGCGCCTCTGCCCACAGGGCACAGCAGCAGACGCGCGTCCCCCACCTGTCGCCATCGGCCTCCCAGCTCACGCCTCCCGCTCCTGCATCGTCCGCGCCTCCGCCATCGTGCCGTTGATCTCTACCGGTGCTGCTAAAGCTGTCGACAACTCCTCCCCAACTGTATGGCCTGCAGCTTCTGAGATTCGTTCGATGGTCGATGCAATTACCAATCTTTTCCCTTTCCCTTTGGTTCTTGAAGACTGCGGTATGGTACTCCACGGCAATCTGCATGTCTTTTTTCTGAAAGATGTTTGTGTGGAATGTCAGGTTTTGAACTAATCTGTGACTGTTATGTTGGATTGCTATTCCTTTTATGCTGAGTTTTAATCCCTGCCAAACACTTTATTTTCTATTCCTGAGAATTATGTTGCACTACTTTCGCTTGATTTCAATTTTTTGGTCAAATTCATTTAAATTTTCATCAAATTTTGTCCAAATTCAAATTTTGGTTATACAATTTCGTCCGAGATTTTTCCGAAATTTTTGAAATGGCCGAATTTCGGCCATCTCGTTCTGGGCCAAGAAAAATCAAAAACCGAAATCCAAAACGCAGGGCCAAGAGTGCCTGCTGGAGTGCCGGGGCGTCCCACGGGTTGCCCGAGTTGAGGGAGGGCACCGGTGCAGGCGTGCCGTAGGGCGCGGGCACTCCGTAGGGCGCCGGCGCGGCGTAGGGCACGGGCACTCCGTAGGGCGCCGGCGCGGCGTACGGTGCAGGCGGTGGGCGCCGAAGGATGACGCCGTCGAATTAACCGCGGGCGGGCCCAAGGACACCAGCGCCCGAGGCGCGTGGCTGCACGGGCCACGCCTGGAAGGTGCCTGTCCAGGGGTTGAACGGCGGCGCCGGGCGACAGGCCGGAGGGCGCGCGACGACGGCGGGATCCGATCGAACGGGGTGGTTGGCGCCGGTGTGGCCGCCCTTGCGCCGCTCTGCGCCCGCTGGCCGCCAGTGAGGCCCTGGTGCGACGAGGGCGCGGAGGGCGTCGGCGGCGGAGGAGCGGAGCGCCGGCCTTGCGCGTAAAGGGCAGTGGCGGTGTCGTGCCGGGCGAGGTGGGCGAGGCGGCTCTCCTCCTGCAGGAGATACGACCTGGCCTTGATGAAGGTGGGAAGGCGGGTGTCGTCGTAGGTGAGCGTGGCGACGGCGTGGTCGAACTTGCGGCTCAGCCCTCTGATCATGTTGGAGACGATGGCGGCGTCATCTTGTGGGCGGCCGCAGTCGGCCAGCGTGTCGGCGAGAGTCTTCAATTTGGTGCAGTACTCCTGGATGGAGAGGTGGCCCTGAAACAAGCCATGGAATTCTTGCAGTGCCTGGACGCCCTGCTGATGCCGGTTGGAGAGGAACAGGGTGCGGATCGCCGTGAATAGCACATAGGCCGTGGGGCGGTCCACACGGATCGTGGCGACGATGTCCTCGGAGATGGTCCCGTAGATCCACTTGACGATGCACCAGTCCGCCTGGGACCAGTAGTAGTCGGAGCGCCGCTGCTGCGCGTCGACCGTGCCGTCGATGTGATCGATGAGGCCGAAGGACTGGATGAGGGCATTGAAGAAGGTGAACCAGAGGGTGAAGTTGGGAGGAGAGAGCTGCAGCTGAACCGGGATTTGGGTCGGGGGCGTTGAGGGTTTGGAGGGTGAGGAGGGGGATGGGCGGCTGCTCGGTGACGAACGGGTTGGTGCCGGCGCCGCCGGAGGAGGAGTCGAAGAAGATGTCCATCGGAGCGAGCTAGGCGGAAGCGAAGGATCCGAGGAGTGTTTACAAAACTGATACCATGAAGGAGAAGAATGGAAGAATTGACAGTGTTGCATTCATCCTTTGACAGTGTACATATACAGGAGGCAAGCATGCCGTTGTCCACTAACCACTACAGCTAAACTCTAGCTAACAACCCTGAAGACTAGGTAGCCGATCGTGTGCTGTGGAGCGTGCACCAGATCGTGTGCAGACTGTTGAAGCGGCTCCTGAAGATGCGTTCCAACAGTTAGGAACTTAGGATAGAGGGTACCATGAAGCTTGAGCTAGGAAAAACCACACTCAAAATCCACTTTGGTTTTACATCAACATGCTTTTGGTGGAAGACACAGGTCCTCGATATTGCATTCCAACATGTCAAGGACTTCGCTCATAGCCGGCCGATTTGTGGGTGTGAACTGTATGCACCATAGCCCAATTAGAGTCATCTTCCTCACCAGCTCCGTGGCACCGTTACTGGTAATCTCGCCGGCGGTGCCACAGAACTCATCCAAGTTGTCGTATATCCACTCAGGAAAATACCTGGTGCTATTTTCCGTACTAGCACTGATTTGTTTCCTTGCTCCAACCATCTCAAGAACCACCATCCCGTAACCGTAGACGTCCGACTTGCTGCTCACTGCTCCATATTGTCTTGAGAACACTTCTGGTGCTATATACCCTACAGTTCCTCTTGCTCCACATATAGAGATTTTACTATCCTTCTGCCGGCACAATTTTGCTAACCCAAAATCAGATATCTTTGGACAGAAGTCTCTATCCAGCAGAATGTTTTGAGGCTTGATATCGAAATGTATGATGCGAGTGTTACACCCGTGATGAAGGTACTCGAGGCCTCGAGCAATGCCACGAACAATGTCAAAGAGTCTTTCCCAGCTTAGGGTGTTCGGATCATGAGCAGAGTTGCTGCCAAAAGTGTATCTCTCAAGTGAGCCATTGGTCATATACTCGTAGATGAGAGCTCGTTTTGAACCTTGCAAGCAGAACCCTAAGAGGGTGACAACATTGACGTGAGAGGTTCTACTAATGCTAGCAACCTCATTCATGAATTCCTCCCCATCACCCTGGGTGTCCTTGAGCATCTTCACTGCTATCTCACGGCCATCAGGGAGTTTGCCCCTGTAGACAGCTCCAAAGCCACCTTGGCCAAGCTTGTGAGCAAAAGAGCTGGCCATCCTTCTCACTTCTGGATATGTATATCTTTTAGGGTGTGAATTTCCTTGCTTTTGGAGGAACGATTCAATCCTTGGTGTGTTCTTTGACCTCCGTTGGCAGGGGAAATTGCCGTAGTATTTCTTCCACAGAAAGAACATGGGGAGAAATAGACATACCCCAGCTAGACTTGAGCTGCCGACTATTACATCTGAAAAGACAGCACGAATCGAAATAAGTACTACATATAAGATTTTTTAAGCGATGAAGATTGGAGTTATTACAGTTGTTAGTAACGTGCTGTATTCACATCCATTCATCAAGGGTATGGTTGACCATGTAAAATACTACCTCTGTACCAAAATATAAGACCTTTTTTAGGCTAAATTAGCCTAAAAAGCATCTTATATTTTGATTCGGAGGGAGTATTGTAGGTATGGTGAGTCCTTGTCAAAAAGGAAATGTTCAAAAAATGATTCAACTACGTAGGTGAATTATTTGCAATCATAGACGTTCATATACATTTGGCATACTATATCCCTTGATCGTGGCATACATGCACATTTTTTTTAGAATGAAGACACGTGAAGAGCCCAGCTTTAAACTAACAAAGACAAAATCAGCCAGGAGTTACAACAAACGACCCAAATTACATTTATGATTCTGAACGAGATTCTCTTGGATGTTACAACTAAACAAGTTTTATTTGCCAATGGATAATCACATTTGCGATAGGCTTTCACCTTTGTCTACCTCGCGGTGAGAACTTTGAAACAACATTCTAGGTTGACATGTTTTTGATAAAAAAAAGTCAGTACTTACAAGATTATTATCACCTATTTGTCGGGTTATTAGTCATTTAGTTTCTTAATAATACTCCCTTTGTTCCATAATATAGTGCCTAAAGATTTTTTTTTTTTGAAAAGTCAAACTTTACAAACTTTGATCAAGTTTGTAGTGAAAACTATTTATATCTACAATACCAAATATATAAAATTTGCAACTATGTATGGTGATGAAACTAATGATATATATTTGGCATTGTAGATGTAAATATTTTTCTGCACAAACTTGGTCAAAGTTGGTGAGTTTTGACTTTTCAAAAAAACTATATGCACTACATTATGGAATGGAGGAAGTATTAACTTTGTTTTCGTGTTACTTTACGTCAGTATATACACCAATGTAACACTTATTTTTTTATAAATCGGCGATTTTATTGATTCATAATGTAGCATTAGGAAGAGACAAATAAAATGAGGACACACACATCCGACCTCTGCATAACTAGGCTGTACACAACCACATAGACACAAAGGATCATGTCGACACAAAACAATGGCATACAATACGAAAACTATGCCTGGATGGAGGAAATTAAGCGGAAATGGAGTAGCAATGATCCACGTCGATCAGCTGCTGAAACAACAAAGATGATGCGGGTGCATAGGATCTAAACGTTGACACAACCACTCCAATTGAAAACCATGCACACCACAGAAGCATCCCAACCTCTAAGAGCCTTTTGCAGAGCCAAGAACAACCCTCGATGCACGTGCGACATCGGTTGTATATCAACTGGCAAGAGAGAATGGTATCGCCGAAATCTGACATTGGAGATGCTTAGGCGATACCCTGTCTTCGTCCCAATTGTATGTCAGGTAAATCCTGGCATGGCCAACCCCCAAAAAGATACACCGCTAGCCGTCACTACACTGCCTTGGTCGCGACCTGTGGCCACTAGCTCCACCAAACATCCGGATCCATGGTCCGACCATCTGCCAGCCAACATCCCCTCAATGGAATGCCTCTACACACACACACACACACACACACACACACACACACACACACACACACACACACACACACACACACACACACACACACACACACACACACGCCTCCATAATTCAGACACCCCAAATAAGGGCACCATAGAGACAATGAAGCGGCGGTTCCAGCGTAAACTACAACGAACATGGCACTCCAGCCAAAATCATGTCCAAAATGATGCCCCCAAGAGGACACCGCAACACAGATGCGTCATCGTTTTGCCCGATGCCACTCAAACCTAGGAGTTCCCTTGGAGCAATAGGGGTTGGGAGGAGAGAACCGCTTCTTTGATGCCTTCATCAAAGTAATGGCGCTCGTCGGCGTCCCTGTCACAGGCCTTCATCGGTGGTCTTACCACCCAAGTCCATGGCCACATGCAATAATGGTGTTGTATCAGAACCCTCGCCGTTCCTGGTCATGTGAAGCTCAATACAGATGGTCTAGTTCTAGATAGGATAGCGGGTGCATGTATGATACTGCGAGATCATGAGGGCTCAATCATATTGTTTAGTTCATGTTGACATTCACACACTTGCAGTGACGTGCTTGAGGCTGAATTATTGGCCATGATGGAAGTGCTCTCTCTGGCTTTATAATGGAGTAACCACCCTATTGAGATTGAATCCGACAATTTGGAAGTGGTGTCAATGATCATGAGTACGAACTACGAAGTGCAACAAAATCGAGATATTCCTCTATGGTCTGTGAGATCAAGGAGAGGATGTGGTGGAGAACGTAAAATCTAGTGTTACTCAGATCCGTCGTAGTGGTAATTGTGCTAGTCATTTCATGGCCAACTATGGTAGGTTGCAAGGGCGGACTGCTGTTTGGCTTAGTTCTAGGCTGGAGAAAGTCGTGAACATTGTACAACAGTTATTTCACCAAAGTAAGGAATGAATGAAGTAGTAATTAAAAAGGAAAACCAATTTAGCCGACGGAGATTTAAGAGGCCACTAGGCTTAAGTGGAATATAAACGTGAATTCTCTTACATGTTCTGATCCTGTTGGACGACGAGCCACCAGTTCCCCGTTCAATTACTGGTGGTGCCGGTGGTAGTGGTGATCCAATTGGCCCGCCCCCTGCAAATTTGTGGGAAGGAATTGAAGAAATATACTAGCTAGTACGTGCGTTCAACAACTAACATAATTGCTATTGTGATTGGTAATATATATCTCATGCCATTCCAAATAGAAAAGTGCAAGATCGTTGCATACCGACGGTCTTGTTCGCTATGTCCTGTAACTTAGCACTGTATCCGGTTCGCTCGTCGTGGTAGCGGCTCCACAGCATAACCCCGCCGTAGTTGGCCGCGCTCCTCACCATCGGGAGCACCTGCGACGCGAGTGTCTCCACGTCTATGTACCCGCTAGCTGCGTCATCGGGCGACGCCTGCAGTCCAAGGAACACGGACGCCGACGGCAGCGCCGCCGTCCACGTGTTCCACGCGCTCTGCAGGCTGCCGCTGGCGTAGTCGCACGGCGGGTTGTTGTAGAACTGCACCCACACGTGGTCGAACAGCCCTGTCTTGAGCGGCGGGCCGAGGGACTTGTCTGGGTACGGGCACTGCGGCGCGGCGGTGAGCATGTGCGTCTTGTTTCCTGCTCTTGCTTGGTCCGAAGAGTTGTACATCGTCTTCAAGTTCTTGGCGAGTAGGTCGTAGTAGTCGTCCCTGCCAGTAGCGATGACAAAGTCGATGCCGTCCAGCTTGGCGCCGCCGAGCGGGCTGGAGCTGGGGCTTCCGCCGAGGAAGTTGTTCCAGAGGTATGCGGCCACGTTGGACGCATCGGTTTCATTGGAGAGACCGTAGGAGCCTATTCCGCCGCCGATGCTGAGGAGCACCTTCACGCCTTGGGACTGGCAGGACGCGATGTCCGCGGCTAGAGCGGCGCAGCCACCGGAGGTGGGATCGCAGTGCCCGGCAAGATTGAGGACCGGGGCTCGGCCGCCGCCGAACTCGGAGAGGAAGGCGATGTTCACATGGCTGTAGAGGCCCGTGCTGCATGTCTCGTTGAGGGTGCTCTCCCCGCCGCCCTGGCCCCAGTAGACGGCGATTCTGACGGGATTTGGGCGTGCTGCGTGGGTGGCGACGGCGAGGAGAGACACTGCAAAGAGCAGCCGGGAGGAGGCGCAAAGAAGCTTGCAGCAGCTGGGAGCCATGGCAGAGATCTAAGCACCGGCGGCTCGATCCACTTCATTTGCTAATAATCTACTATTGGTGCCGTACGCGTTTCTGCCTTTTTTTGCTCGCGCTGTTTTGCTGGCGAACGGTCAAGATTATATTTTGTCTGGGCGGGTGATGGCTCTATTCTACACAACAAGCGAGCGCCTGTATACAGTACAGTCCATCTGGGCGGCCGGCCGATAAAGTAAACCTAATTGAGCAAATCCAAGCATTTGTCTTGGGTCGGCCGTCCGTTCAGTGTCCAGCCTCTTTTTGATTTGGGTTGATAGTGCACCTAATGCATCAGCTCATATTTGTCGATGTGGCTGTTAGCCTCCATTTTTAATGAACACTTTGCATTTCACAAGCAAATATATAGTTTCACAAGGAAGTATAGTTTTCACAACCAAATATAAAACATAGTTTTACAAGCCTGAATATAAATTAAATTGTTCTCACATAGTTTTATAAGCCAAATAAAAAGGATACATCTATTGGTTGCCAACATGAGCCCACATATACTCGACCAAATCATTTTGCAGCTGCATGTGAGTTTTTCAATCACGCATTTCATGATGAAATTGGGTGAACTGTTCAAACGTTGTCGCTCGTCCATGCTCAGGCACAACATTCTCACTCTGAAACTGAAACCCTTTATCGTAGATACGTTTCGGACGCTCATATTCTACGATCATATTGTGCATGATCACACAAGGAGTCATCACCTCCCACAGCTTCTTCGTGCTCCAAGTCCTAACTGAATGATGCCACGTCGAGATTGCAAAACACCAAAGGCATGCTCGACATCCTTCCTAGCACTCTTTTGCTCTTGGGCAAATCTTTTCCTCTTCTCTCTGACAGGATTGGGGATTGTCTTCACAATAGTGATCCACTGAGGATAGATACCGTCACCTAGGTAGTATCCTTTGTCATAGTCATGATCGTTGATGGTAACATTCACCGGTGGGCTGTTGCCTTCGGCATGCCTTGCAAACACCGGCGAGCGTTGAAGCACGTTGATATTGTTGTGTCATCCAGCCATGCCGAAGAAAGAGTGTCAGATCCAAAGAGCTCGTGATGCCACGGCCTCAAGTATGACAGTGCAAGCCCTGACATGGCCCTTGTACAGCCATTGCCAAGCATAAGGGCAATTCTTCCACTCCCAGTGCATGCAGTCTATGCTGCCAAGCATCCCTGGAAAGCCCCTGTTGGCATTCATCGCCAACAGGCAGGTTGTATCTTGAGGAGTCGGCTCTCTCAAGTACTCAGGGCCAAACACAGCAATCACAGCCTTGCAGAACTTGTACATGGAGTCTAGGCATGTAGACTCGTTCATACGGACGTACTCGTCAATGAAATCACACGGGTACTCCGTATGCAAGCATCTGGACGGCTGCGGTGCATTTCTAATAAGAGGAGAAGACAATCTTTCCAAGTGCATCCTCTTTGCACTCGAAATAGTCATCATATCCGACCACCCCCTCTCTAATACGGTTGAAAAGATGCTTGCTCATACGGAAACTGCGCTGGAATTTCTGATGTTTGAACAGCGGGTTCGTTGTGTCAAAGTAGTCCTTCCAAAGAAGGAAATGCCCGCAATGTAGCCACGGAACAACAGCCACTGTCTATTGAGGTGGTGATGGACCAACACGGCAGCCAAGATCTCCTCATCATCATTGGACGAGGAATCGTCGGAGTCGCAAAAGAAATTATGGAAAAAGAACTCGTCGGCGGAGTCCATTTTGTACCTTGGCAAACTGTCGAACAGCTTGCGGGCGTCGACGAAGGAGCTGGCCGACGAAGGGAGTCGCGCCGCCCTCGGACCAGCTGGCTGCCCTGGTGTCGTCCGACGAGCATGCCAGCGTGCCGGTGTCAGGACGAAGGAGCTGGCGGGGCGGCGAGGCGGCTTCCTAGTCGTGGCTGTGTCGTGGAGGTGGGATGAAACGTCTCCAGCGGATCTATAATTTGTGAAGTATTCATGCCATGTTTACAACACTTTTATATGATTTTGGTATGATTTGATTAGAACTAACCCGGACTGACGTTGTTTTCAGCAGAACTACCATAGTGTCGTTTTTTGTGCAGAAATAAAAGTTCTCGGAATGGGCTGAAAATTTATGGTGATTTTTATGGACCAAAAGAGACCCCCAAAGCCCAAGGGTTGGGACAGAAGAGTCCCGAGGCAACGACAAGGGCGGAGGGTGCCCCTCCCCCCTAGGGCGTGCCCCCCTACCTTGCCGCTGCCTCGTGGACCCCCTTGACGTGAGACCGATGCCAAAAATTCCTATAAATACCAAAACCCACGAAAATAAACCGAGATTGGGAGTTCCGCTGCCGCAAGCCTATGAAGCCACGAAAAATCAATCGGGAGCCCATTCCGGCACCCTACCGGAGGGGAAAACCATCACCGGTGGCCATCTTCATCATCCCAGCGGTCACCATGACGAGGAGGGAGTAGTTCACCCTCGGGGCTTAGGGTATGTACCAGTAGCTATGTGTTTGATATCTCTCTCTCTCTCTCTCTCTCTCTCGTGTTCATGATTTGTCACGATCTTGATGTACCGCGAGCTTTGTTATTATAGTTGGATCATATGGTGTTTCTCCCCTCTCTATCTCTTATTGTGATGAATTGAGTCTTGCTCTTTGAGTTTTCGTTATGTTGGATTGAGTATTGATTTGAGAACACTTGATGTATGTCTTGCGATGGGATATCTGTCTGACAATGGGATGTTCTATTGATTCACTTGATGTATGTTTTGGCACTCAATCGCGGATTCCCGAGGTGACATTGAGGTAATCTATGCATAGGGGTTGATGCACATTTTCATCCTACGTCCTCTGATATAAACTTTCGAGTGATTCTTTGTTGCACGTTGAGGAATTGTTATGTGATCCAATTATGTTATCATTGTTGAGAGACCTTGCAGTAGTGAAATTCTGAACCCTAGGCCTTGTTTCCAAGCATTGCAATACCATTTTTTCTCACTTTTGTTACTAGCTACCTTGTTTTTCATATTTTCTGATTACAAAAACCTATATCTACCATCCATATTACACTTGTATCACCATCTCTTCGTCGAACTAGTGCACCTATACAATTTACCATTGTATTGGGTGTGTTGGGGACACAAGAGACTCTTTGTTATTTGGTTGCGGGGTTGTTTGAGAGAGACCATCTTCATCCAACGCCTCCCACGGATTGATAAATCTTAGATCATGCACTTGGGGGAAATTTTCTAGTGTTGTACAAATCTCTGCGCTTGGAGACCCAACACGAGTCTACAAGAAGAAGGTTGCGTAGTCGACATCAAGCTCTTTTCTGGCGCCGTTACCGGGGAGGTTAGTGCTTGAAGGTATATCTTTAGATATTGCAAATGAACCTTTTAGTTTCTTGTTCTATCACTAGTTTAGCGTATAAAAGAAAACTACAAAAAAAATGGTATTGAGGTTGCCTCATATGCTTCATCTTTTTAATGTCTTCCGTGAAAATGATGGAAAGGAAAATTATTCTCAATTGTTAGAAGAAGAAGTCTATAAATTGTTTGGCACTAAATCTTTGTATGATGAGCATGATTGCAATGTTGTAAGTATGAATTCCTTGAATATCCATGATGCTAATGACATGCAAAGCCACAAGCTTGGGGATGCTATGTTTGATGAAAATGATATTTTTACTCCCCCAAGTTTTGATGCGCAAATTTATTATGATGAAAGAACGCCTCCTTGTTATGATGATTATATTTATGAATGTTAGCTTGGAAGAGTGTCAACTCTAGGTAATGATCCCACTATTTTGGAGGGTGTTGAATCTTATTACAATATTTATGAAAGCGGATTTGGAGAGGTCATGACTTTATTTAGTGATGAATCCACTACTTCGGAAGAGGTTCCAATTGATTATGAGAACAAAGTTGCTATGTATGATGATTATTGTGATGACATGTTTGTTATAAAGAATAATGATAATCATGAAACTTGTCATCATGAATTTAATTTTCAATTGGATTATGCCTCACATGATAGTTATTTTGTTGAGTTTGCTCCTATTATTATGAATGAGAAGAAATTTGCTTATATGGAGAGTAGTAAAATTTCTATACTTATCAATCATGAAAAAATGCTTTATGTGATGGTTATATTGTTTAATTCATTCATGATTCTATTGAAAATTATTATGAGAGAGGAACTTATGCTTTTACATATTGCAATAATATCAAGTTTCCTCTTTATGTGTTGAAAACTTGAAGTTTTGCTTGTTTTGCCTTCCTATGCTAGTTGATTCTTGTTCCCATAAATTCTTTGCTCACAAAATTCCTATACATAGGAAGTGGGTTAGACTTAAATGTGATGGTTATATGCTTCATGATGCTCCCGTTATGTTTCAATTCTTATCTTTTATGTGAGCATCATTGAAATTATCATGCCTAGCTAAAAAGGCATTACAGAAAAGCGCTTGTTGGGAGACTACCCAATATTTAACCCTACTGTTTTTGTGTGTTCACATGATTAAGCTACTGTATTAATCATGTTTTATAGCTTTTGTTTGAATAAAGTGCCAAGTAAAGCCTTTATGATAGTGTCGTTGATAGTTGATTTGATTCTGTGCAAAAACAGAAACTTTTGCGTCCAGTACAGAAATTCCTATCTTTTACTGGAACATGGAAAAGCTATAATATTTTTATAGAGGATTGTTATACAAATTGTCTACATTGTCCTAATTTTTCAGAATTTTTGGTGTAATAGAAGTGTGAGCACAATTCAAATCTTTACAGACTGTTCTGTTTTTGACAGATTTTGCTTTTGATGCATAGTTTGCTTGTTTACTAGTTTCTATGGCTTATATGGCTGAATATAAATTGTAAAAATGATAGGGTATAGTAGGCATCATGTGAGTAAAAAATTGAATCTTGTCTTGATAGTACCAAACTGAATGATTTGTTTTATCATACTAACCCATCTCACGAAGTTCCGTTAAGTTTTGTGTGATTGAAGTTTTCAAGTTTTGGGTGAGATATCGATATGAGGAGAATAAGGAGTGACAAGACCCTAGTCTTGGGGATGCCCAAGGCACCCCAAGGTAATATTTAAGGAAGATCCAAACAACTAAGCTTGGGGAAGGCCCGGAAGGCATCCACTCATTCATCTTCAACATTATCGGTAACCTCACTTGGAGCTATATTTTCATTCGCCACATGATATGAGTTTTGCTTAGAGCGTCATTTTATTTTATTAGTATTTGCTTTCTGTTATTTAGAGTAATGTTTTGTATCTTTTATTTCAATAAAAGTGTCAAGTATAGCCTTTACCATGCTTATTTTGCAAGTCTATATGTTGTTGTTTTGAAAACAGAAAGTTTTCTATCATTGTCTGAATTCTTTTAGAAAGTCAGAACATGATAAAGTATTGAAACTTTCACACAGTGAGTAACAACAAATTTTCTACAGTTTGATAATTTTTCAGAATTTTTGGAGTTAGGGAAGTACGAGTACAATTGTACTCTTTACAGATTGTCCTGTTTAGACAGATTGCTGTTATGTTTGCATTGTTTGCATATGTTTGCTTGTTTAATGATTCTGTTTGAGGATAGGAGTATTAAATATGCAGAGGCACTTAGTATTCAATGTTAAATAATAATTTTAGTGATTTGCTACAGTAGAGAATGATAAGGTTTTGCATTAGATTTATACTAACTTATCTCACGAGTATTGTTGAGTTTTGTGTGGATGAAGTTTTTAAGATTTAGGGAAACCGTGATATAAAAGGAATTAAGGAGACACAAAAGATCAAGATTGGGGATGCCCAAGGCATCCCTAGTTAATATTTCAAGAAGTCTCAAGCATCTAAGCTTGGGGATTCCCTAGCTGGCATCCCACCTTTATTCTACAACAATGATCGGTCAGTTTCGATTGAGCCTAAGTTTTTGCTTCTTCACATGATATGTGCTATGCTTAGAATGTCATTTTATTTTGTTTTGCTTGATTGTTGAATAAAGTACTTAAGATCAAAAATTTCTTTATGAGAGAGTCCTCACATAGCTAAATAATTATTTGACTACTCATTGATCTTCACTTATATTTTTTTGGAGTAGTTTGTCATTTACTCGTGTGTTTGACTTATATCCTATGAGTAAATGGTTGAATGAATTGATATCATAAATCTGAAATTATACATGTTTCATATGCTTATCCCATGGGGAGTAATGACTTCACATATAAGAAGTATAGGTGGTAAATTTATTGAAAGCTGGCAACCATAGTATTGGTCACTTGAACAATTCATGAAAGAATATTGAAGGAAAAGATATTTCACATATAAATATACTTTCTTGGACATCTTCTATGATTGTGAGACCCATTAATTATTTTCAAACTTGAGTATATTTTTATAGAAGTTCTATTGTTATGGATCCTCCAACATGTGGTGCTTGCTATTTAGAATCTTTTCCTAGACAAAATTTCTATACTAAGCGGGAATACTGCTTGTGCATCCAAAATCCTTGAACCAAGTTTCTTTCATGAGTGTCCACCATATATACCTATATACGGTATTCACTTGTCGTTCCAAGTAAATTTGCATGTGCCAAACTCTAAACCTTTAAATAATAATCTGTTTTGTATGCCCGAATCGCTCATGTAGCGACAAGGGGCTGTCAGTATCTTCCATGCTAGGTGGGTTATTCTCACGATGAGTGTTGATTCACTTGTCATTCACGAGAAAGTGGCTGGTAATCGGGATGCCCAGTTCCATGCTCGAAATCAAATCAAAATTTAATCATCAAACAAAACTCCCCCAGGACTGTTATTGGTATGGACGGTACCCGTTGTTTCCGATCAGCCGTGGAGTGTGATTGTAGGTGGAGGGGGAGTAAAACATTTACCATTCTGTTTGGGAATCGCTTATGATGTGTCTAGCATGGAAGATAGTGAGAACTCTCGGTCGTTACGTTGACAATGAAAGCATACTTCTCAAATTATACTAGATAATACCCCGCGCGTTGCTACGGGAATTTGTCAAACTACATAGAAGAAGGATTTAGTCTAAGAGATAATAATCACATAAATTTTTTTGAACCTTGGATGGAACAATATGAAAAGTCAGGAAATATTGTTTAGAGCATTGATGTCTACTACACAACCTTGTTCTTGTAGACGTTGTCTGGCCTCCAAGTGCATAGGTTTATAGGACAGTAGAAAATTTCCCTTAAGTGGATGACCTAAGGTTTTTCAATCCGTGGGAGGCATAGGATGAAGATGGTCTCTCTCAAACAACCCTGCAACCAAATAACAAAGAGTTTCTTGTGTCCCCAACACACACAATACAATGGTAAATTGTATAGGTGAACTAGTTCGGCAAAGAGATAGTGATACAAGTGCAATATGGATGGTAGATATAGGTTTTTGTAATCTGAAAATATAAAAACAGCAAGGTAACAAGTAATAAAAGTGATCATAAACGGTATTTCAATGCTAGGAAACAAGGCCTAGGGTTCATACTTTCACTAGTGCACGTTCTCTCAACAATAATAACATAATTGGATCATATAACTATCCCTCAACATGCAATAAAGAGTCACTCCAAAGTCACTAATAGCGGAGAGCAAACGAAGAGATTATTGTAGGGTACGAAACCACATCAAAGTTATTCTTTCTGATCGATCTATTCAAGAGTTTGTACTAGAATAACACCTTAAGACACAAATCAACCAAAACCCTAATGTCACCTAGATACTCCAATGTCACCTCAAGTATCCACGGGTATGATTATGCGATATGCATCACACAATCTCAGATTCATCTATTCAACCAACACAAAGAAATTCAAAGAGTGCCCCAAAGTTTCTACCGTAGAGTCAAGACGAAAACGTGTGCCAACCCCTATGCATAAGTTCACAATGTTACGGAACCCGCAAGTTGATCACCAAAACATACATCAAGTGGATCACGTGAATATCCCATTGTCACCACAGATAAGCACATGCAAGACATACATCAGGTGTTCTCAAATCCTTGAAGACTCAATCCGATAAGATAACTTCAAAGGGAAAACTCAATCCATTACAAGAGAGTAGAGGGGGAGACACATCATAAGACCCAACTATAATAGCAAAGCTCGCGATACATCAAGATCGTGACAAATCAAGAACACAAGAGAGAGAGAGAGAGAGAGAGAGAGAGAGAGAGAGAGAGATCAAACACAGAGCTACTGGTACATACCCTCAGCCCCGAGGGTGAACTACTCCCTCCTCATCATGGATAGCGTCGGGATGATGAAAATGGCCACCAGTGAGGGATCTCCACCTCCGGCAGGGTGCCAGAACGGGTCTAGATTTATTTTCGGTGGCTATAGAGGCTTGCGGCGGCGGAACTCCCGATCTAGGTTATGTTATGGAGGTTTGGGGATTTATAGGAGATGTTGGCGTCGGGAACAAGTCAGGGGGCCCCACAGCGAGCCCACGAGGCATGGGGCGTGCCCCAGGGGTGTGGGCGCGCCCTCCACCCTCGTGGGGCCCACAGGACTCCCCTCCGGTAACTCTTCGTTCAAGTATTTTTTTCATATTTTCCAGAAAAAATCTCCGTTGATTTTCAGCGCATTTCGAGAACTTTTATTTCTGCACAAAAACAACACCACGGTAGTTCTGCTGAAAACAGCGTCAGTCTGGGTTAGTTCTAACCAAATCATACCAAAATCATGTAGAAATATTATAAACATAGCATGAATACATCAAAAATTATAGATACGTTGGAGACGTATCAGCATCCCCAAGCTTAATTCTTGCTCGTCCTCGAGTAGGTAAATGATAAAAACAGAATTTTTGATGTGGAATGCTACTTAACATATTTATCAATGTAATCTTCTCCATTGTGGCAACAATACAGATCCATAAGATTCAAAACAAAAGTTTAATATTGACATAAAGACAATAATACTTCAAGCATACTAATAAAGCAATCATGTCTTCTCAAAATAACATGACCAAAGAAAGCTATCCGTACAAAATCATATAGTCTGGCTATGCTCTATCTTCATCACACGAAATATTTACGTCATGCACAACCCCGATGACAAGCCAAGAATTTTTTTCATACTTTTGATGTTCTCAAACTTTTTCAATCTTCACGCAATACATGAGAGTGAGCCATGTACATAGCACTATAGGTGGAATAAAATGGTGCTTGTGGAGAAGACAAAAAGGAGAAGATAGTCTCACATCAACTAGGCGTATCAACGGGCTATGGAGATTCCCATCAGTAGATATCAATGTGAGTGAGTAGGGATTGCCATGCAACGTATGCACTAGAGCTATAAGTGTATGAAAGCTTAACAAAAGAAAGTAAGTGGGTGTGCATCCAACTCGCTTGCTCACGAAGACCCAGGGCATCTTGAGGAAGCCCGTCATTGGAATATACAAGCCAAGTTCTATAACAAAAGATTCCCACTAGTATATGAAAGTGACAACATAGGTGACTCTCTATCATGACAATCATGGTGCTACTTTGAAGCACAAGTGTGGTAAAAGGATAGTAGCATTGCCCCTTCTCTCTTTTTCTCTCATTTTTTATTTTATTTTTATTATTTTATTGGGCCTTTTCTCTTTTTTATGGCCTCTTTTTTTTCTTTTTCATCCGGAGTCTCATCCCGACTTGTGGGGGAATCATAGTCTCCATAATCCTTTCCTCACTGGGACAATGCTCTAATAATGATGATCATCACACTTTTATTTACTTACAACTCAAGGATTACAACTCGATACTTAGAACAAAATATGACTTTATGTGAATGCCTCCGGCGGTGTACCGGGATGTACAATGATTCAAGAGTGACATGTATGAAAGAATTGTGAACGGTGGCTTTGCCACAAATACGATGTCAACTACATGATCATACAAAGCAATATGACAATGATGGAGCGTGTCATAATAAACGGAACGGTGGAAAATTGCATGGAAATATATCTTGGAATGGCTATGGAAATGCCATAATAGGTAGGTATGGTGGCTGTTTTGAGGAAGGTATATAGTTGGTGTATGGTACCGGCGAAAGTTGCGCGGCACAAGAGAGGCTAGAAATGGTGGAAGGGCGAGAGTGCGTATAATCCATGGACTCAACATTAGTCATAAAGAACTCACATACTTATTGCAAAAATCTATTAGTTATTGAAATGAAGTACTATGTGCATGCTCCTAGGGGGATAGATTGGTAGGAAAATACCATCGCTCGTCCCCGACCGCCACTCATAAGGAAGACAATCAATAAATAAATCATGCTCCGACTTCATCACATAATGGTTCACCATACATGCATGCTACGGGAATCACAAACTTTGACACAAGTATCTCTCAAATTCACAACTACTCAACTAGCATGACTCGAATATCACCATCTTCATATCTCAAAACAATCATCAAGTATCAAATTTCTCATAGTATTCGATGCACTTTATATGATAGTTTTTATTATACCGATCTTGGATGTTCATCATATTAGGATTAACTTTATATCCAAAGCAAATTACCATGATGTTCTATAAGACTCTCAAAATTATATAAGTGAAGCATGAGAGATCAATAATTTCTATAAAATAAAACCACCACCATGCTCTAAAAAGATATAAGTGAGGCATAAAGAGGATTCTAATAAATTCCGATTCATGTGTGTCTCTTCAAAATGTGTGTACAACAAGGATGATTGTGGTAAACTAAAAAGCAAAGACTCAAATCATACAAGACGCTCCAAGCAAAACACATATCATGTGGTGAATAAAAATATAGCCTCAAGTAAAGTTACTGATGAACGAAGACGAAAGAGGGGATGCCATCCGGGGCATCCCCAAGCTTAGGCTCTTGGTTTTCCTTGAATATTACCTTGGGGTGCCTTGGGCATCCCCAAGATTAGGCTCTTGCCACTTCTTATTCCATATTCCATCGAATCTTTACCCAAAACCTGAAAACTTCACAACACAAAACTTAACAGAAAACTCGTAAGCTCCGTTAGTATAAGAAAATAAATCACCACTTAGGTACTGTTGTGAACTCATTATAAATTCATATTGGTGTAATATCTACTGTATTCCAACTTCTCTATGGTTCATACCCTCCGATAGCTTCATCAAAATAAGTAAACAACACATAGAAAACAGAATCTGTCAAAAACAGAATAGTCTGTAGTACTATGACTTAAAATACTTGTGGAACTCCAAAAATTCTGAAATAAATTTGTGGACCTGAGGAATTTGTCTATTAATCATATGCAAAAATAATCAACCTAAAATCACTCTCCAGTAAAATATGGCAGCTAATCTCGTGAGCACAAAAGTTTCTGTTTTTTACAGCAAGATCGCAAAGACTTCACCCAAGTCTTCCCAAAGGTTCTACTTGGCACAAACACTAATTAAAACATAAAAACACATCTAAATACAGGCTATATGAATTATTTATTACTAAACAGGAACAAAAAGGAAGGAACAAAAATAAAATTGGGTTGCCTCCCAACAAGCGCTAACTTTTAACGCCCCTAGCTAGGGATGATGATTTCAATGATGCTCACATAAAAGATAAGAATTGAAACATAAAGAGAGCGTCATGAAGAATATGACTAGAACATTTAATTCTAACCCACTTCCTATGCATAGGGATTTTGTGACCAAACAACTTATGAGAACAATAATCAACTAGAATAGGAAGGCAAAAGAAGCATAACTTCAAAATTTTAAGCACATAGAGAGGAAACTTGATATTATTGCAATTCCTACAAGCATATATTCCTCCCTCATAATAATTTTCAGTATCGTCATGATTGAATTCAACAATATAACTATCACATAAAGCAAAATTTTCATGATGCATAAGCATAGAATTTTTATTACTCTCCACATAAGCAAGATTCTTCTCATGAATAGTAGTGGGAGCAAACTCCACAAAATAACTATCATGTGAAGCATAATCCAATTGAAAATTAAAATCATAATGACAAGTTTCATGGTTATCATTATTCTTTATATTATACGTGTCCTCACAATAATCATCATAAATAGGAGACATTCTTTTATCATAATAAACTTGCTCATCAAAACTAGGGGGACTAAAAATATCATCTTCATCAAACATAGCATCCCCAAGCTTGTGGCTTTGCATATCATTAGCATCATGGGTATTCAAAGAATTCATACTAAAGACATTGCAATCATGCTCATCATTCATATATTTTATGCCAAGCAGTCTATATAATTCTTCTTCTAGTACCTGAGCACAATTTTCCTTCCCATCATTTTCACGAAAGACATTAAAAAGATGAAGCATATGAGGCACCCTTAATTCCTTTTTTTGTAGTTTTCTTTTATATACTAAACTAGTGATAAAACAAGAAACAAATAGATTCGATTGCAAAATCTAAAGATATGCCTTCAAGCACTAACTTCCCCGGCAACGGCGCCAGAAAAGAGCTTGATGTCTACTACACAACCTTCTTCTTGTAGACGTTGTTGGGCCTCCAAGTGCAGAAGTTTGTAGGACAGTAGCAAATTTCCCTCAAGTAGTTGACCTAAGATTTATCAATCCATGGGAGGCGTAGGATGAAGATAGTCTCTCTCAAACAACCCTGCAACAAAATAACAAAGAGTCTCTTGTGTCCCCAACACACCCAATACCATGGTAAATTGTATTGGTGAACTAGTTCGGCGAAGAGATGGTGATACAAGTGCAATATGGATGGTAGATATAGGTTTTTGTAATCTGAAAATATAAAACAGCAAGGTAACAAGTAATAAAAGTGAGCGTAAATGGTATTGCAATGCAAGGAAACAAGGCCTAGGGTTCATACTTTCACTAGTGCAAGTCATCTCAACAATAATAACATAATTGGATCATATAACTATCCCTCAACATGCAACAAAGAGTCACTAAAAAGTCACTAATAGTGGAGAACAAACGAAGATATTATTGTAGGGTATGAAACCACCTCAAAGTTATTCTTTTTGATCGATCTATTCAAGAGTTCATACTAGAATAACACCTTAAGACACAAATCAACCAAAACCCTAATGTCACCTAGATACTCCAATGTCACCTCAAGTATCCGCAGGTATGATTATACAATATGCATCACACAATCTCAGATTCATCTATTCAACCAACACAAAGAACTTCAAAGAGTGCCCCAAAGTTTCTACCGAAGAGTCAAGACGAAAACATGTGCCAACCCCTATGCATAAGTTCACAATGTTACGGACCTGCAAACTGGTCACCAAAACATACATCAAGTGGATCACGTGAATATCCCATTGTCACCACAGATAAGCACATGCAAGACATACATCAAGTGTTCTCAAATCCTTAAAGACTCAATTAGATAAGATAACTTCAAAGGGAAAACTAAATCCATTACAAGAGAGTAGAGGGGGTGAAACGTCATAAGATCCAACTATAATAGCAAAGCTCGTGATACAACAAGATCGTGCCAAATTAAAAACACGAGAGAGAGAGAGAGAGAGAGAGAGATCAAACACATAGCTACTGGTACATACCCTCAGCCCCGAGGGTGAACTACTCCCTCCTCGTCATGGAGAGCACCGGGATGATGAAGATGGCCACCGGTGAGGGATCCCCCCTCCGGCAGGGTGCCGGAACGGGTCTAGATTGGTTTTCGGTGGCTACAGAGGCTTGCGGTGGCGGAATTACCGATCTTGGTTATGTTCTGGAGGTTTGGGGATTTATAGGAGAAGTGGCGTCGAGAACAAGTCAGGGGACCCCACAGGGAGTCCACGTGGTAGGGGGCACGCCCCAGGGGGGGTGGGCGCGCCCTCCACCCTCATGGGGCCCACGGGACTCCCCTCGGTAACTCTTCGTTCCTGTATTTTTTATATTTTTCAAAAAAAATCTCCGTTGATTTTCAGCGCATTCCGAAATTTTTTATTTCTGCACGAAAACAACACCATGGTAGTTCTGCTGAAAACAACGTCAGTCCAGGTTAGTTCTAACCAAATCATACCAAAATCATGTAGAAATATTATAAACATAGCATGTATACATCAAAAATTATAGATACGTTGGAGACGTATCAAGCATATCCCTATTTTATTAATTAGAAATTCAGAATGCATCACTGAGACGAAAAGGAATGGATGTATAGTTTGCTGAGATTTATCATCCATAGGTGTAAAAATGGCATGGTTCCTAAGTAGACAAATATATATACTCCATTTTATTAGATCTTAATTAATAGGGGTGCCAGGTTACATTTAACAATTAAACTAAAGGGTAATCAGATGGGGTCATTGTTGACTCTCAGCAAGGATAGACTTTTTAGGCTAGAATTTACACCAGAGTAATCATCTAGTGATATTCCAACCGTGGAAAATTATATTTTATTATTAAATGTGTCAAGTTGAGCCATTGGTTTGAATAGATCATATCCAAGTGCTTAGCCATAGAGAAGATTGTTTCATTTTAGTTACACATGTGTGCATGAAAACTTAACATCAATTACTGTTGTAGCATCTATCTCCAAACCAGAAACACATCATATATATAATAAAAATGATAACATCTATCTCCAAACCATGAAACACAACAGCACCCTTATTGGTCCTAATTTGTCATCGAACTAGTACATCCTGCCCAAGGAAGTGTACTATATTCTTCACTAAAATAAAACATGAATGTAAAGCTGAAGGTGTGGTCAGGCCAAATTATGGGAAGAAAAAACATGGAACCTCCAGAATGCATAGCAACCAGAAAAACAAAACCTGGAATTTTGAACCTTGGAGTAGATGAACGACAATGCCAGTCACACAATGGTATCACTCGGATATTAGACCGATCTCATGTTATTCATAGTGGACTAATACTGCTAGACAACAACAAACCTGAAAATGAATAACACTATGTCATATGTTTCTTCTACAGCACAATCCAATGGAAGCAATAAAAATACAAATAAAATTCATACTAAAATAACATGTGTTTGTGCAAGAGAGAGAGAGAGAGAGAGAGAGAGAGATGATTGTAGCTACATGTAGTAAATACTAAGTTTCATATGTCTATTCCTTCAAGAAACATAAAAAACTAATGAAAAGAAATTTTCACCATCTAGTAACTCCAATAAAACTTACCAGGTCATAGAGATGAGCACAATCTATCTTAGCTCTTTACACGCTTACCCAATTGTTCTTCAATCAGAGAGGTTTGTAGGTGAGAGAAATTGGCTGGACTTTCAGCTGGAGAGAAGGTGCTTTTGGAGACCAAGCGGAGCTGCTAAAAAAGAGGCTTCCTACCACACCCAAATCAGAGAATCAATCTAAAGCTAAATCACAAAAATTGCTCAAATCCATGCAACAAAAAAGAAAAGATAAATTGCTCAGATATGAAAAGAAAGAGGAAGGAGAGCCACCACCTTTCCTGCAGGTGATGTTCGAGGATGACGCCGACGATGGCCTGTGTGGTGTGGATCACGGTGAGCACTGGGGCTCAGTTTAACCGGTGATCATAGGAGCACGGGTCGGCAGCTGCGTGCAGGTCTGTGGTGGCATGGCACCATCAGAAGTTCAACATCACCATCGCTAGTTCGCTACTGAAGGTGAGGAATTTTCCGATCTGGTAGTTGTGCAACAGTTGATCCGATGGCTGGCTATATACTGCTGTTGAATTGGATGCAATAATAAGACAGTGAGATGATTCATTTGCGTGAGTAAAACTGTACGGGGGAGATGAAGGGAAAGGGAAAATAAAGAGGAGGTAAAACGCCCTTTTAGGGGAAGGAGGTGAAGGAAATATGCCCTAGAGGCAATAATAAATTTGTAATTTATATTTCCTTATATCATGATAAATATTTATTATTCATGCTAGAATTGTATTAACGGAAACTTAGTACATGTGTGAATACATAGACAAACAGAGTGTCACTAGTATGCCTCTACTTGACTAGCTCGTTAATCAAAGATGGTTAAGTTTCCTAGTCATGGACAAGAGTTTTCATTTGATGAACGGGATCACATCATTAGAGAATGATGTGATTGACTTGACCCATCCGGTACCTTAGGACGATGATTGTTTAGTTTGTTGCTATTGCTTTCTTCATAACTTATACACGTTCCTATGACTATGACATTATGTAACTCCCGAATACCGGAGGAACACTTAGTGTGCTATCAAACGTCACAACGTAACTGGGTGATTATAAAGATGCTCTACAGGTGTCTCCGATGGTGTTCGTTGAGTTGGCATAGATCAAGAATAGGATTTGTCACTCCGATTGTTGGAGAGGTATCTCTGGGCCCTCTCAGTAATGCACATCACTATAAGCCTTGCAAGCAATGTGACTAATGAGTTAGTTACGGGATGATGCATTACGGAACGAGTAAAGAGACTTGCCGGTAACGAGATTGAACTAGGTATTGAGATACCAACGATCGAATCTCGGGCAAGTAACATACCAATGACAAAGGGAACAACATAAGTTGTTATGCAGTTTGACCGATAAAGATCTTCATAGAATATGTAGGAATCAATATGAGCATCCAGGTTCCGCTATTGGTTATTGACCGGAGATGAGTCTCGGTCATGCCTACATAGTTCTCGAACCCATTGGGTCCGCACGTTTAACATTCGATGATGATTGGTATTATGATTTTATGTGTTTTGATGTACCAAAGGTTGTTTGGAGTCCCGGATGTGATCACGGACATGACGAGGAGTCTCAAAATGGTCGATACATAAAGATGGATATATTGGAAGGCTATGTTTGGACATCGAAATGGTTCCGGGTGAGTTCGGGCATTTTATGGAGTACCGGGAGGGGGGGTTACTGGAACCCCGTGGGGAGTCGTTGGGCCTTAATTGACCTTAGTGGGAGAGAGGAGGAGGCGGCCAAGGTGGGACGCGCCCCCCAAGCCCAATCCGAATTGGGTGGGGGGCCGTCCCCCTTTCCTTCTCTCCTTCTCCCCCTTCCTTCTTCTCCTACTCCAACTAGCGAAAGGAGGGGGGAATCCTACTCCCACGGGGAGTAGGACTCCCCCCCTTGGGCGCGCCATGAGAGGGCAGGCCCTCCCCTCCTCCACTCCTTTATATACGGGGGAGGGGGGCACCCCATTGACACACAAGTTGATTGTTTAGCCGTGTGCGGTGCCCTCCTCCATAGATTTCTACCTCGGTCACATCGTTGCAGTGCTTAGGAAAAGCCCTGCATCGGCAGCTTCATCATCACCGTCACCACGCTGTCGTGCTGACGAAACTCTCCCTCGACCACAGCTGGATCTAGAGTTCATGGGATGTCACCAAGCTGAACATGTGCAGATTGCGGGGGTGTCATATCTTCGGTCGTAGGACCGGTCAGATCGTGAAGACGTACGACTACATCAAACGTGTTGTCAAAACGCTTCCTCGTACAGTCTACGAGGGTACATGGACAACACTCTCCCCTCTCGTTGCTATGCATCACCTACATGGATCTTGTGTGTGCGTAGGAAAATTTTGAAATTACTGCGTTCCCCAACAGTGGTATCCGAGCCAGGTCTATGCGTAAATGTTATATGCACGACTAGAACACAAAGAGTTGTGGGCGATAATAGTCATACTGCTTACCAGCATGTCATACTTTGAATTGGCGGTATTGTTAGATGAAGCGGTCCGGACCGACATTACGCGTACGCTTATGCGAGACTGGTTCTACCGACGTGCTTTGCACACAGGTGGCTGGCGGGTGTCAGTTTCTCCAACTTTAGTTGAATCGAGTGTGACTACGCCCGGTCCTTGTTGAAGGTTAAAACAATACACTTGACGAAAAATCGTTGTGGTTTTGATGCGTAGGTAAGAACGGTTCTTGCTCAGCCCGTAGCAGCCACGTAAAACTTGCAACAACAAAGTAGAGGACGTCTAACTTGTTTTTGTAGGGCATGTTGTGATGTGATATGGTCAAGACATGATGCTAAATTTTATTGTATGAGATGATCATGTTTTGTAATAGAGTTATTGGCAAATGGCAGGAGCCATATGGTTGTCGCTTTATTGTATGCAATGCAATCACCATGTAATTGTTTTTACTTTATCACTAAGCGGTAGCGATAGTCGTAGAAGCAATAGTTGGTGAGACGAGAACGATGCTATGATGGAGATCAAGGTGTCGCGCCGGTGATGATGGTGATCATGATGGTGCTTTGGAGATGGAGATCAAAGGCACGAGATGACGATGGCCATATAATATCACTTATATTGATTGCATGTGATGTTTATCCTTTATGCATCTTATTTTGCTTAGATCGCCGGTAGCATTATAAGATGATCTCTCACTAAATTTCAAGGTACAAGTGTTCTCCCTGAGTATGCAACGTTGCGAAAGTTCGTCGTGCTGAGACACCACGTGATGATCGGGTGTGATAAGCTCTACGTTCACATACAACGGGTGCAAGCCAGTTTTGCACATGCAGAATACCCGGGTTAAACTTGACGAGCCTAGCATATGCAGATATGGCCTTGATACGTCTCCAACATATCTACTTTTCCAAACACTTTTGCCCTTTTTTGGACTCTAACTTGCATGATTTGAATGGAACTAACCCGGACTGGCGCTGTTTTCAGCAGAATTGCCATGGTGTTATTCTTGTGCCCAAATAAAAGTTCTCGGAATGACCTAAAACTTCACGGAGAATTTTTTGGAATTAATAAAAAATACTGGCAAAAGAATCAACACCAGGGGGCCCCACACCCTGTCCACGAGGGTAGAGGGCGCGCCCACCTGCCTCGTGGGCCCCCATGAGGCTCCATCGACCTCAACTCCAACTATATATATTCACGTTCGGGGATGAAAAAAATCAGAGAGAAGGATTCATCATGTTTTACGATACAGAGCCTCCGCCAAGCCCTAATCTCCCTCGGGAGGGCTGATCTGGTGTCCGTTCGGGACTTCGGAGAGGGGAATCCATCGCCATCGTCATCATCAACCTTCCTCCATCACCAATTTGATGATGCTCACCGCCGTGCGTGAGTAATTCCATCATAGGCTTGCTGCACGGTGATGGGTTGGATGAGATTTACCATGTAATGGAGTTAGTTTTGTTAGGGTTTGATCCCTAGTATCCATTATGTTCTAAGATTGATGTTGCTATTACTTTGCTATGCTTAATGCTTGTCACTAGGGCCCGAGTGCCATGATTTCAGATCTGAACCTATTATGTTTTCATGAATATATGTGAGTTCTTGATCTTATCTTGCAAGTCAATATTCACCTACTATGTGTTATGATCCGGTAACCCCGGAGTGATAATAATCGGGACCACTCCCGGTGATGACCCTAGTTTGAGGAGTTCATGTATTCACTAAGTGTTAATGCTTTGGTCTGGTTTTCTATTACAAGGAGGTCTTAATATCCCTTAGATTCCAATAGGACCCCGCTGCCACGGGAGGGTAAGACAAAAGATGGCATGCATGGTCTTTTCCATAAGCACGTATGACTTTATTCGGAATACATGCCTACATTATATTGATGAATTGGAGATAGTTCTGTGTTACCCTATGTTATAACTGTTGCATGAGGAATTGCATCTGACATCCATCATTGATCCAATGCCTACGACCTTTTCACATATTGATCTTTGCTTAGTTACTTTTCCGTTGCCACTCTTACAATTACTACAAAACCGCTACTGTTACTTTTGCCACCGTTACCATTACTTCCATACTACTTTGCTACTAAATATTTTGCTGCATATAGTAAGTCTTACAGGTGTGGTTGAATTGACAAGTCAACTACTAATACTTGAGCATATTCTTTGGCTCCCCTTATGTCGAATCAATAAATTTGGGTTGAATACTCTACCCTCAAAAACTGTTGCGATCCCCTATACTTGTGGGTTATCAAGACTATTTCCTGGCGCCGTTGCCGGGGCGCATAGCTCTATTCTTTGAGTGACTTGGGATTTATATCTGCTGATCACTATGAGGAACTTGAAAGACGAAAGAACTAAGATTTTTCCCTCAACTACAAGGGGAGGTAAGGAACTGCCATCTAGCTTTGCACTTGATTCACCTTCTGTTATGAGTAAATTTGCGACACCTACACCTGCTATTGATTCTGATATGTCGCATGTTATTGATGATGCCACTTCTGCTATGTATGATGCTTATGATGAAACTACTTCTATGCTTGATAATACTGTGCCATTAGGTGAATTTCGTGATGAACAACTTGCTAGGGTTAGAGAGAATGAAATTATTGAAACTGATAATATTGATGAATGTGATGATGAAGATTCTCCCCCTAGATATCAATTGCCTGATGTGCCTGAGGGTTATGTTACGGATGAAGAAACTGCTAGAGATCTTTTTGCTTGCAAGGATAGATATGATCTTAAGAAATTGTTAGCCAAACTGAAAGAAAAATCTTTGAATGCTAGAATGAAATATGACCCTGCTTTTGCTACTTCACCTATTTGTATTTTTGATAAGGATTATGATTTCTCTGTTGATCCTGAGTCAATTACTTTGGTTGAATCTGATCCTTTTTGTGGCTATGAATCTGAAACTATTGTGCCACATCTTACTAAATTAAATGATATAGCCACCCTATTCACCAATGAGGAAAAAAAATTCATTATTACTATATCCTTAAGTAATTTCCGTTCTCATTAAAGGGTTATGCTAAAACGTTGGTTAATTCTCTTGCTCCTGGTTGTGTGTGTAGTCCCCAGGATATGATTTATTACTTCTCTGCTAAATATTTCCCCGCTGATAAGAAACAAGTTACCTTAAGGGAAATATATATTTTTGTGCAAATTGAAGAAGAGAGTCTCCCACAAGCTTGGTGGAGGCTTCTCTGATTACTTAATGCTTTGCCTGATCATCCTCTCAAGAAAAATGAAATACTTGATATCTTTTATAATGGACAAATCGATGCTTCCAGAGACCACCTGGATAGTTGTGCTGGCTGTGTTTTCAGGGAAAGCAAGCTGAATTGCTATTGAATAATATGTTGAGTAATGATAATAATTGGACACTTCCTAAACCAACACCTAAACCAACTCTGAAGAAAAGGGGTATTCTATTTCTCAGTACTGAAAATATGCAAGAGGCAAAGAAATCTATGAAAGAAAGGGGTATTAAAGCTGAAGATGTTAAGAATTTTCCACCTATTGAAGAAATACATGGTCTTGATAACCCGGCACAGGTAGTAAAGGTAAATTCTCTCTATACATTTGATGAAGGTGATATTCCTCGTAATAAGTCTGCTAGCCAATGCTTGGATGAGTTTGATAATTTTATTGTTAAACAAGAAAACTTCAATGCTTATGTTGGTAGACAATTGAAACGAAATGCTTATATGATTGAACACTTGAGTGATTATATGTCTAGCATTAAATGTGAACTTAAACTCATTAGTAAACATGCTTCTATGGTTATCACTCAAGTAGAATGTCGGTGTACTAAGGTAGGGGTACCTCAGTACCCCAACTTGTGCACGGGCAGTTGCAGCTTCCCGCGGCAGGGTTTACCATGTGCTTGCCGGAGACCATTCCTGCTCCATATCAAGCCACTCAAGAACAAAATATACAAGACAGAAGATCGAGACCCCGGCAAGAGGAGCTTGCCGGGAAGGCCGTTCCAGGCTTAAGATTACATCACTCACGCAAGGCCCTGGCGAGAAGAGCTCGCCAGGAAGACTAGAAGATTACATCATAAAAGACACGCCTCGGCGCTATATGTGCCCCGGCGAGGGCCCGGGAAGCGACAAGTTACAGAGCCCAACAAGCTCCCGGGTCCGACAAGATCAAGACCCCGGCAAGGTACTTGCCGGGAGAGCTGCGCTGTGTGCCCGCACTCCAGCTCATCGGCCCACGCGTCGCCCTGGAGCCTTTCCAGGGATGCGTGGCGGATGGCTGCGCAGCTTGGGGGACACGGTGGCACTTCACGGTGATGGATCCATCGCCGTGGCAGACGGAGACGCAAGGGCGGGAGCTTTTGGGGTCGACGGCGACGGGCATTAAATGCCCTTGTCCCCATCACAAAGTAGGTAGAAACCACTGCTCAAGCAATCGTAGCTCCACTGCTCTGCACTGCTCCAACTACCACCTCTTTTACATTTTTACCCCTTTTCTCCTACGCTGACACTGCCGGTGACCCTTGCACTATAAAAGGAGGCCCATGCACAACGAGAAGGGTTCGATTCATGGAGGTTCGGCTGGTTCGACTCCTTGGAGGTTCGGCTGGTTCGACTCACTCGACACACAACACCACCATACGCTCGCATTCTCGAGCAAGGTCAAATACAAACACAAAGCAGCAGTAGGAGTTTTATCTCTCCGGAGAGCTCCGAAGCTGGGTAAAATCCGCCCGCGTGCATCGCCTCGATCTGCTCTCTGTGCTCCCTCCGCCCTCGTCAAGATGCACAAGGGCCCCGCCCCATAGGTGTTCGTGGCGGGCAGATCTCTCCCCCGACATCTTTGGCGCGCCAGGTAGGGGGCGTCGAGGTTGTGCGGACCTGATCCGGCGTTCGCGCGGGCGCTTTCTTCAACAACCTCTCCAGTTTCGTCGGCAACTTCATCAACAATCGCGCCGTCAACCCCGAAGAGGAAGGCTTCGGAGGTTGGAGGCCCGTCTGCGTCTCACCCGCCGCCACCGGAGCCAACGGTAGGCGGAGGAGACACCGGCAGAAGGGCGGTCGTCGGCGAGGACACTCGCGGCGCCACCAGATCCAGGGACGGGGCGGGTGACCGCGCCATGGTCTCCGCGGACACGCCGCGTCCATCTCAGCACGACAACCCAGCAGCGCCGTGCCACGAGATGTGGTATCCGCCTGCTGGAGCAAGAACACGCCGGAGGCTCGCGGGATGCTCCGGACCACCGTCCGTGCAAGAGCAAAGCGAAAGTGCCGGGGCAGGAACCTGCTCCTCCTATCGCTATTAGGAGTCCGAGCATATCCCGTTCCTCGCGCCGCTCGCCCCCGCTCCCCTCCACTACGGCGAGCGCGTCTCCCTGGAGCGCTACGCTGCCGTCGAGGACGCGCCATCGAGATCCGAGTCCAGCAAGGACAGCTCTGGTGCTCACTCCGGCGAGCGCAGCTCCTTGGAGCGCTCTAAGCCCGGCAAGGACAGCTCTGGTGCTCGTTCCGGCAAACGCATCTCCCCGGAGTGCTGCGCTGCCGTCGAGGACGCGCCATCGAGCTCCACCGGCAAGTGCAAGGAAACAAGGAATAGAAAAGCTAAGTCGTTCGAGCTTTTGTGCAGAAGCACTCCTTAGTTCCATGCTTTTTTATGTTATATCCCTCATGCATTCGTCCTTTGTACGCAAAACCTGTGCGCGGAGGAGCCTGCCCGTGGATAGCCGCACCCTTATCTTGCTTCGAGCACACTCAACGAGTTAAAAGTGAGCTGTGACAAGCTTCGCGCCCTTGTTTCATTTTCGAGTCTGCTCAGCAAGCTAAGTGCGTCGCGACTAGACGCGGCAAGGTTGCTTGCCGGAAGCAACACCAGCCAGCGGGCTGCTGATGTTCCGCACTCAGCAAGTGTGTTAAGCACCGGCAAGTTCCCTAGAAGCGTAGGGTAAAAGCGCACAAAGGGTGTAAAGTAGAGGGTGTAACGTGGCAAACCCTGCCGTCAGATGCCCTTCGTATGAGAGACTTGTGCGCGAGAGGAGCCAAGTCGTGGCCCAGTTGCACCCTTGGTTTGTTTCCGAGTCCGCTCAACAAACACAAGCGCTCTGCAGCTGGCCCGGCAAGGTGGCTTGCCGGAAGCAACACCGCCAGCGGGCTGCTGATGTTCCGCACTCAGCAAGTGTGTTAGCACCGGCAAGCTCCCCGAGAGCGTAGAGTATAAACATACGAAGGGCAAGGCACGGCATCGTATTGCATAAGTTGCACAGAAGAGATTTATATACATATACATGTAAATAATGAAGCTGTTGCAGATCTATCTCAGCTGTTTTCATGGCTGGAATTGCAGCAACAAGGAGAAACCAGAAGAGCACACCAGCACCTGGGCCCCGGCAAGCCAGAGTTGCCGGGGGCTGCGAGTGCCAAGATTCTTCCCCGGCAAGCCAGCGTTGCTGGGGGCTGCGAGTACTAAGAATCGTCTCCGGCAAGCCAGAGTTGCTGGGGGCTGCGATATCAGATAAGTTTTTCATCCCTCGTCATGCATCCTCTTATGGACCGTGGAAAGCTGGCTGCGTCTTTGAACGAAGCGTGTCTTGTAAAACCCGTGCGCGCAGGAGGAGCCAAGTCGTGGCCCGATTCGCCCTTGGTTTGTTTTCGAGCATGCTCAACGATTTAAGTGAGTCGACAAGTTTCGCGCCCTTGTTACGCTTTTCGAGTACGCCAACAAACACAAGCGCTGCTGCAATCGGGCGCAAGGTAAGGTTGCTTGCCGGAGGCAACACCACTAGCGGGCTGCTGATGTCCCGCACTCAAAGAAGCGTGTTCAGACGGCAAGCTCCCGGGAGCGAGGGTAGGAACATACAAGGCACGAAGTCAAGTAAAAGACTCGGTCCGGCAAGCTTTCCCCTCTTTTCATTAAAAACATCCTAGTTTAGTACAAGTCCATAGAGGATGAAAAACATGATAGAGAGGATTACAAGTTTTAAATGCAGCTAAGGCCCGAGGGCTTACAAATTGAAAGATAAGATGCCCGTAATCCTTCTCCTGTTTCTCTATTCAGGAGTTCAGGAGGTAGGTCAAGGAGCCCCCGGCAAGAGAAGCTTGCCGGGGAGGGCGAAAGGGGCGCCTAGGAGAGCTACGGGTGCCAGAAGACACCAAGAGAACTTCCCGGGGGCCGGCCAGGAGCTTGGCGAGACGAAGGCGTCGGAGGCAGAGCTTGAAGACGGGTGGTGGGGCGTCAAGACGCCGACGAGGGCACCTCGCCTCGTATTCGACATGACGGCCTTGCCGCCACCCCTCTTCCTCTTCCGCAGCCTCCCACGCCACCGCCCAAGGAGACGGCCCGGGAGTTCGAAGGCAGCGACACGGATGACGGGTCGCCGGTGGCGCGAGAGCAGCGTCCGACGCCTAGTCGGACCCGCCATCCTCCTCGTCGCCGCTGCCGCTCCCTCCTCGCCACTCTCGCCGAGGAGGGACCTTCGCATCGGAGGAGCTGTCCACACAGATCTCGCCCGGGTCCCGAGTCTCGAAGACCTTGACGGCGAGAAGGTCGCCTCCATTAACTTGAAATGGAGGGTAAACCCCGCCGTCAAGCTGTGGATGTGGGCGACGCCTTCCACCCTCGGTCGAAGAACATCACGCCGGGGCTGGGGACACGACACTCACTCGAGTGCCGCTGATCCCACAGCCCCTCATGCGCAACTCCATCACCTCGGGCGGATCCGGTTCCATCGCTTCATGAACGGGCCGGCAGCCGGGGCGGCGACGAGGCGCCCGGCGCAGCTTGATGAAGAACTCCCAGGGATCGTCTCCAGTATGGACCGCCTCGAGGACAGGAGCCGCCGGGGGAGACGGGGGAGGCACATCGCCACGACCGCCTCTCCCCCGGCCGCCTCGACCACGCCCTCGGCCTCGTCCGCGGCCTCGCCCTCTTCCTCTCCCCCTCGTGGCCGGCTCCGCCGCCACGGGTGCGGGATAGGGAGAAGTGCGCTGCCTGGAGGCGACCCTCGCTGCCACCGTTGAAGAACCAGGATTTCCTCCTTCCATGGCGGAAAGAAGAACAGAAGCTGAAGACGAAGGGAGGAGGAAGAAGATGCAATGAAAGCGAAGGAGGGGAACCGCGCCTGCTTCCTCTGTTTTTATGGGGAAGTGGGGGGGCGTTCCGCCCTTCTCATTAAAGAACGTGGGCACGTCCCATCCCACGACGCCGCAATCGACGCGTGCTGTTGCGGGGGGAGGCGGCAGAGGCGGAAGTGGATTCGACGCGCCATGGGCCGCGAGTGCCCATGCCCTGTCTTGGGCCTGGCCCAACAGCGCTTCTGCAGTGTGGCCCAGCCGGGGCTCTGCCGGTGTACTAAGGTAGGGGTACCTCAGTACCCCAACTTGTGCACGGGCAGTTGCAGCTTCCCACGGCAGGGTTTACCATGTGCTTGCCGGAGACCATTCCTACTCCATATCAAGCCACTCAAGAACAAAATATACAAGACAGAAGATCGAGACCCCGGCAAGAGGAGCTTGCCGGGAAGGCCGTTCCAGGCTTAAGATTACATCACTCACGCAAGGCCCTGGCGAGAAGAGCTCGCCAGGAAGACTAGAAGATTACATCATAAACGACACGCCTCGGCGCTATATGTGCCCCGGCGAGGGCCCAGGAAGCGACAAGTTACAGAGCCCGACAAGCTCCCGGGTCCGACAAGATCAAGACCCCGGCAAGGTACTTGCCGGGAGAGCTGCGCTGTGTGCCCGCACTCCAGCTCATCGGCCCACGCGTCACCCTGGAGCCTTTCCAGGGACGCGTGGCGGATGGCTGCGCAGCTTGGGGGACACGGTGGCACTTCACGGTGATGGATCCATCGCCGTGGCAGACGGAGACGCAAGGGCGGGAGCTTTTGGGGTCGACGGCGACGGGCATTAAATGCCCTTGTCCCCCACTGTCAAAGTAGGTAGAAACCACTGCTCAAGCTAATCAGTAGCTCCAATGCTCCCAAGACTGCTCCAACTACCACCTCTTTTACATTTTTACCCCTTTTCTCCTACGTTGACACCTGTCGGTGACCCCTTGCACTATAAAAGGAGGCCCATGCACAACGTAGAAGGGGTTCGATTCCTTGGATGTTCGGCTGGTTCGACTCCTTGGAGGTTCGGCTGGTTCGACTCACTCGACACACAACACCACCATACGCTCGCATTCTCGAGCAAGGTCAAATACAAACACAAAGCAGCAGTAGGAGTTTTATCTCTCCGGAGAGCTCCGAAGCTGGGTAAAATCCGCCCGCGTGCATCGCCTCAATCTGCTCTCTGTGCTCCCTCCGCCCTCGTACCGCACAGACAGGGGGCCCCGGCCCCATAGGTGTTCGTGGCGGGCAGATCTCTCCCCCGACATAGAACAAGTGCGTAAAGCTCAAAATGATTTGCTCAATGAATTAAATAATAAGAAAAATGATAATGTTGTTAGAGTTGTGACTAGAGGGGGTAGAATGACTCAGGAACCTTTGTATCCTGAGGGCCACCCTAAGATAATTGAGCAAGATTCTCAGAGAACTAATGTTGATGCACCTAGTCCTGCTAAGAGGCAGAAAACGTAAAATGATAGGACTTTGCATGCTTCTAGTGAACCTGTTGTTGACACACCTGAGAATCCCAATGATACTTCTATTTCTGATGTTGAAACACAATCTGGTAATGAACATGAACCTAGTGATAATGTTAATGATGATGTTCATGATGATGCTCAACCTAGCAATAACAATGATGTAGAGATTGAACCTGATGTTGATCTTGATAACCCACAATCAAAGAATCAACCTTATGATAAGAGAGACTTCATTGCCAGGAAGCACGGTAAAGAAAGAGAACCATGGGTTCAGAAACCCATGCCTTTTCCTCCTAAACCATCCAAGAAAAAGGATGATGAGGATTTTGAGTGCTTTCTGAAATGATTAGACCTATCTTTTTGCATACGCGTTTGACTGATATACTTAAAATGAATCCTTATGCTAAGTATATGAAAGATATAGTTACAAATAAAATAAAGATACCGGATTATGAAATTTCCACAATGCTTGCTAATTACACTTTTAAAGGTGGAATACCGAAGAAACTAGGAGATCCCAGAGTACTAACTATACCATGCTCCATTAAAAGAAACTATGTTAAAACTGCTTTATGTGATCTTGGAGCTAGTGTTAGTGTTATGCCTCTCTCTTTATATCGTAGACTTGATTTGAATAAATTGACACCTACTGAAATATCTTTACAAATGGCCGATAAATCAACTGTTATACCTGTCAGTATTTGTGAGGATGTGCCTGTTGTGGTTGCAAACGTACTATTTTAACGGACTTTGTTATTCTTGATATTCCCAAGGATGATAGTATATCGATTATCCTTGGTAGACCCTTTTTGAATACTGCAGGGGCTGTTATTGATTGCAACAAAGCCAATGTCACTTTTCATGTTAATGGTAATGAGCATACGATACACTTTCCGAGGAAACAACCTCAAGTCCATAGTATCAATTCTATTGGAAAATTTTCAACTATTACTATTGGAGGTTTTGAATTTCCTCTTCCTACTGTCAAGAAGAAATATGATATTCTTATTGTTGGGGATGTGCATATCCCCGTTGAGGTAACCTAGTGTTATTCAAAAATTCTCCGGTTTCATGTTATTCGAAAAGAGTTTGTTAACAAGACTTGATCAACCTTGTTAGTGGATTCCTTTTGATGAGCATGAGATGGATGAAGTTAGAAAACACAACTCTCTGTACCCTCCTTTTACTTTCTGTTATTTAGATTAAATAAAGATAAAATAGTATTTTTTTGTCTGTTTTCTGAATTATCCTTGCAATAAAAAATACCCCAAAAATAAAAGTTCTCCAAATGTCCTGAAAATGAAATATGATTTTTTGTAGAATATTTAAGAATATCTGGCACTAAGAACACACCAGGGGGAGCCACCACCTGGACACGAGGGTCCAGGGCGCGCCCCCTGCCTCATGGACCCCACGTGCCCCCCTCCACTTATTCTAGCACCCACTCACTCCTTCCTCCAGAAAAAATCCTCCCATAGCTCAAACCCGTGTTCTAGATCATCTTGCTGCCATTTTCGATCTCCTTGCTCAAAGCTCCATTAAACTGTTTGGGATATTGTTCTTTGGTATGTGACTCCTCCAATGGTCCAATTAGTTTTTATTATAGTGCTTTATTTATTGCAAATTTTGGCTGCTTAGGTGACCCTATTCTTGTGCTTGCATGTCAAATTTTCTTTTTATATGGTCAAAGGTAGTTTTAATGCATGATATAGCCTCTAGGCACTTGTGGGAGTAGTTGCTATCAATCTAGTTGAGTTTGTTTCACTTTTATTTTGAGTCACTAAAATTGCAAAAAAAAATTAGAGGAAGAAAAATGTTTAGAAAGATGTACCAAGGTGGTTCCTCAAGGAAGCAAGGACCAAGGCTCGCGGTACGTGAGCCGGACGATGAACCACCGAGGGAAGCTCAAGTGCGGCCCTGTGAATGGCCGTCAGAGGAGTTTATGGTCCAAGCAGGTATCAAGAATGAATTTGACGCCTATGTGTGTGATGCTGATCTTGAGAACTTCGTGTCAGATAAGTGCCGGCAATAGCGCTACCTAACCGATTCCTTTGTGAGAAGGTTTAAATTTACATCCTCGCGCAATTCTCACACGGTTTTATTTGATCTTTATGATAAATCATATACCATGGACTTAGAAGATTTTAGTATTGCTTGTAAACTCCCGTAGTGGGGCAATGTTAGTGAACCTCGCAAACCTGAAAATAAAGAGTTTCTTGCTAGTATTACTGTGGGGGAATCTAGAGAAATCAAACAAGCTACCATAGGGAGCATTCACTTCCCTGCCATACATTATTTTGCTCTCTTTATAGGTAGATGCATTAATGGTAAAGATGAGGCTTGTCACATGTGCATTCTAGATCTTTGTGTCCTCAAGAGTGCGGTATTAGGTGATAAGCATTATAACTTGGGGGGCATTTTTGCACAAAGGTTGCATCGCAACAATATAAGTGGAGATTTGTTTGGTGGAATTTATGCAACTCGTGTAGCTAATTATCTTATACCCATATATCGAAATGATATAGAATTGCCTCCTGCTTATTTAGATTATAATGCTATGGCTCGCCATCAGTTTGTTGAGAGGGACAAATAGTTCCTCCAGTACCGGCTTGTGGCACCCCGGCTCAGAGAAAACAAGAACGCCCCATATTCCAGCCCAGAGATCGAGATGAAGTCTTGTGGAATACGACACTGCTTAGCATAGAACAAACCAGCTCTTTATTACAATCTATTTGGGTACAATAATTACATCGGCACGGCGACACTACGCCTGCCACTGTTGCTCTATGCAAGCAGCAGGACAACACGATGCAGCAGAAGAACTCTAGCAGCGGAACAATGGCGACGGTGGTGAACTCCACTCCGCAGCGACTCTGGCTGGAACGCTTATCCTAACTCGCACAAATGGAAACCACGATATCATCAGAATAACATGGCATGACCAACATAAACATGATACAACTAACACAACATGAACATATTAATCCGACACTACTAGCATGCAACATGATGACACTATATGCACCACTTATCCTGCTCGGGTTACCTCGTAACCAACACATGCATCACTTACCAACCTCGGACATCACACGATCATCTCAGGATCAAATCAGGCTTTGTATAAACAATACCGTAGCGATCAGTAAATGAACACAAGGAGCTTGATCTTTACCCACGATTCTCGTACAACATCACGAATATACAACAACTCGGTATCCTCGATACCCTTGTGATCCTTACGGTGATCACCACCCGACCAACACTTGGCCCGTGATCCTTACGGTGATCACCACCCGACCAACACTTGGCCCGTGATCCTTACAGCGATCACCACCCGACCAACACTTGGCCCGTGATCCTTACGGCGATCACAACCTGACCAACACTTGGCCCGTGATCCTTACGGCAATCACAACCAACATATCTCATTGTTATTAATCACATTATTCTTATTACTGTTGACTCATGGTGTGACCTTCTCTCGACCTGGGCCCTTATCCGCGGGCGCGGCTATCGATAGATTTAGTATACACACTGCAGAGGTTAGTACACTGTACCCACACTACGAAACCCATGGCCTCACACTCCCATTCGGGTGGATCAACGACGTTCCGACAAAACCGATCTACTGTCATGACACTCTCCCGGCCACTCCGACTCACTCCTCACTAAGCTAAGTCATGGGTGGCCCCGTGCCTAACTCCAGACACAACGACCACCGTCGTGGCCCAAAACATAAACGATCCCACACGGGGATCCGCTGGCTATAACAACTACGGGCACACAAGGCTTATGTCCGCCCACCTGATCAGGGTAGCACACACCCATAACCTTCCCTCGTTGGAGGCACCGGCGAGAGGCACAACAATAGACCCAGTTAGGACCGTCCCATACCGGTAGGCGTGGTTGCACTGGTCAGCATCGATTCAACGGCACCATGACTCAGCCAACAGTTGTTCAAATTTAATTTAATCTAGTTAACTTGAATGCAAATATGCTGAGTCATGATAAAATGCATGAACATGATATCAACATCATCATGAGAGTATCACATAACTTTCCACCATATCAACAATAAATCATATCCACTGAGCATCGCATACTGACTAGCATGACCATCTCCAACATCAACATGTACTACTAACCAACATAATCATATGAAAGGTAGTACTAGCAGGTATAACATGGTCACAGAGTATAAGACAACATAGCACAAAAGTGAACATGCAAATCTGAACATCACTGGAACAACGATAACCATCTTTTCAACAAGCAAACATTTAATAAAGATTCAAGTTGAAAACCATGGCTACTGCATGGGTATCATTCAAGTGGGTATTGTGGCTTGCCTGGGGATGAAGAAGGCACCGGGGGGAAGTGCGAGAAACTCGCGGAACGAATCGCCGGAAAACGTTCTCTCTCGGAGGGGGCTGATTGAGGGCAGGGGCAAAATGGCCATTTTCAGTATGCCCCAACATAATGAAAGTGAACACAACAGAAAGGGCTCGATGAAAAGAAGAAGTGAGCTTGGTTTCACCTCGTTTGGAGTTACGGATAAAAAGATATAAGGGTTTTACTGCCAGGGACCTATCTGTAAACATTTATTTTACAGACTGGGCCAAAACAGAAAAACGGAAAGCGTATTCCAGGGTTTACGCTTCCACTTACGCTGATGTGGTGTGGACTGGTCAAAAGGGGCAGAGGCGGAGCCGGCTTCAGGGTGGCTGACGTGCGGGTCCCGTGGGTCTTACGGCAAGGGCGCTGCCGGCGCTGGCCCCACCGACTCCGGCCGCTCCAGGCTAAGGCGAGGGCACCGACAGCCTTAGTATGGCGCGCCGCCCCCATCCCAGGCGGAGGGAGCGCTGGGAGGGTGTGGCACTGCCACATGTGGCGTGGCTTCAAAGGCGGCGGCTGGTTGTGGGGCATGGCCCTAGAGGGGCTCCGGCGAGAGGGTGAGGGGGCAGGGAGGTTAGCCGAACTCCGGCAAAGCCGATGGTGGTGGCTAGGGGAAGAGTAGGGCTCTGGCGGCCGCGAATTTAAGAGGAGGCCGAGGGTGGACACGGCGGCCATGGGCGAGGTGTGGTGGCTCCGGAGCTTGGGCGAGTGGACGGGGAGGGAGCTAGGAGTGAGGCGAGGCTGATGAGGTGCTCGGGAGGGGCTCGAGTGGCCTTTATATAGGCGGGCCGAGGAGGAGAGGCCGTGGCACGTCCGCGGCTACGTGTCTGTGCTCCTGCGACGGGCACACGCGGCCAAGGGTCACGGAGAGGGGTGGCAAGGCGACGAGGGAGGACACAGACGAGGCTCAGGGGTCACGGAGACGAGGCAGAGCTCAGGGACAAGCAAAGGAAGAAACCACAGCGCGAACAGATACGGTCGGCTACAGATTTCTTGTGGCTGCACGGCGGTTTGCGTCGGTGAGGAAGCTGCCGAAGGGGGAGAGGGGTCCAGGGAGACGGCTATGAGGAGAGGAATCCACTGGACATGCTCACACGTTCTAATACGACGAGAGGGGGAGGGGGGTCCAGCACAAACACCCACTGGACGCGCTGATGGCATGCCAAAACGGTGGTCACCACCAATGCTGGCATGTGTGGGAAGCAAATAGCTGGCATTTGATGTCTAGTGGTAATTCCTTCGAAGGATGGTTCGAACTGAGGTGGTAACTTGGTTAAAGCCACTATGGTTAAACAGAAATAACCCTCTGAAGTTTACTGCAGTAAACTTCATCAGCTAAATGAGGTCAACAGGGAGAAGCTAGGTGTCAAGAGTTATGTCTGGGATGTTAAGCTATGGAGGGACTATGATCCTGGAGGTTTGGAGGGGAAATGGACCAAGAATGATTATAGTTGCTTCACAATTGCATATTTGGTCCAGAAATGAAGATTAGGATGGTGCACTCACATGGAGTGTCACCTAGGGCTAAGATTGGGCAAAGCTTAGTAATTTGGTCATATGAAGATGATGTAAAAAGCTCATTCCAAATGGACAAGCCAAAATGGCACTTGCTTCACAAGCATCATTTCTGTCCAGAAACTTGGAATAATTATGGTGATCAAATGGATCAATGAAATGATGACAAAAATGTGGGGAGAGATGTTTTATGGGCATAATAATGATCTGGTAATTTATCAGGATTTTTTAAGCAATTTGAAATATACTTGCATCACAACCTGAAAATAATGCCAGAATCAAAGATCTTCTCTTGTGCTCACATAGACAATTGGATGGGGCTGAAAATGGGTGAAGGGGATTAATATGAGCACATTAAGGAGTGTGCAAAAGTTCAACTCATTTGGGTACTCCTAGATAGTACTTCCTTCACAAAGCTTTCTGTTTGACAGAAAATTTAAAAATTCACTAAGGAAGATTGGCTAGGAAAATAAATTTGAACTTGTGCATGTGGCAATCATTTGGACATATAAACATGCCCAAAAAGGTTGGGAGTCAATAGGAGAAATATAAATGACACTTCCTTCACAAAGTGCCCTTCAGGGCAGAATAAGAAATGAATTATTGGGAATTATTTTTGAACATGGAAATGCAAAGTTTTTCCATATTTGATCAAGATATGACCCAAAAAATTTATGAGAATTATTTGGGAATTTTTGGAGTGAGGGAAATATAGGTTGCTTCACAACCTAGGGCATTTGGAGTTATTCCTTTAATTGAAAAGGAATATTCCCAATAAAAAGAATATTGGGATTTGGGCTAGGATGGAAATGACAGGGTCTAGGGAAAGATTTGGATATGACAAGCCACTCTGGAAGAAAAGAAGAGGGCATCTTCTTCAGTTTCCATACCACAAAGCCACGAAAAAGAAAGCTCAGGCAAAAACCTCGGAAAAGCAAAAGAAAAAGAAAGGGCCAAAAATTAGGCTGTCAAAAACCTTAACCCCTTAAAGAAATCTCGTCCTCGAGATTTGGTTGCTCAGGGAACAAGTATGAATATTCTGACTTTAGGAAGTTTCCAACTGGGGTATCCTTTTTCCTTTATTGTTGTTCCCACTAAATTTTTATCTGACTGGCCCTGGGTGCTTTACTGTATCCTCGTTCTGACAGATCTTACCTGGCTTGCTCATGCTTATATAGCCTCCAATTTCTATTTAGATCTGCTGACTAGCTGAGTGTGTTTTGATTATCACGACTGAGGGAGTCCTGGACTAGGGGGTGTCAGGACAGCCGGATTATGATCGTCAGCCGGACTCCAAGACTATGAAGATACAAGATTGAAGACTCCGTCCCGTGTCCGGATGGGACTTTCCCTGGCGTGCAAGGCAAGCTTGCCGATACGGATATGTAGATCTCCTACCATTGTAACCGACTCTGTGTAACCCTAGCCCTCTCCGGTGTTTATATAAACCGGAGGGTTTTAGTCCATAGGACAACACAACCATTACAACAATCATACCATAGGCCAGCTTCTAGGGTTTAGCCTCCTTGATCTCGTGGTAGATCCACTCTTGTACTACCCATATCATCAATATCAATCAAGCAGGAGTAGGGTTTTACCTCCATCGAGAGGGCCCGAACCTGGGTAAAAACATCGTGTCCCTTGTCTCCTGTTACCATCCGCCTAGACGCACAGTTCGGGACCCCCTACCCGAGATCCACCGGTTTTGACACCGACAACGACTGAAATATCTGTCCGTCTCACAAATCCAAAAGTGATTTCCGCTGGGTGTGCTACCCTGCACTGACAACCTTTCATGTAATGATGATAAGATTTTTCTGGTGAAAACTCAAGCTCTGACTCATTGCATTGGGTTTCTCCACTAAATGCAGGTCCTTTGCGGTTCCAAACAGTGAGTTAAAACATAACCATTTCCTGACAGATTCTGACTCATCGCAGAAGTTTTTGAATCACCTTAACCGGTTCCACTGTCGTGAGTATCAGATCCGTACCATATATTGGATTGTCTCCTGTCACGGCCAGCATAAAGGGTTTGGCATGTATGATAATATCTGAAGACTTGACTGATGGTGGTTCTGACGGAAAAATTTTGTTCACGACAGGCTATCCATGATGATTCATATAAGTGAGGACTCGGGCTTCCAGACTGTTATTCCTCATGCCAATTACTCATGTTGTAAGCATATCCATGTGGATCAATACTGAATTAGACTGTCCGGGGGATCTGCACCATGGGGGTCGTGTACGATTTTCATACTTGCCTCACTGGTCTTGCTCCTTCATTATTGTTTTCTTGGTATGGATCTTTGGCTGAAAGAGCTGGGCCATATTGCTTCTTCATATGACCATAGGTAATGTGGGTGAAAATTTTTCGGCAATCGTAGCTTATCCTCATTTTTCTGATAAGGTAACGCATTAAATTACAGGTTCAACACCTCTCAAATATTTCCCAACAATCAGAATTTGAGAGAGAAACAATCAGAATTTTTCGGCAATCGTAGCTTATCCTCATTTTTCTGATAAGGTAACGCATTAAATTACAGGTTCAACACCTAAGAAGAAGGTGGCAGCTCCCTAAAATAGCCAAAAAGCAGCTATAGGGCTACTGTCACAAAAAGAAACTCAACAGCTATACGAGACGACCGAAAAAATAGCTCAGACTCGTGACGGTCATTGAAGAGAGAAACAAAAATTGGCATCCAACCCGGATAGATAGAAATAGCTCAAATCACAGGCATGGTGCCGTCATTGGAGAAAAGGGGACAAAGGCTCATTAGGATCATTTTCCAGATTCACGGGTACTTGTATTGAGCTCATTGATGTCATCAATCCTCATAACACTGTGGCATATACTGGCTTTATTCTCGTAACCATCCTCACGTGGTTATCAGACCCTCATCCGAGTGACCTGTAAGGTCTTGGTGGTATACTCCTTGCATATATATATATGAGGATCTGATTCCGAGACAGACGTGTATTCTGACTGATTCTTGATTCTAACGTAAATGTTGCGGATCTGATTCTTGGGATTCACTGCCATATGCTGTCAATTCACAGTGTACTACCTTGTACCAATGTCTTACTGAGGAGTATTTACTGGCTTGTGCTCGAAACTTTCATCGGATAGCTTGCTGAAGAAGATTGGGTATCGTGCTTCAGAAGCTTACCCCCTTAAAGACTTTGCTGGGGAAAGACTCAGTACCTTATGCTGGAAGATTTTGCGGTTGCTTACTGAAGAAGGCAGAGTACCTTGCGCGGGAAATCGTCCACGTATCGTACTGAGGAAGATAGATGAATCTTGTCTTGGAAGCTTCTCTTTGTGAGGGAAAAGTGGGTTGCTTACACCAGAAACTTCTTATTGTGATATGCAGACCGATTTCCACATATATAACCATCTGAATATTTTTCCTATAGATTTCTTGCATGAAACGGGGTTTTGCAGGACTATTCTTCTTTCCGAGTATATGCCATATTTTTGTTTGCTTCCAGGTACATCGAGTTCCAAAATCATCCATAACGAAAAATTGAACTTGTATCTGAGCCATACCTTTGATAATATTTTGTCAACCTTGCACACAATTTATCTTCTTGCTGATTTAATCATTTTGTTGTGATGAGTGCATACTAATGCAAACTTGATACTGACGGTCCATCCAGGATTTCTTTTGCATCCAGACAAGATATTCCCAATTTCACTGCAGTCAGCTGATAATTCCATTCTGTTTAGCTGAGTTTCCAAGTATACACATTTCTTGCTGACTCTTCGGGTCCGGTGTCGGTTGACGAGCAACTTTAATAGGGGTAAAATTTGTAACACCGAAGGCCCAAAGAAAGGACCAACAGAAACGACTAAAACAAAAGCACACAAGCATTCTACTAATATAATTAATCAAGCAATCATCACATATTACTGCTACCCACACAATAATATGCATGCACACCTAAGCACACAAATCTCGCGGAAACTCCGGTATTACGATCTAGCATGCTGTGATGATGTGCACGAGGATGAATAAATGTGTGGAAGAATCAGTGTAAACAGCGCTACACCAAGTGCTAGCTTAGCCAGATAGCAACCTGGACTAGCTCGGAGGCGAGGACGTACTCGGTAATCATGTAGTGGGACACGAAGGTCACAACCACATTTCTATCAAGCGGACGGAAAAAATATCCGTACTCGTCCAAGAAATAGGACAACAAGGAAATCCTGAGGCTGCTGACTTTGCCCTTTCTTGATAACTAAGATCATTAAGGGTTGGCAACACGACGAAATAAAAGAATGATCCAGGATAGACGCATGTCCATCACCGAAATGATAGACGGGACTGAAAGAAAGACATCAGTGTGATACCTGAGCAGCATTTTTGCAAACAGTGACGGGATCACATGGCATCACTCTGCTGGGACAGAAATGACACCAAACACCGAAGGAAAAAGGAACTAGAGAAATGCAAAGGTTGAGCTGTAGTGGATCCGAACCGATGCCAGCTACACTCACCAGATAACCCGTTATCACAAATACTAAGGCTATATGCATGCTATGCAACAAACAAATGCAGCAATCGAGTGCAACAAACAAACTGGGGTCTATACTACTGCTTTCCAACGTTCGCGCGGTCTAGGGCATCCTACAGCCAGACCTGCTCTGATACCAAGCGCTGTAGCACCCCGGCTCAAAGAAAACCGGAACGCCCTGTATTCCAGCCCAGAGATCTAGATGAAGTCTTCTGGAATACAGCACTGCTTAGCATAGAACAAACCAACACTTTATTACAATCCATTTGGGTACAATAATTAAATCGGCACGGCGACACTACACCTGCCATTGTTGCTCTATGCAAGCAGCAGAACAACACGATGCAGCGGAAGAACTCTAGCAGCGGAAGAACGGCGACGGTGGTGAACTCCATTCCGCAGGGACTCTGGCTGGAACACTTATCCTAGCTCGCACAAACGGAAACCACGACAACCAAGCAATCAAATCCGGCATGACCTGCAAACTGGCATGACACGCCAGGTCAGTACATTGAATGTACTTGCAAGCTCACAATAAACCAGAAGCATTCAAGACACACAACAACATGGCTATTACAGGTTAAACGGTAATTGACAAGATATCATCAGAATAACATGGCATGACCAACATAAACATGATATAGCTAACACAACATGAACATATTAAACCGACAATACTAGCATGCAACATGATGACACTATATGCATCACTTATCCTGCTCGGGTTACCTCGTAACCAACACATGCATCACTTACCAACCTCGGACATCACACGATCATCTCAAGATCAAATCAGGCTTGGTATAAACAATACCATAGCGATCAGTAAATGAACACAAGGAGCTTGATCTTCCCATGATTCTCGTACAACATCATGAATATACAACAACTCGGTATCCTCGATACCCTTGTGATCCTTACGGTGATCACCACCCGACAAACACTTGGCCCGTGATCCTTACGGCGATCACCACCCGACCAACACTTGGCCCGTGATCCTTACGGCGATCACAACCCGACTAACACTTGGCCCGTGATCCTTACGGCGATCACAACCAACTTATCTCATTGTTATTAATCACATTATTCTTATGACTGTTGACTCATGGTGTGACCTTCTCTCGACCTGGGCCCTTATCCGTGGGCGCGGCTATCGATAGATTTAATATACACTCTGCATAGGTTAGTACACTGTACCCACACTACTAAACCCATGGCCTCGCACTCCCATTCGGGTGCACCAACGGCGTTCCGACAAAAACGGTCTACTATCATGACACTCTCCCGGCCACTCCGACTCACTCCTCACTGAGCTAAGTCATGGGTGGCCCCGTGCCTACCTCCAGACACAACGACCACCGTCGTGGCCCAAAATAAAAACGATCCCACACGGGGATCCGCCGGCTATAACAACTACGGGCACACAAGGCTTATGTCCGCCTACCTGATCAGGGTAGCACATGCCCATAACCTTCCCTCGTTGGAGGCACCGGCAAGAGGCACAACAATAGACCCAGTTAGGACCGTCCCATACCGGTAAGCGTGGTTGCACTGGTCAGCATCGATTCAGCGGCACCATGACTCAGCCAACAGTTGTTCAAGTTCAATTTAATCCGTTTAACTTGAATGCAAATATGATGAGTCATGATAAAATGCATGAACATGATATCAACATCATCATGAGAGTATCACATAACTTTCCACCATATCAACAATAAATCATATCCACTGAGCATCGCATACTGACTAGGATGACAATACTGACTAGCAGGACCCACGCTGCTTGGTTAACTCCCTCCTCCCGTTGTCTTCTTCTTCCTCCCGTCCCTGGCTACGACAAAGAGCAGAGTTGGAGGGCAGGGGCACTGCCGGCACTGGCCCCGCTGACTCCGGCTACTCCAGGCTAAGGCGAGGGCACCGGCAGCCTTAGGGTGGCGCGCCGCCCCCCATCCTAGGGCAGAGGGAGCGCCTGGGAGGGGTGTGGCCGCTGCACCGCGCGGTCGCAGAAGCTTCAGGCGGCGGCGGCTAGTTCAGGGGCACGGCTCTAGAGGGGCTCCGGCGAGAGGGTGAGGGGGCAGGGAGGTTAGTCGGACTCCAATGAAGCAGATGGTGGTGGCTAGGGGAAGAGTAGGGCTCTGGTGGCCGCGAATTTAAGAGGAGGCCGAGGGTGGACACGATGGCCATGGGCGAGGTGTGGTGGCTCCGGAGCTTGGGCGAGTGGACGGGGAGGGATCTGGGAGTGAGGCGAGGCTGATGAGGTGCTCGGGAGATGCTCGAGTGGCCTTTATATAGGTGGGGTGAGGAGGAGAGGCCGTGGCATGTCCGCGGCTACGTGGCCGTGCTCCGGCGACGGGCACGCGCGGCCAAGGATCACGGAGAGGGGTGGCAAGGCTGTTGGGGAACGTAGTAATTTCAAAAAATTTCGTTCGCACATGCAAGACCATGGTGATGCATAGCAACGAGAGGGGAGAGTATTGTCCACGTACCCTCATAGACCGAAAGCGGAAGCGTTATGACAACGCGGTTGATGTAGTCGTACATCTTCACGATCCGACCAATCCAAGTACCGAACGTACGGCACCTCCGAGTTCAGCACACGTTCAGCTCGATGATGATCCCCGGACTCCGATCCAGCAAAGTGTCAGGGATGAGTTCCGTCAGCACGACGGCGTGGTGACGATGATGATGTTCTACCGACGCAGGGCTTCGCCTAACCACCGCAACGATATGACCAAGGTGGAATATGGTGGAGGGGGGAACCGCACATGGCTAAGGAACGATCACGAAGATCAACTTGTGTGTCATGGGGTGTCCCCCTGCCCCCGTATATAAAGGAGCAAGGGGGGAGGAGGCCGACCCTAGGAGGGGGCGCGCCAAGGGGAGTCCTACTCCCACCGGGAGTACGACTCCCTCCTTCCTTGTTGGAGTAGGAGAAGGGGAAAGAGGGGGAGAGGAAGAAGGAAAAGGGGGCTGCGCCCCTTGTCCAATTCGGACCAAAGGGGGGGCGCAGACCTCCTTCCTTTTGTCCTCTCTCCTCTATTCCCTATGGCCCAATAAGGCCCATATACTCCCTGGCGAATTCTCGTAACTCTCCGGTACTCCGAAAAATACCCGAATCACACGGAACCTTTCCGAACTCCGAGTATAGTCGTCCAATATATAGATCTTTACGTCTCGACCATTTCGAGACTCCTCGTCATGTCCCCGATCTCATCCGGGACTCCGAACTCCTTCGGTACATAAAAACTCGTAAACTCATAATATAATTGTCTTCGTAACGTTAAGCGTGCGGACCCTACGGGTTCGAGAACTATGTAGACATGACCTAGAACTATTCTCGGTCAATAACCAATAGCGGAACCTGGATGCTCATATTGTCTCCTACATATTCTACGAAGATCTTTATCGGTCAAACCGCATAACAACATACGTTGTTCCCTTTGTCATCGGTATGTTACTTGCCTGAGATTCGATCGTCGGTATCCAATACCTAGTTCAATCTCATTACCGGCAAGTCTCTTTACTCGTTACGTAATGCATCATTCCATAACTAACTCATTAGCTACATTGCTTGCAAGGCTTATAGTGATGTGCATTACCGAGAGGGCCCAAAGATACCTCTCCGACAATCGGAGTGACAAAACCTAATCTCGAGATACGCCAACCCAACATGTACCTTTGGAGACACCTGTAGAGCTCCTTTATAATCACCCAGTTACGTTGTGACATTTGGTAGCACACAAAGTGTTCCTCCGGTAAACGGGAGTTGCATAATCTCATAGTTACAGGAACATGTATAAGTCATGAAGAAAGCAATAGCAACATACTAAACGATCAAGTGCTAGGCTAACGGAATGGGTCATGTCAATCACATCATTCTCCTAATGATGTGATCCTGTTAATCAAATGACAACACATTTCTATGGTTAGGAAACATAACCATCTTTGATTAATGAGCTAGTCAAGTAGAGGCATACTAGTGACGTTATGTTTGTCTATGTATTCACACATGTGTCATGTTTCCGGTTAATACAATTCTAGCATGAATAATAAACATTTATCATGATATGAGGAAATAAATAATGACTTTATTATTGCCTCTAGGGCATATTTCCTTCATTCTCCCACTTGCACTAGAGTCAATTATCTAGTTCACATCACCATGTGATTTAACACCAATATTCATATCTGTATATGATTAACACCCATAGTTCACATCGTCATGTGACCAACACCCAAAGGGTTTACTAGAGTCAATAATCTAGTTCACATCGCTTATGTGATTAACACCCGAAGAGTACTAAGGTGTGATCATGTTTTGCTCGTGAGAGAAGCTTAGTCAACTGGTCTCTCACATTCAGAGCCGTATGTATTTTGCAAATATTCTATGTCTACAATGCTCTGCACGGAGCTACTCTACACTAGTGCAGAACCGGGCAATAGCGTCGGTTCGTAAGGCCCTTTAGTGTCGGTTCCATAACCGGCACTAAAGTGTGGGCACTAAAGGCCCCCCCCTTTAGTACCGGTTCAGCACGAACCGGTGCTAAAGGGCAACCACGTGGCACGAGCCAGCTCGGGACTTGAGTTTTTAGTACCGGTTGGTAAGACCAACCGGTACTATAAGGTTTGGGGGGGGGGGTTTAGTTTTATAATTTCTTTTTCATTTAATTTTGTGTTTCCATTTTAATTCTTTTTAGTTTGCTGGTATTTTACGATACTACACATTGTACACGTTATGCATATATATATATATATATGTGTGTGTGTGTGTGTGTGTGTGTGTGTGTGTGTGTGTATAGAATTTCTAGTGGAACCAATCATGCATATATATATATATCATCAATGTCTCACAAACCACCATATTAATTAATTCACACATACACACATGTATAGCTATATACAATTTCTCCTACATATGCATGTTGCCTTCGGAGCCGGTGGCATTAGCCTAATTGGTGCCTTCGGAGCACGATGACAATTGGAAGTGGTTTTCATGGGGGCGGTAGCGGGTAATAGTATTCTCCCTTCGGATTTATGACCTGGTCGAGCAAAAATCCCGCTATTTCCTTTTGAAGTGCTTCTACGCGCTCCATTTCTAGGAGCTTCTCCCGCACCTCTTTGAACTGTTAAGAAGGAGATCAATATGCATGTGTATTAGTTGTGTGACTAGATATCGATAATGGTGTACAAATTGTGAATAGTGTTCTGACAAGTGTACCCATTCCTGTCTTTGAGATCTGCTCCTTTCGGACGCCATCATGCGAATGTTCTCGCAAACGCAGAATGCACACAGATCAGTCCCTACTCCTGCTTCGGGGCCTTTACGAGAATGGAATTTGATCAGATAATAATTAATCAAGCATGATAATTAAAGAGATGGCAGCTAGCTAGCTAGCTAGTACTACTTAATTACTTACCTTGGTTCGAAACCATATAAGCTTTTTTTCCATTCGCCTTCCGTGACGCTGATGAACCTTGCCCAAGCCCTGCCCGCCGACAAAGAAAATGAATAAAGGGGTTATTAAATAGTTCATATCATGAAATGACGAACTAAATAGGCTGAGATATATAGTTAATAATGATTGAAATTACCTGTTGACTATCCCAAACAAGATGTTATAGTCAGTTTTTTGCTTTGAGTAGTGAGTCCAGTATTTCAACTGTTCAAGTCCAACTTTAATGATACACAAGATCCAGTGAAATCTGCATGCACACACGTTTGTATGTCTTAATTAAGCGGGCATATGTAAGCAAAAACATGTAGCTAGCTAGTAGGCAAAAACAGAGAATTTGTAGTACAAGACAGTGTGACTCACTAGAAGTTGTAAGGAAGTAGTATATCTTCATTGTATTTGAGGCGCTTGAAGAACTCTACCATGTTGTCCTCTACGCTCTTTTGATGATATGGATTTATTAGCCATGTGTATTCATAAACGGTGTTTGGGTCAATTGTTGGGGAACGTAGTAATTTCAAAAAATTCCTACGCACACGCAAGATCATGGTGATGCATAGCAACGAGAGGGGAGAGTGTTGTCTACGTACCCTCGTAGACCAAAGCGGAAGCGTTGATGCAACGTAGAGGAAGTAGTCGTACGTCTTCCCGGTCCAACCGATCCAAGCACCGTTACTCCGGCACCTCCGAGTTCTTGACACACGTACAGCTCGATGACGCACCCCGGGCTCCGATCCAGCAGAGCTTCAGGGAGGATTTCCGTCAGCACGACGGCGTGGTGACGATCTTGATGTTCTACCGTCACAGGGCTTCACCTAAGCACTGCTATAATATGACCGAGGTGTAATATCGTGGAGGGGGGCACCGCACACGGCTAAGGAACGATCACGAAGATCAACTTGTGTGTCTATGGGGTGCCCCCTACCCCAGTATATAAAGGAGTGGAGGAGGGGAGGGCCGGCCCTCTCTATGGCGCGCCCTAGGGGTGGAAGTAGGATTCCCCCTTTCCTAGTCCAACTAGGAGACCTTCCAAGTAGTAGGAGTAGGAGACAAGGAAGGGGAAGAGAGAAGGGATGGAAGGAGGGGGTGCGGCCCCTCCCCCTAGTCCAATTCGGACTAGGCCATGGGGGGCGCGCGGCTTGCCCTAGGCAGCCCCTCTCTCTTTCCTGTATGGCCCAATAAGGCCCAATACTTCTCCCGGCGAATTCCGTAACTCTCCCAGACTCGATAAATACCGAATGACTCGAACCTTTCGAACTCCGAATATAGTCGTCCAATATATCGATCTTTACGTCTCGACCATTTCGAGACTCCTCGTCATGTCCCCAATCTCATCCGGGACTCGAACTCCTTCGTACATCAAAACCATAAACTCATAATATAACCGCATCATCGAAACCTTAAGCATGCGGACCCTACGGTTCGAGAACAATGTAGACATGACCGAGGCACGTCTCGGTCAATAACCAATAGCGGGACCTGGATGCCCATATTGGTTCCTACATATTCTACGAAGATCTTTATCGGTCGACCGCATGACAACATACGTTGTTCCTTTGTCATCGGTATGTTACTTGCCCGAGATTCGATCGTCGGTATCCAATACCTAGTTCAATCTCGTTACCGCAAGTCTCTTTACTCGTTCCGTAATACATCATCTCGCAACTAACTCATTAGTTGCAATGCTTGCAAGGCTTGAGTGATGTGCATTACCGAGAGGGCCCGAGATACCTCTCCAACATTCGGAGTGACAAATCCTAATCTCAAATACGCCAACCCAACAAGTACCTTTGGAGACACCAGAGAGCACCTTTATAATCACCCGATTACGCTGTGACGCTTGGTAGCACACAAAGTGTTCCTCCTGTAAATGGGAGTTGCATAATCTCATAGTCATAGGAACATGTATAAGTCATGAAGAAAGCAATAGCAACATACTAAACGATCGGGTGCTAAGCTAACGGAATGGGTCATGTCAATCAGATCATTCAACTAATGATGTGATCTCATTAATCAAATAACAACTCCTTGTTCATGGTTAGGAAACACAACCATCTTTGATTAACAAGCTAGTCAAGTAGAGGCATACTAGTGACACTCTGTTTGTCTATATATTCACACATGTATTATGTTTTCGGTTAATACAATTCTAGCATGAATAATAAACATTTATCATGATATAAGGAAATAAATAATAACTTTATTATTGCCTCTAGGGCATATTTCCTTCAGTCTCCCACTTGCATTAGAGTCAATAATCTAGATCACATCACCATGTGATTAACATCGATAATTCACATCATCATGTGATTAACACCCATAGTTCACATCGCCATGTGACCAACACCCAAAGGGTTTACTAGATTCAGTAATCTAGTTCACATCGCTATGTGATTAACACCCAAAGAGTACTAAGGTGTGATCATGTTTTGCTTGTGAGAGAATCTTAGTCAACGGGTCTTTCACATTCAGATCCGTTATGTATTTTGCAATTTTCTATGTCTACAATGCTCTGCACGGAGCTACTCTAGCTAATTGCTGCCACTTTCAATATGTATCTAGATCGAGACTTAGAGTCATCCAGATCGGTGTCAAAACTTGCATCGACGTAACCCTTTACGATGAACCTTTTGTCACTTCCATAATCGAGAAACATATCCTTATTCCACTAAGGATAATTTTTGACCGTTGTCCAGTGATCTACTCCTAGATCACTATTGTACTCCCTTGCCAAACTTAGTGTAGGGTATACAATAGATCTGGTACACAACATGGCATACTTTATAGAACCTATGGCCAAGGCATAGGGAATGACTTTCATTCTTTTTCTATCTTCTGCCGTGGTCGGGTTTTGAGTCTTACTCAATTTCACACCTTGTAACACAGGCAAGAACTCTTTCTTTGACTGTTCCATTTTGAACTACATCAAAATCTTGTCAAGGTATGTACTCATTGAAAAAACTTATCAAGCGTCTTGATCTATCTCTATAGATCTTGATGCTCAATATGTAAGCAACTTCACCGAGGTCTTTCTTTGAAAAACTCCTTTCAAACACTCGCTTTATGCTTTGCGTAATAATTCTACATTATTTCCGATCTACAATATGTCATTCACATATACTTATAAAAATGCTGTAGTGCTCCCACTCACTTTCTAGTAAATACAGGCTTCATCGCAAGTTCAGATAAACTATATGCTTTAATCAACTTATCAAAGCATATATTCCAACTCCGAGATGCTTGCACCAGTCCATAGATGGATCGCTGGAGCTTGCGTATTTTGTCAGCACCTTTAGGATTGACAAAACCTTCTAGTTGCATCATATACAACTCTTCTTTAAATCCATTAAGGAATGCAGTTTTGACATCCATTTGCCATATTTCATAAATTGTGGCAATTGCTAACATGATTCGGACAGACTTAAGCATCGCTACAGTTGAGAAAATCTCATTGTAGTCAACACCTTGAACTTTGTCAAAAACCTTTTTCGACAAGTCTAGCTTTGTAGATAGTAACACTACTATCAACATCCGTCTTCCTCTTGAAGATCCATTTATTTTCTATGGTTTGCCGATCATCGGGCAAATCCATCAAAGTCCATACTTTGTTCTCATACATGGATCATATCTCAGATTTCATGGCCTCAAACCATTTTGCGGAATCTGGGCTCATCATCGCTTCCTCATAGTTCATAGGTTCATCATGGTCTATTAACATGACTTCCAGAACAGTATTACCATACTACTCTGGTGCGGACTGTACTTTGGAAGACCTCCGAGGTTTTGTAGTAACTTGATCTGAAGTTTCATGATCGTCATCATTAGCTTCCTCACTAATTGGTGTAGGAATCACTGGAACTGATTTCCGTGATAAACTACTTTCCAATTCGGGAGAAGGTACAAATTACCTTATCAAGTTCTACTTTCCTCCCACTCACTTCTTTTGAGAGAAACTCCTTCTCTAGAAAGGATCCATTCTTAGCAACGAAAGTCTTGCCTTCGGATCTGTGATAGAAGGTGTACCCAACTGTCTCCTTTGGGTATCCTATGAAGACACATTTCTCCGATTTGGGTTCGAGCTTATCAGGATGAAACTTTTTCACATAAGCATCGCAGCCCCAAACTTTAAGAAACGACAACTTGGGTTTCTTGCTAAACCACAGTTCATATGGTGTCGTCTCAACGGATTTAGATGGTGCCCTTTTAACATGAATGCAGCTGTCTCTAATGCATAACCCAAAAAACAATAGTGGTAAATCAGTAAGAGACATCACAGATCGCACTATATCCAATATAGTGCGGTTACGATGTTTGGACACACCATAACATTGTGGTGTTCCAGGTAGCGTGAGCTATGAAACTATTCCACATTGTTTTAATTGAAGACCAAACTCGTAATTCAAATATTCGTCTCCTCGATCAGATCGCAGAAACTTTATTTTCTTGTTACGATGATTTTTCCACTTCACTCTGAAATTCTTTGAACCTTTCAACTATTTGAGACTTATGTTTCATCAAGTAGATATACCCATATCTGCTCAAATCATCTTGTGAAGGTCAGAAAATAACGATACTTGCCACGAGCATCAACACTCATTGGATCGCATACATCGGTATGTATTATATCCAATAAGTCAGTAGCTTGTTCCATTGTTCCGGAGAATGGAGTTTCAGTCATCATACACAAAAGGCACGGTTCTCAAGCATCAAATGATTCATAACCAAGTGATTCTGAAAATCCATCTTTATGGAGTTTCTTCATGCGCTTTACACCGATATGACCCAAACGGCAGTGCCACAAATAAGTTGCACTATCATTATTAACTTTGCATCTTTTGGCATCAATATTATGAATATGTGTATCACTACGATCGAGATCCAACAAACTATTTTCATTGGGTGTATGACCATTGAAGGTTTTATTCATGTAAATGAACAACAATTATTCTCTGATTTTAAATGAATAACCGATTGCAATAAACATGATCAAATCATATTCATGCTCAACGCAAACGCCAAATAACATTTATTTAGGTTTAACACTAATCCTCGAAAGTATAGGGAGTGTGCGATGATGATCATATCAATCTTGGAACTACTTCCAACACTCATCGTCACTTCCCTTCAACTAGTCTCTGCTTATTCTCAGAAACTCCTATTTCGAGTTACTAATCTTAGCAACCTAACAAGTATCAAATACTTAGGGGCTACTATAAACACTAGTAAGGCACACATCAATAATCAGATATCAAATATACCCTTGTTCACTTTGCCATCCTTCTTATCCACCAAATATTCAAGGCATTTCCGCTTCAAAGGACCATTCCTTTGCGATGTAAGCACTCGGTTTGTGCTTTGGTCCAGCTTTGGTCTTCTTCACGGAGTGACAACTTGCTTGTCTTTCCACTTGAAGTTCCCTTTCTTTCCTTTGCCCTTTTCTTGAAACTAGTGATCTTGTCAACCATCAACACTTGATGCTCTTTCTTAATTTCTACCTTCGTCGATTTCAACATCATGAAGAGCTCGGGAATCGTTTTCGTCATCCCTTGCAAACTATAGTTCATCACAAAGTTCTACTAACTTGGTGAAGGTGACTAGAGAACTCATCAATCACTATCTTATCTCGGAAGATTAACTCCCACTTGATTCAAGCGATTGAAGTATCCGCATAATCTGAGCACGTGCTCACTAGTTGAGCGATTCTCCTCCATCTTTTAGCTATAGAACTTGTTGGAGACTTCATATCTCTCAACTCGGTATTTGCTTGAAATATTAACTTCAATTCTGGAACATCTCATATGGTCCATGATGTTCAAAACATCTTTGAAGTCCCGATTCTAAGCCATAAAGCATGGTGCACAAAACTATCAAGTAGTCATCATATTGAGCTAGCCAAACGCTCATAATGTCGCATCCGCTCCTGCAATAGGTCTGTCACCTAGCGTGTATTAAGGACATAATTCTTACAGGCAGCAATGAGGATAAACCTCGGATCGCGGATCCAATCCGCATCATTGCTACTAACATTTTTCAACACAATTTTCTCTAGGAACATATCAAAATCAACATATGAAAGCAACAACGCAAGCTATTGATCTTACAACATAATTTGCAAAATACTACCAGACTAAGTTCATGATAAATTTAAGTTCAATTAATCATATTACTTAAGAACTCCCACTTAGACAGACATCTCTCTAGTCATCTAAGTGATCACGTGATCCAAATCAACTAAACCATAACCGATCATCACGTGAGATGGAGTAGTTTTCAATGGTGAACATCTCATGTTGATCATATCTACTATATGATTCACGCCGACCTTTCGGTCTCCGTGTTCGAGGCCATATCTGCATATGCTAGGCTCGTCAAGTTTAACTCGAGTATTCGCGTGTGCAAAACTGGCTTGCACCTTGTAGGATGGACGAGAGCTTATCACACCGATCATCACGTGGTGTCTGGGCACGACGAACTTTGGCAACGGTGCATACTCAGGGAGAACACTTCTTGATTATTAGTGAGAGATCATCTTAAAATGCTACCGTCAATCAAAGCAAGAATAAGATGTATAATAGATAAACATCATATGCAATCAAAATATGTGACATGATATGGCCATGATCATCTTGCGCCTTTGATCTCCATCTCCAAAGTACTATCATGATCTCTATCGTCACCGGCACGACACCATGATCTTCATCATCTTGATCTATATCAATGTGTCGTCACATGGTTGTCTCGCCAACTATTGCTCTTGCAACTATTGCTATCGCATAGCGATAAAGTAAAGCAATTATTTGGCACTTGCATCTTATGCAACAAAGAGACAACCATAGAGCTTCTGCAAGTTGCCGATAACTTCAACAAAACATGATCATCTCATACAACAACTTATAGCTCATCACGTCTTGACCATATCACATCACAACATGCCCTGCAAAAACAAGTTAGACGTCCTCTACTTTGTTGTTGCAAGTTCTACGTGGCTGCTACGGGCTGAGCAAGAACCGTTCTTACCTACGCATCAAAACCACAACGATAGTTCCTCAAGTTAGTGCTGTTTTAACCTTCGCAAGGACCGGGCGTAGCCACACTTGGTTCAACTAAAGTTGGAGAAACTGAAACCCGCTAGCCACTTGTGTGCAAAGCACGGCGGTAGAACCAGTCTCGCGTAAGCGTACGCGTAATGTCGGTCCGGGCCACTTCATCCAACAATACCGCCGAACCAAAGTATGACATGCTGGTAAGCAGTATGACTTATATCGCCCGCAACTCACTTGTGTTCTACTCGTGCATATAACACGAAACCATAAAACCTGGCTCTGATACCACTATTGGGGAACGTAGTAATTTCAAAAAATTCCCACGCACACGCAAGATCATGGTGATGTATAGCAACGAGAGGGGAGAGTGTTGTCTACGTACCCTCGTAGACCAAAGCGAAGCGTTGATGCAACGTAGAGGAAGTAGTCGTCGCCTTCCGGTCCAACCGATCCAAGCACCGCACTCCGCACCTCCGAGTTCTTGACACACGACAGCTCGATGACGCACCCGGGCTCCGATCCAGCAGAGCTTCAGGAGGAGTTCCACAAGACGACGGCGTGGTGACGATCTTGATGTTCTACCGTCGCAGGGCTTCGCCTAAGCACTGCTACAATATGACCGAGGTGTAATATCGTGGAGGGGGGCACCGCACACGGCTAAGGAACGATCACGAAGATCAACTTGTGTGTCTATGGGGTGCCGCCTACCCCCGTATATAAAGGAGTGGAGGAGGGAAGGGCCGGCCCTCTCTATGGCGCGCCCTAGGGGAGTCCTACTCCCACCGAGAGTAGGATTCCCCCTTTCCTAGTCCAACTAGGAGACCTTCCAAGTAGTAGGAGTAGGAGACAAGGAAGGGGAAGAGAGAAGGGAAGGAAGGAGGGGGTGCGGCCCCTCCCCCTAGTCCAATTCGGACTAGGCCATGGGGGGGCGCGCGGCCTGCCCTAGGCAGCCCCTCTCTCTTTCCTATATGGCCCGATAAGGCCCAATACTTCTCCCCGGCGAATTCCCGTAACTCTCCCAGATCCGATAAATACCGAATGACTCGGAACCTTTCCGAACTCCGAATATAGTCGTCCAATATATCGATCTTTACGTCTCGACCATTTCGAGACTCCTCGTCATGTCCCCAATCTCATCCGGGACTCGAACTCCTTCGGTACATCAAAACCATAAACTCATAATATAACCATCATCGAAACCTTAAGCGTGCGGACCCTACAGTTCGAGAACAATGTAGACATGACCGAGACACGTCTCCGTCAATAACCAATAGCGGGACCTGGATGCCCATATTGGTTCCTACATATTCTACGAAGATCTTTATCGGTCGATCCGCATAACAACATACATTGTTCCCTTTGTCATCGGTATGTTACTTGCCCGAGATTCGATCGTTGGTATCCAATACCTAGTTCAATCTCGTTACCGGCAAGTCTCTTTACTCGTTCCGTAATACATCATCTCGCAACTAACTCATTAGTTGCAATGCTTGCAAGGCTTAAGTGATGTGCATTACCGAGAGGGCCCAGAGATACCTCTCCGACATTCGGAGTGACAAATCCTAATCTCGAAATACGCCAACCCAACAAGTACCTTTGGAGACACCTGTAGAGCACCTTTATAATCACCCAGTTACGTTGTGACGTTTGGTAGCACACAAAGTGTTCCTCCGGTAAACGGGAGTTGCATAATCTCATAGTCATAGGAACATGTATAAGTCATGAAGAAAGCAATAGCAACATACTAAACGATCGGGTGCTAAGCTAACGGAATGGGTCATGTCAATCAGATCATTCAACTAATGATGTGATCTCATTAATCAAATAACAACTCCTTGTTCATGGTTAGGAAACACAACCATCTTTGATTAACAAGCTAGTCAAGTAGAGGCATACTATTGACACTCTGTTTGTCTATATATTCACACATGTATTATGTTTCCGGTTAATACAATTCTAGCATGAATAATAAACATTTATCATGATATAAGGAAATAAATAATAACTTTATTATTGCCTCTAGGGCATATTTCCTTCATCAATGAACCCAATGCCAAAGCGTCCACCTTTTCTCATTTCATACATCTTCATCCTGCATAATACCACAGAAAAGAATATAGTGAGGATAATTACAGGTAATGATTGATCAAAAGGATCACTACAGCTAGCTTGAGACTTAAATTATAGAAAGAAATCACTTACGAGACAATAGCAATCGATTTATAGATTTGTCGAATGCGTCTTGATTGTATAACTGAAACAGTTCGTAATACTCAGCGAGACGAGCTTTCTCATGGAAGTAATGCTCCTCCTTGACATTCACCATGAGGGACAATCGATCTGAAATCTTGGTAATGTTCATGTACCATTGATGCAATTCATATATTCTCGTTGGGAGGTTCTTGACCTTGTCTGGCTCGACAAAAGGTTGGCCCCGGACATATTTCCGTTTTATTTCATCCTCTCTAAGCACAGGCATGGGCTTGATCTCAAGGAGTTGTCCAACAGTGATGTTGAGAACTTCAGCCTGCATTATATGGTCCTTGGTTATTACCACATTGCCCACCTCGGGAACGTAAACTGTTTGCCCACAATAATATTGGGCGCGCGTACTGTCACGTGTTGTTGGAACAACAAGCGAGGGGATCGATTGCGTCGCCTGTTCTCCTGGCTGGGGAATGGTTTTCCTGCATTTTTTGACAGCTGCTTGTTGTTTGCTCGATCCCAAGCTCGCCTCCTTACGTAGACGTGCTCGATTTAACTTCCTGATGTGGCGCTCATAGTCTGTGTCAATAGGCTTGGGAGCTGGTGGTTGAGCCATACGAATGAAGTGGTCAATCGTTTCCTCAGGCACTTTCTCCCTTGGCGGCGGTGGCGGTTTCGGTGCAAAATGGGCTTCCACCTCGGCCTTCGATATGGCTGCGTTTTCCTCCTCGGACCTGTCATAAGGCCTCTGCGGAAGAGGCGTGAGGCTTGGACCATATTTATATCGCTTGCCTCTGCCTGTACTTCCTGTACTACCTCGACTCGTACCGCTACACACCATAGCTGCGGGGTGTCTCTTCTGCGATTGCTGAGGCGGCGGAGACGGCTGACGGGGCTGAGTTGGACGAGGAGGAGGTCTGGCTGTGCGGACTTGGAGGAGGAGTGGCCTGAGGTTGTGCCATACTTGGAGGAGGAGTGGACGTCTGACGCTGTGGCGGACTTGGAGGAGGAGGAGTGGCCTGACACTTTGCCGGACTTGGTGGACTTGCAGGAGCAGGAGTCTGCTGACTCGGTGGCGGACTTCAACAAGGACTCGGCTGACGCGGTGTCGGTGGCCTTCGAAAGATGATGCAATCCTTTTTCCATAGGATGATACAATGTTTGGCCTCTCCGAGAAAGCGCTCGTCATCACCTCCATGAATGTCAAGGTGTAGCTCCAAATATGGTGGGTCCACCACCTCATCAACCAAGACACGAGTATAGCCTGCTGGAATCGGGTTGCAATTGAAGGTTGCCTCAGGGGGGATTTGTAAAAGCAACGCCGTCTGCCACCTTCATGGATATGTTCTTCATTTTGACGTGTAGCTCGCAGTTAGTGTTCTCCGTGATGTCATCCACGGGGTATCTACCCAGCATTGCGTCGTCCGGGGCGGAACCCACACTGCTTCTCGGCATGGATGGGGCGGTGCTATCCAATGCCGGATCATCCGCTAGCTGCTGCAGCCTGCCGAGACCCCTTTGTTGGGTAAGTGAGTCGATCTCGCTCCTGCTGCCACCGAATTTGACTACCAATTCCGCTTGACTTGCTTCTAGGCCTTGAAGGCGTTCATAGTCCCGCTTCCTCTGCTCCTCCTGCATCTTCCTCTTATTCTCCTCCGCAATCTTCTTTCTCGCACGGGTTACGTAGTCGGTGTTCCATCTAAAACCCTCATACCACGGAATAGCACCCTTGCCTCGTGTTCTTCCCAGGTGTTCAGATTTCCAGGCACGCGAAGCTCGTCGTTCTCTCTATTGGGCTGGAACACCCCCCGATCGTGCCTCTTCTATTGCAACAAGTATCGCATCTTCGGCTCCCTTCAGACTTGCCTTCGTCGAAACATTGCCTGTCTTCGGGTCCAACTCCCCCCATGCGCATAGAACCAAGTCATGCACCTGGGGGGCCAGCTCTTAGTAACCGGAGTGACACCTGCATCCTCCATCTCTTTCTTAGACTTATCCCACTTAGGCATTGCCACCGCATAGCCACCTGACCCCAGGTTATCGAACTTATCCTTTTTTCGGCATTCTTCTTGTTTATTCTCGACTGTTCCTTAGCTAATTCCGAATCCTTGAATTTCACGAAATCGTCCCAATGAGCACGTTGGTTCTCTAGTGTTCCCTCGAATCTGAGTCTTCCTTCCTCCTTGACATACTTGTCCCATTCACGATTCTTGTGGTTCTTGAATGCAACCGCCATATTCCTAAGAGCAGCGTCCTTGACTTTCTCGCACATCTCGCTACGTGAAATGATCTGGTAGGGTGAAATGTTCCATGAGAGTATCCCAAAGCAGATGTTTTTGATTCTTGTCGACAAAAGTAACATCTGGACGTGGCTTTGCTGGCTCTCTCCATTCTTGAAGTTTGATCGGGAGTTGGTCCTTCACAAGAACTTCCGCACTAACGAACGAACTTGTCCGCAATCTTCTTAGGCGCGAATGGTTCGCCATTAGGTCTGACTGCCTCGATATTGTACTTTACGCCCTCCTTCAACTTTTTGTTCGGGCCTTGTTTTGTCCTTTTGCCTGAAGATTTGCTCGATCCGGATGGCTGAAAGAACAAAGATCGATTCGTTAATATATCTTCAAGTCATTTAAAACATGTGATGATCACCATATGCCTGCTTATATAGATATATATACCTCGTCGGTCTTTGCTGTTTCAGGATCGACATGTTCTTCGTCATCGTCATAATCGTAGTTCATGACTTCATCAATTCGGTTGTCGCGATCGAATATCATATCACCCTCTTCGGTGTTGTTTAGAAATTCGGAGCCGTCATAATCTTCTTCATTCTAATCATCATCTGGTCCGCGTATCATATCGAACATGGTCTGTTCTCCCTCTCTGTCGGTATTGTCTGCCATAGCTTTTATTTAACTAATCCAAAAGAAATATAAAACAATTTAGTATTCAAATTACATCGTCTCGAATAATAGATATAATCTCGAATACATCGTCTCGAATAATAGATATAATCTCGACTACATCGTCTAGAATAATAGACATAATCTCAAATACATCGTCACGAATAATATATAATATTGAATAGTACATCACTGGCTAGGTAGCTAATAAAGATCGAATACTACAGAAGAATCTAGGACACTCGCGGTTCTGTGGCGCAGGCGGTGGACACCCAAAGAGAAGGAACCCTTACAGATCATAGCTGAAGTGAGATCCTCAAGAAACTGCCAGTATTGGAGAACTCGCCGCCTCTAACGCAACCATGTAGCGATGGACGTGCTTTCGTCCTCCTCCTCGACACGGCGACGCACCACCTCCGGCGGGTTCGGGTCCGCCCACACCAAATCGCCCACGCGAATGCCACCAAACGAGATCGGGGTCGACGACAGACCCGGTGCGGGTTCCTCATCAAGCGGCGCCCTCTCCAGCAGCACCTCCAGTGCCAGCCAGCGGAACCCATCCGGACATGGGTCACCAGACGTCGTCGCGACGGGTCGACGGCGAGGATGCGGGCGAGCATCGTCGAGAACAAATACTAGCTATATGCCCGCAAAAGTAACATTTTTTAATGATTGATTTTGATAACTAAAATTTCTAACATTTCTATATAACACAAATTATGCTATCATTGCATATGTCAAAATCTATATACTATTTCATACTAATTAAGCATCTAACACTAAAAACAGAAAACACAACTTCTATACATCCATTAAAAAACTGAAAAACAACATTATATAAAAAATTTCCATACTAATTAAACACTAATTATATCCATCTAACATGCATTCATACATATATAATAGTGAAAAAATAATAATCTAAATAATCTAAACTAATTAAACATACAAAATACGTATACACTAATATATACATGCATTAATTCATACATATGTACGTGTGTGTGTGTGTGTGTGTGTTTGTGTGTGTTCATCATGCTTGTGTGTGTGTATGGAGCTCGGGGAGGGGCGGCGCCCATGGTGGCCGCCGGAGGCGAGGGAGAGGGGTTAGAGGGGGAGAGCTCACAGCGGGCGACGGCGACGGTGAGGCGACGGCGGCGGCGCGACGGGCGGTGGGACGGGTCAAGGTGACGTGGGCGGCGACGTGGGACGGCGAAGCGGGACGGGCCGGGCGGACGACGGGACGGGGGCGGCGACGGAGACGAGGGCGGCGACGGAGATGAGGGCGGCGACGGAGACGAGGGCGGCGACGGGGACGGGGAAACAGAGGAAGAAACAGAGGGAGAATGAAATTTTCGTAAGTGTTGTATATATAGAAGGCACCTTTAGTACCGGTTGGAGCCACCAAACGGTACTAAAGGCCTGTTTTGGCCAGGCCAAGTGGCGGGAACCGCACCCCCTTTGGTACCGGGTCGTGGCACGAACCGGTACTAAAGGGGGGGTCTTTAGTACTGGTTGGAGCCACGACCACAGACTAAAAGGGGTGCGCTGCTCCAGCTCGGCGCAAGTTTAGTCCCACTCGCTAGTCGAGGGGCTACCGCACCGGTTTATAAGCCCAGTCACGGTAGCTCTCTCGAGCTCCTCTCCTAACCAGCCCACTGGGCCTACCTGTCCTCTTTGCCCGGTGGGCCTCTTGGGCCTTCTGGGCCTGCATCCCGCCCAACAAAAGGTTGTGTTGCTAGTCGATGCAGCCGCTTTGGCCCAATGGCGGGCTTTTTTTTCTTAATTTTTTCGCTTTATTTATTTTTGTTTTATTTATTTTTGAGTTGTTTTTGCTATATTTAGAGTTTCTTTGTGAATATTTTTTCTTTAGGTACAAAAATTACAAACTTTCTGTTAGTGCCGGTAGATTTCAAATTTGAATAGTTTAAATTTTGAATTATTTGAAATTTGTGTGAATCACTAGTTTGTGAATAACTTAACTTTGAAAAAGTTTTTCATTGATTCTTTTTTCTTATGTTTAATATTAGTGTGTTTTATCATTATATTCAATTTGGTAATGCTTAGGTTATTTAAAAATGAAATGCCTTTGTAACAGTTCAGTTTTAAATGAAACCCCGATACTTGAAAGAGATTGTCCATTTTGTACACGTGCATCCAGTTTTTCCGTAACCCTCTCTACTTTCTTGCACATGCTATTTGTATGAAATTATGATACCATGCCAACTTTCAACCTTTTCTCGAGTTCATTTGAAATGCTTTTCAATTTCAGGGTCATTTAGCTGGAAAAAAAATCAAGTAAATGCATGAAAAGAATTTGTTTGCACATAAAATTTCTTCGCTTTCAAATGCGAAACACATAACTACCCTAACTATTACAGACATTCCCTCCTGGGTGTGAAACACGAAGAAAGTGATGATAGTGAAGCCGATCACATCCCGCATCTTTGGGTGTGAAACTTTTCTTCAGCGTGTGTCCCTTTGCGCCATAACCATGGAAAATCTTCATCATTTAACGGGATGCTCGGGTCAATATTCACTGTGAATGGAGCAATTTCATCAAACTTTTCATAATCTTCTGACTTGTCTATCTTGTCATCCACTCCCACGATGTTTCTCTTCCTAGAAAGAACTATGTGCCGCTTTGGCTCATCGTATGATGCATTCGCTTCCTTATCTTTTCTTTTTCTTGGCTTGGTAGACATGTCCTTAACATAGAAAACCTATGCCACATCATTGGCTAGGACGAATGGTTCATCTGCATACGCAAGATTGTTGAGATCCACTGTTGTCATTCCGTATTGCGGGTCTTCCGTTAGCCCGCCTAGTGTCATATTGACCCATTTGCACCGAAACAAAGGGACCTTTAAACCACGTCGATAGTCAAGTTCCCATATGTCCTGCATATAACCATAATACATTTCCTTTCCCGTCTTGGTTTTTGCATCAAAGTGGACACGACTGTTTTGGTTGGTGCTCTTCTTATCTTGGGCGATCGTGTAAAATGTATTACCATTTATCTCGTACCCTTTGAAAGTCATTATATTCAAGATGGTAATCGGGACAGCAAGTGCAGGTCATCTTCAATAGAGGTGTCATGCATGGTACGCGGTTCGCAACCAGCTAGCGAAACTCCTGGTTTGTTCACGTGTAATCCACCATCGACCGCCCGGGTGTTTAGAGCGTAGCAAATTCTTGTGTTCATCCATATACGGAGCCACCAAGGCGAATTCTCAGAACTGTAGTGTGCTTCAAAGGAGAGAATGTCTGTCCATACATATTATTTGTTCCTCCTAGCGTGCCTTTTCCATCGATCGCCCTTATGCCGCGATTCAGAACACCAATCGCTTAAGGTCGAATAAAGTCAATACAAAACTCAATGACCTCCTCATTTTGATGGCCCTTGGAGATGCTTCCTTCTGGCCTAGCACGGTTATGAACATATTTCTTTAAGACTCCCTTGAACCTCTCAAAGGGGAACATATTGTGTAGAAATACATGACCCAAAACGTTAATCTCTTCGCATAGGTGAACTAGGATGTGCGTCATGATGTTGAAGAAGGATGGTGGGAACACCAACTCGAAACTGACAAGACATTGCACCAAATCATTTTGTAACCTTGGTATGATTTCGGATCCATTACCTTCTTGAGAGATTGCATTGAGAAATGCACATAGCTTCACAATGGCTAATCGAACGCTTTCGGTAGAAGCCCCTCAATGCAACCGGAAGCGCTAAGTCATAATCACGTGGCGATCATGAGACTTTAGGTTCGGAACTTTTTCTCTGCCATGTTTATTATTCCCTTTATATTCGACGAGAAGCTAGACGGTACCTTATCTCGGCGGGCATTCAAAGAAGATTTCCTTCTCTTCTTTGGTAAGAGCGTAGCTTGCATGACCCTGATGTATGCCGTCTTCTCCGTGCATACGTTGCTGGTCCTCCCGTGCCTCAGGTGTATCTTTTGTCTTCCCATACACGCCCAAAAAGCCAAGCAGGGTCACGCAAAGATTCTTCGTCACATGCATCACGTCGATTGCGGAGTGGACCTCTAGGTCTTTCCAATATGGCAGGGACCAAAATATAGATTTCTTCATCCACATGGGTGCGCATCCATCAGCGTCCTTCGGAACAGGTTGTCCGCCAGGACCCTTTCCAAATATCACCTTCAAATCCTTGACCATATCATGTACATTAGCACCAGTACGGTGGCGAGGCTTCGTCCGGTGATCCGCCTCACCTTTGAAATGCTTGCCTTTCTTTCTTATGGGATGCCTGCTCGGAAGAAATTGACGATGTCCCAGGTACACATTCTTCTTACAACTATTCAAATATATACTGTCGGTATCATCCAAACAGTGCATGCATCCGCGGTATCCCTTGTTTGTCCGTCTCGAAGGTTACCGAGAGCAGGCCAATCATTGATGGTCACGAACAACAACGCCTTTAGGTCAAATTCTTCCCCATGTGCTCATCCCACACACGTACACTGTTCCATTCCATAGTTGTAAGAGTTCTTCAACTAATGGCCTTAGGTACACATCAATGTCGTTGCGGGTTGCTTAGGGCCTTGGATGAGCACTGGCATCATAATGAACTTCCGCTTCATGCACAATCAAGGAGGAAGGTTATACAAACATAGAGTCACAGGCCAGGTTCTATGGTTGCTGCTCTGCTCCCCAAAAGGATTAATGCCATCTGCGCTTAGACCAAACCATATGCTCCTTGCGTCATCTGCAAACTCCTTCTCGTACTTTCTTTCGATTTTTCTCCACTGCGACCCGTCAGCAGGTACTCTCAACTTTCCGTCTTTCTTACGGTCTTCTCTGTGCCATCGCATCGCCTTGGCATGCTCTTTGTTTTGGAACAAACGTTTCAACCGTGGTATTATAGGAGAATACCACATCACCTTGGCAGGAATCTTCTTCCTGGGGCACTCGCCCTCGACATCAGGCTCATCGCGGTTGATCTTATAGCGCAATGCACCACATACCGGGCAAGTGTTCAAATCCTCGTACTCACCGCGGTAGAGGATGCAATCATTAGGGCATGCATGTATCTTACGCACCTCTAACCCTAGAGGGCGATAACCTTCTTTGCTTCAGACGTATTCTCGGGCAATTCGTTGTCCTTTGGAAGCATATCCTTTATCATTACCAAAGAACTTTCCAAATCCTTGTCGATACACCATTCTCGCCTTCCATTGCAGCAATTCCAGTGGTGCCCAGCTTTTCCTTGTCACCTCGCAATTGGTACAACAATTTTTACGATCCTCTAACATGCGCTGCAACTTCTTCTTCTCCAAATCACTTGCGCGTTTCTCTTTGCATCGGCAATTGCCCGACCTAGATCATCAACGGGCTCATCGATGCCTCTTCTTCAGCTTCTTCCCGCATTGCGGCTCAGCTTCTTCCCGCATTACCGGCTCAGCTTCTTCCCCATTGTTGTATCATATTATTCAGGAACCCATGGTCGGGATAGTCGTCGTCGTCCTCTTCTTCTTCATTGTCTTCCATCATAACCCCTCTTTCTCCGTGCTTGGTCCAAACATTATAGTGGGGCATGAAACCGAACTCAAGCAGTGGACGTGAAAGGTTCTTGACGAGAGTAATTGCGACCATTCTTACAGCCAGCACATGGACAAGGCATAAAACCATCCGCCCGCTTGTTTGCCTCGGCCATAGCGAGAAAAGTATGCACGCCCTCAACGAACTGGGGAGAGCATCGGTCATCGTACATCCATTGCCGGCTTATCTTCATTACACAACACCGAATAGACCAAATTAATACAAGTTCATACATAAAGTTCATACAACACTTAAATGCAACAAACAAATAACTCTCTAGCTAAAGCATTTAAATGCAACAACAAATGCGATCAAGATCGCAACTAACGTAACAATTGATCCAACAACATAATGACACCAAGCCTCACTATCGATGGCATATTTTCTAATCTTTCTAATCTTCAAGCGCATTTTCTCCATCTTGATCTTGTGATCATCGATGACATCGGCAACATGCAACTCCAATTCCATCTTCTCCCCCTCAATTCTTTTCAATTTTTCTTTCAAGTACTCGTTTTCTCTTTCAACTAAATTTAACCTCTCGACAATAGGGTCGGTTGGAATTTCCGGTTCACATACCTCCTAGATAAAAATATCTATGTCAACTTGATGGGCATAATTTGTCATAAACACGAAATGCAACAAATAGTTTTAAAAGAGAATATACCACATCTGAATCATAACAAGGACGAGGGCCGACGGGGACGAATATCAAAACCATGGCACTATGTATAACAAACAACGTACGGGTAAGATAATTATATGAGTAACTTCCGGGGCTAACTCTGTGCGGCCACGAGCACCTATGGGGCACGGGGGCCCCTTCTAGTCCGGCAAGGGAGCGGAGGGCGTGAGCAAAGCAGATCGAGGTCGGGCGCGCGGGGGAGACGGGCGATTTTTACCCAGCTTCGGGGCTCTCCGGAGAGATAAAACCCCTACTGCTGCTTTGTGTCTATTTTTGATCTTGCTCGAGAGCGCGAGCGTATAGTGGTGCTGTGTGTCCAATGAACCGAACCCCTCCTACGTGCGCATGGGCCTCCCTTTTATAGTCTGAAGGGGGCACCCACAGGTGGCAGCGTAGGAAGCGGGGGTAGAAAGGTAAAAACGCAGGTTGGTACAACAGTGACCAACAGTGCCCCCACCTAACTCTGACGGCAGGGGACAAGGGCATTTAATGCCCGTCCGGTCGTCCCAACAGTGTAAAGAAACGACAGTTAGGTGAGCCACCGGTTGCCACGATGGCGTCTCTGTAAGCTCTGCTTGCCACCTCGCTCCGCATGGCTGCGCATTGCCTTGCCACGTGCCTTTGGGATGGTCTTGGGGTGACACGTCGCTGGATGCACTGGACTCTGGGTGGCAGCCTTGCCGCGGCAAGTGCCTTGCCGCGGCCCCTCTCTTGCTGGGCCGGCAAGCTGGCCGGCTGACGAGCCTTGCCGGGACGCGCGGGGCGTCGCGGCTAGTCTGTTGGAAGCGCCTTGGTCGGCCTCCCCGGCAAGCTCCTCTTGCCGGGGCCTTTGTTTCTTTGGCTGATACTTTGTTCTTCAATGGCAGTGATAGGAAGTGGCGGAGGGTCTTGGCGGGCGTCCGGCAAGTCTTGCCGCGGGGCGCTGCGACTGCCCGTGCACAAGTTCGGGGTACTAGGGTACCCCCTACTTTAGTACACCGACAGGAGCCCCCGGGCCTGGGCCATACACGGCGCCGAGCGTTGTTGGGCTAGGTCCAAAACAGTGCACGGTCATGCGCGGCCCGAGTCCACGCATGATCGGATTCCGTGTCCACCGCGCCCTCCCGCAACGGCACGCGTCGATTACGGCGTCGTGGGAGAGAACGTGGTCCACGCTTAATTTCCAGAAAATGCGTAACGTTCGCATTCCCCGTTTATAAGTAGAGGAAACGGGGCCGTTCCCCCACTTCCGCAACTTGCAGTTCCTTCCTCCGAAAGCTCCGCCGTTCTCCTCCGTCCCCCAAATCGAGAGGAAAAACAGCACTCCGCCCGTCGTCGCCGTCGCTTCCGCCTCCCCCCGCCGCCCCCGTCAAGGCTCCGAAGGCCGGGAAGGCTACGAAGGCCGCGAAGGCTGCGAAGGCCGCGAAATCGGCCGAGGCGCTGGAGCTCGAGGCGCTGCGCAAGAAGCAGGTGCTTTTCTCCCCCGAGCTCACTCTGGAGGCGTTGCGGGCGGAGTTTTATCTCTTCTGGTCCATGGAAACGCGGGCGCACCCGCGCACGCTGGTGCTCTCCGCGGAGGCCTCCAAATCGAAGAAGTGCCCTAAAGGGTACTACTTCTTCCCTGTGTTCTTCTACTGCGGGCTCTGCCCACCTTTTTCCGATTTCTTTTGCGACATCATGAACACCTACGGGTTTCATCTGCTTGACTTCACCCCCAACGCCGTTCTGACCATGGCGGTTTTCGCGCACCTCTGCGAGAACTTCGTTGGGATCCTCCCCAATGTGGTCCTTTTTCGCCACTATTTCTCTCCTCGGGCTGAGAAAGGGGAGCCACTGGCTGGTGGGATCGCCTGGACCTCCCGGATGGGCATGAAGGAGGTGTACTTTTCGGGCGAGCTCCGCAGCAAGTGGGACGAGTGGAGGGCGGAGTGGTGCTGGATCTGTGACGCCAATCAGCCGTCGTTCACCAAGTTGCGCAAGACTCGGGTGGTGCGCGGCAACGATTGGAGTGCCCTGTCGTCGGACGACGCCAAGCTAACGATCGCCACCACCCGAATCCTGAGGCTCAGGCATGCCAGACTTACAACAGGGGCGGTTGGCACGGATTTCCTTCGTCATCGTATCGCCCCTCTGCAAGCGAGGGGGAGGCCCGCCTGGCAGTTCAGCGGCCCGGCGGATTTCATGAGGCTGCACCCAGGCCTCAACTTGAACTTCACGGTCATGGAGCTTGGCGCGATGCTGAGGGAGATGTTCAAGCATGACCCCAATCATCCAGAGTGGTTCCGGTTGGCGCGAGCGTCGTCCCCTGTGCAACAATTCCCGGTAGCGATCGTATCTGCGCAATGATGCCAGTCACGACTTCGCGCGGGATAAGTGCAAACTGGATAGAGCCTGCTGCCGAGGTCGTGCAGCAATTCTTTGACGACTTGTCGGAGGTGGCAGTCAATTCCGACGAGCAGAAGCTCCTCACCCGCGCCACCACTGCCGACGAGCTAGCGTATATCGCCAGCAGGGCCGAAGAGGCGGCGGCAGCCGCCACAGCGGGCGAGTTTGGCTTCACGTTGGCGGAGGCGGACGCAGCTGCGGCGGCAAGCCTTGCCGCCCGGGAAGAACTCGCCGGGGAAGGTGATGGCGAAGGGGAGGCCGAGGCCGGGACGGGCGAGCCCGTCGAAGGCCCGAGCGGCCCGCCATCTTCGAGCAACTTGCCGCAGGCGGAGCCCACAGCGCAGCCCCAATTCCGACCGAGAAGGCGCCTCCGTCGAGTCGGAGAGCTGGCAGAGGAGCAGGCCGTCCAGCAGCCGCGGCGCCATGGGACACGTTCCGCCGCGGCAAGTACGGTTGCCGCGGGAGGGTCCCAGCAGCCCTGCAACCGAGGTGGGTCTTCCCGGCTGCTCGCCCGATCTCACACAGCTCGCGGCAAGCGGCGGAGGGAGTACTCCTCGCGCGTCGCGCCGAGAGGGTACCGGAGTTCGACCTCTCCGCGCTGAGCTCCGACGATGATGATGAGGAGGAGGAGGAGGAAGAGGACGAGGAGGAGTAAGGCTTCCTCCTTTCTGCACTCGTTCTTCCCCATTATTGCTTATCTCGTATCCAACTTTGCTTTTTCCTGGGCTTCGGTTTCTTTTCAGGACTTTGGCCGAGAGGGCGGCGAAGAGGGCCAGGATCCCCGTGGTCGACGTTGGGGACGAACCTGTCATGACGACGGAAGGCACGTCCGAGACCACCTTGACGGACCCGATCCCTTCTCCTCACCACAGCCCCTAGCGCAGCCCCCAGCATAAGTGTCCTGGTTCGCTTCCCTTTGTGGGGCGCGCACGGGTGCTTCTCCTTCTGCTGACATTCGGGTGATTGACTTGTTTGTACACAGGAGCAGAACAGGCCCACCAGGAGCAGTCGGAGGCCGACCCGGAGGTGTCGTCGGCTTCGACTACACCACCAAGGGCCGATTCCCCGCTGTGGGAGCCCTCTCTGGCAAGGAAGGGATCTCCGGCGAGGGGTGGAACTAGTGAGCCCCCGGTGACGGGACCCGCGATCACAGAGCCCAGCGCAGGTGACCCTCCTCGTCAGGGACTCTCCTTTGGGTTTTGTTGATCCCCCTTTTCTTTCTTTTAAGTTCTTGCCTGACTTTTCTTCCCTCTCCCTGCCTTCAGATCCTCCCCTTGGGGACCCGATGGAAGCCGAGGCCACCGGTGAGGAGGATGGGCGTGGCAACACTGGCGACGCCGCCGCTGACGAGGAAGAGGTCGGCGCGGAGGAGCACGCCGGCGAGGAGGCCGCCAAGGCTGCTGACACAGGGGCTGGCGAGGGGTCCGGTGACCGTACTGGCGACCCGGAGGACGTGGGAGCGCGAGGCGCTGCACCGACTGCCGACCCCTCCGCCGACGACGCAGCGCTGGGCTCCGAGGAGCCCCAGCCCGGCGCCTACCTGAAAGCCGGTGAGGGCGTGTATATCAAGCTCCCTGGGCATCGAGTTCCCGGGCGCCGGTTGAAGGGGAGGAGTTCGACGGGAAGGTACTTGCCTCTGCTGGGCTGTCAATGGTTGACAGGCCAAGCAGCAGCAGCGGCGAGTCCGAGGAGGAGCAGCTGCTCCGGAAGCTGGTGTCACTCTACCGTGCCCGGCAAGCGAAGCTTGAGTCCCGGGAAGCGCTTGTCGCGCAGGCGGGAGTTGATATAGAGAAACATGCACAAGAGCTCAAGAGCCGCAACCAGGCGGCCCTCCGGTCCATTGCTGAGGAGAGGGCGCAGCTTGATGAGGCGAAGAAGGCGTTCATCCTGGAGAAGGCAGAAGCCGAGGAGCAGCAGAGGCTCGCCGCCGAGTAATTGTCCAAGCGGGATGGTGAGCTGATCTAGAGGAAGGCGTACTTGGACAGCCATGACGAGGAGCTCGCCGTCCGGGAACAATCACTTGGCGGGGCACTCAAGGAGGCGAAGGACGCCGCTGCGGCGGCCGAGGCCGCCAGGAAGGAGTTAGAGGAGAAGGTGACGCGGCTGGAGGCGGACATGACAAGGAAGAACGATGAATTTGTCGCACTCCAGCGCGAGCTTGAAAAAGATGCACGCGCCTATGGCGATCTGCAAGCCCAGCTCACCAAGAAGACCAAGGAGCTGAACGCCGCCAAGGACTCGAATGCCGATCTGGAGCTAAAGCTGTCCACTTTGGCGGGGACGCTGGACGCCGCCAAGAAGCGGGAGGATGACTTGAGAAAAGAGCTCAAGGACGACGTGGAGTTGCTGACGAGGGCCGCCGAGGCTCAGAACACTTTCAAGACCACGGTGGAGCTCTGGACGGAGGGCCTCGTCAACATCGCCGCGCTCATCGACGAGGAGCTGGCGGAGCTGAACTTGCGGGTTTGGATACTCTGCGAGGAGAATCTCCAGCCCAGCGCCAAGCTCACGCTCTTCTTCAAGGACGTGGTGACGGCTCTCCGGCAGCTCCGGGAGAGGATCCCGAAGCAACTGGCCGACGAGTCGCGCGCGATCTGCGCCGGGGTCCTGGAGAAGGTGTTGGTGAAGGTCCTCTTCCGCAACCCAGGCGTCGACCTCTCCCGCATCAGCAAAAAGCTCCCGGAGGGCGCCGATCTTGAGGAGCTCAAGGCCATCGTCGCACCCATCGTGGACAAAGTGAACGACGTCCGGAGGGTCGACGGCGGGCGGGCGGATTAGGCCACCCTTCTTCTTCCCTTTCCTCGCCGCTGCCGTTTTGGGTTATGAGAACAATTTGGTCAGTGCCACAATAAGTCATTCTTGTAATATAACTTTATTCTAGGTACTGCTTGCTACGTTATTCCCTTTACTTGGTTGTGTCCTTTGTATGCTTTTACCCTACGTTTCGAGGGACCTTGCCGGCGCAAGCACACTTGCTGAGTGCGGAACATCAGCAGCCCGCTGGCGGTGCCGCTTCCGGCAAGAAATCTTGTCGAGACTAGTTGCGGCTCACTTGTATTGTTGAGCGTGCTCGGAAACAACGCAAGGGCGCAACTTAGCCGCGAGTCGATTCCTACGCACACAGGTTTTCCATACGAGGCACGAACGTTCAAGGGATATAACTTAAAAAAGTTTAAAAATGACTAGGCTCAAACTTTGGCTACTTAGCTTTTCTGTTTTCTTCGCCCCGGCGAGGCTAGATTCCTTTGAACGGCTCCCGTTCCAGATTTTTATCTCCTCCTCCTCCCCCTCCGGTGAACTCGTGGGCGGAGGTATCTTCCTTTTTCTTTGAGAAGAAAGAAGAGAAAATAATGATATAGGATCTTAAGTTTCTTTACTGCTTACCGGGGGTAAGTGCTGCACAAAATGTCAGATATATATGCAAAAGTGAAGAAAAATGCATCAAATTTGACAAGGCGTGCAGGGCACATAAACTTTATTTACGCACGGGGGCTGTGCCTGGCTTTGTACAAAGTGTTACATGCGACAGCGGCAAGGCTTGTACAAAAGGTGGTTGCCGGAGCGGGTCCGGCAACCGCGCCTTGAAGACCAAACTCGTAATTCAAATATTAGTCTCCGCGATCAGATCGCAGAAACTTTATTTTCTTGTTACGGTCATTTTTCCACTTCACTCTGAAATTCTTTGAACCTTTCAACTATTTCAGACTTATGTTTCATCAAGTAGATATACCCATATCTGCTCAAATCATCTTGTGAAGCTCAGAGAATAACAATACTTGCCACGAGCATCAACACTCATTGGATCGCATACATTGGTATGTATTATTTCCAATAAGTCAGTAGCTTGTTCTATTCTTTCGGAGAACGAAGTTTTAGTCATCTTTCCCAAAAGGCACGGTTCGCAAGCATCAAATGATTCATAATCAAGTGATTCCAAAAATCCATCTTTATGGAGTTTCTTCATGCGCTTTACACCGATATGACCCAAACGGAAATGCCACAAATAAGTTGCACTATCATTATTAACTTTGCATCTTTTAGCATCAATATTATGAATATGTGTATCACAACGATCGAGATCCAACAAACTATTTTCATAGGGCGTATAACCATCGAAGGTATTATTCATGTAAACAGAATAACAATTATTCTTTAGCTTCAAATGAATAACCGTATTGCAATAAACATGATCAAATCATATTCATGCTCAACGCGAACGCTAAATAACATTTATTTAGGTTTAACACTAATCTTGAAAATATAGGGAGTGTGTGATGATGATCATATCAATCTTGGAACTATTTCCAACACTCATCGTCACTTCCCCTCAACTAGTCTCTGTCTATTATGTAACTCGTGTTTCGAGTTACTAATCTTAGCAACCGGATAAGTATCAAATACTCAGGGGCTACTATAAACACTAGTAAGGCACACATCAAACACCTGTATATCAAATACACCTATGTTCACTTTTCCATCCTTCTTATCCACCAAATATTCAGGGCATTTCCGCTTCCAGTGACCATTTCCTTTGCAGTGTAAGCACTCAGTTTTAGGCTTTGGTCCAGCTTTGGTCTTCTTCACGGGAGTGACAACTTGTTTGCCATTCTACTTGAAGTTTCCCTTTCTTTACCTTTGCCCATTTCTTGAAACTAGTGGTCTTGTCAATCATCAACACTTGATGTTCTTTCTTTATTTCTACCTTCGTCGATTTCAACATCACGAAGAGCTTGGGAGTCGTTTTCGTCATCCCTTGCATTATAGTTCATCACGAAGTTCCACTAACTTGGTGATGGTGACTAGAGAATTTTTCCAATCACTATCTTATCTGGAAGATTAACTCCCACTTGATTCAAGCGATTGTAGTACTCAGACAATCTAAGCACTTGCTCACTAGTTGAGCGATTCTCCTCCATCTTTTAGCTGTAGAACTTGTTGAAGACTTCATATCTCTCAACTCAGGTATTTGCTTGAAATATTAACTTCAACTCCTGGAACATCTCATATGGTCCATGACGTTCAAAATGTCTTTGAAGTTCCGATTCTAAGCCGTTTAAGCATGGTGCACTAAACTATCAAGTAGTCATCATATTGAGCTAGCCAAACGTTCACAACGTCTGCATATGCTCCTGCAATAGGTCCATCACCTAGCGGTGCATCAAGGACATAATTTTTCTTTGCAGCAATGAGGATAAACTTCAGATCACGGATCCAATCCGCATCATTGCTACTAAAATCTTTCAACACAATTTTCTCTAGGAACGTATCAAAATAAACATATGAAACCAACAACGCAAGCTATTGATCTACAACATAATTTGCAAAATACTACCAGGACTAAGTTCATGATAAATTTAAGTTCAATTAATCATATTACTTAAGAACTCCCACTTAGACATACATCTCTCTAGTCATCTAAGTGATCACGTGATCCAAATCAACTAAACCATGTCCGATCATCACATGAGATGGAGTAGTTTTCAATGGTGAACAGCACTATGTTGATCATATCTACTATATGATTCACGCTTCGACCTTCGGTCTCCGTGTTCGAGGCCATATCATTATATGCTAGGCTCGTCAAGTTTAACTGAGTATTCGCGTGTGCAACTGTTTTGCACCCGTTGTATTTGAGCGTAGAGCCTATCACACCGATCATCACGTGGTGTCTCAAAGACGAAGAACTTTCGCAATGGTGCATACTCGTGGAGAACACTTCTTGATAATTAGTGAGAGATCATCTTAAAATGCTACCGTCAATCAAAAGCGAGAATAAGATGTATAACGAGATAAACATCATATGCAATCAAAATATGTGACATGATATGGCCATGATCATCTTGCGCCTTTGATCTCCATCTCCAAAGTACTGTCATGATCTCTATCGTCACCGGCACGACACCATGATCTTCATCATCTTGATCTATATCAATGTGTCATCACATGGTCGTCTCGTCAACTATTGCTCTTGCAACTATTGCTATCGCATAGCGATAAAGTAAAGCAATTATTTGGCACTTGCATCTTATGCAACAAAGAGACAACCATAGGGCTTCTGCCAGTTGCCGATAACTTGAACAAAACATGATCATCTCATACAACAACTTATATCTCATCACGTCTTGACCATATCACATCACAACATGCCCTGCAAAAACAAGTTAGACGTCCTCTACTTTGTTGTTGCAAGTTTTACGTGGCTGCTAAGGGCTAGCAAGAACCGTTCTTACCTACGCATCAAAACCACAATGATAGTTCGTCAAGTTGGTGCTGTTTTAACCTTTGCAAGGACCGGGCGTAGCCACACTCGGTTCAACTAAAGTTGGAGAAACTGACACCCGCTAGTCACATGTGTGCAAAGCACGGCGGTAAAACCAGTCTCGCGTAAGCGTACGCGTAATGTCGGTCCAGGCCGCTTAATCCAACAATACTGCCGAACCAAAGTATGACATGCTGGTAAGCAGTATGACTTGTATCGCCCACAACTCACTTGTGTTCTACTCGTGCATATAACATTAACGCATAAAACCTACGCTCTGATACCACTGTTGGGGAACGTAGTAATTTCAAAAAATTTCCTACGCACACGCAAGATCATGGTGATGCATAGCAACGAGCGGGGAGAGTATTGTCCATGTACCCTCGTAGACTGAAAGCAGAAGCGTTATGACAACACGGTGTCGTACGTCTTCACGATCCGACCGATCCAAGTACCGAACGTACGGCACCTCCGAGTTCAGCACACGTTCAGCTCGATGACGATCCCCGGACTCCGATCCAGCAAAGTGTACGGGATGAGTTCCGTCAGCACGACGGCGTGGTGACGATGATGATGTTCTACCGACGCAGGGCTTCGCCTAAGCACCGCAATGATATGACCGAGGTGGAATATGGTGGAGGGGGGCACCGCACACGGCTAAGGAACGATCACGAAGATCAACTTGTGTGTCATGGGGTGCCCCCTGCCCCCGTATATAAAGGAGCAAGGGGGGAAGAGGCCGGCCCTAGAAGGGGGCGCGCCAAGGGGAGTCCTACTCCCACCGGGAGTAGGACTCCCTCCTTCCTTGTTGGAGTAGGAGAATGGGAAAGAGCGGGAGAGGAAGAAGGAAAAGGGGGCTGCGCCCCTTGTCCAATTCGGACCAGAGGGGGGGGAGGGGGCGCAGGCCTCCTTCCTTTTGGCCTCTCTCCTCTATTCCCGTATGGCCCAATAAGGCCCATATACTCCCCGGTGAATTCCCGTAACTCTCCGGTACTCCGAAAAATACCCGAATCACTCGGAACCTTTCCGAACTCCGAATATAGTCGTCCAATATATAGATCTTTACGTCTCGACCATTTCGAGCCTCGTAGTCATGTCCCCGATCTCATCAGGGACTCCGAACTCCTTCGGTACATCAAAACTCGTAAAGTCATAATATAATTGTCATCGTAACGTTAAGCGTGCGGACCCTACGGGTTCGAGAACTATGTAGACATGACCTAGAACTATTCTTGGTCAATAACCAATAGCGGAACCTGGATGCTCATATTGGCTCCTACATATTCTATGAAGATCTTTATCGGTCAAACCGCATAACAACATACGTTGTTCCCTTTGTCATCGGTATGTTACTTGCCCGAGATTCGATCGTCAGTATCCAATACCTAGTTCAATCTCGTTACCGGCAAGTCTCTTTACTCGTTACGTAATGCATCATTCCGTAACTAACTCATTAGATACATTGCTTGCAAGGCTTATAGTGATGTGCATTACCGAGAGGGCCCAGAGATACCTCTCCGAGCAATCGGAGTGACAAAACCTAATCTCAAATACGCCAACCCAACATGTACCTTTGGAGACACCAGAGAGCTCCTTTATAATCACCCGATTACGTTGTGATGTTTGGTAGCACACAAAGTGTTCCTCCGGTAAACGGGAGTTGCATAATCTCATAGTTACAGGAACATGTATAAGTCATGAAGAAAGCAATAGCAACATACTAAATGATCAAGTGCTAGGCTAACGGAATGGGTCATGTCAATCACATCATTCTCCTACACATCATTCTCCTAATGATGTGATCCCGTTAATCAAATGACAACACATGTCTATGGTTAGGAAACATAACCATCTTTGATTAATGAGCTAGTCAAGTAGAGGCATACTAGTGACGTTATGTTTGTCTATGTATTCACACATGTATCATGTTTCCGGTTAATACAGTTCTAGCATGAATAATAAACATTTATCATGATATGAGGAAATAAATAATAACTTTATTATTGCCTCTAGGGCATATCTTCTTCAAAGGTGATGAGGAAGGACGCAGACAAGGCTCAGGACTCATTTGGGTACTCCTAGCTAGTACTTCCTTCACAAAGCTTTCTGTTTGACAGAAACTTTGAAAATTCACTGAGGAAGATTGGCTAGGCAAACAAATTTGAACTTGTGCATGGGGCAATCATTTGGACATATAAACATGCCCAAAAAGGTTTGGATTCAATAGGAGAAATATAAATGACACTTCCTTCGCAAAGTGCCATTCAGGGCAAAATAGGAAATGAATTATTGGGGAATTATTTTTGAACATGGCAATGAAAAGTTTTGCCATATTTGCTCAAGATATGACCCAAACAATTTATGAGAATTATTTGGGAATTTTTGGAGTGAGGGAAATATAGGTTGCTTCACAACCTAGGGCAATTGGAGTTATTTCTTTAATAGAAAAGGAATATTCCCAATAAAAATAATATTGGGATTTGGGCTAGGATGGAAATGACAGGGTCTAGGGAAATATTTGGATATGACAAGCCACTCTGGAAGCAAAGAAGAGAGCATCTTCTTCAGTTTCCAAACCACAAAGCCACGGAAAAAGAAAGCTCAGGCAAAAACCTCGGAAAAACAAAAGAAAAAGAAAGGGCCAAAAATCAGGCTGTCACACGGCTCATCTTTGACAGATGGCACACTTTCCATGTTACCCTCCCTGCTCCTACTTTCTTTGACTTTTAGGCAAAAAGGAGATATGTTATAACCAGGGAGGAAGCAAACAAATATGAGAGGTGGACGGAGACAACTCGCCTCCAAGCTGCAGCTCGTCAGGAAGTAGCTGCTGCATCTCAGTATGACCCCAGCTACGACTTTGGAGATCCGCTAGGCCAGCCATGGCTATATACCAACTTAGGCCAAAAGCCTAAGCTTGGGGGAGTACGTATTTCCCACCGATATTACATTCATGTTCACACACTCATTCTAGTTGTCGGTGCTCATACTTTTTCATTGTACTATCCATGCTAGTTTATTTTCTTTTCTAAGTCTTTTTCTTGTGTGTTAGAAAAACCTTCAGAAAAAGCAAAAAATTTAGTTGTAGCTTTTAACTAGTTTACTTTCCATGCTTGTAGTAGTAGTAATTAAAAGAAAACCCAAAAAGATTACTTGTTCTTCTTTTGCTTGTTGGGAGCTTTCCCGTGTAAATAGTTTTATTCTTTTCTTTTCTTTGGGGGTCGAGAGGGGAAGACCATGATGAAAATGTTGAAGTGGCTCTAATATGCATTATTGTTGATTTAACCAAGACCCCATGTTACCTTGTCTTCTCTTGTGTATTAAATGCTTGCAGATTCTAGCTTAGTCCAATGCACGTGCATTATTATTATTTTCGACACCGTTCGGTTGTGCAAGTGAAAGGCAATAATGACGATATATGATGGACTGATTAAGATGAGAGAAGCTGGTATGAATTCGACCTATCATGTTTTTGTAAATATGATTAGTTCATCGTTCCTGATTCAGCCTATTATGAATGAAACATGTTTGCAATGACAATTAGAGATTATAGTTGCTCATGCCATGCTTAATTAGCTAGGAATTTATAATGGTTTACCTTGCGTGCCAACATGCTATTAAAATGATTGTGATGTGGTATGATAGCGTGGTATCCTCCTTTGAACGATTTGAGTGGCTTGGCTTGGCACATGTTCACGCATGTAGTTGAAACAAAATCAACATAGCCTCCACGATATTTATGTTCATGGTGGATTGTATCCTACTCATGCTTGCACTCAGTGTTGATTAATTTTAATGCATGTTCATGACTGTCGTCACTCTCTAGTTGGTCGCTTCGTAGTCTCTTTTGTGACGCCCTCGATTCAATCGTACACAAATCATACACGCAAGTGTGTACGATCAAGATCAAGGACTCACGGGAAGATATCACAACACAACTCTAGACACAAATTAAAATAATACAAGCTTTATATTACAAGCCAGGGGCCTCGAGGGCTCGAATACATAAGCTCGAAAACACAAGAGTCAGCGAAAGCAACAATATCCGAGTACAGACATAAGTTAAACAAGTTTTCCTTAAGAAGGCTAGCACAAAAGCATCTACGATCGAAAAGGCAAGGCCTCCTGCCTGGGAGCCTCCTAACTACTCCTGGTCGTCGGCGGTCTTCACGTAGTAGTAGGCACCCTCGGGGTAGTAGTAGTTGTTGGTGGGGTTGTCTGGATCCTGGGCTCCAGCATCTGGTTGCATCAACCAGAAAGAAGAAAGAAGGGGGAAGAGGGGGAGCAAAGCAACGGTGAGTACTCATCCAAAGTACTCGCAAGCAAGGATCTACACTACATATGCAACATTATCATAGGAAGGTCATATGTGGACCGAAATGCGTAAATGCCAGAATAGAGAGAAGGCCTAGTCCTATCGAAGACTAGCATCTTCTGGAAACCACCATCTTGTAGCAAACAGGAGGGAGTAGAGTAGCATAAAGTAAAGTAGTAGTAGTGTTATCAACCTCGGCCAGAGATCCTTTCTCGACTCCCTGCGAGAAAGCAATCCTAGAGCCATACTATCCAATTATCATCTCATATCCAAGTCTCATCTCAAGTATCCAGTTCTAGTTGTATCGATTGGGATAAAACTCCAAGTGTCCGTTACCGTAGGACAGGCTATCGATAGATGTTTTCTTCCCTGCAGGTGCACCAACTTACCCACCACGCCGATTAACTCCGGCGGACACACTTTCTGGGTCATGCCCGCCTCGGCCAAACAATACGCCGCAACCCGACCTAGGCTTAATAGAGAGGTCAGCATGCCGGACTAAAACTATGCCCCCAGGGGTCATGGGCCATCTCCCCGGGAACCCCACTGCGTTATGTAACGCAGCGGTCGGTGGCGAGACCTAGCTACCTCCTTGAAAAAGGCGGTGCTTACCAGTCCAACCCGGCGCGCGCCACTCAGTCGCTGACGTCTATTAAGCTCCGACTGATGTATACGACGCAGAACACCCATACTATGCCCACGTGATGGTTAGTGCTATCAGGCCAGAGGCCCCTCGGATCAAATATCCAAATCGTAGTGGATTTGGAACGCGCGGTAACAAGCAGAGACTCACGAAAGATGTGACCCTGTTGCCCCATCTCGAGGACTTGCGGGAAGGGGTAAGAATGCCCGGCCATGCCTGGTAATTATCTCCCGGGCACCTTCCAGGTCAAACCGACTCCACATCACTCGTAATTATGCTCGCGTCGGTACCCCTCAGGGTTGACCCGTCTGTAGTAACATGGTTCAGTGTAAAGTCATAGTAATCATAGTAACTGTGTGTCTAAACATCAGGGGGGAAAACCCGAGGAATCACCCCCGGTGAATTCCACTTGATGTAATCATCAAGGTGAACGTAAGAGGAATCACCCTCGAGGTTCACACTTGAGGGGTTGCACGACAGAGTCGTATCGGAAGTGGTTAAGGCGGAATCACCCTCGATGACCACAACCGAATAGCTACACTACAGGTTAACATCGAAGCTGTTGTAGAGGTCTCACCCTCGGCACTCGATAGTAACCCAAAGAAGTGTCGAGCAACTAAGGGAAAGTGATGTGCGATCTTGGGGCACGGTCTTCGATCCGCTTGATCGGGTCTTGATGATGAAGCGAGGCAACAAGGACAAGGTGGGGGTCACTGATGGATCACTAACCAACCTATTCTAAGCAGTTTAGGATAAGGAGGTAAGGTAACAATAAGCAGGTGACAAAAGCAGGCTATGCATGAGAATAGGAGCAAACAATAACAAAAGCAAAATCTAATGCAAGCATGAGAGAATGGGATGGGCGATATCGGGATGATCAAAGGGGGGGGGGGGCTTGCCTGGTTGCTCTGGCAAGGAGGGCTTGTCAACTCCGTAGTCGAACGGGGCAGCAGCAGCGTCGGTCTCGTAGTCTACCGGAGAGAAGAGGAGGAAGAAACAATAAATACAGTGCAAACATAAGCATGACGATGCAAGACATGACAATGAGCGGTGTTAGGTGTGCCCTAACGCGGTAGTAGGTGATACCAGCAAAAGAGGGAAACATCCGGGAAAGTATCCTTGGTGTTTCGCGTTTTTAGACAAATGAACCAGAGGAGAAATGTTACAGGTTCACTATGCTAGGGATGTGTGACGGACGAATGGGCTGCGTATCTGGATTCGTCTCGTAGTTCCGAGCAACTTTCACGTACAAAGTTTTTCCATCCGAGTTATAGATTATTTTATATTATTTTTTAAATTTTTAATTCATTTTCGGAATTAACAGATTTAATTTAAATAAAAACAGGTGTACTGCATCAGCATGATGTCAGCAGCCAATAGGGTGTTTGACTGGGTCAACTAACGTGTGGGCCCCGGTTGTCATAGACTACTAACTAATTAACAGCTAGTTATTTTAGTTAGCAGGCTAATTAAGTTTAACTAGTTATCTAAACAGAATTAATTAAGTTAATTAATTGATTAACTGTTTTTTTTTAAACTTCTTCTTTTTAACAGGGGTTGGGCCCCTCTGGTCATTGACCCAGCACAACCGGGGCGGGTAAACGGGCGCTGGGCCCGTGTTATCGGGCGAAGGCCCGGGGGTGCGGGTGTGGCCGGAGTGGAGCCCCGGGGCACTGGACGCCGGAGTTGGCCGCCGGCGCGGCTATGGCCCGCCGGGCTAGAGGCGGAGGCGGGGCATGGGGCGAGCGGCAATGGGACGAGGCCGCGGCGGGGCGCGCGGGCACACAGGGACGGCCGAACAAGGCCGCTGTGCGGGTGGCCACGGCAAGGCATGTGCGAGCGCACGCGCGGCTGTGGGCGCGCACGAGGTGCGGCGAGCACAGCTACGGGGAGGACGACGTGCGCGGTGACCTGCGGGGACAGACGAGGGGAGGTAGCGGTGCTCACGGCGTGTTCGTAGGGTTCGGGCAGCGTGCACGGGGTGGTCCGGCGAGGAGGAGACGAGGAGGAGGACGGCAAGGCGGCGGCGAGGTCCAGCGACGAGGCGGGGCAGCGCCGGGGACGGGCGCCGTCGTCGGGGGCGCGGGGAGCGGTCGGGGGATGCGGTCGAGACGGCGGGGCACCGGCAGGGAAGGGCTTCGCCATGGCAGTGGTGGCGGAGGCGGCGCAACGCCCCGAATCCCCCGATCCCGATCAGATCGGGGGAGAAAGGAAGGAGCGGAGGGGATCGGTGGATTTTTTTGGGGTTTGGGGTCGAGGGATTTTTTTGGGGTTTGGGGCCAGCATGGTTGGCTAAGCCGACTGGGCCAAGAGGCCCAATGGACGGGAGGGGGCCTTTTGTTTTTATTTGATTTCCACTTTTTCTTATTTCTAATTTCTATTATAATGCTACAACTCTGTTTTCTATTTATTTTTGCTAGCAAAAGCTCCTTGCATAATATGAAACTTTGCACATAAATTCCACTCAACGCTGCAGGGTTTCACAAAAGGTTTGAGGTCAAATGGGAACCGCTTAAATTAACCTTCGAATTTATATAGGTTTATTTAATGTTGGTTGCACTGTTTTAAATAGGCTTAGGGCATTTAATTATTTCAAAATATGTTGGTTCCAATATGACAATTACCTAGTGAATATTTGCAACTCATCGAACATTTTTGTTTTATTGTTTGAAAGATTAAAATTTTGACATGCAATTTATATTTGAAGTCGAACTAGGTATTGACCAAGTGAGGTTTAGCCAAGTAATTAAGATAACAAGGCATTATTAGGGTGAGGTTACTGTAGCATAACTATCGGGGTGTTACAAATCTCCTTCACTACAAGAAATCTCGTCCCGAGATTTTAAGAGGTGGAGTAGGGGGGAAAGTTCTGGTTACGAATGTCTAACGGATCTGCTCGTTCTTGGTTAGTCTCCTCGAAGATGTCAGTCCATTGCGTTGATGTCTTTTAGTTCTCTGCTTCAGGGCATCGTGACGAAGTTGTCATTCTTCCTTCAGGATCTTCATCGTACTTACGAATAGGTAGAAGGTAGCTCCAGAAGAACGGACCTCTACAAGGTTGCTTAACTCTCGAATTGTGACTTAAGAAAATATCGAGAGCAAAGTAAGGAGGTATCATGGGAAGTTTTGAGCGGGCAGGCAATCGTTCGATGCCTGAAACATGGCGTGAAAGGGGTTCATAGCAACAGAAATAAGTATTATGTCTGATACCAGAATTGATGATCTCATCGGAAGGTGGCTCGTGAATTACATACGGGGCCACACGCGGGGAATAATTATGGAAACAGGGGGTGTACAGGCGAGTCAGGTTTTGATCCTGTGGAACTGTGGGTTATGGGCCCACCATGTGGGTTAAAAGTAGAAAGGGTGGTGATATTTTGCACAGTCGTGATAACAAGGCATGTCAGAGGATAGTTCGTTAGTTATGTCAGCAACAACTTCGGTACCAAGGGCGAGGGACAAAAAGAACCTTTTTCCTACTCTTAGAATGAGGCGGACCAATAGGCAAAGTTCTCGTCCATCGATGGTTACCGGAATGTCATCAACAATAGTAATAAGGTCTTACTGACGGAGTGGTACAACGAGGTGCTTACCTAAGCAGGGAATTATCACTGCTCGGTTAAGTCTGATTACCGGAAAGGTTAAACAAAACAATGGAAAGGAAAACGCAATTATCAGATTAAACAGAACAATGGAAAGGAAAATTGTGATTACACACAATTAGTAGGAGTATATCCTTCCCATGTACAAGCAGAACATGGCATACAGGGTAGGAGAGCAAGTACCCAACCATTTAGATAAGAGGCAAGGATTAATCAAGATGTTACCCATACAACGGTGTTTGGATAACTGACCAAGAAACATTTAGCATCGCGCCTCCAATGTTCTTGTTGAAGAGCGGGGTATCATAGTCATGCTTCGAGGTAGCAATGATATGGTGTTTCAATCAAGGGCCAGACTTTGGATACACAAATGATCCATCAAGAGCAACTTATAAAATAAGTCTTACAATTTCCACCAGGAAGAATGGTTATCCTTGCAAAAGAAATTATAATGATAGGTCCTCCAACCAGGGGGGTGCTAGGCATGACATCATATTACCGGTTCATCAAAGGACCAAAATCATCACTCCTGGAGAGTTGTCCCAACCACCATATCTGACTGAGATTCAGATCCGATTGGTGTCATGATACCTCAGACTCAGGATGTCCGAGAAGAAAAGGTGCAACACAAATCGATGAAATGGCATTGCAAGATTCTCGGGAAATGAACTATGGGAGCGGGTTCCTGAAGCAATAGTTCACTATTAAACCAAGGAGGGGATGAGAAGGTGGCTGGTGGGCTCAGCGACAATTCATCAAGAATTCCAAACGGATGGGTTTCCACAATAATGCGAACAAGAAGATGACACTTGTCAATTCAAATGATATAATGTTGTATGCTCTAGGAAAACATACACCATCAATCATTAGTTGAAAGGTGTGCCCAAAATATGACCTTAGGCAGCAAGATCAATGTTAGAGTGATGATTCAATAACCAACAGTCTAAGAACGAACTGTCGATCATTAACTTCAAAGCAATAGGTTTGCTATAAGTACAAAACTCAAACAACATCATTAGCATATTGGTATCCTGGTTAAAAACAACACGGGGGCCAAGGAAGAATGGTGATGGTGAGAGGTATCACCATACCGATAATTTCTAAGAGGTGGGGCAATCCCCACAACATTCTCGATAGAAAAGACAGTAATACTTCAAGGCAGAACACAACACTAGCTGGAGAGCAAGTTGTATTCATAATGTGGACAAGTTCGCGATGAAAGGAAGTCAAGGGTGTTGTCGATGATAATAAAAATCATCAAGGGCAAGGAGGGTATTTCTCATCGTGAACACAATTGACATCTCAGAAGAAGTCAAAGTGTTGAAGGTGATCCGATACATTTGCCGAGAGGTTTCGAGACGATGCAATCAAACAACAACGGCAACAAGCAAGGGAATGACGAAGTGGCAAGTTATAGGATCAATATATAAGATGCAAGCTCGGAACCAAGGTTGCCTTTCAAGACAAGCAACATGATGTTGAAAGCTCGACGTAAGTCGTGCTCACACACTGAAGAATTAGTGCACCAGAGAAGGATGAGGTAGCGTGGTCAAAGATAGCAAGACCAGGATGCAACTGATAGTCTAGGAATGACCAGATTGAGTTCAAAATTTCCCAGTAAAAATACTAGGGGTATTTGATTTGTAGTGGGGAATAATTTCACTAGTCGGTGTCCTCGGTTGACAACAATCCAGAACTCGTAGAGTGAGTATGACAAGGAAAGACATTACTTCAACAAAGTTAGTAAGATTTGGTGCAATGGCAAGACATCTTCGAGATACCAGGGGGTAATACTGGAAGGTAGAACATGATAGAGGTAGAACCGGGTCATTGACCTGTGATAGTAGATACTTCAACCTTGCCAAAAATAGATGAGGCACTAGAATGAATTCCCATCAGATATATTAGATCAGGACAGCATGGTCGGAACCATAATCGTAAGGAATCAGTTCAAGAATACCGAAAGAATCATACAGCTAGATAATCATTTTGCAAGAAGCTTCCGAGATGGTCTACATCATTTTCATGGGCATGAACACAAAGTTCAAGGTCGACTCCCACTTCTTTAATGCATATCATTTCATTCACCTCTCACTTTGATAAAACTTTAGTGTTGGAATTTTTATCTGGTAGAACACCGGAAGAGTATGACTTGTGAAAACTTTTGGGTTCTCACTGATTAGGGGAAGACATAGGTTCAACCCATCAGGCCATTTTAGGAACATATAACACAAACTTTAGGAGTAAATTATACCACTTCGACAGCAGAGCAGGGTTGAGAAAGTAGAGGATAAGATTTACCAAAGGCATTATGTATCCGAGGAAAGGCTCACAATAATTTTGAATGTGAATGACATCGTCGGATAATTATACAACAAGGGGTCTCGTGGTCTACAACAGAGCTGACATGAGTATCAGTCCTTAATCGGAGGAAGAATGAATGCAAAAGCATCGGATTATAGAAACAACTGACTAATTCAAAGATCAAATGCCAAGGAATTATGAATTCCAAATCAAGGGGTCAGAAGCAAACGCTCTGATTAAGAATGGATAAGTTGAATAAACTTAGGGGTATAATCGACGGAAATTTGATTTGCTAAGAACCAGCTCATGTTCAAAATGACGTCTGAGCCGGAAGGATGAATTATAGGATTCGTCTAAGGATTGTGAGCATTCACAACATATCAAATCAAAAGCTGAAAATGACGATGACAAAGGATACTAATGAATATTGCTATACATATGGACCACAACCATAATGCAAGCACACAAGTATTTGCAGAGCAATAGTTGGCTGAGAATTTCTGGAAGATCGGATAGTATTTCAATGTATCTTGTGAATCATATGATTAACTAGTAATGAACAATTCCTCGGTAAGGGTGAAGAATTATTCGAAGGGGTATTCAGGCGGCAAGGAACTGCAGGGCAGTAAGCATAAAGGATTCTGGAAACATCGGAGAGTATTTCAGGGCATCCCGTAAAATTAAGAGAAACTGGGGATGAAGATATGAACGACAAACATAGGTAGTTATCCATAAGGATTTGTATCGATGGTAGGGATTGCAACGGCGAAGGGCACAAGGGTCCCGAGAAAACATCGGAGAGTGTCTTCGAGGTCTAGTGATGAATCAAGCCATCATCTGGAATGAAGAGGCTCTCCGGGAGGAAGTAGTTACGAGAACCTAGAGTCAGAGTTAGTAGAATCATTTAACCCTGAATAGAAGAGAGAATAGAGTCCCATAGTATAGACGAGGAGTAAAAGATCCTAATACCACCCAATGGCAACGTGGACCCATAAGACACACAGCCAATGTTAGTAAAAGTTTTTCAGTGACTAGACTCAACTTCGGCCAAGGAGTTGGAAAGGGGGCTACCTATAGGCAGTCGGCTCTAATACCAACTTGTGACGCCCTCGATTAAATCGTACACTAATCATACACGCAAGTGTGTGCGATCAAGATCATGGACTCACAGGAAGTTATTAAACACAACTCTAGACACAAATTAAAATAATACAAGCTTTATATTACAAGCCAGGGGCCTCGAGGGCTCGAATACATACGCTCGAAAACACAAGAGTCAGCGGAAGCAACAATATCTGAGTACAGACATAAGTTAAACAAGTTTGCCTTAAGAAGGCTAGCACAAAAGCATCTACGATCGAAAAGGCAAGGCCTCCTGCCTGGGAGCCTCCTAACTACTCCTGGTCGTCGCCGGTCTTCACGTAGTAGTAGGCACCCTCGGGGTAGTAGTAGTCGTCGGTGGGGTTGCCTGGATCCTGGGCTCCAGCATCTGGTTCCATCAACCAGAAAGAAGAAAGAAGGGGGAAAAGGGGGAGCAAAGCAACCGTGAGTACTCATCCAAAGTACTCGCAAGCAAGGATCTACACTACATATGCAACATTATCAAAGGAAGGCTGTATATGTGGACTGGGCTGCAGAAATGCCATAATAGAGAGAAGGCCTCACTACAAAAAAAATACACTTCCGTGATGATACGTGTTTGTCACAGTAGGTCGCGTTTTTTGTCATGCATGTACATCCATGACGATTTTATGACAGAATCAAGATAGTCAAACCTGTGCTGTCGTAGAAGTGTTCCATGACATTACCAAAATTATCATCACGGAAGTGTCCACTTCCATGACAATAAATCGTGCGTCACATAAGTGCTTTCGTCAAGGGTGACCGACACATGTCATCCACCGTAACGGAACGTTGTTAAGCTATCGGGTCCAGTTTTGGATCCGATAACCCGTTAACAGCCCGGACCAATGGGGATTTTCCATGTGTAAAATCATCATGGGCCGCAGGAAACACGTGTTGCCTCACCGTTGGGACAGATGTCATCCACTCATTGGACAGGAGGCGCCTATGATAGGTCGACACGTGGCACGGCCCAACAGTGGCCCATTCCGGTGAAAAAGGTCGGCCAAGTAAAAATTAGCAGGCCGGCCCATATAAGGCCTACTTGTGTTAGGTTCATTTAAGCCCACGGCCCATACAAGATGTGCCAATTCGGCCCGTCAACGGCCCGTTAAAGATTTGACACCATTGCAGCCCATCGTCAGTTCGAGCCTGTTAACAACCGCTATATATTTGGGCTCAATATCGGCCCGATGGGATTTCGGCCTGTTAACGACCCATTTAATGGATGGGCCAATTTTCATGATGTACATCTTTCGGCCTTTTAGCGACCCCACTACTAGGAAAAGGGCTATAGATAGGATTGATTCTAATGGCGCACCGTGGAAGCAGTGCGCCGCTACTATATACTAATGGCGCTTTGTTTGTGATCGCCATTAGTGTGGAAGATACTAATGGCGCACCGCAAATGCAGTGCGCCACTAATATAATTTTTTTTCCATTTTCCCATACATACTATTGGCGCATCTGGTCCATAATGCGCCATTACTATCTATAACTACTAATGGCGCACCAAGCGAGCGATGCGCCATTATCAGAAATTTTGTTTTTTTTTGTAAACTACTAATGGCGCGTAAATCGCACGATGCGCCATTACTAGTTTAAACTAGTAATGGCGCACTAAGAGGAGATGCCATTAGTATATATACTTATTATTTTTACTTTTTGCAAAACTACTAATGGCGCATCGTCTGCGATCGCCATTAGTAATCAGGAATTACTAATGGCGCATCGCCAGACGGTGCGCCATTAGTAACCCGGGACCAACAAGATATTTTGGACAGCCCACACCTACCCACTCACTTTCCCCACTTCATTCCATCCACCTCCTTCTCCAAGCTTTCGGCCATCTCCTCCTCCTCACCTCATTTCCACCATAGATTCAACAAAATTAAGTGGTGAAATTACCTTTTTTTGATACGTAAGTAAGGAAAGCTATCTTCATGATATAGATCTACTTTTTTTTCTCCCTAGCTCGCTCCAACAACGTGCACATGCACTTTTTGTGGCCTAGCTAGATCTACGTATGTTTGTGGTGTTGCAAGTGTTTGTGGTGTTGCATATATGTTTGTATTTGAAGGTACCGGTATTTGAAATATGCGATAGTTGCCAATATTTTGCGGAATGTTTTGATTCATTTCCGTTTAGCGAGAATTTTGGCACTATGCATTCTTTTTGTCCTATTTTTAGGAAGGTCATGCCAAATTTTTCTTGGTTCTAACATATCGTTTTGCTCTACCTTGCGACGACCATGGTCCGCACGATGACCGAAGGCATCGTGAATAGGTTTTTGAGCTCCTGAAGGCCGAGATGCTTCAAAAGAACGAGGCGGAGATAAGATGTCCATGTCGAAGATGCAAGTGAAGAGCCTTATTGCGGACCGGATTCCGGCAGGTGCGGACCACCTGCTCTTGCGTGGTTTCATGGATGGCTATCGGTGGCAAGGTGATGAAGATGACTATCAAGTCGTCCATGGCGGGGCGGGCAAGAAATGAGGAAGGGCGACAAGACAAGTACCACCGCGGCAAGGGCGGGCGAGAAGACGAAGAATCTCGAGGACATGATCACGGCGGTGATCTTTGTACAGATCATCATGTAGAAGATGTCATACATGATGATGAGGAAGATCAAGGCGAAGGGCATGATCATGAAGATGAAGATGCCGGGAGCGGACGGCGATGGAGGCTGGGTGCGGGACCCTCATATTCAAGAGCTGCTTCTCAAGCGGACGGATAATGCAAGAGCTGCCGCCGAGAGAAAGCCAAGCTGGATCAGCCGGAGATAGACGCGTTACTCCATTGTATGAAGGATGCAGGCCGAGGATACCCGCCGAAAGTAATGCTCATGGCTCGGAGATGAAGGTAAAACACAAAATGACCGGCGCATGCTTCGACGAGAACATGTCATTCAGCACGAACATCTTCCCAAGGGGAACAAGTGCCCGACCAGTTCGAGGAGGCAAAGAAAATCGTGTGTCCTCTAGATTTACCGCACGTGAAATACCATGTGTGCATGAACAATTGCATCATTTATCGGGACGAGCAGCGGAGTCTACCATATGTCGGTGTCTTGGCGTCACTCGATACAAGAAGAGGAAGCTCCTCGAAAATCGGTGTGGTACTTTCCGATCACTCCTCTCGCAGCGGTATTTCGTGGACCCTAAGGTAGCAAAGCTAGTGCGTTGGCACGCGGATAGGGAGGAGAAGAAGCGGGAAGATGATGGAAATGATCCGAGATAGATAAAAAGACAAGATCTTTGAGTCACCCTAAGGATGCGTGCGATGGCAAGCGTTGAACTTCAAGACCTGAATTTGGGAAGGATCCAAGGAACGTCGTCTTTGGGCGCGAGCACCGATGGAGTCAATCCGTTTGGCAGCCGAGAAGCGGACATAGCACCGGCCTGTGTTTGTGTGGATGTACAACCTTCCCCTGGTTGTGCATGAAGAGGAAGTACATTCACATGAGTATGCTAATTGAAGGGCGAAACAACCAGGAGCGACATCAATCAGATCGGGGCTCTTTGAAGGAGGAGCTAGACACGCTGTGGAAAACGCCACCAATACGTGGGGCGCCGCAGAAAGAATATTTCCCTATGAGAGCCGCCTTTGCTCACGATGGTGCACGACTATCTCGATTCACGGATATCTTGCGGGCGGTAGTCCACGGATTTTCCGGATGCGTAAGGTGCATGGATGACACAACGTATCGCCAGCTAGATAGAGATCCGGGTCTTTGAAAACCGTGTTCATGGGACATCGAAGGTGGCTTCGGCGATGACCCGTGGAGAAACGCAAGGATCTGTTCGATGGTGAAACCGAACCCAAAACGCCCGTGTACGAGGAGCGGCGAGGAAATAGACAAGCTGTTGAAAAATTGGAAAGACCGCCTTGCGCCGGAAAGAAGCAAAAGGCGCGAGCAGCTGCTGAAGGTATGGAAAACAAGGTCTGTTTTACGGGACATGCCGTCTTGGAAGATCCACCGTGTGCCTCACAGCCTTGATGTCATGCATATCACGAAGAACGTGTGCGAGTCCGCTTGATACCCCGCTCAACATGCGAGAGAGGACCAAAGATGGGCGAAAGCAAGGGCGACTTGAAATCAATGGGCATCGGCAGAGCTTCACACTAATGATGATGATGATGATGATGAGGCGAAGCGAGGACACGGAAAGTCGTCGCAAAGGCAAAAGGCCAAGAAGACCGGAAATGACTACCCTCCCGCGTGCTTCACTCTAAGTCGAGGAGATCGAGCAGTTTTCACCGCCTCCTAGGAGTAAAACTTCCTTCTGATTCTGTGGGAAGACAAGCAGATACCTAGACCAGTGAAGCGAAGTTCAGCGGGATGAAGTCTCATGATCATCACGTCTTGATGACGAATACTTCCGATTGCAATCCGTGGGATCATGGACGCGCACGTCCGTGAAACGCTATTTGGCCTATGCAACTTTTTCGACGTCATCTCTCGGAAGTCGATTGGCGTGAGGCAACTCAGAAGGCTACAGGAAGAGATCGTGGTGATACTATGCGAGCTTGAGATGTACTTCCGCCCGCATTCTTGACGTTATGGTGCATCTGCTGGTCCATATAGTGGAGGATATCATCCAACTCGGGCGGCGTTCTGCACAAAGATGATGCCGTTCGAAAGGATGAATGGTGTCATCAAAGGATACGTTCGCAACATGTCACGTCGAGAGGAAGCATAGCGGGGCTTTTCGACGAAGAGTGCATCTCCTCTCGCACGAATTATCTAGGCATCGAGAACCCGTTGGTCTGCCCGTCAGCGGCACCTCGGCAGGCTCGCTGGATGGGGTCACCATGAGGGTCGCGAAATGCATGTCGACTTCGAGGGTCCACTCGCCGACTTTGAAAGAGCAAACCTAGTCGCGCTACAACACAGAGACGTGGTCGATCCTTGGGTGGTAGAGCACAAAACCTTTATTAAGAAGACGTACAATGACCGAGGCCAACAGAGGACGGACAGAGATATACTCAAAGAGCACAACTCATGTTTCACGCGTTGGTTCAAGCAGAAGCTTTTGTCGTACCCTTTACATGAGGATTCTTCCGCGGAAGAACAACTCATATTCGCCTTGTCACAGGGCACCGAGCACAACCTGATGACCTATGAGGCGTACGATATCAACGGCTACACATTCTACACCGAGGCCAAGGACATGAAGAGCGATGGTTATCGAACTCCGTGGTAACGATGGAATCCTACACGGTAACGACAAGGACAGATACTACGGAAGGATCGAGGAGATCTGGGAGCTGAGCTCTGTTGGAGAGAAGGTCGATGTTCCGTGTCGATGGGCCAAAACGTCATAAAACAAGACCGGTATTTCACCACCATGGTTATACCCGAAGCCAAATCAAGACCATGCGCAAAGCGTCACCGCGAAAAATGAGCCATGGTACTGGCTTCCCAAGTGGACCAATGCTTCTTCATTACCGACCGCCAAAGCCCAGTCGTGTTGTCGTGAGGAGAGGCAAAAGGAAGATCATCGGAATGGATGGAGTAGCCAATGAGCAAGACTTCGACAAGTATGGCGACCCGAAGATCGAACATGACGACAACGATGAAGTAGCAGCACACACCACAAGAAGAAGCAGGACCACCCTACCTAAGGGCGTCCGTTCCACGTAAGAATTCCGTTTGCGAAAAAGAAGGGCAAGAAGATTGTGAGCAGATAGCTAGCTAAGACCGATTGTATTTAAATCGTAGTCTTTATTTCTCGATTGTATTTCATGGGCACTTTTTGATATCATGAATATTTTTAAATTTCATGGGAACTTTTTGAATTCATGAGGACACTTGATCTCGATTCCCCCTCCATCTCGATCTCGATCCCCCTCCATCTCGATCGCACCCGCACCCTCCCCGCTAGCTCCACCCATCGCAACCCCCCCGCTCCACCGCCGAGCACCGCCCCCTTTTCAAGACTTTTTGAACATATTTTTAATTTTTTACTATTTTTATAAAAAATATTACTGTTATAATTTAAACAAGTTTGAACATATTTAAACACAAATAAATATAAAAATAGCATTTAAAATGCATAAAAAATATTACTGTTATGATTTAAACAAGTTTGAACATATTTAAACACAAATAAATATAAAAACACCATTTAAAATGCATAAAAAATATTGGGGATCTTAGGAATCGAACCCAGGACCTCCTGGTGTGTGTGTTAACGTCTTGACCGGTCGGGCTAGTGGGTGGGTTACATTGTAGATAGGGTTGGGCTGTAGATATAGCTCTTGGGCTAGATTAAAACAAAATTCTAATGGCGCACCGAGGGTGGTGCGCCATTAGAACAGATCGTACTTATGGCGCACCGGCGTGTGGTGCGCCATTAAACTTCCTCCACCTATTCCCTCGGCCTCTCTCCCTCCCTCGCCAGATCCCCCCACTCGACCTAACTTTGCCCCGCATGCCGTCGCCCAGCCAGTGCCCCCCAAGCCGAGGAGACGACGACCGCCTCTACCTCAGCTCAGCCAGAGCACGCGACGCCGAGCCGCGCCGCCTACCTCGCCGTCCCCCACCGCCCGCACCGCGCCTCGGCGTCCTCCGCCCAAGCCGAGACGCAGGCAGGCGAGTGGAGGCAGCTGCCGAGCTTCAACGCCCGGCGTCTTCCTCCATTCCTCCATCCCTCCCCTGGTGATTCCTCCTTCTCCTCCACCCCTCACCTGCAAACCCTAGGGCCATGGCGGCAGGCTTCTTGCTCCCTTGTAAGAACATCCTCTCTGTTGGCCTGCATGTATTTCAGAGAACAAATTTGTTGTTCATTTCATTCTAGTTGGCCTGCATTAGCTAAGCATCAAGTGGATTTAACTATTTTAGACAGTTTCAGTTAACTGTTTTGCGTTTCCTGAAGAGGTTCAACTATTTCAATAACATTTCGCTACCTTCTGAACCCACATAGGCTGCAGGTAAAACAAGTTCCAGAACTTCTTCCCTGATCCATCACAATAACCTTGCACACGTATAACTAGTAGTATTTGCTTGATTAAACACAACTCACTTTGGATTACTCCAATGACAAGTGCCTTTGAACAATGCCGAAAGACCTTGCCAAATATACGCTTATTTTACCTTGATACGTAAGATGTGCCTTGCATGATTTTTGTGACATGCCGATTATTCTTGATGGCCTCTTTCTATAGATGCTGCATATGTAGAGTGTAATGAGATCTTAGTGTCATTTATGACACATATTAGACAGTGTGCAGCTTTGTCATTTATGACACATATTAGACAAAGTGCAGCTTACGGATGTATTGAAAGAAATCATTTCTTTATTTTTGTTAAGTGGAGCGAACAAAATCATTTATCTGGTTTTATTATTTCAAGCATACCCACTTGGAACTGCAATTTCATTTATGTTGTTATAAGTTTGTTCTTTGTCGACATGAGTTAACTTCTTGTCATTTATCGAAATTCAGAATGTCTTTGGACTATATGTTCATTGGTACTACTTGTGATCTTTCTGCTGTACTACTTGGAAATTTTGTCAACTTGTGATCTTTCTTTGCTGTACTCGAGAGGCCCTTGAGTTTGCGGAATGTCGATTAACTTCCGTTCGGCAAATTCGGTACTCCATATGTCCTATTTTCAGCAAAGGTCATGCTGAAATTTTCCGTGAATTTTAGCATGACTTTGCTAAAAATAGGACATATAAGGTACTTATGACTAATGCATGGGCCGGGCTATCTTAGTACTTAGTTAAGTAGGATCAACTGCCTGCCATTCTTGCTGCATTAAATCATAGGTGGCAATAGAGCCAAGTGATTAGGCCCAACTTAGAATTATCCTTAGCATCGATAAACCCTAGATGATAAACCCAACATAGGTGGCAATAGAGCCAAGTGATTAGGCCCAACCTAGGGTGCCTCGGCATCGATAAACCCTAAATGATGAAAACTTAACTTGGCTGCCCGGATGCCTCGGTGTTGATGAGAACCTAAATGATGAAAGCTTAGGCTTTTAGGGTGCCTCGGTGTCGACAAACCCTAAATCATGAGACCATGATCTTGTTCCTTGACAATAACCATCTTTTGACCAAACTTTTTCCTATTTAGAGAGAAACATGGCCCACAACGATGAGGCCGGTGGTTGAGCGACAAGCAATTCAGGAGCTGTCCCAAGAGATGGAGGAACAACCTCACCGCTATGATGGCGCCGAGAAGACACGATCCTGATTACACAACCCCTAGTGGCGTCGGGGATGCCACCACCGATGATGGCGGCGCACACACACGGATGGTGGCGGCACACACGATGGCAGCCAACCGAAGAAGCAAAGGAAGGACCGGCGCCAATGCGCTCCGCCCGTCAAGGAGGAATTCACTCAAGTGGACTCGGCGGAATCAATGGAGCCCAAACATATAGTCAAGGGGTACTCAGTTCAGCTCGGGTGCATTCTCCGGAGCACCGTCTCGATCAACACCGAGAACCTTAGGCATAAGGACCGAGGGAATTTGCGCAACCTCCTCTTCACGAAGCTGCACGAATGATACAAGTTCCCCACCGAATTTGAAAACACACGCCTCTTAGGGAATAGAGTGAACAATGCCGCCCTCACGAAGATGAGCACGACCCTGTCTACTTGGAGAAGCGCGGTGAAGAGAATGATTGATAAAGGTGATAGTTATGACAAGATCAAGGCGAAATATCATTTGATGGCGAAGATGAGTACAAGGAGTTCAAGATCAAGTGCGAGCCCGCAACCTCGAATCAAGTCGATTGGGGAAAGAAATGCGGAGTTGAACTTAGGGAACACAAACTCGGTCCCGCGGTTATAGAGTGGCGGAGCCTATATGGGACAAGGAGGACGCGGAGCATGCCGAGCAAGGCCTACCGCCCCGCTTTGAGAAATACAGCGGTGACAAGCAGACCAGGAACTATGTCAGGGCCCGGTACAAGGAGGACCTGATAACAAAGGAGCTTACCATGGATCCGAAGACTAGGGCGCTTGAGCTTGTTCTGGTAAGGAATACACCCCCGCGTAATTAGCTCCATATGGTTGCACTCTAATTAATCCCCAATATTTCTAAATGGTTCATGTTCCTTTCGCAGGACAATGAAAGCAGTAGCGCGGGGTCGTCTAAGAGCTCCCCTTTCGACACCCCTTTAAATAGGGCATTGAACATAATGAAAAAGAAGGATAAGCTCGATAAGCCGACGTCAGCTGGTCGTGTGGCCGGCAAAGGCTTGTCCACAAAATGGGGTCATACTATACCGGTGTGTGGAAGGAGAAAAAGGCCAGCTCGGAAAGCGGACGCGAGGTTGAAGCACTCAAGGCACAAGTGGCGCCGATTCGGAGCTTGTCCAAGAGCAAGTGGAACAACAGCTGGGAGCGGCTCAGCGCCATGGTGCCTATGTTGATTCATGGGCTGACGACGTGGATTGCGGGCGGCCAAAGGGCCTCCCGGTTCCCAGCTTCACGGCCACAACTTCGCCTGGCATGGGCGGCACCATTGGTGTCTCCGCGGCGGCGCCATTGGTGTCTCCGGCGGCGGCACCATTGGTGTCTCGGGGCGGCGCCATTGGTGTCTCCGGCGGGCGGTATTCGTGTCTCCGGCACCGCACGGTATTGGAGCTTAATGCACCGGGTGTACGCCGACCGGCACCTCGCCAGCAAGCACCCCCTCCGTTAGTTGCACGCCCGCCGTTGGCGGTGCCTCGACATTAGCCGAGCTCGACGGCATCACGGTAACTAAGCCTCTCGGCCAATGACTTCATCTCCTTGCCTTTGACTGGGCATCCCTGATGCCCTATACATGTTTTCGCAGGGCACCGCCGATGTTCCTTGCACTCTTCTGCACTTTGTGGGCGCCGAGTTGGTCGATGTCGCCAAGGGCAGAATCGTTCAACCGGGCAACCCCATGTTCCACGGTAATCCGATGCCAACGACAATGTATAGGGTTGAAGTGGTCCGGTGCTGCCGAGCTTGACGAGCTGTTACCCCGATTCGACCAGCTGGGGCGGCGAAGAAGATGAGATGACCCTCGGCACTGCGTAAACTGGCCCTGCTATGGCGAAGAGCGATTCGTTTGGGGCGGGGCCACCACCCACGAACAAGACCGCCCGATCGTGCGGCGCCAAGCCATGGCAAAAACGCCGCCGCGCTACGGACCTGCGGACATCCCTATGGCACAGATCCGGACAGCCCTATGGCACAGATCCGGACGGCGGCGACAACGACGACGGTACATTTACCAAAGTTGACAAGTACTTTGCGAACATGGATGCTGCTGGCGAGTTCTGCGGGCCTCTTTCTCAGAACCCAGCCAAGACCACCGCGATCTAGCTGGTGCGGCGGAGAAATCAATTGCAACAAGCGTCGTCGGCGTTCGAGTTCTCGAGACCGCCTCCAGCTCCGCCTTCACGAGCCTCGAGATAGCTGAGGCGCGAAATATCAGCCCCAACACGCTGAAGAAGGCGGTGCAGGGAGCGAACTTCGGTCCCATTACGGAGATCAAGAAGAAGGGCGGAAGCGAAAAGACTAACAAAGGCGCCGGTGCGAGCCAGGCGGCACCGAGTTCGATCCGTGCTCGGGGCGGGCCACCTTCACCTAAGGATATCTCGAGGAGGTGCATGTGGCGGGTAGGCGATGCTCTTGCCAAATATGCTGAATGCTACAACCGGTGCTATCACGAGTCTGCACGACGGTGTTCTGATTTTGGAGAAGCGGCGTCTCGAGAGAAGGATGTGGCATACCGGTTTTCGTGGCCAAGGTGCGAGAGCAAGGGCTTTGTGGATGGCAACATCGGGGTATGATCGTCCTGCGATTTGATGACATCTTTGCTATGTTTAACCTTCATCCATTGCACTACACCTTCGTTCGGCTGTTTTCGCGAGCATGCGGTCACGGATCATTAGAGACAATACCGGACATCGTGATAGTCGACCCCTTCTACATGCGTGCCAAGCACTTGAGCGATCTTTGGGGACCGCCAAGTTCGAGTTCACACCTCGAAGGCGTCATTACGCAAGCGCAGATAAGGATAACTTCCTTGTGCCTTACTTTCCCAAGTAAGTCATCCCTTAACCGCCCGTAACATATGATTTCTTAGATTTGATCGTTCTTTTTTCTAACATTCCGTGTTACGTGTAGTGACACACATTGCACACTCATCCTCTTAAGCCGAAATATTCCATGGCCACGTATTTCGACCGAACCGTAACTCCATGATAGACTACACAAATGTGAAGAAAGTTCTTGATGATGTTCTCCCAGCGCCCAATCTGGAGGCACCTTCACCAGGCCAGTTAAATAAGTATGGCAAGCACATCTTCTCACACAATGAAGTTCTGCTGCGTCAAGCAGCCTGGCGATCGGAAGGATGCCTACTCGCCCTCCATCACATGCGGGTGATCGTAAGGACCATCATCACCTACGCTACAAATAATCTCAAAGATTGGGCGCGAGCTTGTCGGCGGTCCAGGGCGCGGACCTCGGACAAGAATTCTTCGCATCGATCGAGTTTGCGGACATCATCCATCAAGATGTCCTTCATACATGAGGCAGTTCTTCCTCGAGATATCAACCGTCCAACGATGAGATAGATGTAACGCTAAAAATGCGGGGTGACAACGACCGTGATTTCATGACCATCACGACGACGGCGGCTTCACCCACGCTCTGTCCGATGAGTTGAGTCGAAAGTAGTGATGTGTAGTTACGAAACATTGATTGGCTCATGTTGTAATTAAACTTTAATGAATTCGTATGTCTCTTTGGTTTGGGCGGTTGTTCAACTTAGATGTAATCGATGCTATTTATTAGTAGGACCATGAATCGTGCTATTAATGTCTTGCTTTTCTCTTCCGATCCTTTTGTTGCATACTTACACATTGCTTATGTATTATGCATTGTTTGGATTGTGCATAGAGATGCCGTCGTATGTAGTGTACAAGGGTAAGGTTCGGAGTCTCGATGGTGGGAGGAGTGTCGGAGACAGGTTCACCGTTCAGCGATAACATTACAAAGGTACACCACTAGGGTGGAGGCGAATCTAGATCGCCCGCTATCTAGCGGGAGAGAGGAGGGAGCGTTGGAGGAACGGATGAAGACCGGTTTGATCGCGGTGATGCTCATCGTGATGACCACAGCTCTCTTCTATGTGATGGTAGTTTAGATGATCGATATCGACTTGTAATGTGAAGGCAAACTCGATACTCGCGGTCTTGAGACTTGTAATGTTTTGTCTTTGTCCGGTCTTTTGAATCCGGAGACTAATATGATGAATTGTATTAGGAGACTAATCTTCTATTGTATTTGATGAATATGATGTTCTTTGTGTGCTGCTGTCTATATTCTATGCAATAATATATTTTGTAACCTGTGCAAAAATCAGAAAAGCAAAAAATTAAAACCTAATATTCATACTAATGGCGCACCACACAAGAAACTAATGGCGCCTTGTGATCATCACACTAATGGCGCATTAGCGGTGGTGCGCCATTAGAATCTAAACACATTTGTACATATGGCCCCAGGAGGCATTCTAATGGCGCACTGCAGGCTATACTAATGGCTCACTACGTGGTGCGCCATTAGAACACCAGATACTAATGGCGCACCAATAGTGCGCCATTAGAATTTATTCTAATGGCGTGATGCCAGTGGCGCACCAGTAGTGCGCCATTAGAAGGCAAATTCGGTGCGCCACTAGCATGCCTTTTCCTAGTAGTGCCCATTTAAATGTGGGCTAATTTCCGGCCCGGTGTGTCTTTCAGCCTATTGACGGCCCATAAATCTGATGGGCCATTTGTTGTCGGACCTGAGTTTCGGCCTTTTAGCGGCCCATTTAAGTGTTGGGCCAATTTCTGGCCCGGTGTCACTTTCAGCCTGTTGACGACCCATAAATTAGTTGGACCATTTGTAGCCGGACCTGAGTTTTGGCCTTTTAGCGACCAATTTAAGTGTTGGGCCAATTCCGGCCACATGTGCCTTCGGCTGTTAACGGACCATAAATGAGTTGGGCCATTTGTAGTCGGACCTTAGTTTTGGCCTTTTAACGGCCCATGCCCTTCATGGTCCAATACCAGCCGGTTTCTCTTCGGCGGCTAAAGGCCCACAACACGTTGGGCCATTTACAATCTGACGACTTTCGACCTCTTAGTAGCCCATGGTCTTCATGGTCGATTACAAGGCATTGTCTCTTCGGCTGCTAAAGGCCTCTGATATAGTTGGGCCATATGTAGCCCAAACTTAGTAACGGCTTTGTTAATGGCTCGTGAAATAAATTGGGGCCACTGTTGCCGCTTCGATGTTGGCACATTAACGACCGGGAGGTAAGAGGGCCGACCATTAACTTTGCCTAATGTGACCATTAACTTAATGGGCCCACTAAAGTTCGTACATGTCTTTAGGCCAAATTAGATAATTTGAGCCCATTACGACGAGTAATTATGCACAGGACCAAAACCGATCAAGCAAAGGTACGGCATACAGGGAATAACGTTGCACATCCAGCATATATTACAAGAAATTACATCCACTGGGCAATCAAAGAATGATGCCAGTGCAAATAAATGAGCAGAACCTAACCATCTACAGCGTCTGTCTGCAACCTCAGCCACGGATGGCGCCCATAAGCATGTGAGCAAGTTCTTGCTGCTTTGCTACACTGTCTCTGAAAACATTGATCAGTTGTTGTGTCGCACGACTCTGCACCTCTGATTCATCCACCATTTCCATCATTGCTTCAGCCATTGATTGGTTCACAAACATACATTTATTCCGTTGCATTCGAGATAGAGGATACTGAACAGATTTAGATGGCGATTTTGGCAGGCTTGTATTATTGATAGTGGAGAGTGTCTCGACCACTACATCATAACATAAATTAAGATGGGAACCAAACAGATTAATCATGAGTTATTGCCATATTACCTGGCCTAGATTTACTGGAAAGAAACAATGGGGTTGCCTTGCTGTTTTCAGAGTTTGTCTTCTTATCTTCAGCAGCCTGCACAAAATTAACACACTAGCATTGCTATCATTGGCCAAGTCAGATTATAGGAAAGCAACATTGACATAACGAACGTTTGGGCAACTAGCCTATACCGAATTAACACAATATGGCACAACTATCATCAGCCAGGTAAGGTAGTACGAAAGCAACATTGACACAATGAATGAATGGGCAACCAGAGAAGCACTACAATTCAGTAATGTGCGTGATATGAGATAGTACATTCATGCAGCTCAGTATGCAAAACTACCAGGCAGTTTTCCTTACAAAAATCAACATTGGCGCCTTTAACTTTTTGCTACAACTAATTTTAGATCAGATAAAGGTTAGATTCACGCTGATTAACAAAATACATGTTGATGTAAAAATATAGTGATATACAACAGGTACTTACATCAGCATTGGATCACAGAGAATTCCCGCAAGATATTTTCCTCGAATACGATCCTAATGGAGGAAGTCTTCTATTGTTTAACCTTATTTTCTAAAAGAGAGATGGGTAAGAAACATGTACAAAATATGATCAGAATGCTATAAAATTTCATGATGTGAGGATACACACACGCTTCTTATAATGGAGTTGACATTCTTTTGCTGGACTGGCGCAGACTAGTTCTTTGGCCATTGGAATCTGCTTACTATCAGTGGGAGTTGGGTTTCTTTGTGCTGGAGCAGTATCTATGAGAAATGGAGTTGGTTTATTATCTCCTGGCGTTTGGATCTTTTGCAAAGACCTGTTTGTAACCCTTCGGATTCTAACATAGTCTTCTTCCCCTTGCATGCCTTATATAGAAGAATGGTGATTCAGTTATAAAACATGCTAAAACAGAGATGGAATAGGTACTGAAGAATAGAAAGGCATGACATATTGACATGTATTCCCTCCATCTGGAAATAAATGGATGGGTCTAGGCGTATTTCAGTTCTAGATACATCCAGTTTTATCCATTTCTGCGACATTTAATCCGGACGGAGGGAGTATGATGTAAGAGCTAGGGATACGACAGGACAACACAGTAAAAAAACACTGAAAAACCCTCTGCAGAACCAAAGTATTCAAACCCACTGATATGAGATAGTACACTCATGAAGCTCAGGATGCCAAACTACCAAGCAGTTTTCCTTACAAAAATCAACATTGTGGCCTTTAATCATACATTTTGCTACAACTAAATTTAGATCAGATAAAGGTTGGATTCACGCCGATTAACAAAATACGTGCTGATGTAAAAATATAGTGATATACAACGGGTATTTACATCTACATTACAACACAGAGAATTCCTGCAAGAATCTTTCCTCATAAACGATACCATTGCAGAAATTTTTCTATCTGTTAAGCTTATTTTCTAAAAGAGAGATGGGTAAGAAACATGTAGAAAATATGATCAGCATGCTATAAAATTTCATGATGCAAGGATACGCTGCGCTTCTTAGAATTGATTTGACATATTTTTCTTTGGATTGGAGTGGACTAGTTCTTTGTCCACTAGAATCTGCTTATGATTAGTAGGAGTCGGGTTTCTCTGTCTTTGGAGCGATATCTATAAAAGCTGGAGTTGGTTTATTATCTCTGGCGTTTGGATATTTTGCAAAGGCCTTGTTTGTAACCCTTGATTCTAACATAGTCGTCTTCCCTTGCATGCCTTGTATAGAAGAATGGTGCTTTAATTATAAAACCTGTGACGGAGAGAGATGGAATAGGTACGAAGAATAGAAAGGCATGACATATTTATATGTATTCCCTCCATCCGGAAAAAAATGGATGGGTCTAGGCGTATTCAGTTCTAGATACATCCTTTTTGTCCATTTCAGCAACATGTAATCCGGACGGAGGGAGTATGGTGTAAGAGCTAGGGATCTGACGAGACAACACAGACAAAAACACTAGTTGAATGTAAAACTATATGCTAGCGGAATACATACGAAATAACTAAGGCAACATACCGTGTATGATTGGGAAAATAAGATGGCATTACAGCGAGCACTAGAACATCACTTGATGTAAGAAAGCATGGTATGGCGAGATGGATGAAGTACATCTTGATGAATAACAATGCATAATATATTCAGAAGCATGATGTCCAAATTAAGCAGATGGCATTGCGATAGAGTAGAATGACAGTACTTGAATTGAAAACATGTTATCATGAATGGAATAGGTACTGAAAAACAGGAAGGCATGACATATTTACATGCATGATCAGCATGCTAACCACATGGCATTACAATAGAGTAGATACACTCCAGGACATTTTATGCATGTTGTACCCATATCACAGGCCAGGTTAGAGCAAGGACCTTGTGGGGTGAAGAGGATTCATCATCTTTCTGCAAGTCTTCTGAAGAACTGCCTTTACATGTTCCATCATATTGGGTATCATTGACATCAAGTTTATTGGCCTTTACATTGCTCCGTGAGGTTCTTGTGGATATATCAGTGTGTGCAATTATATCTGACATACATGGAAACTAGTAGTTAGATTTATGTAATGAGTGCCTGTAGGAGCGATACGTCTCCAACGTATCTATAATTTTTTAATTTTCCATGCTATTATATTACCCCTTTTGGATGTTTATGGGCTTTATTTTACACATTTATATAATTTTTTGGGACTAACCTACTAACCGGAGGCCCAGCCCATATTGCTGTTTTTTGCCTATTTTAGTATTTCGAAGAAAAGGAATATCAAACGGAGTCCAAACGGAATGAAACCTTCGGGAGCGTGATTTTTGGAACGAACGTGATCCAGAGGACTTAGAGTGCATGTCAAGAAGCTGCCGAGGCTCCCACGAGATAGGAGCCCCCCCATAGGGCGTGCCCCTGTCTCATGGGCCCCTCGGGCGTCCACCGACGTACTTATTCCTCCTATATATATACCTACATACCCCGAAAACATCCAGGAGTAGAACGAAACCCAATTTCCACCACCGTAACCTTCTGTATCCGTGATATCTCATCTTGGAGCATTCGCTGGCACTCTGCCGGAGGGGGAATCGACCATGGAGGGCTTCTACATCAACACCATAGCCCCTCCGATGAGTTGTGAGTAGTTTACCACAGACCTACAGGTCCATAGTTATTAGCTAGATGGCTTCTTCTCTCTTTTGGATCTCAATACAATGTTCTCCCCCTCTCTTGTGGAGATCTATTCGATGTAAACTCTTTTTGCGGTGTGTTTGTCGAGATCCGATGAATTGTGGGTTTATGATCAAGTTTATCTATGAATAATATTTGAATCTTCTCTGAATTCTTTTATGTATGATTGAGTTATCTTTGCAAGTCTCTTCGAATTATCAGTTTGGTTTGGCTACTAGATTGATCTTTCTTGCCATGGGAGAAGTGCTTAGCTTTGGGTACAATCTTGCGGTATACTTACCCAGTGGCAGAAAGGGTTGCAAGGCACGTATTGTATTGTTGCCATCGAGAATAACAAGATGGGGTTTATATCATATTGCTTGAGTTTATCCCTCTACATCATGTCATCTTGCTTAATGCGTTACTCTGTTCTTATGAGCTTAATACTCTAGATGCAGGCAGGAGTCGGTCAATGTGTGGAGTAATAGTAGTAGATGCAGGCAGGAGTCGGTCTACTTGTTGCGGACGTGATGCCTATATACATGATCATGCCTAGATAATCTCATAATTATTCGCTTTTCTATGAATTGCTCGACAGTAATTTGTTCACCCACCATAATACTTATGCTATCTTGAGAGAAGCCACTAGTGAAACCTATGGCCCCCGGGTCTATCTCTAATCATATTTGTTTTGAATCTACTTTTATTTGCATCTTTACTTTTTGCATCTATATTATAAAATACCAAAAATATATTTATCTTATCTTACTATCTTTATTAGATCTCACTTTTGCAAGTGTCGTGAAGGGATTGACAACCCCTTTATTGCGTTGGTTGCGAGTTCTTTGTTTGTATGTGTAGGTGCGTGGGGCTATTGAGGAGCCTCCTACTGGATTGATACCTTGGTTCTCAAAAACTGAGGGAAATACTTACACTACTATTGCTGCATCACCCTCTCCTCTTCGAGGAAAACCAACACAAGCTCAAGACGTAGCAAGGAGACGACATAAATAGTAGACTGGGGTTAACTAGCAACAGCAGGTCTCATAAAATAAAGGGAGAACTTAGATGAAAGCTACAGAATATGTATCGTTTGTACTCGAGATTAACTAAATGGCACACAAAAGTATTAAAGAACAACATAGGTAATACTAGAAGTGGTATAATACTATAATCACCAGCCTGTGGGATAGCATTGGCTGATGGATGATAACTATGGAACAGTGTTACCTAAAGAACAAGTATCTTAGCTGAACTATGGAACATTGTGAACTCCTGAACAAGACCCGTAAGAGATCGGCATGAATATCTGAGTGAAATGTGATGATCTATTTTCCATGCTTAGATGAATAACAAAGCCATAAATGTTGCACACGAGTAAGATGAGGTACAACCTATCATTGCCATCCATAGGAGTGAGCATCATGTCTGACTTGTCAATGGCCTACGATCGTTGTGGCTTTCCATGTCGGGCATCGCATTCGATCTGAGGAAGCTGTTGAGTGGGGACTATAGCTCCCTTCGGTGTATGCTTCCTTGTTGGAGCAGCTGCGGTGAGTCGGAAGATGGTGTGTGCGAAGATGCGAGATAACGCATAATGTTAAGAACAACATATCTCTTTGATCGAAGAAATACACTAAGAAATCAACAAAGAAAAGGTACAAGAGTGGTCACACGTCTGTTGACTGAAGACTAAATTGGGGTCACACGATTTTATTTTATTTTGGTACTGTCCGATCTACGCCGGATGGCTTGATGGCCGTCTTGTGCCTCCCGGTTGACACTATTCAGAATCTTCCCTAAAGAGCCAGCGACCAACGGCAGAGCAGCCTGCCTCCGTCGTCCATGGCCTCGGCCAAAACCCCGCTCCCCGGCCCACCGCACTGCCGTGGTTGCGCCGCCCCCGGGCCAATCCACAAATACTCCCCGTCATCCAGATCTGGCGACGGGGGTACATTCAACCCACGCAACTCTAAAAGATAGCCATCTAACCGCTGCTTCCGCGGCGAACTTGCAGCCCTGCACCCTTACGCTAGACACCAGCCAACCGGCAGCCTAGGAGCTCCGCCACCTCAAGGGGTGCTGCTTCCCATTGGGAATCGATTGGCCCGGAATAAAAATTCAGACAACTGATGCCTAAATAAAGTGATTTGAGATGAGGGTGCGACCTATCTGGCGGCATGGTGAAGTAGGCAGGTCCAGCTGTCGAGTTGGTGAGGCCGGCGCGGTTGCGGTGGCGACCAGCGGTAGGGAAAGAGCGATGTCGCGACGGTCGATGGCTACGCGGAAGCTGCGCCAGGACTCTGGACGGATCCGAAGTTGGAGCCGCTCCGACGCCGTGAACAACGGTGGTGGTGAATCGGCTCCAGTACGGTTCACGCAGCCGTCGTCGAGGCAGCACCAGCATCACGGAGAAAGAGGCACACGGCCCAGTGCACGACGACAATTGGACAGCGTCTCCGGCATTAGGGAGGAGGGCGGCTGTCAAATTAGTGCGGTGGGGGCGCCATGGAGGTGGGGCTGAGGTTTCGCGGCTCGGGAGAAGGGAGCTTCCCGGGGAGAAGGTGATTTGGTGCCCACGAGGTGTGAATGGAGGCAGGCCGGGGGGGGGGGTAATTGGGAGGAGTGGAACCATGCCTTACGGATGCATTTGTCTGAAATGTGAGGGGGAGTTACAGTTCTACCCTTGCCTATAGGCTTCTCGGCTTGGGTCTGTGTACTGAGGGTCGGGGATAATAGAGTAACTTTGCTTCTCCCCAAATAGTGGGCGGTAGCGATTTCGGGCGAGGAGGCCGTGTTTTGAACTATAGTGGGCGCGGCGATTTGAGGCGAGGCGTGTTTTGAAATAGTGGGCGCGAGCTATTTGGGTGAGAGGCGTGTTTTGCCGACCATGGTTTATGAATTATTCGGCACATGTCATTTCGGCCGAGGAGAAGGCGCGCTTGGATGAAGTTACGAACCTACCCTCGATGTACAACGGGCCAATTGATGCGTGTCCCACATAGGACGGTAATTTCGTGTCTCCCTTTTATTTGCTCGGGCAAATTCCACCGAGCAGAGAGGATGTTTAACGGTTTGTTCAAATTTTGAGAGAACGAGCATCCACGTCTACCTTACCAAGTCGATTCGAATCAAATTTTCAAATATTAGCTGGCCACTTCTTTTTTAGATGGCGAGATGATGCTCGGGAGTAATGTGTTTTTACAAGCTCGTTGCTAGTGATTTACTATATGACAAATAGTTAACCCACTCAAAAACGCGAATCAAATCCAAAATGAAATATCTCGATTCAATGAAATAGCTCGTTCAGTAGGTCAAAATAGTGAACTAAATGCAAAATTGAACACCTCAATCGAGTAGCATGTTGTACAGTATTATAGTACTCCATGAACATGTTGAAAGTCAAATTAATGAACTTGTTTTATATACGCATATATCCGTTCATGTGTGGATTGCAAACAACATGTTCTCCAATTTAAATATTTGAATGCAAGTTTATATCGAAACATGGTTTATATCAGTCTTTGATGCATAAAACGCGACCTCCCCCCCCTCTCTCTCTCCCCCCTCTCTCCCTCTCTCTCTCTCTCTCTATCTCCGTCTCTTTCTCTCTCTCCGATAATCTTCAATTCTGTCGCACGCATCCGATACAAAAACCTTGTTGGTCACTCTCCCTTTCTCTCCATCTCTCTCTTGCTCTGTGTGTGTGGGGGGGGGGGTCTTTGTAGTTGGCATGCATATATACACCATCTATAGGTCTCTCTCGCACACTATGTATGATACTCTAGCTAGTCCAAGCTAGATATCTTGGGTGCACTCATCGTACACACACAAATTCCTTGGCTCTTTGCCCGGAACTCTCTCACGCACCACTATGTCATCTCGGAGCTCTTGCCCCCCCCTCTCTCAAACTCTCCATCCACCTGGGTCACACATACACATGCATATCTCACTCGCACTCGATAGGCCCATCTAAAACTCTATCTCTCTCCCTCGTTCTCTCTCCATCTCACACGCACACACACACACACACACACAATCTCATGCCCAGCTAGCCAAGTATGATGGTCTCTCACTCAATTGTAGGCACATGCAGTCCCCCCTATATGTATATGACTAGCTAATCTTAGTCTCCATCACAAACATGTGCATGGTCTATCTCGATTTCTCTCAGGGCATCTTACTATCGCGCACGCACTCCCTCGATCTCCCACCCATATAGTCCCCTCACAATCTCGAGGGGATCTCTCTATCACAAACACGCCCTCTCTCCCTCCCCATGCGTCCATGTCATCCATGTGTCCCTCTCGACCTTTTTTCGTTGTTGGCCAGACCTCTATTGGACATGTGCTACAGGGGTGTCTCTCTCCATTGCAAACAATTACACACTAGCTATCTTTGTGTATCTCCTCGCCTCGCTTTTCCATCTTGGAGATGCATGCGTGATATGTTCGCATAAGAAACGAAAAAACACACACTCTCTCTAATTTATCGTTTGTTGTCACTTTCTCTTTCACACACATACTCTTTTTGCACACTTATTCTCCTTCACACGCACTTGATCTATCTCGAATGAGGGACTCTCCTCCGTCCATAGCATATAGATTTATTGCAAAGTCAAACATCACAAAGTTTGACCATGTACGTGGAGAAAAAGAATTACATCTAGTACGGCAAACATATAGCATTAGATTCACCATGAGATGTAGTTTTGTATGATGTATCTTTGGTATTGTAGATATAAATAACATTTGCGTAAACCTGATGAAAGTTTCCAAAATTTGACTTCTAAAAAATTTACATGCACTACATTATCGAGCGGATGGAATATCTCTTTCCCCCTCTCAGCTATCTGACAAACCACTCAGCCTTATCGGGGCTCCTCAATCTCTCTCAAACTTTATTGGTCAGTTTGGTTTGTGACCTGACCCTCATGCCTTGATGGCCGCTCTTTGCTGGTGTAGGCGTGAGATGTAAAATATTTCTGCTGGCCAGGCTTGTGTAGTCTTGAAGCGTTTGGTTCATGGTGGGCGAGCAAAGCATCAACGTCCATCAATCAATCCATGCATCAATTATTTAATGCTAATATCCATCCATGTTCTTTATTACCCTCGTGGCATACGACCGAGCACGGCCAGGCGTTAAATTGGTCGCTTGGGCGAGCTACTTGCGTGTCTAGAGTTCAGCCGAGGCTAATTAAAGTGCAAGGGAACCCAGCCCAGGCGGGCTTTCTTTTTCACAGGGTAGCAACCAAACAAGCGTGCATGAAATCCAGCCACAACCCCAGGCCACGCTAAAGATGCTCGGGACGCAAGCCAAACTGGCCTTACATCTCCCTGGTTCACACATACACATGTCTCGCTCGCGCTATACATATAGACCCATCCAACACTCTCCGCCCTTGTTCTCTCTCCATGTGACACCCCCCCTAAGTACCATAATCCCTCACTCCATCATAGGCTCTATTTGGATCCATGGGTTAGAGTTAGTTTGGGTTAGTTTGGAGTTAACTAACCCAAAAAGATCCAAACAGGAGGGTTAGTTTGGGTTAGATGCATCTAACCCATCCAAAAAAACTAACCCATCCAAGAGGTGCTTATTTGGGTTAGTTCTTCTCGGGACCACTAATAAACACTTTTTCTCTCATAATCCCCACAGAGATCCTCCCACTTCCTCGAGCTTCTCGTCCTCTCCTCCTCCCTCTCGCTTTGCCTGTGAAGGTGCCTCGCCGTATCCGCGCTCCATCTAACCCTGCCATCCAAACATCTCTTTACTTAGAGTTAGTTCAGGGTTAGAATCTAACTCTAACCTCTAACTGAGTTAGAGTATCCAAACAGGGCCATAGGCGCAAGCACCACCCTCCTAAGTATGATTATCTCTTACTAGCCATCAGGAACACACGTATTGTCTCCTTCCATCCATACATCTATCTCGATATCTCTCGGGGCATCTTCTATCACGCACACACCTTGTCACTCGATCTCCCACCTATGTAGTCCCATCACGATCTCCAGGAGATCTCTCTATGACAAACATACACTCTCTCTTCCCCATGTCTGCATTTTCTCCGTACGTCTCTCTCGACCTCTCTCCCTTGTTTGTCAGACCCCTCTTGGCCACGTGCTAGGGGTCTTTCTCTCTCGGTTCCAAACAACCACACACTATCTCCTCACCTTGCCTCCATTGTCAAAGATGCATGTGTGATATGTTTGCATAAGACACGCATGCTTTTTCTCTACTTTTATCGTGTGTTGTCCATGTCTCTTTCACACACGCACACACACTTTTTTCACTCTCTCTCTATCTCTCTCTCTCTCTCTCTCTCTCTCTCTCTCTCTCTCTCGTTAGGGACTCTGTCACGTCTATAAGCATATGGATGTTTTGAAAAGTCAAACCTCAGAAAAGTTTGACCAGGTATATGTGGAGAAAAACATTTACATCTGGAACGATCATTAGATTCATCACAACATGTACTTACTTCATACTATCATTTATCTTTGGTATTGTAGATATAAGTAATTTCTTTATAAACTTGGTCAAAGTTTTAAAAGTTTGACTTAAAAAAAATGTTGGAACTACATTATCGAACGGAGTGAGTAGCTCTATCTCTCTCTGCTATCTCTCATGGGCCTCCCCTCTCACTCGAACTCTATATACTGATGGATTATACGCTCATTGTGTCAGCGTATAGCTCCGTATATTGTTTAGTTGACCGGTCAACCAATCCACATGCTGCCTTGTTAGCTCGTGTTACGTATCTTGGTGTCTTTGGCCCATGTGGCGGTGGGTGAAAATAAGTAAACTAGAGGCCCATCGACCGCGGTGAAGTAAACAAAGTTGAAACCACTCGGGTAGCACCCGCGCTAGTAAATTGAGGCGCGTTGAGGACAAACTTCTTGCGTGAAGGGCGCTTTTCGCGCACAATTCACCACTGCGGCGGCATGCATGAAGGGCCTTTCGCGCACACCCAGCACACAACACACACCAGCACACGTGTACACCGGCGTCGCCGCCGGTTGAGATGGACGGCGAGGCAGCCAACAAGCGGAGGCGGCTCGAGCCAAAACCGCATCCGGTGAGCCTGGACTTCATCAGCCTCCCCGACGACATGCTGCTCGTCATCATCGGCCTCCTCCCTAATAAATCTGCCGTGCGGACCGCCCTGCTCTCTCGGCGGTGGCGGCCCCCTCTGGCGCTGCGTCCCCCTCAGCCTCACCGTCGACAGCTGCCTATGTGATGGTGATTGCAAATGCATGGCCGCAGTCTCCAAGATCCTTTCATCGCACCCTGGGCCAGCCAGACGCCTTGACATCCGCATGTTTAGTACCAACTGCAAGGTCCAACCCAAGTTCGACGAGTGGTTCTTATCCCCCGCCCTAGATCAGCTCCAGGAGCTCAGCTTTGAAGCTGGACGATGTTGCTCTCTGCCGCCGTCCGAGCTCTGCCTCACGCCAACACTGTGCTGCGCAAGCTTCAACTCCTGCTATCTTCCCCAGATTAATGCCGCACCCTTCTTCTCCCTCAACTCAAGCAGCTCGACCTCTTCGACGCTATCATCTCGAAGAAGGCTATGGAGCACCTGTTCCGCAGCTGTACTGCGCTCGAGTACTTTCGTCTTGAGCAGATCCACGAGTTCATTAGCCTCCAGATCGCCTCGACGAATCTCTGATGGATTTATGTGTCTTGGTGGCCCCGCAACAAGACATCAATTGGGAAGAGATCACTCCAACCGTTCCACGTTATGGTCATTGAGAATGCAACTTTCCTTGAGAGATTGTTTGTATCGGATCTAGAAGGTCCAACAAAAATCAGGGTCATTCACGCGTCGAAATTGACAGCGTTGGTGTACTCGTCTGCCAAATTCTCCGAACTCTCTATTGGATCCGTAATCATTCAGGTACATCACTCATCTTCTTCTCCGTCTTCTTGAAATTCACATTTTTAAATTTCTTCTTGATGTATTTACGACCGTCTTCCAGAAAATGATTCCCACAAGCTTGACCCAGTCCATGCGCACAATGAAGATCTTAGCACTAAAATCTACCGGCCCCAATCTGGATCAAGTTGTTGGATTCCTTACATGCTTTCCGTGCATGGAGAAGCTACTCATTGAGGTGAAACTTCTTTCCTACAAGTAAACGGTAATCACAACGTAGCTCAATGTTTTCGTAATTTTCCCAAATTACGATGACAAGTGTAGTGTTCAAAACTGCATCTACGCAGTGCACCAAAAGAAATGTTTTTAGTATTTTTTCTCACGTAATCACCGGCATTGTTTTTATGCTATACTACTATAGTAGCCTAGGCTAGTCATAGTGGAAAGTAACTTAGACTACTCCAGTAACTCTATGGTTACCCTAAGAGCAAGACTACCTCCGTCCTGGTTTACTCTTCCAATTTTGTAGTATCAAAATTTGAACATAGATTTAACTAAAAAAATGTTAATGCATGTCACTAAGAACTATATCGTTGGATTCGTATTTGACCATAATTTCAAATGGTGTAATTTTTAGTGACATGCATTGGCATTTTCTTAGGTGAATCTATGGTCAAAATTTTATACTAAATACGAGGTAGTATTCCCTCCGTCCCAAAATTCTTGTCTTACATTTGTTTAGATACGAATGTATCTAACACTAAAATGTAACTAGATACATCCGTATTTAGACAAATTTAAGACAAGAATTTTGGGACGGATGGAGTACAAAAGTGGGCTATGTAGGCCAAAACATGTGCCAAAGTCACTTGTGATGCATTTGGCATCGATGCCCCTCCATTTCTCACCTGGTGCCCCAATCTGGATCACCTACTTTGCTCCAGTGCCAAATTAACTCACGCAATGAAAAAACACTGCGTGGGAGAGAGAGAGGACTGAGGCAATAAAAACACTTGTTTGGGAGAGTGAGAGGCCGGTGTAGTTGGTTTGATTGATTTGTTTATACATGTGGGTCTGTGTGCACATCGGTGCCAACTCTCTCACATCGCGAGGCGGTGCCAAAATCTTTGATTTGACATCGATCGTATTATGTGGCATACTTTTGCGAAATATGGCATCGGCCACATAGTGGAAGGCAACAAATGCCCAAGCTTTTCACGTGCTCCTAGTTAAATGAGAGGAAACAGAAAGAGAGAGAGAGAGAGAGAGAGAGAGAGAGAGAGAGTGAAAAATATTACTAGCCAGCCAACCCTATCGTATGAGCGAATGATATTGGTACCTCTTGATGACACGGCAATCTTATGCAACCAGCTGCTCTAATATGTTCTCTTCTTTTGCATATAAAAAAGACCCGAAAGTGAAAAATGTGCTGCACTATAACAATCTCATAGAATGCCTTGATCTCCATCTTACAGAAATTGATTTGATCGACTACAGAGGTAGCACATCTGAGATTAAATTGGCCAGGTTCTTTGTTCTGGAGGCAAGTGTGCTCAAGGTAATGTGGTTTGGCGTTCTCTGGCGCAACAATGAATGGCGTGCTGATCACCGCAAGCGTCTAAGCCTAAATGACAATGTCTCCGTAGAAGCTGAATTTGTTTTTGAAACATCAAGTGGCCAGAGACTCGAAAACTTATTTGCCCATTAGTTACTTGTCAAGGCGGTGGATTTTAGTTTGTACGATAATGCTACATCCACCTAAAGTAACGAAAGTTCTTATGTAAACTTCCTAGTAATTCCCTCTTCGTAGGTGCAGCATTACTCCTAACATTTGTAATATCAGTTTGAAACTTGTAATATTACCGTGTACTATTCATGCGTTTTAAAAATCCTGCAAATCAAACAGGTCCTGAGTTGGTGATAATGTCGTGCCTCCCGTCTTTCATCAATAGCCGTCGGATCTAGATCTGACGCATACAAACCAAGCTTCTCCATTTTTGCAAAAAGATGCCCGCACTTGTTCCCTATTTACAAACAACTCCTTGTCTCTCAGAATCAGCCTTATCTCCTCCCCACCATATCTAGAAGGTCGTGGAAAAATCCGGCGCGATGGCCACTGCCGGAACCGTCCACCCCCAATCTTGGTGTTCCGTGCAATGCACAGGCATCTATGCACGGGAAATTATGTCGAACAGGGCTAGTTGTAAACAGGCTAGCTCTACAGCCATGATGATAGTGACTTCAGACGGTGAGGCTGACTATGGTATGCCGAACACGGCGCCTATACTCTGGTGTCATCTCAGACGCAGGGTCTTGTCACTTCACTGTGAGGAGCAGCACGTAATAATTTGACCAACGGGTAGTACATTGCTAGTACTCCTACTACTACATTGGTAGTACTACTACTAGTACTAGTAGCACCACCGTATGGATTTAGGTGTACTACCACGTCCATCTGGATTTTAGTATTTGACTAGCAATATGTAGTAATGCATGTCACAATAAATGTAGTACTCCCTCTGTAAATAAATACATCGTGTTTTATTCCTATCGGCGAGAGAACTTAATGTTTTTTTGCTAACTAGAGTACTAATAGGATTACATGCAATGAACTAAACATTGCATGTCATGTTTGGTAGTCTCAAGTCATTGAAAGCATGCACGGCCCACATCTCTCATTGGTTGATATGTCACGAAATAAGAAACAAGGAGGGATTTAATGCACTGTGCCTAAGTGTTTTGGCATTATTTGGTTTTTGTAATGTGAATTACACAATAGTTTTGTTTACATGCATTAACATTTTATTAGTTAAATCAAAGGTCAAAACTTGGCGCAAAATGAAAAGGGGACCAATAAACCTGTAAACATCAAACTTCTCTCGTTTGGCCCAACCTAGAGGTCTGGTGAGATGACTATCTTGCACCGCACGGGTGGGCCTTAACTTCATTGACTTCTGACAGCGCCTTTGGGTGAATGACACGTGGGCCCGAGGGGTGGCTGGCCCACCTATCATACAGCCAAAGGCAGGTGCGATGAAAGGGCCGAGGAGTAGTATGAAATCCTCTGAACCTACACCGCGCTAACCAAGGGCAAGTGATCACTCAAATCGCAAGATCGATTGACTAGAAGCTAAGCTAGACCCATGGAGGCGATGGCGCGAGCATCGACCGGCTATGCCGGATGGTCCACGGCCGCCTGCCTGCGGCGGCGAGAGCGTCTCGGTAGTATTTCTTGAGGCCACGGGGCGAGGGCGCAGACGACAACCGTCTCCTTGTTCGACGAGGTCCACGTTAGTTTCCTCGACAAGTTCACCATCGTCAAGAAGCTCGCGGACGACTTTGACGCAAGCCTCCAGCCGACGCGCCTAGGCTCTGTGATGCCCGCCACCCTCAATGGCCACTATGGTGACAACCTCTTCGGCGCACTGGTGGCCCTGCGACTACCCGCCGTCGCGCCGGAGAATGTCCACCTCGAGGTCGCGCTCGCCGCACAGCGCCTAGCGCAGCAAGACACCATCGACATAATCACCCATGTGTATGCGCAAATCGTCCACAAGGACTACTACATGCAAGAGGAGCACGATAGGACGCTGGCCTTCTTGGACCGCAGGGCAACCTTGGACGACACTGTTCAGAAGCACGTTGAGCTCGCCGCCAACGCCGCTGCTCCTCACACATCTGTTGGTGACCCGACGCACTAGGGCGTGATGATGTCGTTGATGGATCCGTATGTATTTTTATCTTTCCATCAAATCGATGTAGTAGTATATGATACTACAGTAATTATCTTACCTTTCGCATCAACTTTATAATTTTCATATGTACTCCATGCATGAACGGCGCCAGAACCAAACTTCTCATTACTCTAGGCAAAATCGTTATTTTCTATCTATCGATCGCGCCATGGAGCAGAACCAAATTTTACAAGTTACGAGTCCAAAAGGAAAAGCCTGCCGTGTTCGCGTCGCACCCCCACACGGTTCATCCGGCATGCCGCTCAAGCGGGAATGCGTGCGGTGTTGCATTTTCACTTAAAAGTGGGACCACAGTTGAGCAAACCGACTATCGGCAAACCCCCACCCCGCCCACCGCGCAATGGCTAAGAAAACAGGAGGGAGAAGAGATGGCTGTAGCATGGACTCCAAGAAAATTGGTGTTGAATGTGACTTGTGTGGGTGGCGTGTGCTGTACTGCTAGATGTGAATGCTAGTTATGGCCCATGCCACCCCACTATATCGAGCCTATATCGAGGTACGTAGAACAAATTTCCTACAGTCCGTGCTCAACCCTCCTCTATCTCTCTTCTCAGCCAGCCAGCGGACGGGCGGAGCCCATTGTCTATTTGCTCACATGCGGTCCCACATGTCAGTGAAAGCATAGCGGACCTGATCCCGAACACTGCACATCTTTCACCTCGACGTGCTGGTGATGGAAAACAAATCCAAGAAAGATCTTTGGTGGCCACTTTTGGAGTTACTCAAGAGTAGTAAGATTCTATTTACAGTATAACCGAAGATGCACATCTCGTGGCTTCAACTACCACTCTATTTTCTTTCATGACACGACCAGGATGTTGGGTGTCCCACATGTCGGCAAAAGGAGGAAGAACCCGACCAAATCTTCGGTTCTACTCTCGGATTAGACTAGTTGTCCTAACTTAAACATTTTATTTTGTACTCCCTCCGATCCAAAATACTTGCCTTCCATTTGTCCAAAAATGGATGTACCTATATACTAAAACATGTCTAGATACATATATATTTTGACAAATAGAAGGCATGTATTGTGCAACGGAGGGAGTAGTGTCGGTGTACTAAAGTAGGGGTACCTTAGTACCCCAAACTTGTCTGCAGACGTCATGGCGTCCTTGGCAAGGCTTGCTTAGCGTCATAAGACCCTTTACCATTCCTATTACTGCCATTCAAGAACAAAGTGTTAACTGAGAAGACAAAGCCCCGGCAAGAGGAGCTTGCCGGGAAGGACAAGACCCCGGAAAGAGGAGCTTGCCGGAAAGGCCAACCAAGGCATTTCAAGAGACTTGCCGCGACGCACCACGCGTCCCGGCAAGACCCGGCAAGCGGCAAGCTTGCGGGTGTAACAAGACAGCGGCCGCGGCAAGGCGCTTGCCGCGGCGAAGCCACCACACTGCATCCACGCTCCAGCGCATCCAACGACATGTCACCCCAAGATCGTTCCTCGCGCACGTGTCGGGCGGCTGTGCAGCCGAGCGGTGCGAGGTGGCGGATGGAGCTGACAAGGAGGCCATCGTGGCGATCGGTGGCGCCCCTAACGGTCGCTTCCTGCACTGTTTGGGTGACCGGACGGGCATTAAATGCCCTTGTCCCCTGCCTTCAGAGTTAGGTAGGGGGCACTATTGATAGCGGTTGTACCAACCCCCGTTTTTACTTTTTACCCCTCTGTCTACGTTGCCACCTGTCGGTGACCCCTTTAGACTATAAAAAGGAGGCCCATGCGCACGTAGAGGGGGTTCGACTCATCCGAAACTACAACACACCTATGCTCTTGAGCAAGAACAGAATAGAAACACAAAGCAGCAGTAGGAGTTTTATCTCTCCGGAGAGCTCCGAAGCGGGGTAAAATCCCTCGCGTGCTTTCGCCTCGATCTGCTCTTCGTGCGCTCTCCGCTCCCTTGCCGGACCAGAAGGGGCCCTACCCCATAGGTGTTCATTTCCCATGACATCTTTAGCGCGCCAGGTAGGGGGCGTCGAGGTCGTGCGTATCTGATCCGGCGTCTGCGCGCGCTACATCAACATCTTCATCGACATGCCACCGAAGAAGAAGGCTTGGAGGTGGCGCTCCGTCTGCGACTATCCTACCACCACGAGCAAGCGGGCGGTGGGGTGGGCGCCATGGAGGCGCGCGCGCCGGCAGGGACTCACGTCATCACGGGTCAGGACAAGGCCCGCAAGCTTCAGCGTCTGTACATCCACCGCACCCTCCGAAGTGCAGGATCGACAACGCCACGGTGCTCCTAGCACCAGACTCGCGTTGGAACAAGGCCAAGCTGGTGGGTCGCGGGACGCTCAAGGCCAACATACACGTCAACACGCTGGCACGAGCGTAGTGCGGTCGCCTGGGCGAGATGTTGCTCCTTCTAACACTATTAGAAGTTTGAGCATATCCCGCACCTCGCGCCGCTCGCCACCGCCGCCCAAGACTTCAGAGGAAGCACTGGCCTGAGCTCAGCTGCTTCTAGATTACACTCCAGTGCCAGACAAGATCGACGACTGGAGGATCACCATCCAGAGCCTCATCGGCTTCGTCAATGGCGACAAGCCCCGGCAACCGAGCACATCGAAGCCCCGGCAGGGCGCCCAGGCGCAAGCCGACGCCGACAAGACTGCTCGGGGTGCCACCACCGTGCACTCCCCGCCCCGAAGGCCAAGATCGCCGACTCGCCGGGCCAACCTCGACACCGACTCCACTGCGTCGTCGGACCCGCGAGCTCGCCGCGATCAACGCTAAGTTCTCCAAGAACGATGACACGAAGACGCTCGTACTCGCATCGGCGCGAAGAAAGCGGCGTCAATCGACCAGCGGCTGGGCCACTGTCGATATGCATGCGCCCGAAGAACGGCGACTTGCGTGCGTGGCAGGTTGCCCTGCGTTCACCCGTGAGTTGCGGCAAGTCGATGGCCCATACCAAGAACTTCAAGCGAGCGTGCGAAATGCGATGGCGGGATACATCCGTCGGAGTTCCTCGGCGTCTACACCATCGTGGTGCAGGCTGCGGGGCGTGGCGAAGATCTCGCCAACTACTTCCTGCTGGTGCTCAAGCCCGTCGGATCTTGGCTCATGCACTTGCGGACAACTCCATTTCTTCGTGGGCGGACTGTGCCATCAGGTTTGTCGGCGCCTTCACGCGTGACCACAAGCCCCATGGCGAGAAAGCGACCTTCATCTGCTTTCGCCGGAAGGAAGGAGAACCCTGCGCAAAGTACATACGAGAGATTCAGCCAGTGCGGCGCAACATCCCGGATGTCCACCTGCGCGGTTATCGGTAGCGTTCCATCGAAACGTCGCGTAACGCAGAGATGAGGAGGAGATGGCGATGTGCAAAATCAGAGATGTCGGCGAGCTATATGCTCGGCCGACAAGTGTGCGCGTCTTTGAAGAGGAGAAACTCCGGAGAAAACGCAGGAGCGAAGGATCGGCGGTGAGGCGCCCCTCGGCAAAGAAGAACCGGAGGCGAGAATAACGAAAGAGAAAGGCTAAGGATGTGCTAGTTGTCGAGCAGTCCGGCAACGGAGGCGGTTCCGAGAAGGCCAAAGCTGGTGACTCCGGTGAAGCTGTGGTAGCCGCCGACAAGCAGGATGGCTCCGGCAAGCAGTACTGCAAGATCCACCGCACCAAGGGCCACGACCTCCAAGCCTGCAAGAAAGTTGAGCAGATGGCGGAGCTACAGAAAGCTGAATCTGACGCGCGACAAGGAGAAGGCCGGGAAGGTGGTGGAGGATCCGGCAAGAAGTGTCCGCTCGGGGAGGCGCGCGGCAAGGCCAAGCAGCGGCAAGGAGATAGACCTCCCGCGGCGCGACAAGGGCGAAGACGAAGGCGAAGATGGCGAGATGGAGGAAGATGAGACCGGCGAGCAAGAGTTTGAAGAAGCGGCGGAGGTTTTGTCGTCGGCGGCGGCGCCTCTCTGCACACCTCGCACCGCCAACTCAAGCGATGGGTGCGGGGGTGAACATGCGAACCGTCCGTTGAGTCGCGCAAACCCTGAAGTGGTCCAACCGCCCATCATTTTTGATGTTGAGGATCACCACGATCGCATAAGCTGCGGTCGGGTGCTTGCCGATGTTGGTTTAGCCAACAATCCGCAACCTCAAGGTCACGAAGATGTTGGTTGGCGGCGGGGCGGCCTGAATCTGATCTCTTCGCGGTGCTCAAGAAGCTCTAGATCTGACAATGAGCTCGAAGAGACTGGTACCTTTCAAGGAATCAACCCGGGAAGGAGCAAGCCGAAGGGGAAGATCACACTGCTAGTAACTTTTGGTAGCGAGCTAAATTTCAGGACAGAGAGAGTTACATTTGACGTTGCTGATTTCCCATTGCCCTACAATGGGATACTAGGCCGTCGGTAACTGCCAAGTTCATGGCAGCCTCTCCTCGCTTACAATGTGCTCAAGATGCCTGGTCCGATAAGTGTTATTTCTGTCCATGGCGACAAGAAAGATGCACCTATCTGTACCGACAAGATCTACTGGAAGCAGCAGCCGCAGCGAACATAAACCACTTGCCGCTGAAGCTCCCGGGGGGAAGAAGAAGACCATGTCCGGCAAGAGTAGCTCTGATGCCCACTCCGGCAAGCGCACCTCATCGGAGTGCTGCGCTACCGTCGAGGACGCACCATCGAGCTCCACCGGCAAGTGCAAGAAGGCAAAGACAGCTTCACCAGAGACCAAGAAAGTGGCCGCCAAGGAGGACGGCACTGGTGGTACCTTCACCATCGGTGCCACGCTTGACCCTAAATAGGAAAGCGCGCTTGTTGCTTTCCTGCGGGCGAATGTCGATGTGTTTGCATGGCAACCATCTAACATCCCCGGTGTTCCCAGGAAATTGATTGAGCACCACCTTGCCATCTGCCCTCATGCGCGGCCCGTCAAGCAGAGAGTTAGGAAGCAAGCAGTAGAGCGTCAAGACATCATTGTAGAGGAGATCAAGCAATTGGAAGCAGCAGGCCTGGTCCGAGGAGTACTCCATCCAACGTGGTTAGCCAATCCAGTAGTCATGCGCAAAGCAAACGGGAAGTGGAGGCTTTGTATTGACTTCACTGATGTTAATAAAGCTTGTCCCAAGGATCCATTTCCCTTGCGGCGCATTGACGGATTATCGACTCCACGGCGGGATGTGATCGCTTTCATTCCTTGATGCATACTCGGGATATCATCGGATCTTCATGGCGAAAGAGGATGAAGAAACGCATTCATTACTCCATGTAGCGCGTCTTTGCTTTGTGCGGATGCCTTCGGACTAAAGAATGCTGGTTCAACATTTGCAAGTAGTCAGCCATGCTTTTGAGCCACGATTGCACGAAATGTAGAAGCTTACATGGATGACATAGTGGTCAAGAACAGGACAAAGAGACTCGATCCAAGATTTGGGCGAGACTTTTGCAAATCTGCGCAAGATCAATCTCAAGTTGAATCTGAGAAGTGCGTGTTTGGAGTCCTTGCGGCAAGCTTCTCGATTCTTTGTGTCTCGAGAGGATTGAAGCCAATCCCGACAAGATCAAAGCCATTGAACAGATCGAAGCGCGAAGCGCGTCAAGGATGTCGCGAACTTGCGGCTGTGTTGCTGCCTCGAGAGGTTCATCTCTAAGTCCGCTGGCGCATACTGCCATTTTCAAAATTTTGAAAAAGGCAGGTCAATGAAATGGACTCGAAGCGGAGGCTGCGCTGCAGGACTTGAAGAATACCTATCCTCCACTCCAATACTTGTCGCACCTAAGCCACAAGAGAAGTTGCTGCTATACCGGTGGCAACCAATCAAGTGGTTAGTGCTGCGTTAATTCGGAGAGGGAGGTGGATGATGAGCCAGCGACCACGTGACAAGCGAGTCGGCGACAAGCGAGGGCTTCCCGACAAATCCTGGTTCGGCAAGGATAGATCTGCGCAGCCACAAGAAGAAAGCGAAGAAGATGGTGCGGCGCCCGGTTTACTTTGTCGGTTCCCTTTTGCGGGGGCTAGATCAAGGTACTACGGTGTGCGAAGTTGCTTCGGCCTTCTCATGGCCTCGAGGAAGCTGCGCCATTACTTTCAAGCACATGAGATCACGATTGTCACTCGCTTTCCGTTGAAGAGGATATTGCGAATCCGAAGCAGCAGGCGGGATTGTCGAGTGGGCCTTTGGAATTGTCAAGCTTTGGCCTCAAGTTTGAAAGTACTTCAACTATTCGAGCCGGCGTTGGTAGAATTCATAGCGAGAATGGATGCCAACACGATGAAGAAACTTGGAGAGGAGCATCCCGTCAAGGCGAGCAAAGAATGGATCATGTACTTTGATGGTGCCTTCTCGCTGCAAGGCACGGTCGAGGCGTACTACTTATCGCACCCACCGGAGAGCACCTCAAGTCGTGGTCGGATGCACTTTCCCAAGGAGCAAGCAACAAACAATCTGCAGAGTATGAAGGCTTGCTTGCGGACTCGAGATCGCGGCGGACCTTGGGATCAAGAAGCTTATTGTCGGGGTGACTCACGACTTGTCGTCCATCAAGTTAACAAAGATTATCGAGTCCGTTGATGGAAGCCTACATTGATGAAGTGAGAAAGCTAGAAGAACATTTTGGCGGCTGCGGATGGAACCGTTCAAGAGCTCGAATGACATTGCGGATGGCTTTGTCAAAGTGTGCGCACTCAAGTTACACATGGAACCAGGAATTTTGTGCTCAAGCTGACTCAACCATCTGTCACACCATCATTGGACATAGCAAGAAGAGGAAGTTAGTTCTTGGCGACTACTTTCCGTGAGCTCCCGAAGCCGCCGTCAAGAAGGTCCTCAAGATCAACACAAAGAGTCTTTGAGGGGCGAGTCTGCTCCGACAAGCCCTAGGGTTTGTTTCGTTGAAGCAGACGCTCCCGACAAGCTGTGTCACGACACGCTTGCCGGGGAGCATCATGCTCCGGCTGGATCACAGATTCTTGCCGTCGAAGCAGATGTTCCCGCAGCAGCATTTGCGCCTTTAATCCTTGTCGTTGAGCCACAAGCTCCGGCATGGGCACAGCAGATCGTCCATTTCCTTCAAATAGGAGAACTTCCCGAAGAGCAAGAAGAAGCGGAGAGAGTAGCCCGGCAATCAAGTATGTACCAGTTTGTCGATGACATACTATCTGAGAAGAAGATTCAGCGGAGTGAAATTGAAGTGCATTTCACGGGAAGATGGATGAAAGCTGTTGGCGGAGATACATGGAGGCATATGTGGTCACCACATTGGCGCAAAAGCACTTGTCGCAAAAGCCTTCCGCAAGGTTTCTTCTGCCGACAGCCCTCCGAGATGCAACTACACAAGTAACCAAGTGTGAAGCGTGCCAGTTCCACTCCAAACAGATACATCAACCAGCTCAAGCTCTCCAAACAATCCCTTTATCCTGGCCATTTTCGGTCTGGGGGCTCGACATTCTTGGCCCCTTTCCCCGAGCTGTCGGGGGCTTCGAGTACTTCTACGTGGCGATGGAAGCAGTGAGGAAGAGGCAGTTCTCCCCACAGAACTCGTATACGGATCGCCTCGAGTGCTCGCTTATGATGAGCTAGAGCAAGAGCAGGCTGCGGCAAGATGACGCTGCTCCTCGAAAAGATCGATCTTGAGCTCTGATGCGAGCTGCTCGCTACCAGCAAGCTTTGCGCCGCTACCATAACCCGCAAAGTTAACGCCGAAGCTTGAGAAGGAGAAGATAATGAAGTGGATATGGCGTCGTTCAAAGAAGTACAGCCTTGCGGGACACGAGCAGCGAGAAAAGCTAAGTTGCCAAAGTTTGAGCACGGTCGGTTTTAAATTTTTATGTTATACTCCTTGAGCGACCGTGCCTTGTATGGAAAACACATGCGGCGGAGGAACCGACTCGTGGCTAAGTTAAGCCCTTAATTTGTTTGAGTCCGCTCAACAATGAAAGTGTGCTGCAACTAGCCCGACAAGGTTTCTTGCGGAAGCTTTCTTACCCGGCAGGCTGCTGATATTCACTCGGCGCTTCATGACAGCGTGTTCCCACCGCAAGTTCCCTAAAAGCGTGGGGTAAAAACATACAAGGGATGGAATTGAGTAAAGGATATAACATAGCAAGCATCCTTTTCATTAAAAACATCCCACTCAGTGCAGTCCATAGAGGATGAAAAACATGAAAGAGAGGATTACAAGTTTTAGATGTGGCTAAGGCCGAAGGCTTACAAATTAAAAAGATAAGATGCCGTAATCCCTTTCTGTCCCTCTCTTGGGAGGTAGGTCAAGGAGGCGAAAAGGCAAAAGGCGCCTAGGCGAGCTACAGTGCGAAGACACCAAGAGAACATCCGGGGTCGTCCGGAGGCTGGGCGGTGATGGCGGCCGAGCGGGAGCTCAAAGGCGGGCGGCGGGGCGTCGGCCTGTTGTCGAGGCACTCGCCCTCGTACTCGATTGACGGCCTTGTCGCCAGCCCTCTTCCCCTTCCGCAACCTCCCTCGCCAAATTACCAAGGAGACGACCCGGGAGTTCAAGGAGCCGCAACACGGATGATGGGGTCACCGGTGATGCCTGGCGGCGCCCGACACCTGGTCGGGCCCGCCATCCCGCCGCCCGCTACCCTCATCATCGCTGTCGCTCTCCTCCTCGTCCTCTCGCTCGAGGCCTTCGCTATCGGAGGAGCTGTCCACGCAGCACTTCGCCCGAAATCTTGAAGCACCGCGAGACCTTGGCGGAGAGAGATCGCCCTCCATTAACAAAAAGGAGGTAAACCCTCCATCGGGCTGTGGATCTGGCGAGCGTCTTCCACCCACGATCAAGATACATCACATTAGGGGCTGGGAATACAGCGCGGACTCGCGTGCGCTGATCCCACAGCCCTCATGTGCAATCTCGATGTCTTGGCGGGTCCAACTCCATCGCGCTTCATAAGCGGAGCTGGAAGCGGGAGGCGGCGACGAGCGCCAGCGCAGCTCGAAAGAACTTCGCAAGGGTCGTCCCTGTATGGACCGCCGTGGGGAGAGGAACCGGGCGGGCGGAGCTGGCGCGCGCGCCCGTCCGCCTCTTCCCGGCGCCTCGACCTCGTCCTCGACCTCGTCCACGACCTTGCCCCTCCCTCTTCCCCTTATGGCTGGCTCTGCCACGGCAGGCGCAGGATAGGGAGGGTCGCTGTCTGACAGCGACCCTCGCCGCCACCGATGAAGGGCGGGGTTCCCTTTCTCCATGGCGAATGAGAGAAAGGGGAGCGGCTGAAGAAAGGAGAAGATGAGAGAGTGCGAGCCTGCGCTCCCTCCCGCTCTTCTTAAAGGAGGCGGGGTGGGGGCTCGGCCGCCCTTTCGATGAATCGAGGGCACAAGAAGAGCAGGAGTCGGGGCCGACCAGCTGCCTCTGCTTCATAATGGCCCGATCTCCGCTTCCACCGTCCGCGACCCCAAGCGCATGGGAGCAGCGTGGCGAGATCTGAGCACCGAGGCGAACATTACGCATTTCCTGGATTTAAGTATTGCCCACGATCTCTCCACGGCCTTGCGATTGGCGCGTGCCGTTCTGGGGAGGGCGCGGTGAATCTGGTGGATTTGGTTTGGACCCGGGCGCGTGCCGTGCCTGTTTTGGGCTGGCCCAATAGCGCTTCGGCACCGTGTATGGCCCGAGCCGGGGCTCTGTCGGCGTACTAAAGTAGGGTACCTTAGTACCCGAACTTGTCTGCGGCGATCGCGGCGTCCCCAGCGGCAAGGCTTGCCGGGCGTCCGCCAAGACCCTTCACCATTCCTATTACTGCCATTCAAGAACAAAGTGTTAACTGAGAAGACAAAGCCCCGGCAAGAGGAGCTTGGCGGGAAGGACAAGACCCCGGCAAGAGGAGCTTGCCGGAAAGGCCAACCAAGGCATTTCAAGAGACTTGCCGCGACGCACCACGCATCCCGGCAAGACCCGTTAAGCGGCAAGCTTGCGGGTGTAACAAGACAGCGGCCGCGGCAATGCGCTTGCCGCGGCGAAGCCACCACACTGCATCCACGCTCCAGCGCATCCAACGACGTGTCGCCCCAAGATCCTTCCTGGCGCATGTGTCGGGCGGCTGTGCAGCCGAGCGGTGCGAGGTGGCGGATGGAGCTGACAAGGAGGCCATCGTGGCGATCGGTGGCGCCCCTAACGGTCGCTTCCTGCACTATTTGGGCGACCGGACGGGCATTAAATGCCCTTGTCCCCTACCGTCAGAGTTAGGTAGGGGGCACTATTGATAGCGGTTGTACCAACCCCCGTTTTTACTTTTTTACCCCTCTTTCTACGCTGCCACCTGTCGGTGACCCCTTTAGACTATAAAAAGGAGGCCCATGCGCATGTAGAGGGGGTTCGACTCATCCGAAACTACAACACACCAAGCAGTAGTAGGAGTTTTATCTCTCTGGAGAGCTCCGAAGCTGGGTAAAATCCCTCGCGTGCTTTCGCCTCGATCTGCTCTTCGTGCGCTCTCCGCTCCCTTGCCGGACCAGAAGGGGCCCTGCCCCATAGGTGTTCCTTTCCCACGACAAGTAGAATGGATGCAATTTTTTGTATTGGGAAGAAGAGTACATCCATATATTGATAGAGCGCAATTTAATAGATATTCTATCACTTTTAGCTAGCACAAAGGCTAGAGATGAGATTAGTGCACTTGTTGATACTCCTACTAGAATAGAGGCTAGACATGAGACTAGATGCGAGGAACCAACGTCTACTTCTTTGCACTCGAAGAAGAAAGAAGCACGCAAGATCGAGCCTCCGCAAATCAACAATGGATGCATCGAGAAGGCACTAATCCATCTTATAGGACTAGTAAAATGTATTCTTGTGGTTCTTGTTTTCTTTGGTCTTGCTTTTCTAGTCAAAATTATCGTTGGAGTTCGTGCAAAATGCAGGTCCATTTGGGGTCGTGCGTTGCAGTTGGCCTTACAAGTGGGACCGCAGTTAAGGAAACCAACTATCGGCAAGCCCCCACCTCGCCCGCCGCGCGATGGCTGGGTTAGAGAAACAATGAGGTTGAAGAGATTGCTCTAGCACGGACTCCAAGAAACATGGTGTCAGATGGAAGTTGTGCTGGTGGCGTGTGCCGTACTCCTGGATGTGAATGCTTGTTCTGGCCCATGCCACCCTACTACTCCTACTACTTACTATATAGTACTACTAGTATCGAGGATTCGAGGTGCTGGTTACGTAGTACAATATGGCTACAGTAAAAACACCTACACGACATGCAAAGCATGTGAAACTAGTACAAATAGTGTAGTACTATTGTTGATTGCCTCATCCGATAACCTGTTGCAATGCACATACAATTATGTATTTGGAAAATATTTTTTTGCCTCGTCGCACCACTCACTCACAGAAGCGACTCGAAAGCCATTCATAAATTTAGTAAGTTTATCACAGGCATATCATTTTATTACATACAACAGGTCATCAACCCACATCAACAACGAGGATACATTATAAATACTAAAGTTTTCACCACACAACAAATAAGAAGCAATGAAATGAACTTCAACTCAACCATTCCTCGACGTTGGAAACGCTTGCTTTGAACCACAAGTGATTCTCTGGGACGGGCCATCCATTGTTGATCTGGAGACCAACACAGGACTGATCATCCAGGATGAAGCGGCCTACTATATCAGTACCAGGGTAGGGAACCACCCAAATGTCCGAGGTATAGACACAATGGCTTCTCATAAATGGTAGTAACGTTGTGTCAACAGTAGTTGGATTGCCTTTCACCATCATTGGATAGTTTTGTCCAAGGAAGAGCGAGTTTTCTCCAAGACTATCAATTATGTACCAGGCAGAAGGAGTTGGCGCTAGCACACTAGTATCCATCCCAAATACCATGCAACGGGTGTTGGAATAGGTCCGGAGAGTGCGACCATGGGAGACTAAACCTGCTTCCTTAGCAGTAACATCATCAGTGGGTTGTATACACACGAGAAGAGGTGATCCATTGGAATTAGTTGCCAGGCGCCAAAGAGTATATGGGCGCTGCTCGTCCTCATGCTCGTGATCATCACCATCGTCATCTCTCCCTTGGTTATAAATTTTTTCAAGTATTGGTGGTGGAATGTTCACAGGACCTTGGAAACACAAGAAGAAGGTTAATTAGTAAAGGGAAACTTGCTAACCCGCATGCATGTGGATGAAACAATTATAATTACGATGGAAGAAAAACGTACCAAAACGACGAGGATGCCATGCAAAAACAGTGCCACGAGTGGTGGCAGCAAACACAAGGCCCTCGTATTGAATTGCATCACAGTACTCATCCGTGTACAGAAACTGATTTTTGAGCAATATCCATCTAGTCAAACCACCAAGGACGGCAACAAGCTTGTCGAAGATAGCAATAACTTCATAGTTGTTGTAATTCCAAGAGCGGTTGGGAACTTGAGAAATTGCTATCTTCCATAGAAGACAGTCACCATGATTGTATTTGAACCTGTGTACAATACCGGTGTGCTCAACCTCTGGGCAGTCTGCTGAGATTTTTGGAAGTGGAACCCGGTCACGAGTGTACGCATTCACAAGTTCCAACTCGCAGTTGGACCCAATGTAAAGAACCCAATCTCCATTTGCGCCTGCCCAAGCCTTGCCCTCAAGCGATGGCATCTTAACATCATACGTATCATTATCAAGCGGCATCAACTTACACAGGGCAAGGCCTTCGTCGTGACGGCGCCAGTCATCAGGGTCACGGCGAAGAACATAGGGGAGATCAAACCGCTCCTTGACTCTTGGGCTCCTTGTAATGATGTTATTAGTTGAGTCGAGAATGGGCTTGAACGAACCTGCAATGCTAGCCGAGGTGATGACATCGCACCGATCAATGAGTTCCTCCACCACGTCATCTTTCAGATCGGTGCAATAATAACGGGGTCGTTTCCGTCCTGTTTCCTCCATGGAGAAGACGATCGAACAATGGCAGAAGAAAGGGTGAAGGGCTGAAGGAAAATGGAGGAGGAAGAGGAAGAGCGTGCGACAGCAGTTCCAAATCGAGAGGGAAAGGTGAAGAGTCGGTGGACGGTTGCCAGTTTGCCACGGTTCTTGAAGGGGCGCCTCGGCCTACACGTCGGTTCGGAAATACTCCTACTACTCGTCGTCGTCTCACTGATATGTTGGAACGGGACCACATGTCAACAAAACATCGTGTGTAATTTCTCATGCAAAATGCGATCTGGCCGCGTTGGCCCGAGGTGCCGCATTAGTTATCGATCTTTATTTTTTTAATGGCGTCTTGTTCAGTTTTCAACCATGACTAACTGGTACTGTACGCAGAGAAAATATAATCTACTCTACCACTACTCCACCTCTAGTACTAGTAGTATAAAAAAGATATATAGGCTGGAGCTTCAGCGCTTTCTTGCCAAGGGCTGCCCACTTGCTTCTCACACTACCACCCTCTCTCTCCAGATCTAAAAAAGGCACCCCTCTCTCCATCCTCACCGGTGGTCACAGCTCCACCGGGGAAGAAAAGGACGTGCAGTGTTAACGCACTCGTTGTCGGCGAGCGAGGTCACGCACTGACGACAAGGCCGTCCTCTCAGACCTAGAGCCCGCGCGGGATGGCCTCCATCCCCAAGCTCGCTGTCGTAGAGTGTGCGGAGGACGACGACCACGAGCGCGAAGCCACTTCCCGCCGACCCTCAGGTATGCTACCTCTTTTCAAACCATACCCTTGTTCTATTGCCCCATCTGGCACGTCATTGCATGTGGATCTTTTTCCACTCCACCATCTTCCCAATTTGCTATCCTCTGCTCTGCTAGCCACGCAGACGAAAACCATAATTTGCACTATTAAAGGAAACCCTACTTCATGCGGACTAATCCATGTCTAGGTTGAATAAGGAATGGAAGGGAGACTGTACTGTCCAAGCGAGTAGGCATCGAACCCGCATCTAGGTTGAAAAGGGGAAAATCAGTAGCTAAGGTACGAGTCTCGTGTCTCTTGGTTGAAGAAGGGTAGAAAGGCATGACAATGCAATAGAGAATGACCAGGTCGATTGGTTTGTTGTCCTCACATACGAAAAATGTGGCTAAAGAGAACAAAAATGGGACATAATCCACATATGCTGCCTGGATATTTGTTCCTCTGGTCAACCATACCTCCCTCACCACTCTGCGTCTGTGGAGGTACATCGTACTGGTGCGCCCACTGTCCAAATGGGCCTCCCATGCTCTTATTGCCACTTTTTTTGCTGTTAGTATGACACCAGCAGTCAAGTCAAGCAATGCTACTGCTAAAGTGATGCCACATTTGACTAATGTTGCTCTCAATCTAATGCCACCGATAAATTTAAGCAATGCCATTTAATGTCACTAGATTATTTCAGGGTTAGTTATTGATTGCGGATGTATCAAAGATTTTTCAGCTAAGGCATTCTAAAGCTGTTGCACAACCAGTATACCAACGATGAAACTTGTTACTACCTTCACATTTTTGCATTGTTAATGCTTATATATTACATACCTCACTTTCATGAGATAAGTTAATTTTTTTGTACAGTGTCACCAAAATGCCAAGGAGCTGATGTCATTTTATTTTGGTTAAACTGCACAGACAATTATGAAGACAAGAGGAAAGGTCAAGAGTGGGCACCTCCTCCTCCGGCTGTTCTCTTGATTTGTTCGATCAAGTTTTTATGTTTGATCGATTATCAAGATTGGGATAGCAATTTTTAAGGTCCCCCTGAGTTCGAAATGATATTTACCTTGGAGGTACATGGTTTGCAATTTTTTATACTGTCATTAGTTAATAATGCTAGTTACCTTCAGACGTCTGTATTTGGTTTAATGCTCATGCACGGCTATTATACCAATGCTGAAACTTGTTACCTTTACATTTTGTATTGTTAATTCTTATAGAAACCTTCCAGTGCTAGAGATTATTGAAATCATTCATAAAACCATTGTCTTGTACCTGTAATAAACTAAATACTCTCTTGTTGCACTAGCCACAGATTAGTGTATATTTGTAGTATTCGAATGGTGTTGCATTAGCGTATGGACATAAATAAAGTGCGGCAAGCTTTCCCAGATATGTTCTCAAGAAAACTACTACCTGTTTTTCTAAATACTAGATGTTTGGGTACTTTAAATTGAACCGCGAAAACATCTTATATTAAGGAATAGAGGGTGTAGAGTTCACTCAAATTATTCGGTAAAGCTAGTCACACCTTTGTTAAAAATTAGTGTTCATTATGTTATCGGAGGAGGTCTGTATGTTTGTCTCCAATGCCTCTCGATTACATACCCGACATCATGATGTAATGTTAAGTCATTTCCTTTTGTACAGTGTCACTGAATTGTCAAGGCGGTGATGGCATTTTATTTTAGTAGAACTGCACAAAATTTGCTTAAAAGAAGAGGAAAGGTCAGGAATGGCTCAGTTTTTCAGAAAAAACTATGTATGCCATCCTGACATCAGCCGTTGTTGCTTTATTTATTCCTTCAAACATGTGGTTAGAAACAGTCTTGCTACCTTTTCCCATTAACAAATTGGAATGCTTATATTTGTGAGTCTATGCTTCAACTAGTGCCAATTTTATAGTAATCACACTTTCAATATCTATGCAAACAGGGATGCTCGATTTTAGTGGAACTGCACAAAAAGTCCAACCGGTTCAACATTAGGAGCATGTTTTTTTTCCAAACCTTTATATCCAATTGGTGGCACTATGAGCTGTTCATTACGAAGGTACATGGTTTGCTACTATCTTGCTACTCTTTTTGTACTGTCATTAGATAGTAATACTAGTGGTTTGCTTGTGAATTTATTGGCAGGGTGGACCTACATTGGAGGTGCAGGACAGGATTCAATGATTGGATGCTCAATTTCGGTTGTATCGATTTCACCTCTTCCATTACTGCGAACATGTTGTGGTATATGTTTACTAGCTGCTTGATATTTGTGCAGACAGAGATGTCTACTAGTTGCTATTTGGCAAACAAACAAAGTGTCTGCAATTTTGGTTGAACTGCACAAGAGAATAGTATAGTCACTGCATACAGTGCCATTTGAAAATAGACACAAAGATTGGATAGTCACTTCATGGACTGCAGAAAAGTAATCTTGTACTATTTATCGCCAACACTAGGTGCATCATTGCTTTGGTGCGATTATACAATGGGCATCAATTTCCCTAAGTTAAAGTTTGTATTCCGAAAATAGTCTCGCGGTGTGATGGAGAGAAGACCAAATCATATTGCAGTGGATGTTCCTCCATCATGTGTGGTTCATTCTCATGGATCCAGCTGTTGGTGAAACCACTTCCGTTTGCAAGAGGAATTGTAGACTTCAGAAACAAATTTGTCTTTCAGTTTGTACTGAATGTTGTCCAAGAGAAGCATCCATGTTAGTAGGAAGAACAGTTGTTTCTCTAGATCTTTGGTTTTGGAGCTACATATTTGTATATGATCTGTGAATCATTGAGATGCATTAGCATGTTGATCTTATGTATGGGAATCGTACTAGTTAGTTTTAGTTGCAACGCAAGATCCGAAGTGGCTGATCCTTGCTTTTGGAGGTACATATTTGTATATGATCTGTGAATCATTGAGATGCATTAACAGTTACTTATTTCTGTTCGCTCAGTGTTTACGAGTTACTGATCGATCACTAGCTAGCTTACAAATGCACTCCTGGCAATTTTATTTGCGACGCAAGATGCAAAGTGGCAGTTTTTTGAATAAAAATGCCTACCTCTGAAGAAACTGACAAGCTACACTGTCAATCCTACACGGATAAAAATGCCTCCCTCTGAAGAAACTGACAAGCTACACTATGGATCCTACACGGATAAATAGCGAATCACGAACGTACTACCTCCTTTCCGGTTTGCAGGGCTCAATTCAAGAAACGACCTACTCGATCCTACACGAATAAATAGCGGATCACGCACGTACTAGTACCTCCTTTCCTTTTTTTTGCGAGGTAATATGTTTCTCATTCATAAAATAAAGATCCGGTTACAAGACACGTAATCACCGACATTACAGTACTGAAAGGATAGGATAATCCTACACAAAAAAACGACACTACTAGTACCTCCTTTCCAGTTTGCAGAGCTTAATTCAAACCTCTCACCAACCAAGGTACTCCCTCCGTCCGGGTTTATTAGTCCCGTGAGCAAAGCAGCAAGACCAAGGCATGGCAATAATTAACGGCATGCAGAAGTTTAAGCCTAATCAATTCCAGTAATTTAAGTGGCTGCATGCGTGCCCTCGACTGCGACTCGTTGCATCTTTGCCGTGTCTGCTGCGGCGATTACGAGTGCTCGCATGCAGCCAGCCGTAATTAAGGTAGCTAACTGATGTGAAAAAAGATACGCTTTAATTGTTGCGGGCTTTTTAAATCCGAGGAATCATTATTGACAAGGAGGGAGATGATTCGAGTGCACTCCTTTGACTGCCATGCCGGCGTGCGACCCAGACGGGACGGGACGTCACAGTCATAATTTCAGTTTCCCTAGTTTTCCATGGCAAGTTGGCGCGCTAAGCCATTATGCATTGAATTCCGATGACCGTCGCGCTACCTTCCCCCTATAAGTACTGTTTCCCGACCTTCTCTGGTGCCACCATGACCCAACTCGCCATATCCTCATAAGCCCCCACCGGCCCGACATCGCTCGCCACGTCCGCCATACCCCCGCCCGTCCGCGGTAGGCGACGCCAGAGGCGGTCACCGCCGGAACTAGTGTTCGATTTTTCACCAAAAGGCAGACGGAGGGAGGAGGCATTCTATCTGTCTTTAGATGGCCATGCACAGATCGAGGAGTTGTTGGAGCGCGACCGCATGGCGGAGGAGCAGGAGTTGTTGGAGCGCGACCGCCTGGTGGAGGAGCAGCGTATCGCCGATTTGCGCCGCCAGCGGGACATGGAGCAGTAGCGCACCGACGCTCTGAGTCGCGAGTAGAGCGTCTGCAACTGGGCCAACTATGTGGAGGCCGACGCCCAGGAAATAGCCCTGGAGGCTGTCGGGCACGCACGCGTTCGCGACGCCGATTTTTACTACCAGCTCATCAAGTGGGTTTCCCGCTTGGAAGCCGAAGCTTCGGTGGACCACGCCGGCATGGAAAGGGCCAACGCACGCGAGCAATGCGCCCTATCGCACCTCTGGCAAGTGCGAGGTGAGGTGCAGGACACCGGTGCCGGCGTTTAACGTGTACCACAGATGGCGGCCGGCATCGTCTAGTTAGCTAAGAGTAAGTTAGCACTTGTACGCTACTAGAGTATTTGTGGGAGTAGATAGTTAATTTCGCTATGATGGTTGTCAACGTGGAAGTTCAGTATGCTATATGTGGATCAGACCTATTACTTTGCTCTGAATGTTGAACTTTCCGTTTGAACGTATGGAATGGGTTGTTATTTTTTTTTAAATGGGTTGTATTTGTCCTCCATGGGTTTAGAGGCTGTCTTGTGGGCCTAGCAAGTTGACGCGTACACAATCAGGAGATGATTGTACGTGGAGAGGATGACAACAGGGACCCGCCAAGGTCATGGTAGTACGCAAGCAAGTGCCTCCATATTTCAAACCAAAAAAAAATGGCTCCTCCTAGTGGATTTCTGACATCTGGTTCCCATGCCATTGTCAACGTAGTCAATAAACGAGAGAATTGCACAACGAGCGGTTGACACCAGGGACCCAGCAGGTCGCCCAGCTATTTTTGTTTTGGGTTAATTTGATAAATGCCACTCCAAATCTAGTGTATCCGAGAAATGCCACTGCAATTTCCATACTTTGAAAAATGCCATTTCATGCGATTTATAGTGGCATTTTTCAAAGTCTGGAGTGTCATTTTTCAAAGTTTGCAAACTGCAATGGCGGTTTTCAAAGTTTGCAAAAATTGCAGTGGCATTTTTCAAAGTTTGTAAATTGTAGTGGCATTTTTATGAATCGCCATATTTGGAGTGGCATTTATCTAATTTGTTTTTGAGACGGAAGCAGGCTATCAACTGGGCTGTGCGGGACACTCTGGCCTGTCTAGACAGCCTTTTCTTTTATGTTTACGACAGACCAGCCGAGTAGTTTTTTTTTAGCCTAGTTTTTTGTGATTTGTCAAGTAAGTCGCTTTATTAGGCCCGTTGGGCTGCAAATCTTTCAAGACGAGGAGAGCTTCATTCGGCTGGCCGAGAAAATGGCCTATCAGTAATGAGAAATGGGATGTACATTTTGAAAACACATCAAACCGGCATTTAGTTTCAAATATCTTTTTTTCATTTCGCGATTTTAAATTGCATTGATTTTTATGCGTGGACAATTTATTGGATTTTATATTGATATACATTTATTTTTAAAATCAGTCTGAATGTGACTCGAAATTTCGGGATTAAAAACAGTTCAGACCGCACCGATATATGCAAAATTTCATATAATTTTTTAACCGTGGCCACAATATGGGCTGTAATGCTAACAGAAAGAATATGGGCTCCAAAAAATCCGTAAGAATTAGAAAATGGGTTGTAAATTATTTGGAATATTGGCAGATGGGTTGTATGCTGTTTTCCACAGATTTGAGGCTTTCCATAGATGGCATGTATACTGTTGGATGTCCATCCAACGGCCGCCGTGCTTCTTCACTCTTTGCTCTTCCTGCTCCAGCCGCTCCAACAAGCGCCGGCGGGATTGCCTGCTCCCTCCTACCATGGCGGTTGTCTTTGCCTTGTGACCTCACCGCCCCACCGTACTCCCATCGCTGGCCTAGCCATCCCTCTACTCACCCATAGTCCCACACCTGCTGTTATTCTCCAGCGACGGCAGACGAACCAGTAAACACTAGTACAGTCGTACTTCCCTCCACGTGGGAAACAACTGCCGAGTCTTCCCTGCCTCCGTATTGTTCCCTTCCTAGGCCTCGCCGTCGTCCACCACCCTGGTGCTCTCGGCGCGGCCTGGTCAACGTGGTCAATGACCGACATGCATCTGGTGGATCAGACGTGGAGAGGCCGATAGCTGGGTCCACGGCCGCACACAAGGAAATGCCTCCTTATTACGTGCAAAATAATGATTCCTCCACCTGAGATCTGGGACCCACCGAAAGGGCCTCTGCATTTCGTGAAAAAATGTTACTGCCGCTGACAGCTCGGACCCACCAGCTATATCTTCGCACGCAAGGAAGTGCCTCCTTATTACGCACAAAAAATGAAGACTCCCCCTGCTAACTGGGACCCAATATAGTGGGCCTACTAAGTTGACGGGGACGAAGGGATTTGTCAAATTAGTCAATATGCACGATTCTAGCTCGACTGACCATACAATGTCCATCCAACGGCCATAGTGCTTCTTCTACCTCTGGTCTTCTTGCTCCAGCCGCCCAAAGCAGCGCCGGTCATGCCGCCTGCTCCTGCCTTTTGTGGCCGGCTGTGCTGCCGCGGAGGCCTCACCGTCCCCATACTACTCCCACCGCTGGCCAGGCCATCCCTCCACTCCACTCACCCACACCCCCTGTTATTCTGCGGCGACGGCAGCACAGCCGAACCAGTGAACCCTCGTACTCCTCTCCGCGTGGGCATCCACTGCCGCGTCTTCCCTGGCTCCACGTCGTCCCCTTCCTAGGCCTCGCCGTCGTCCACCACCGTGGTGCTCTCGGCACGGCGTGGTCAATGTGGTCAACGACCAAATTCCATCGGAAGAATATTGTACATGGAGACGCTAACAGCTGGGTCCACAGCAGCCGCAAGGAAGTGGCTCCTTATTATGCAGAAAATAATTATTCCTCCACCTGACAGCAGGGACCCACCGGACGGGCCACCAGTATTTAGCGAAAAAACGTTTGCCCCTGACTGCTGGGACCCACCCGATGGGCCACCGTATTTCACGAAAAAACGTTCCCCCTGCTGTCAGCTCGGACCCACCAGAAGTGCCTCCTTATTACGCACAAAAAATGAATACCCCCTGCTAGCTGGGACCCACCTTGGTGGGAGGTTGACTTGTGGGCCTACTAAGTTAACGGGGACGGAGGGCTTTGTCAACTTAGTCAATATAAAAGATTCTAGCTCCAGTGACCGTACGATGTCCATCCAACGGCCGTAGTGCTTCTTCAACCTCTGGTCTTCTTGCTCTAGCCGCCCAAAGCAGCGCTGGTCATGCCGCATGCTCTTGCCTCCCGTGGCCGGATGTGCTGCCGCGGAGGCCTCACCGCCCCCTACTATTTCCATCGCTGGCCAGGCCTTGCGGCGACTACATCCTCACACTGCAGCTAAACCAGTGAACCCTCGTACTCCTCTCCACGCGGGCTTCCACTGCCGCGTCTTCCCCGGATCCACGTCGTCCCCTTCCTAGGCCTCGCCGTTGTCCACCACCCTGGTGCTCTCAGCACGGCGTGGTCAACGTGGTTAAGGAATGACTTCCATCGGACGTGGACTGTACGTGGAGAGGCTGACAGCTGGGTCCACGGCCGCAGCAAGGAAGTGCCTCCTTATTATGCGGAAAATAATTATTCCTCCACCTGACAGGGGGACCCACCGGACGGGCCACCGTATTTCGCGAAAAAAATGTTTCCCCCTGACTGCTGGGACCCACCAGCTACATCTTCGCACGCAAGGAAGTGCGTCCGGGCAAAAAAACGATTCGCCCCCTGACTGCTGGGACCCACCAGCTACACCTTCGCACGCTAGGAAGTGCGTCCGGGCAAAAAAAAATGATTCGCCCCCATGACTGCTGGGACCCACCAGCTACATCTTCGCACGCAAGGAAGTGCGTCCGGGCAAAAAAACAAAACGATTCGCCCCCGTGACTACTGGGACCCACTAGCTACATCTTCGCAGGACAGGAAGTGCCTGACAATCGGGACCCACCTGGTCGAAGCGTACGTAGCGTTGTCATTCTGGTCGCGAACGTGTACGTACATATAAACTGGTCGATGTAGAGGCGTGCACGTGTCGTAGTAGACGCGCGTATGTGTTGTAGTAGAGGCGCGCACGTAGCATGTACACGTACGTACAGTGGCCAGGGTGCAAGAAAGAAAATATGGCCACGTACGTACATACGAGCGGGGTCTCGAACGCCTACTCCCGCATACGTACGGCCAGCGCTCGTGTACATGGCTGGGTCGGAACGGAGAAACAACATCGTCATCGTGTTCATGGGGAGGCAACGGAATGCGCCGTGTTCATGGGGAGACAACGGAATGCGTCGTGTTCATCGGGAGGCAACAGAACGCGTGGGACCCAACCGGCTGGGTCGAAACGGAATGCGTGGTCGTGTTCATCGGGAGGGCTTGGACGGAACATGCGATGGAAACGAGGCCTGGCGTACTGATGACCCAAAAGTATAGTGGATCTATCGTAGTCCTTTCGATAAGTAAGAGTGTCGAACCCAACGAGGAGCAGAAGGAAATGATAAGCGGTTTTCAGCAAGGTATTCTCTGCAAGTACTGAAATAAGTGGTAACAGATAGTTTTGTAATAAGATAAATGGTAACGAGCAACAAGTAACAAAAGTAAATAAAGTGCAGCAAAGTGGCCCAATCCTTTTTGTAGCAAAGGACAAGCCTGGACAAACTCTTATAATAGGAAAAGCGCTCCCGAGGACACATGGGAATATCGTCAAGCTAATTTTCATCACGCTCATATGATTCGCATTCGGTACTTTGATAATTTGATATGTGGGTGGACCGGTGCTTGGGTACTGCCCTTACTTGGACGAGCATCCCACTTATGATTAACCTCAATTGCAAGCATCCGCAACTACAACAAAAGTATTAAGGTAAACCTAAGCATAGCATGAAACATGTGGATCCAAATCAGCCCCTTACGAAGCAACGCATAAACTAGGGTTTAAGCTTCTGTCACTCTAGCAACCCATCATCTACTTACTACTTCCCAATGCCTTCCTCTAGGCCCAAATAATGGTGAAGTGTTATGTAGTCGACGTTCACATAACACCACTAGAGGTTAGAAAACATACATCTTATCAAAATATCAAACGAATACCAAATTCACATGACTACTAATAGCAAGACTTCTCCCTTGTCCTCAGGAACAAACGTAACTACTCACAAAGCATATTCATGTTCATAATCAGAGGGGATATAATGTGCATAAAGTATCTGAACATATGATCTTCCACCAAATAAACCAACTAGCATGAACTACAAGGAGTAATCAACACTACTAGCAACCTACTAGCACCAATCCCGGACTTGAAGACAAGAATTGGATACAAGAGATGAACTAGGGTTTGGAGATGAGATGGTGTTGGTGAAGATGTTGATGGAGATTGCCCTCTCCCGATGAGAGGAGCGTTGGTGATGACGATGGTGATGATTTCCCCCTCCCAGAGGGAAGTGTCCCCGGCAGCACAGCTCTGCCGGAGCCCTAGATAGGTTCCGCCAAGGTTCCGCCTTGTGGGGGCGGAGTCTCGTCCCGAAAGGTTGCTTATGATTTTTTTCTCATCGAAAGACTTCATATAGGAGAAGATGGGCGTCGGAGAGCCACCAGGGGGCCCACGAGGTAGGGGGGCGCGCCCAGGGGGGAGGGGCGCGCCCCCACCCTCGTGAGCAGGGTGTGGGCCCCCTGGCCTTCATCTTTGGTGACGATTTTGCTTTATTTAATTTATGATATTCCGTGGAGTTTCAGGACTTTTGGAGTTGCACAGGATAGGTCTCCCATATTCACTCCTTTTCCAGCCAGAAGTCCAGCTGCCGGCATCCCCCCTCGTCATGTTAAACCTTGTAAAATAAGAGAGAATAGCCATAAATATTGTGACATAATGTGAAATAACAGCCCATAATGCGATAAATATCGATATAAAAGCATGATGCAAAATGGACATATCAACTTCCCCAAGCTTAGACCTCGCTTGTCCTCAAGCGAAAAGCCGATAACAACAAATATGTCCTCATGTTTAGAGGTAGAGGCGTCGATAAAAATAAAATACGGACATGAAGGCATCATGATTATTTCATGACAGCAACATATATAGATTTGTCATATGATTACTTATGTTCAAGTGATGATCTTTTCACAATGCAAAAGTATGAATCAGGAACCTTATTAGGCACTAACAAATTATAACCTCAGTCATTGAAACAATTGCAATTTATCATAACATCAGAAAGAGTCTATGTCAGAGCTTAAAAGCAAGTCCACATACTCAACTATCACTTAGTCCTTCATAATTGCTAACACTCACGCAGTACTTGTGGTTATGAAGTTTTAATCAGACACAGAGAAAGATTGGGGCTTATAATGTTGCCTCCAAACTTATTCACCTTTGGGTGATGTCAACAATAATAGTTCATGCAATCGTACATCCAATTGGATATATATATCAGGATCACCCCACCATGAAGTGCTTACCAAAGGATAAAATGAAAAAGGGAAAGGTGAAGATCACCATGACTCTTGCATAAGATAGAAGATAATAATAAAAGATAGGCCCTTCGCAGAGGGAAGCAGAGGTTGTCATGCGCTTTTTATGGTTGGATGCACAAAATCTTAATGCAAAGGAACGTCACTTTATATTGCCCCTTGTATGTGAACCTTTATTATGCAGTCCGTCGCTTTTATTGCGTCCACAACAAGTTCGTACAAAGCTTATTTCTCTGCACTAATAAGTCATGCATATTTAGAGAGCAATTTTTATTGCTTGCACCGATGACAACTTACTTGAAGGATCTTACTCAATCCATAGGTAGATATGGTGGACTCTCATGGCTAAACTGGTTTAAGGGTATTTGGAAGCACAAGTAGTATCTCTACTTGGTGCTGAGAATTTGGCTAGCATGAGGGGGAAAGGCAAGCTCAACATGTTTGAATGATCCATGACAATATACTTTAACTGAGATGCGAGAAAACATAACCCATTACGTTGTCTTCCTTGTCCAACATCAACTCTTTAGCATGTCATAATTAATGAGTGCTCCCAACTATGAAAGATGTCAATGATAGTATATCTATATGTGAAACCTTTCTCTCCTTATTACTTCCTATTAATTGCCACGATGACCAAAGCTATATTTTCCAACTCCTAACAACTTTTTAATCATCATACTCTTTCTATGTGCAGTCATTACTCTCAATAAGATCAATATGAACTCTTTGTTTCTTTTTATTCTTTTCTTTTATTCACCCAGGATCATGGCAAAGTAATCAAGCCCTTGACTCAACACTAATCTTCATTATATATAGCTCACGGACTCGATTGCATAGGGGGATCATAAAACAAAACTCGAAACTAGATCATGCCATGACTTTATTCTACTAAATCAAAATACTACTAATAGGATCGAACTAAGAAAAACGGTAAAGATAGGAGTTGTGATGATGATACGATACCGGGGCACCTCCCCCAAGCTTGGCAGTTGCCAAGGGGAGTGCCCATACCCTTGTGATTATGTCTCCTTCTTTGTTGGTGGCGGTGGAGGTGTTGTTGATAATGCAAGTTTGTCGTCCACCTTCCATGGCATAGGCTCACCCTCATAGAAGGATGATCGAGTCTTCAGAATCCTCAAATCTGCAACGGAAACAGCTTGAAACGAAAACAGAAGATATTTGCATGATACGGTCGTCAAAACCTTCGGGAGAATATATAATGAATTTTCACCGACCAAAATACGTATCGTGCAAGAAAACGGAGTCCGGAGGGCACACGAGGTGCTCACGAGGTAGGGGGGTGCGCCTAGGGGGGTAGGGCGCCCCCTCCACCCTCGTGGAGGCCTCGTGTCCTCCCTGGACTGCTACTTATTTTTCTATTTTTCTAAATATTCCAAAACGGAGAAATATTGCCTTAGAATTTGTTTTGGAGTCGGTTTACTTACCGTAACACATACCTATTCCTTTTCGGAGTCTGGAACGTTCTGGAAAGTGTCCCTTATGTATTCCTCCAGAGTTATGGTTTCAATAACATTGGTTTCAACATTTATAGGATTACCTGAGATATAATGTTTGATTCTTTGACCGTTCACCACCTTCGGATTTGTGCCTTCGAAGTTGTTGATTTTTATGGCACGGGAACGATAGACCTCCTCGATAACGTAGGGACCTTCCCATTTAGAGATAAGTTTTCCTGCAAAAAATCTTAAATGAGAGTTGTATAGCAACACATAATCACCTACATTAAACTCACACTTTTGTATCCTTTTGTCATGCCATCTTTTAACTTTTTCTTTAAACAACTTGGCATTTTCATAGGCTTGGGTTCTCCATTCATCAAGTGAGCTAATATCAAATAACCTATTCTCACCGGCAAGTTTGAAATCATAGTTGAGCTCATTAATAGCCCAATATGCCTTATGTTCTAGTTCGAGAGGTAAGTGACATGCTTTTCCGTAAACCATTTTATACGGAGACATACCCATAGGATTCTTATATGCAGTTCTATAGGCCCATAATGCATCATCAAGTTTCTTGGACCAATTCTTTCTAGACCTATTAACAGTCTTTTTCAAAATTAATTTGAGCTCTCTATTACTCAATTCTACTTGACCACTAGACTGCGGGTGATAAGGAAATGCAATTCTATGATTAACATCGTATTTAGCAAGCATCTTACGGAAAGCACCATGAATAAAGTGTGAACCACCGTCAGTCATCAAGTATCTAGGGACTCCAAACCTCGGAAAAATAACTTCCTTAAGCATTTTATTAGAAGTGTTATGATCAGCACTACTAGTTGGAATAGCTTCTACCCACTTAGTAACGTAATCAACAACAACTAAAATATGAGTGTATCCATTAGAAGCAGGAAAAGGTCCCATATAATCAAAGCCCCAAACATCAAATGGTTCAATAACAAGTGAATAATTCATAGGCATTTCTTGACGTCTACTAATATTACCAATTCTTTGACATTCATCACAAGACAAAACAAACTTACGGGCATCCTTGAAGAGAGTAGGCCAATAAAAACCAGATTGCAATACCTTATGTGCAGTTCTATCTCCAGCGTGGTGTCCTCCATAAGCTTCGGAGTGACACTTGCGTAGGATTTGTTCCTGTTCATGCTCAGGTACACAACATCTAATAACACCATCTACTCCTTTATAAAGATGTGGATCATCCCAAAAGTAATGTCTCAAATCATAAAAGAACTTTTTCTTTTGTTGGTATGTGAAGCTAGGTGGTATAAATATAGCAACAATATAATTAGCATAATCAGCATACCAAGGAGTGCTACGAGAAGTACTTATGACATTTAATTGCTTTTTAGGAAAGCTATCATCAATAGATAGTGGGTCATCAAGAACATTCTCTAACCTAGATAAGTTGTCTGCAACTGGGTTCTCAGCTCCTTTTCTATCAACAATATGCAAATCAAATTATTGCAGCAAGAGAACCCATCTAATAAGTCTAGGTTTAGCATCTTTCTTTTCCATAAGATATTTAATAGCAGCATGATCGGTGTGAATAGTTACTTTAGAATCAACAATATAAGGTGTGAATAGTTACTTTAGAATCACACATAATTTCAAAGGGTAAGTTCCAATCAGGTGGCTGAACAATAGGTGCAGAGACTAATGCTTTCTTAAGTATTTCAAATGCTTCTACACAATCATCATCAAAGACAAATGGTACACCTTTTTGTAATAAATTAGTCAGAGGCTGAGAGATTTTTGAGAAGTCTTTAATCAACCTCCTATAAAATCCGGCGTGACCAAGGAAACTTCTTATACATTTGATGTCCTTGGGACATGGCATCTTTTCAATAGCATCAACTTTGGCTTTTATCAACTTCAATACCTCTTTCAGAAACTTTGTACCCCAAGACAATACCTTCATTAACCATAAAGTGGCACTTTTCCCAATTGAAGACAAGATTAGTTTCTTCACATCTCTGCAAAACTCGATCTAGATTGCTCAAGCAATCATCAAAAGAGGAACCATAGACGGAAAAGTCGTCCATGAAAACCTCGCAAATCTTTTCACAAAAATCAGAGAATATAGCCATCATACATCTTTGAAAGGTAGCAGGTGCATTACATAAACCAAAAGGCATATGTATATAAGCAAAAGTGCCAAAAGGGCATGTAAAAGTAGTCTTTGATTGATCTTTAGCCGACACAGGTATTTGAGAGAAACCAGAATAACCATCTAGAAAGCAATAATGTGTATGTTTGCATAATCTTTCTAGCATTTGATCAATAAAAGGTAAGGGGTAATGATCTTTCTTAGTAGCTTTATTTAATTTGCGGAAATCAATTACCATCCTATAACCTGTGATAATTCTTTGCGGAATCAGTTCATCTTTATCATTAGGGACAACAGTAATACCTCCCTTCTTAGGGACACAATGGACAGGACTTACCCACTGACTATCAGCAACGGGATAAATTATACCTGCCTCCAGAAGCTTGAGTATTTCCTTTCTTACCACTTATTTCATTTTAGGATTCAAACGTCGTTGAGGATCACGAACTGGTTTGGCATCCGCTTCCAAATTTATTTTATGTTGACAAAGAGTGGGATAATGCCCTTAAGATCATCAAGAGTAGATCCAATAGCAGCACGGTGCTTTTTTAGAGTTTTCAATAATCTTTGTTCTTCATGCTCTGAAAGGTTAGCACTAATAATAACAGGATATATTTCCTTTTCATCAAGATAAGCATACTTAAGATTATCAGGCAACGGTTTAAGCTCAAACACGGGATCACCCTTGGGAGGAGAAGGATCCCCTAAGATTTCAACAGGAAAATTGTGTTTCAGAATAGGTTTTTGTTCAAAGAATACTTTATCTATTTCCCTTCTTTCATTCATGAACATCTCATTTTCATGGTCTAGCAAATAGTGTTCTAAAGGATCACTAGGAGGTACGGCAATAGAAGCAAGACCAATAATTTCATCCTTACTAGGCAATCCTTCCTCACGATGTTGTTTACTAAACTTACAGAAATTAAACTCATGAACCATATCATCCAAGCCAACAGTAACAACATTCTTTTTGCAGTCTATCGTAGCATTAACAGTATTCAAGAAGGGTCTACCAAATATAATGGGGCAAAAGCTATCTTGTGGAGAACTAAGAACAAGAAAATCGGCGGGATATTTAGTTTTCCCACACAAGACTTCAACATCTCTAACAATTCCCACTGGTGAAATAGTATCTCTATTGGCAAGTTTAATTGTGACATCAATACCATCTAATTCAGCAGGTGCAATTTCATTCTTAATTTCTTTATATAAAGTATGTGGTATAACACTAGCACTCGCACCCATATCACATAAGCCATGGTAACAATGATCTCCTATTTTAACAGAAATAACAGGCACACCAACCACAGGTCTATGTTTATCTTTAGCACAGGGTTTAGCAATTCTAGCAGTTTCACCAGAGAATTCAATGACATGCCCATCAATATTATCAGACAAGAGATCTTTAACAATAGCAATATTAGGTTCTACTTTGACTTGCTCAGGAGGTGTATAAGTTCTAGTATTGCTTTTACGAACAACAGTTGAAGCTTTAGCATGATCCTTTACTCTAGCAGGGAAAGGCGGTTTCTCAACATAAGAGGTAGGAACAATAGGATCATTATAAGTGATGGTTTCTTCTTCAACTTTAATAGGTGCAGCCACTTTTACTTCTATGGGAGGATGATATTTAAACCACTTCTCCTTGGAGAGATCAACATAGGTAGCAAAAGATTCACAGAAAGAAGCTACTATCTCAGAGTCAAGTCCATATTTAGTGCTAAACTTACGTAAAATATCGGTATCCATAAAAGATTTAACACAATCAAACTTAGATGTCATACCTGACTCCTTACCTTCGTCGAGGTCCCAATCTTCAGAGTTGCATTTAATTCTATCCAATAAATTCCATCTGAATTCAATAGTCTTCATCACAAAAGAGCCAGCACAAGAAGTATCGAGCATGGTGCGATTGTTATCAGAAAGCCGAGCATAAAAATTCTGAAGAATTGTTTCTCTTGAGAGGTCATGATTGGGGCATGAATATAACATTGATTTAAGCCTCCCCCAAGCTTGAGCGATGCTTTCTCCTTCGCGAGGCCAAAAATTATATATATAATTGCGATCACGATGAACAAGATGCATAGGTTAATACTTTCGATGAAATTCCAATTTCATTCTTTTATAGTTCCATGATCTCGTACCATCACATAGCCTATACCATGTCGATGCGTCCCCTTCAAAGATAAAGGGAAATCCTTCTTCTTAACAACATCATCGGGTATACCTGCAAGCTTAAATAATCCACAAATATCATCCAAATAGCGTAGATGCTCGTCGGGGCTTTGTCCCATCTCCTATAAATGTGTTAGCCAGCAGCTTTTCCATAATACCCGTAGGAAATTCAAAAGGAATTTCATTTTCAATAGGTTCGGTAGGTTGAGGAGCAACTCTTTGCTCTACTGGATGGGTTGAAGATACCCCGAACAAGCCCCTCAAATAATTACTTTCCATAGTAACAAGTGACAGAAAATTTCAGCACACTATATAAATTTTTCCTTACCAAATTCCACTTACCAAAGGCACTACACTCCCCGGCAACGGCGCCAGAAAAGTCTTGATGACCCACAAGTATAGGGGATTTATCGTAGTCCTTTTGATAAGTAAGAGTGTCGAATCCAACGAGGAGTAGAAGGAAATGATAAGCGGTTTTCAGCAAGGTATTCTGTGCAAGTACCGAAATAAGTGGTAACAGATAGTTTTGTGATAAGATAAATGGTAACGAGCAACAAGTAACAAAAGTAAATAAAGTGCAGCAAAGTGGCCCAATCCTTTTTGTAGCAAAGGACAAGCCTGGACAAACTCTTATAATAGGAAAAGCGCCCCCGAGGACACATGGGAATATGGTGAAGCTAGTTTTCATCACGCTCATATGATTCACGTTCGGTACTTTGATAATTTGATATATGGGTGGACTGGTGCTTGGGTACTGCCCTTACTTGGACGAGCATCCCACTTATGATTAACCTCTATTGCAAGCATCCGCAACTACAACAAAAGTATTAAGGTAAACCTAACCATAGCATGAAACATGTGGATCCAAATCAGCCCCTTACGAAGCAACGCATAAACTAGGGTTTAAGCTTCTATCACTCTAGCAACCCATCATCTACTTATTACTTCCCAATGCCTTCCTCTAGGCCCAAATAATGGTGAAGTGTTATGTAGTCGACATTCACATAACATCACTAGAGGTTAGACAACATACATCTTATCAAAATATCGAACGAATACCAAATTCACATGACTACTAATAGCAAGACTTCTCCCTTGTCCTCAGGAACAAACATAACTACTCACAAAACATATTCATGTTCATAATCAGAGGGGATATAATGTGCATAAAGGATCTGAACATATGATCTTCCACCAAATAAAACAACTAGCATCAACTACAAGGAGTAATCAATACTACTAGCAACCTATTAGCACCAATCCTGGACTTGAAGACAAGAATTGGATACAAGAGATGAACTAGGGTTTGGAGATGAGATGGTGCTGGTGAAGATGTTGATGGAGATTGCCCTCTCCTGATGAGAGGAGCGTTGGTGATGACGATGGTGATGATTTCCCCCTCCCGGAGAGAAGTGTCCCCGGCAGCACAGCTCTGCTGGAGCCCTAGATTGGTTCCGCCAAGGTTCCGCCTCGTGGCGGCGGAGTCTCGTCCCGAAAGGTTGCTTATGATTTTTTTTTCTCATCGAAAGACTTCATATAGGAGAAGATGGGCGTCAGAGAGCCACCAGGGGGCCCACGAGGTAGGGGGCGCGCCCAAGGGGGAGGGGCGCGCCCCCCACCCTCATGAGCAGGGTGTGGGCCCCCTGGCCTTCATCTTTGGCGACGATTTTTCTTTATTTAATTTAAGATATTCCGTGGAGTTTCAAGACTTTTGGAGTTGCACAGGATAGGTCTCCAATATTCACTCCTTTTCCAAATTGAATTCCAAATGCCAAGATCCCCCTCTTCATGTTAAACCTTGTAAAATAAGAGAGAATAGCCATAAGTATTGTGACATAACGTGAAATAACAGCCCATAATGCGATAAATATCGATATAAAAGCATGATGCAAAATGGACGTATCACATACCACACAACGGAGGAAACGGACCTCCTACGTTCGGAACGGGGTCCTGTTGATCGGGAGGGGTGTGGCGTACCGCAAAACGGAGGAAACGGACCTCCTACGGTCAAAACGGGGGTCCTATTGATCGGGAGGGGTGTGGCATACCGCAAAACAGAGGAACGGACCTCCTATGGTCGAAACGGGGGTCCTGTTGATCGGGAGTGTTGTGGCATACCGCGAAACGGATGAAATGGACTTGTGTTGGAGCGCCACGGTCAAAACGGGGGTCCTGTTCATCGGGAGGGGTGTGGCATACCGCAAAACGGGACTCCACGGGATACTGTTCATCTCCACCGTAGACCTCCTCCAGCCTCCACGGGCTCCTGTTCATCCAGCCACCACCCCGCGCTACTCCACCGGTTACTATTTAACCACCCCTCCACCGTCTATTGTTCATCCAGCCCTCCACACCACGGTGTCTTGTTCAACCACCCCTCCACGAGCACCCCTCCACCGTCTACTGTTCATCTAGCCCTCGACAACACGGGGTCATGTTCATCCAGAGGCAACGCCACCGCTCATTGTTCATCCAACCCCCCCGGCAACGCTCACTATTCATCCCAGAGGCAGCATCGACCGGCTTCAGTTAGCAGTAGTAGCGAAGGAATCGCTCGATCGGGTTCAGTTAACAGCCATCGATCGATCGCTCGGGTTCAGTAACGCGTAGCCTGGAGTGCAATCGCTTGGGTGCAGTTAGGGCCCAACGCCTCGCTCGGGTTCAGTTAGAGCCAACGCCTCTCACACACGCGCGTATGTGTATGAGAGAAACGCGCATCGCTCGGTCCCCGACCTCCCACCATAACCGGCAACTCCCCGAAATTTTCCTCCCCCTCGCTTCTACCACGGTTTTTTCCGTCATGGACGGCCCAAAGAATGTCATGCAGCTGCGTTTCCGGCCCGCCCAGGACGAAAAGCCCATTTTCTGTCATGATTTTTTGTCATAGAAGTAGGATCCCACCACATCTATGATGATACCGGGTTTTGTCACAATTATTGTCATAGAAGTGTCATATGTATGACAGAAAAAAATTTCGTTCGGCCCAAAATGTCACGGATGTGTCTTTTTTTTGTAGTGCCTAGTCCTATCGAAGACTAGCATCTTCTGGAAACCACCATCTTGTAGCAAACAGGAGGGAGTAGAGTAGCATAAAGTAAAGTAGTAGTAGTGTTATCAACCTCGGCCAGAGATCCTTTCTCGACTCCCTGTGAGAAAGCAATCCCAGAGCCATACTATCCAGTTATCATCTCATATCCAAGTCTCATCTCAAGTATCCAGTTCTAGTTGTATCGATCGGGATACAACTCCAAGTGTCCGTTACCATAGGACAGGCTATCGATAGATGTTTTCTTCCCTGCAGGGGTGCACCAACTTACTCACCACGCTCGATTAACTCCGGCCGTACACACTTTCCTGGGTCATGCCCGGCCTCGGCCAAACAATACGCCGCAACCCGACCTAGGCTTAATAGAGAGGTCAGCATGCCGGACTAAACCTATGCCCCCAGGGGTTGAAGGCCATCTCCACGGGAACCCCTGCATGTTGCGAACGCGTCACGAAAGGCACCTAGCTACCTCTGAAAAAGGTAGGTGCTTACCGATCCAACCCGTAGCGCCACTCGATCGTTGACATATATTAAGCTTCGGCTGATGTATACGACGCAGAACGCCCATACTATGCCCACGTGATGGTTAGTGCTATCAAGCCATAGGCCCCTCGGATCAAATATCCAAATCATAGTGGACTTGGAACGCACCGTAACAAGCAGAGACTCACGAAAGATGTGATCCCGTTACCCCGTCTCGAGGACTTGTGGCAAGGGCTAAGAATGCCCGACCACGCCTCGTAATTATCTCCCGGGCACCTTCCAGGTCAACCCGACTCCACATCACTCGCAATTATGCTCGCGGGTACCCTCGTGGTCAACCGTCTTTAGTAACATGGTTCAGTGTAAAGTCATAGTAATCATAGTAACTGAGTGTCTAAACAACAAGGGGGAAACCCGAGGAATCACCCCCGGTGAATTCCACTCGATGTAATCATCAAGGTGAACATAAGAGGAATCACCCCCGAGGTTCACACTTGAGGGGTTGCACGATAGAGTCGTATCGGAAGTGGTTAAGGCGGAATCACCCACGATGACCACAACCGAATAGCTACACCACAGGGTTAACATCAGAAGTGTTGTAGAGGTCTCACCCTCTGCGCTCGATAGTAACCTAGCAGTGTCGAGCAACTAAGGGGAAAGTGATGTGTAGTGCCGGGGCCTGGTCTTCAATCCCATTGATCGAGTCTTCGATGATGAAGCAGGGGCAACAAGGACAAGGTGGGGGTCACTGATGGATCACTAACCAACCTATACTAAGCAGTTTAGGATAAGCAGGTAAGGTAACAATAAGCTTACATACAAGCGGGCTATGCATCGTAATAGAGCAAACAATAACAATAGCAAAATCTAATGCAAGCATGAGAGAATGGAATGAGCGATATCGGGATGATCAAAGGAGGGGCTTGCCTTGTTGCTCTGGCAAGGAGGGGTCATCAACTCCATAGTCGAACGGGGCAGCAGCAGCGTCGGTCTCGTAGTCTACCGGAGAGAAGAGGGGGGAAGAAGCAATAAATACAGTGCAAACATAAGTATGACGATGCAAGACATGACAATGAGCGGTGTTAGGTGTGCCCTAACGCGGTAGTAGGTGATACCGGCGAAAGGGGGAAACATCCGGGAAAGTATCCTCGGTGTTTTGCGTTTTCAGACAAATGAACAGGAGGAGAAATGTTACAGGTTCACTATGCTAGGGACGTGTGGGGGACGAACGGGCTGCGTATCTGGATTTGTCTCGTCGTTCTGAGCAACTTTCATGTACAAAGTTTTTCCATCCGAGTTATAGATTATTTTATATTAATTTTTAAAGTTTTAATTCATTTTTGGAATTAACAGATTTAATTTAAATAAAAACAGGTTTACAGCATCAGCATGATGTCAGCAGCCAACAATGTGTTTGACTGGGTCAACTGACATGTGGGTCCCGGTTGTCATAGACTACTAACTAATTAACAGCTAGTTATTTTAGTTAGCAGGCTAATTAAGTTTAACAAGTTATCTAAACAGAATTAATTAAGTTAACTAATTGATTAATTGGTTTTTTAAACTTCTTTTTTTTAACAGGGGTTGGGCCCCTCTGGTCATTGACCCAGCCCAACTGGGGCGGGTAAACAGGCGCTGGGCGCCGTGTTATCGGGCGAAGGCCCTGGGTGCGGGTGTGGCCGGAGTGGAGCTCCGGGGCACTGGACGGCGGAGTTGTCCGCCGGCGCGGCGATGGCCCGCAGGGCCAGAGGCGGAGGTGGGGCATGGGGCGAGAGGCAAGAGGACGAGGCCGCGGCGGGGCACGCGGGCACACGGGGACGGCCGAACAAGTCCGTTGTGCGGGTGGCCACGGCAAGGCATGCGCAAGCGCGCGCACGGCCGTGGGCGCGCACAAGGTGCGGCGAGCACAGCTACGGGGAGGACGACGTGCGCGGTGACCTGCAGGGACAGACGAGGGGAGGTAGCGGTGCTCACGGCGGGTTCGTATGGTTCGGGCAGCGTTCGCGGGGTGGTCCGGCGAGGAGGAGATGAGGAGGAGGACGACGAGGCGGCGACGAAGTCCGGCGATGAGGCGGGGAAGCGCCGGGGACGGGCACTATCGTCGGGGGTGCAGCGAGCGGCAGGGGGACGCGGTCGAGACGGCGGGGCGCTGACAGAGAAGGGCTTCGCCGCGGCAGTGGTGGCGGAGGCAGCGCAGCGCCCAGATCCAGATCGGATCGGGGGAGAAAGGAAGGAGCAGAGGGGATCGGGGGATTATTTTTAGGGTTTGGGGTCGGGGGGAGCGAGGGGGCCTTGTAGGCCGGCTAGGGGGGCGCGTGACCGGCTGGGCCAGCCTGGTTGGCTAAGCCGATTGGGCCAAGAGGCCCAATGGACGGGAGGGGGCCTTTTGTTTTTATTTGATTTCCACTTTTTGTTATTTCTAGTTTCTATTATAATGCTACAACTCTGTTTTCTATTTATTTTTTCTATCAAAAGCTCCTTGCATAATATGAAACTTTGCAGATAAATTCCACTCAATGCTGCAGGGTTTCACAAAAGGTTTGAGGTCAAATGGGAACCACTCAAATTCACCTTCGACCTTACATAGGTTTATTTAATGTTGGTTGCACTGTTTTAAATAGGCTTAGGGCATTTAATTATTTCAAAATATGTTGGTTCCTATATGACAATTACCTTGTGAATATTTGCAACTCATCGAACATTTTTGTTTTATTGTTTGAAAGATTAAAATTTTGACATGCAATTTATATTTGAATTCGAACTAGGTATTGACCAAGTGAGGTTTAGCCAATTAATTAAGATGACAAGGCATTATTAGGGTGAGGTTACTGTAGCATAACTATCGGGGTGTTACATCTTTTTAGCCTTCACTTGTACTAAGTGGGAATACTGCTTGTGCATCCACTCCCATAAACCCCAAAGTTATTCCATATGAGTCCACCACACCTTCCTATATATGGTATCTACCTGCCGTTCCAAGTAAATTTGTATGTGCCAAACTCTAAACCTTCAAATGAAATTCTGTTTTGTATGCTCGAATAGCTCATGTATCAACTAGGTCTGTTTGTATCTTCCATGCTAGGTGGGTTATTCTCACGAGGAGTGGACTCTGCTCCTCATTCATGAGAAAATGGCTGGTACCGGGATGCCCAGTCCCATGCTCAAATCAAAATAATTGCAAACAAAACTCCCCAAGGATTGTTGCTTGTTGGAGGCACCCGTTGTTTCGGACAAGCCATGGATTGATGTTTGTTGGTGGTGGGGGAGTATAAACTTTGCCATTCTATTTGGGAACCTCCTATAATGTGTGTAGCATGAAAGATATCAAAATCTCTCGGTTGTTATGTTGACAATGAAAGTATGCCGCTCAAAATATTATTTATCTCTATTTCAAAAATCGAGCTCTTGCACCTCTACAAGTCCCTACTTCCCTCTGCAAAGGGCCTATCTATTTACTTTTATGTTGAGTTATCACCCTCTTATAAAAAAGACCAGCTCGAGAGCACCATTATCATTTGCATGCATTACTATTAGTTTACTTGGAGTATGACTGATCTCTTTTACCATGAATTACAATGTTTAGTTAGTCATTGATCTTTAGAGGTGCTCTGCATTTATGTTTTGCGGTCTCAGAAAGGGATAGCGAGATACCATCTTGTTATATCATATTATGATTGTTTTTTAGAAAGTGTTGTCATCCGAGATTTATTATTATTGCCCGCTAGTTGATTATACCATTGATATGAGTACACATGAGACCTAAGTGTTATTGTAAATATGGTTGGTTCATAATATTTGCTGAAAACTCAAATGCTGGCTTTAGTTCACATATTTACAACAACAAGAGCAAATAGAGTTTGTAAAAGTTTTTCTTTATCACTTTCAGTTTGTCAACTGAATTGCTTGAGAACAAGCAAAGGTTTAAGCTTGGGGGAGTTGATACGTCTCCAACGTATCTACTTTTACAAACACGTTTGCCCTTGTTTTGGACTCTAACTTGCATGATTTGAATGGAACTAACCCGGACTGACACTGTTTTCAGCAGAATTGCCATGGTATTATTTTTGTGTAGAAATAAAAGTTCTCGGAATGTCCTGAAACTTCACGGCGAATATTTTTGGAATTAATAAACAATACTTGCGTAAGAATTAACACCAAGGGGCCCCCACCCTGTCCACAAGGGTGGAGGGCGCGCCACCCCTCGGGGTCCGCCCACCTATCTCATGGGCTCCTTGAGGCTCCACCGACCTCAACTCCAACTCTATATATTCACGTTCGGGGAGGAAAAAAAATCAAAGAGAAGGATTCATCACGTTTTACGATACGGAGCCGCTGCCAAGCCCTAATCTCTCTCGGGGAATCTGGAGTCTGTTGGGGGGTCCGGAGAGGGGAATCCATCGCCATCATCATCATCAACCTTCCTCCATCACCAATTTCATGATGCTCACCGCCGTGCATGAGTAATTCCATCATAGTCTTGCTGGATGGTGATGGGTTGGATGAGATTTACCATGTAATCAAGTTAGTTTTGTTAGGGTTTGATCCCTAGTATCCATTATGTTCTAAGATTGATGTTGCTATGAATTTGCTATGATTAATGCTTGTCACTAGGGCTCGAGTGCCATGATTTAAGATCTGAACCTATTATGTTTTCATGAATATATGTGAGTTCTTGATCTTATCTTGCAAGTCAATAGTCACCTACTATGTGTTATGATCCGGTAACCCCGAAGTGACAATAATCGGGACCACTCCCGGTGATGACTATAGTTTGAAGATTTCATGTATTCACTAAGTGTTAATGCTTTGGGTCGGTTCTCTATTAAAAGGAGGCCTTAATATCCCTTAGTTTCCAATAGGACCCCCGATATATTTCCATCGTATCTACTTTTCCAAACACTTTTGCCCTTGTTTTGGACTCTAACTTGCATGATTTGAATGGAACTAACCCAGACTGACGCTGTTTTCAGCAGAACTGCCATGGTTTTATTTTTGTGCGGAAATAAAAGTTCTCGAAATGACCTGAAAATACACGGAGCAACTTTTCAGAATTAATAAAAAATACTGGCGAAAGAATCAGCACTAGGGGGTCGAGGCCCTGTCCACGAGGGTGGGGGGCCTGCCCCACTGCCTCATGGGCCTCCTGGACCTCCACCGACCTAAACTCCAACTCTATATATTCATATTCACGGAGAAAAAAATCAAAGAGAAAGATTCATCGCGTTTTACGATACGTAGCCACCGCCAAGCCCTAAACTCTCTCGGGAGGGCTGATCTGGAGTCCGTTCGGGGCTCCGGACAGCGGGATTCGTCGTCGTCGTCATCATCAACCATCCTCCATCACCAATTTCATGATGCTCACCGCCGTGCATGAGTAATTTAATTGTAGGCTTGCTAGACGGTGATGGGTTGGATGAGATTTACCATGTAATCGAGTTAGTTTTGTTAGGGTTTGATCCCTAGTATCCACTATATTCTGAGATTGATGTTGCCTTGACTTTGCTATGCTTAATGCTTGTCACTAGGGCCCAAGTGCCATGATTTCAGATCTGAACCTATTATGTTTTCATGAATATATGTGAGTTCTTGATCTTATCTTGCAAGTCTATAGTCACCTATTAATTATGTGTTATGATCTGACAACCCCAAAGTGACAATAATCGGGATACTTCTCAGTGATGACCGTAGTTTGAGGAGTTCATGTATTCACTAAGTGTTAATGTTTTGGTCTGGTACTCTATTAAAAGGAGGCCTTAATAGCATCCGTCATAATTATCCATCAGTGATCCAATGCCTACGAGCTTTTCACATATTGTTATTTGCTTATTTACTTTACTGTTGCTACTGTTACAATTACTACAAAACTGTTATTGTTACTTCTGCTACTGTTACCGTTACTTCCATACTAGTTTGCTACTAAATACTTTGCTGCAGATACTAAGTTATCCAGGTGTGGTTGAATTGACAACTCAACTGCTAATACTTGAGAATATTCTTTGGCTCCCCTTGTGTCGAATCAATAAATTTGGGTTGAAACTCTACCTTGAAAACTATTGCGATCCCCTATACTTGTGGGTTATCAAGACTATTTTTTGGCGCTGTTGCCGGGGAGCATAGCTCTATTATTTGAGTCACTTGGGATTTATATCTGCTGGTCACTATGAGGAACTTGAAAGATGAAAGAACTAAGATTTATCCCTCTACTACGAGGGGAGGTAAGAAACTGCCATCTAGCTCTGCACTTGATTCTCCTTCTGTTATGAGTAAGCTTGCGACACCTAAACCTACTTCTACTATTAATTCTGATATGTCGCATGTTATTGATGATGCCACTTCTACTATGCATGATACTTATGATGAAACTACTTCTATGCTTGATACTACTGTGCCATTAGGTTAATATCTTGATGAACAACTTGCTAGGGCTAGAGAGAATGAAATTCTTGAAACTGATATTATTGAAGATAGTGATGATGAGGGGTCTCCCCCTAAATATGAATTGCATGTTGTTCCTAAGGGTTATGTTATGGATGAAGAAACTGCTAGAGATTTTCTTGCTTGCAATGATAGATCCGATCTTAAGAAGTTAATTATTGGCTAAACTAAAACAGAAATCTCTTAATGCTAGAATGAAATATGACCCTGCTTTTGCTACTTCACATATCTTTGTTATTGATAAGGATTATGATTTCTCTGTCTATCCTGAGATAATTACTTTGGTTGAATCTAATCCTTTTTATGGCTATGAATCTGAAACTGTTGTGGCACATCTTACTAAGTTAAATGATATAGCCACCCTATTCACTAATGATGAGAAATCTCGCTACTACTATATCCTTAAGATATTTCCATTCTCATTAGGGTGATGCTAAAACTTGGTTTAATTCTCTTGATCCTGGTTGTGTGCGTAGTCCCCAGGATATGATTTATTACTTCTCTGCTAAATATTTCCCTGCTGATAAGAAACAAGCTGCCTTGAGGGAAATATATAATTTTGTGCAAATTGAAGAAGAGAGTCTCCTACAAGCTTGGGGGAGGCTTCTCCGATTACTTAATGCTTTGCCTGATCATCCTCTTAAGAAAAATAAAATACTTGATATCTTTTATAATGGACTAACTGATGCTTCCAAAGACCACTTGGATAGTTGTGCCGGTTGTGTTTTCAAGGAAAGAACAGTCGACCCAGCTGAATTACTATTGAATAATATGTGGACTAATGAAAACAATTGGACACTTCCTGAGCCAACTCCTAAACCAACTCCGAAGAAAAGAGGTGTTTTATTTCTCAGTCTTGAAGATATGCAAGAGGCAAAGAAATCTATGAAAGAAAAATGTATTAAAGCTGAAGATGTTAAGAATTTACCTCCTATTGAAGAAATACATGGCCTTAATATACCACCTGTTGAAGAAACATGGTCTTGATAACCCGTCACAGGTAGTAAAGGTAAATTCTCTCTATAGATATGATAAAGTTGAAATCCCGTCTACTAAGTTTGCTAGCCAATGCTTGGATGAATTTGATGACTTTATGGCTAGACAAGAAAACTTCAATGCTTATGTTGGTAGACAATTGAAACAAAATGCTTATATGATTGGACACTTGAGTGATTATATGGCTAGAGTTAAAGGTGAACTTAAACTCATTAGTAAACATGCTTCTATGGTTAACACTCAAGCAGAACAAGTACTTAAAGCTCAAAATGATTTGCTCGATGAACTAAATAATAAACATGACTTTGCTATTAGAGTGGCTACTATAATAGGTAAAATGACTCAGGAACCATTGTATCCTGAAGGCCACTAATAACCCACAAGTTTAGGGGATAATTGTAGCCTCTTTCCATAAGTAAGAGTGTCGAACCAACGAGGAGCTAAAGGTAGAACAAATATTCCCTCAAGTCCTATCTGCCACTAATACAACTCTACGCACACTTAGTGTTCGCTTTACCTAGAACAAGTATGAAACTAGATGTACTTTGTAGGTGTTGTTGGATAGGTTTGCAAGATAATAAAGAGCACGTAAATAAAAAGTAGGGGTTGTTTAGATAAAGAAGCAATAAAGTAAATATAACGAGTGTTGAAAAGTGGTGGTAGGAGTTGCGGAATTGTCCTTAACCAATTGACTACTTTACTACACCGATAGCAAGTTTTATGTGCGAGAGGCATAAGCTAACATACTTTCTCTTCTTGGATCCTACGCACTTATGATTCGAACTCTAGCAAGCATCCGCAACTAATAAAGATCATTAAGATAAAACCCAACCATAGCATTAAAGCATCTAGTCCCCTTTATCCCATATGCCACAACCCCCTTACTCGGGTTTATGCTTCTGTCACTCAAGCAACCCACTATAAGCGAATCATGAACGTATTGCAACACCCTACAGCGGAAATACCTCACGCTTGCACGACACGGAGGGCACAATAGGACAACAACATAACCACAAGCAAATTAAACCAATTGTAGCAATTCATCAATCACCGGTAGGACAACGAAAATCTACTCACACATCATAGGATGGCAACACATCATAGGATAATAATATGAAGCATAAAGCACCATGTTTAAGTAGAGGGTACAACGGGTTGCGGGAGAGTGAACTGCTGAATATAGATGGGGGGAAGGTGATGGAGATGTTGGTAAAGATGGCAGAGGTGTTGGTGTAGATCGCGGTGATGATGATGGCCCCCAGCGGTGTTCCGGCGCCACCGAAAGCAAGGGGGAGAGAGCCCCCCTTCTTCTGCTTCTTCCTTGACCTTCTCCCTAGATAGGAGAAGGGCTTCCCCTTTGGTCCTTGGCTCCCATGGCGTGGGAGGGGCGAGAGCCCCTCCGAGATTGGATCTGTCTCTCTGTCTCTCTCTGTTTCTGCGTTTTTAGATTATGCCCTTTCACCGTTTCTTATATATCCGGAGATCCGTAACTCCGATTGGATTGAAACCTTCGCCTAGATTTTTCTCAAAAAATTAGCTTTCTTGCGGTAAAAGAAGAGCGTCAACTACCTTACGGTGTGCCCACGAGAGTCAGGGGCGCGCCCCCCTGCCTTGTGGCCCCCTCGGGCACCGTCTCGCATTGGCTTTTATTCCCAAAAATCATAAATATTCCAAAAATGATCTCCATCCGTTCTTATCCCGTTTGGACTCCATTTGATATTGGGTTTCTGCGAAACATAAAACATGCAACAAACAAGAACTGGCACTGGGCACTGGATCAATATCTTAGTCCCAAAAATAATATAAAAAGTTGCCAAAAGTATATGAAAGTTGAATAACATTGGCATGGAACAATCAAAAATTATAGATACGACGGAGACGTATCAGCATCCCAAGCTTAATTCCTACTCGTCCTCGAGTAGGTAATGATAAAAAAGATAATTTTTGATGTGGAATGCTACCTAGCATAATCTTGATCATATATCTAATCATGGCATGAATATTAAGACATGAGTGATTCAAGGCAATAGTCTATCATTTAACATAAAAATGATAATACTTCGAGCATACCAATAAAGCAATCATGTCTTTTCAAAACAACATGGCCAAAGAGAGTTATCCCTACAAAATCATATAGTCTAGCTATGCTCCATCTTCATCACACAAAATATTCAAATCATGCACAACCCCGATGACAAGCCAAGCAATTGTTTCATACTTTTGATGTTCTCAAACCTTTCAACCTTCACGCAATACATGAGCGTGAGCCATGAATATAGCACTATAGGTGGAATAGAGTATGATGGTGGAGGTTATATGGAGAAGACAAAAAGGGAGAAAGTCTCACATCGACTCGGCTAATCAATGGGCTATGGAGATGCCCATCAATTGATGTCAATGCGACGAGTAGGCATTGCCATGCAACGGATGCACTAGAGCTATAAGTGTATGAAAGCTCAAAAACTGAAACTAAGTGGGTGTGCATCCAACTTGCTTGCTCATGAAGACCTAGGGCATTTGAGGAAGCCCATCGTTGAAATATACAAGCCAAGTTCTATAATCAAAATTCACACTACTATATGAAAGTGACAATATAGGAGACTCTCTATATGAAGAACATGGTGCTACTCTGAAGCACAAGTGTGGTAAAAGGATAGTAACATTGCCCCCCCTTTTTTTGGGCGGGCTTCTTGGGCCCCCTTTTTTATTTAGGCTTCTTTGGCCTCTTTTTTTTGATGGGGCAATGATCTATAATGATGATCATCACACTTTTATTTACTTACAACCCAATATTACAACTCGATACTAGAACAAAGATATGAATCTATATGAATGCTTCCGGCAATGTACCGGGATGTGCAATGATCTAGCGTAGCAATGACATCAAAAAACAGACAAGCCATGAAAAAATCATGCTAGCTATCTTACAATCATGCAAAGCAATATGACAATGAATGCTCAAGTCATGTATATGATGATGATGGAAGTTGCATGGCAATATATCTCGGAATGGCTATGGAAATGCCTTGATAGGTAGGTATGGTGGCTGTTTTGAAGAAGATATAAGGAGGCTTATGTGTGATAGAGCGTATCATATCACGGGGTTTGGATGCACCAGCGGTGTTTGCAGCAACTCTCGAGGTGAGAAAGGGCAATGCACGGTACCGAAGAGGCTAGCAAGGATGGAAGGGTGAGACTGCATATAATCCATGGACTCAACATTAGTCATAAAGAACTCACATACTTATTGCAAAAATCTATTACTCATCAAAACAAAGTACTACGCGCATGCTCCTAGGGGGATAGATTGGTAGGAAAAGACAATTGCTCGTCCCCGACCGCCACTCATAAGGAAGACAATCAATAAATACCTCATGCTCCTACTTCGTTACACAACGGTTCACCATACGTGCATGCTACGGGAATCACAAAATTCAACACAAGTATTTCTACAATCCACAACTACCCACTAGCATGACTCTAATATCACCATCTTTATATCACAAAACTATTGCAAGGAATCAAACATATCATAGTCAGTGATCTACAAGTTTTATGTAGGATTTTATGACTAACCATGTGAATGACCAATTCCTGTCATCTCTCTAAATAGATATAAGTGAAGCAAGAGAGTTTAATTCTTTCTAGAAAAGATATGCCCACTCTCTAACAAATATAAGTGAAGCAAAAGAGCATTCTACAAATGGCGGTTTTCTATGTGAAGAGAAACAGGCAATCCAAACTTCAAATGATATAAGTGAAGCACATGAAGCATTCTATAAAGCCATTCTCAAAAGATTTAAGTGAAGTGCATTGAGCATTCTATAAATAACCAAGGACTATCTCATACCAGCATGGTGCATAAAAGGAAAATGAAAACTAAATGCAAAAGACGCTCCAAGACTTGCACATATCGTATGAACGGAACGAAACCGAAAACATACCGATACTTGTTGAAGAAAGAGGGGATGCCTTCCGGGCATCCGCAAGTTTAGACGCTTGAGTCTCCTTGAATATTTACTTGGGGTGCCTTGGGCATCCCCAAGCTTGAGCTCTTGCCTCTCTTCCTTTTCCTCATATCGAGACCTCCTCGATCAAACAAATCATCCACACAAAACTTCAACAAAAACTCGGTAAGATCCGTTAGTATAATAAAGCAAATAACTACTCTAGGTACTGTTGCAAACCAATTCATATTTTGTTTTTGCATTGTGTCTACTGTAATATAGCTTTTCCATGGCTTAATACACTGATAGGAATTGATATTTTCATCAAAACAAGCAAACTATGCATCAAAAATGTAAGAGCCTGGATTTTGACCCTTCTCTTTTTCTTTTGATTTATCTGGTTTTTGCTCTGTTTTTCTTTTTGGAGTGGTTCTGTGGCCTTGCCACCTGGGAAATCATCCTCATTCCCCCTCCAAAGTGGATCATCATTATCAAAACCTTGCCAAGATCATGTCCCTTCACTCCTTGACCAAATCCTAAACTCTTTTTCTAGGGAAAATTCCTTTTTCAGTAAAGGAATAACCCTATCTGCCCTAGGTTGTGAAGCAACCTATATTTCTGTCCATCCAAAAATCCCCAAATAATTTTCATAATTCCTTTGGGTCATATATAGCTCAAATATGCCCAAACATGGCCTTGGCAAGTTCAAAAATAATTCCCCAATAATTATTCTTCCTTTCTGCCCTGAATGGCACTTTGTGAAGGAAGTGTCATATATATTTGTCCTAGTGGCTCCCAACCTTTTTGGGCATGTTTATATGTACAAATAATTGCCTCATGCACAAGTTCAAAATTATTTGCCTAGCCAATCTTCCTCAGTGAATTTTCAAAGTTTCTGTCACACAGAAGGCTTTGTGAAGGAAGTACTAGCTAGGAGTATCCAAATGAGTTGAACTTTTGCACACTCCTTAATGTGCTCCTATTAACCCCCTCTACCCATTTTCATCCCCATCCAATTATCTATGTGAGCACAGGAGCAAATCTTTGATTTTGGCAATATTTTCAGGTTGTGAAGCAAGTGCATTTTATATTGCTTCAGAAAACCTAATATATTACCAGATCATTCTTATACCCATAAAATATCTCTCCACCCGTTTTGGCATCATTTCAATGAGCCATTTGATCACCAAAATTATTCCAAGTTTCTGTCTAGTGGAGATGTTTGTGATGCAAGTACCAGTCGCTTTGCCAAATGATATCGGACTTTTTGAGCATCTTCATAAGACCATATGACTCTGCCTTGCCCAATCTTAGCTCAACGTGATACTCCATGTGAGTGCACCATCATGATCTAGTTTCTGGACAATTTTGGTCAGTTGTGAAGCAACTGTAGTAAATCTTGATCCATTTCTCCTCAAACTTACCAGGACGAAAGTCCTTCTTTACCTCAACCTCGCAGACAACTCCATTGCTCCCAAAACCCTTCCTGTTGATCACCAGTGCTCACCAAAGTTTACTGCAGTAAACTTTAGAGGGTGATTTCTACTTGACCAGAGCCTTTTTCACCAAGTTACCACAGTGGTTGCAACCTCCCCTGGATGGACTACGCCCTAGACAACGTTTGCCAACCCTTGGCATCTTCTTGATGCCAGTCTGCGCGGTGACCACGACAATGGCGTGCCTGCGCACGCGCTTTGTGTGCAGTGGCCGTGTCTAGTGGCTGTTTGTGCTGGACCGCCTCCTCCTCTCGTCGTCTTCGCGCTCGTCAGCGTGTCCACCAGCTAGCCCGTGTCGTCGTCGTTCCCCTGGACCTCTCTCCCCCTCCGGCAGCTTCCTCGCCGGCGCTCACCGACGCGCGCCCACAAGCGGACCGTGCCGTTTTGTCTTAGTTCATTCCTGGCTGATTCCTCCCTGCGTCCCTTGACCTCTTCTACCCCGTGAGCTCTCCCCTGTTCCCTCCCCGTCGTTTGCCCCGAGTTCATGCGCGCGAGCACGCGTCCGCGACGGTGCCAGCTCGGCCCCCTCGCCCCACGGCTATTTAAGCCCTCCCCGAGCTCACCACTGGCCTCCTGCATGTCCTCTAGCCCCCCCCACCACCAAGCCTCTCGCCCGAGCCCCGGAGCTCTCCTCTCCGCGGTTGCCCGCCATGGCCGCCGTCTCTGTCAAGCTCGATTCTAGCAAGCTCAGCTCCCTCCCTCCTCCATTCCACCCCCAGAGGCCCCCCCTCTACCCACCAAGCCTCCCCTTCCCCTCAACTAGTCGCCGGAGTAGCTGGGGCCGTCGTCCCCAAGATCGACCGAGCCGCCGTCCGCCATGGTCCATGGTGCTCTCGCTCCCGCCCTCTTCGATGCCCGTTAAGTGCGGGGATGGGAGCGCCTCCGTCCCCTCATCGTTTTGGTGGGTCGGGCGCCATCAGAGGTGGCCGGAGTCGGCCGGACTCGTCGCCGGAGCGCTCAGCCTTGCCTTTGTCGCAGCTTGCCATCGGGAGAAGGAGAGAGGAAGAAGAGAAGGGAGGAGAGAGAGAAGTGGATAAGGTGGGCCCCACCAGTCAGCCTCCCAGCCGTCGGCCCCACGTTGACCTGTCCACGCTAACGTGGATAAGTGAAGACGTATTTGGGCATCTACGTTTTCATCCACCAAAAACGTATTTCCCCAAGTGTGCGTTCTGTTTTTCTGTTAAGGACCTGTTGGTGATGATTTTTATTGCAAAGAGGTCCCTCACAGAAAAACTATCATATCTTTTTATCTATAACTCCAAATGAGGTGATTCCAAAGCCTACTTCTTCATTTCGTCGAGCCCGTTCTGTTGGTTTCATTTTCACTATGGTTTGACACTGTGAAAATGACCGTTTTTCCCATGCCCTTAATCAGCCCCCTCTGACAAAGAATGATTTCCGGCGATTCTTTCCGCGAGCTTCTTGCACTTTCTCCCGGTGATTTCTTCCACCCCAGGCAAGCCAGAATACCCACTTGCATGATAGTCATGCAATAGCCATGGTTTTTCAACTTGAATCTTTATTAATTGTTTGCTTGTTGAAAAGATGGTTATCGTTGTTCCGGTGATGTTTAAATTTGCATGTCCACTTTTGTGCTATGTTGTCTTGTACTTTGTTATCACGTTCTACCTGCTAGTATTTCCTTTCATATGTTTATGATTGCTAGTAGTACAAGTGGATGTACTGGTGATGTTCATGCTAGTCAGTATGCCATGCTCAGTGGATATGATTCATTGTTGATATGGTGGATAGTTATGTGATACCATCATGATGATGTTGATATCATGTTTCATGCATTGTAATTGGCATCATGTTATTTTAACATGGCTCAACGTCTTTGCATTGAAGTTTAACCAGATTAAATTGAACTTGAACAACTGTTCGCTGAGTCATGGTGCCGCTGAATTGAGCTGACCAGTGCAACCCCGCTTGCGGGTATGGGACGGTCCTAACTGGGTCTATTGTTGTGCCTCTCACCGGTGCCTCCAACGAGGGAAGGTTATGGGCGCGCGCTACCCTGATCAGGTAGGCGGACATAAGCCTTGTCTGCCTGTTGTTGTTATATGGATTCGGGTCCCAGAGTGGATCGTGGCCACGACGGTGGTCGTTGTGTCTTGTGGTAGACATGGGACCACCCACAACTTAGCCTAAAGGGGAGTTGGTTGGAGTGGCCGGGAGAGTGTCATGGCAGTAGGACCACTACTAGGGAAAAGCCTAGCAGCAGCGCGGTTTTGGGCCTATTAGTAGCGCGGGGCCGGCGCTACTAATAAGGCGCTACAACTAATGTATAGCAGTAGCGCGGGTGCCTCCCGCGCTACTACTACGTCCTTTAGTAGTAGCGCGGGTAAAAACCAGTGCTACTACTAATCTCTAATCTCTGAATTTTTTTTGAATTTTTTCGAATTTTTTTTTCGATTTTTCCCCCTAATTTTCAAATTTCTGAACTATTTTAACCTCAAATCTATAATCACCCCTCATCGCTGCTCAATTTAATCTCTAATCACCCCTCATCATTCCAAATCATCTAACTTCCCGACGGTCACCCATCCTCTCACTACTCCAGCCTGAGCACACTTAACTTCCGGGTTCTATTCTCCCTCGTTTCCAAGTCTACACTTGTTGTTTTCCTGACAATAGTAAGATGTCAAGCCTATTAACCTCAGGAATTTAGCTTGAGCACGAAGTCACACATTTCACTGTTTGAGTTTGAAACTATTGTTCTAAAAAATTAGTAACACTAATATTTCTTGAATAATTAGTTTGACCATAGTTTGACCAGATTTGACCACAATTTGCCCATAGTTTGACCAGATTTGACCAAAATTCAAAAAAACTAAAATAATTATTTAATAACACTAATATTCTTGAATAATTAGTTTGACCATAGTTTGACCAGATTTAACAAAAATAAAAAAACTAAAATTTGTTGAATTTTTTTGCCTCCAGATCTTAAAAGCCCTGTAACTTTTTTTCTGTTAGGTTTTCGAGGATTTTGAGGATCTTAAAAGCCCTGTAACTTTTCGAGTAGATGATTTTTCATATAATTTTTTTCATCCGAATTAGTATGCAAAAGTTATGCCTTTTTTTTACAAATTCTCGAGAGATTTTTCAAATAAAGTCAAAATTCATATTTGCAAATTTTCCCAACAACTAGACCACATATCACATGGGAAACTTATTTTCTTTTATTTTTTTGACATTTTCATCATTTTCTTTTATTTTTTTAAAACTGAAAAGGCGATCTACAGGGGGGGTAGAGTTTGAAAATGTGACCTTTAGTAGTAGCGCGGGTTTCTACCCCTCGCTACTACTATGGCTAAAAACCAGCGCTACTGCTATCAACTTAGTAGTAGCGAGGGCTAAAAACCAGCGCTACTGCTATCAACTTAGTAGTAGCGAGGGTTAAAAACCCGCGCTACTACTATGGCATGTCCTGGGGGCACGGTAGAGACCGCTTAGTAGTAGCGAGGGTTAAAAGCCCGCGCTACTGCTATCAACTTAGTAGTAGCAAGGTTTAAAAACCTGCGCTACTAGCTACTACTAAGTTGATAGCAGTAGCGAGCGCGGGCTTTTAACCCTCGCTACTAGTAATATTCTGTGTATAGGCTTTTCCCTAGTAGTGGACGGTTTTGTCAGAACGTCGTTGGTCCACTCGAATGGGAGTGCGAGGCCATGGGTTTTGTAGTGTGGGTACAATGTACTAACCTCTGCAGAGTGTATATTAAATCTATCTATAGCCGCGGCCGTGGGTAAGGGCCAAGTTCAAAAGTAGGTCACACTATGAGTCAACACTAATAAGAATAACTTGATTAATGACAACCCGTGGTTGTGATCGCCATAAGGATCACGGGCCAAGTATTGGTCATGGTTGTGATCGCCGTAAGGATCATGGTTTGGGGCCAAGTATTGGTATTGGTTGTGATCGCCGTAAGATCATGGTTTGGCGCCAAGTATTGGTCGTGGTTGTGATCGCCGTAAGGATCACGGGCCAAGCATTGGTCGTGGTTGTGATCGCCGTAAGGATCACGGGCCAAAATATTGGTCATGGTTGTGATCGCCGTAAGGATCACGGGCCAAGTATTGGTCATGGTTGTGATCGCCGTAAGGATCATGGTTTGGGGCCAAGTATTGGTATTGGTTGTGATCGCCGTAAGATCATGGTTTGGCGCCAATTATTGGTCATGGTTGTGATCGCCGTAAGGATCACGGGCCAAGCATTGGTCGTGGTTGTGATCGCCGTAAGGATCACGGGCCAAAATATTGGTCATGGTTGTGATCGCCGTAAGGATCACGAGCCAAGTATTGGTCGTGGTTGTGATCGCCGTAAGGATCACGGTCCAAGCATTGGTCGTGGTTGTGATCGCCGTAAGGATCACCGTGGTATCGACGATACCGAGATGTTGTATATTCGTGATGTTGCGCGAGAATCGTGGGTAAAAATCGAGCTCCTTGTGGTCATTTAATGATTACTACGGTATTGTTTATACCAAGCTTGATTTGATCATGAGATGATCGTGTGATGTCCGAGGTTGGTAAGTAATGCAAGTGTTGGTTACGAGGTAACCCGAGCAAAATAAGTGGTGCATATAGTGTCATCATGTTGCATGTTAGTATCGTCATGCCATGCTCATATTGTTCTAGCTTATCATGTTTATGTTGGTCATGCCATGTTATTCTGATGATCTCATGCTAATTCCTATTTAACCTGTAACTGCCATGTTGTTGTCTGTCTTGAATGCTTCTGGTTATTATGAGCTTGCAAGTACATTCAATGTACTGACCTGGCGTGTCATGCCAGTTTGCAGGTCATGACGGATTTGATTGCTTGCTTGTCGTGATTTCCGTTCGTGCGAGCTAAGATAAGCGTTCCAGCCAGTCCCTGCGGAGAGGAGTTCACCACTGTCATCGTTGTTCCGCTGCTAGAGTTATTCCGCTGCTTCGAGTTGCTCTGCTGCTTGCATAGAGCAACTGAGGATGGCGTAGAGTCGTCGTGCCGATGTTATTCATTGTAATATCAGAGACCTTGTATTCATATTCGTGTAATAATAGAAAGCTGGTTTGTTCTATGCTAAAAAGTGTTGTATTCCACAAGACTTCTCCTCGATCTCTGGCCTGGAATAGGGGCGTTCCAGTTTCTCTGAGCCGGGGTGCCACAGGCTTGGTATCAGAGCAAGTCTGGCTGTAGGACGCCCTAGTCGGCGTGAGTGGTAGAAACCGATGGAAATCGGTAGTATAGAGTCTGGCTTGTTTATTGCATTTGGTTGCTGCATTTGTTTGTTGCATAGCATGCATATAGCCTTAGAATTTGTGATAACGGTTTATCTGGTGAGTGTAGCTGGCATCGGTCCGGATCCACTACAGCTCCACCTTTGCATTTCTCCAGTTCCTTTTTCTTTCGGTGTTTGTGTCAATTCTGTCCCAGCAGAGTGATGCCAAGTGATCCCGACACTGTTTGCAAAAATGGTGCTCAAGCATCGCACCGATGTCTTTCTTTCAGTCCCGTCTATCGTTTCGGAGATGGACATGTTTCTACCCCGGATCATTCGTTTATTTTGTCTTGTTGACAACCCTTAATGATCTTAGTTATCAAGAAAGGGCAATGTCAGCAGCATTAGATTTTCCCTGCTATCCTATTTCTTGGACGAGTACGGATATTTTTCCGTCCACTTGATAATAATGTGGTTGCGACCTTCGTGTCCCACTGCATGATTACCGAGTGTGTCCTCGCCTCCGAGCTAGTCCAGGTTGCTATCTGGCTAAGCTAGCACTTGGTGTAGCGCTGTTTACACCAATTCTTCCACACATTTATTCGTCCTCGTGCACATCGTCACAGCATGCTAGATCGTAGAACCGGAGATCCCGTGATATTTGTGTGCTTAAGTAGGCATGCATATTATGTGACTAGCAGTAGTACGTGACATTGATTGTGTGTGAATTGATTGTTGTCGTGTGCTTTTGTTTAGTTGAGTTTTATTTTGCTTCTTTCTTTTTGGGCCCCGGTGTTACATTATTTTTCCCCTATAAAGAATTGCTCATCCACCGACACCGGACCCAAAGAAGCAATAGGGATTTGAAATATTTGAAAGAAGCTCAGCTAGACATTATTGGCTACCCAGTCAACTGCATTATGGGATTAAAATCCGCTCAGAATACCAATGGTGTCTTGGATTGATTATCAACTTCAAGTCCCCATCATTGGAAAATCCTCACAGTAGTTATGATCCAGCCAGCAGAAAGACAAGTCAGGTACAAGATCAATGGTATATCTTCAGATAGAGGTATGGATCATATACAAAAATTTGGCTCAGCAATGCATGCTGCTTGAAATATGTTATCATCCGAAATAAAGTCGGCATATGATATGCTCAAGGAACACAGTCAAACAAAATTTTTCTCATGCAAATAATCAGCCTCAGAATATTATGGGCGTGTGTATGGATCTCAGTCTGCATATCAGTATGAAGTTTTGGATATAAGAAACCCAGTCTTCTTTCACACACTATCAGAAGAAATTTATGATGCAGGGCTCCTCAATTTTCCTCAGCATGATATGTGAAAAATTTCCAGCCCACGATCCCCGGTCTTTCACAGCAAGACACCTCAGTAAAGGCTTCTGACAAGCAGAAATGAAATTTTCTAAACAAGCAAACCCGAGGAGAAGCTTCTCAAGTACGGAACTCAGGCTTCTCCAGCACAATAATCATAGCAAGATTCGTGTAAGCCATAGAGCCTTCTTCTGCACGATACCCAAATAAAAGATTTGAGCAGAAGTTAACAAGTCATCCTCAGCAAGCTACTCGGATGTCTTCTCACGTAAGCCACTCAGTCTGCATCAGTACCACAATATTGCACCATCCTCAGGGGTTATATGATGAGTTTACGATGTATGGCAGTACTACTCAAGGACCAGACTTTCAATAATTTTGTCAGTGGTAAAATTCAGTCAAAACATATGCCTACCGCAAGGATCGAGTGATCGATGGCATATTGATAACCCACAAGTGTAGGGGGTCACAACAACTTTCGAGGGTAGAGTATTCAACCCAAATTTATTGATTCGACACAAGGGGAGCCAAAGAATATTCTTAAGTATTAGCAGTTGACTTGTCAATTCAACCACACCTAGATAACTTAGTATCTGCAGCAAAGTTTTTAGTAGCAAACTAGTATGATAGTAAAGGTAACAGTGGCAAAAGTAAAGATAATAGTTTTGTAGAAATTGTAATAGTAGCAATGGAAAAGTAAATAATCGAAGCACAATATGTGAAAAGCTCGTAGGCATTGGATCAGTGATGGATAATTATGTCGGATGCGATTCCTCATGTAATAGCTATAACATAGGGTGACACAGAACTAGCTCCAATTCATCAATGTAATGTAGGCATGTATTTCGAATATAGTCATACGTGCTTATGGAAAAGAACTTGCATGACATCTTTTGTCCTAGCCTCCAGTGGCAGTGGGGTCCTAGTGGAAACTAACGTATATTAAGGCCTCCTTTTAATGGAGAGCTGGAACAAAGCATTAGCACATAGTGAATACATGAACTCCTCAAACTACGGTCATCACCGAGAAGTATCCCGATTATTGTCACTTCGGGGTTGTCGGATCATAACACATAATAGGTGACTATAGACTTGCAAGATGGGATCAAGAACTCACATATCTTCATGAAAACATAATAGGTTCAGATCTGAAATCATGGCACTCGGCCTAGTGACAAGCATTAAGCATCGAAAAGTCACACCAACATCAATCTCAGAACATAGTGCATACTAGGGATCAAACCCTAACAAAATTAACTTGATTACATGGTAAATCTCATCCAACCCATCACCGTCCAGCAATCCTACGATGGAATTACTCATGCACGGCGGTGAGCATCATGAAATTGGTGATGGAGGATGGTTGATGATGATGACGACGACGAATCCCCCTCTCCGGAGCCCCGAACGGACTCCAGATCAACCCTCCCGAGAGAGATTAGGGCTTGGCGGCGGCTCCGTATCGTAAAACATGATGAAACTTTCTCTCTGATTTTTTTCTCTGCGAAACGGCAAATATGGAGTTGGAGTTGAGGTTGGTGGAGCGTCAGGGGGCCCATGAGATAGGGGGGCGCGCCCCTACGCTCGTGGACAGGGTGTGGTACCCTGGTCTTGATTCTTTCGCCAGTATTTTTTATATTTTCCAAAACTTATCTCCGTGGATTTACAGGTCATTCCGAGAACTTCTGTTTTCTACGCATAAAACAACATCATGGCAGTTCTGCTGAAAACAACGTCAGTCCGAGTTAGTTTCATTCAAACCATGCAAGTTAGAGTCCAAAACAAGGGCAAAAGTGTTTGGAAAAGTAGATACATTGGAGACGTATCAACTCCCCAAGCTTAAACCCTTGCTTGTCCTCAAGCAATTCAGTTGATAAATTGAAAGTGATAAAGAAAAACTTTTACAAACTCTATTTGCTCTTGTTGTTGTAAACATGTAAAGCCAGCATTCAAGTTTCAGCGCATATTATGAACTAACCATACTCACAATAACACCTAGGTCTCACAATTACTCATATCAATGGCATAATCAGCTAGCGAGCAATAATAATAAAACTCGGATGACAACACTTTCTCAAAACAATCATAATTTTATATAACAAAATGGTATCTCGCTAGCCCATTCTGAGACCGCAAAACATAAATGCAGAGCACCTTTAAAGATCAAGGACTGACTAAACATTGTAATTAATGGTAAAAGAGATCCAGTCAAGTCATACCCAATATAAACCAATAGTAATGAATGCAAATGACAATGTTCTCTCCAGCGGGTGCTTTTTAATAAGAAGGTGATGACTCAACATAAAAGTAAATAGATAGGCCCTACACAGAGGGAAGCAGGGATTTGTAGAGGTGCCAGAGCTCAATTTTAAAATAGAGAGGAATGACATTTTGAGCGGCATACTTTCATTGTCAACGCAACAACTATGAGATGGCAATATCTTCCATACTACATGCATTATAGGCAGTTCCCAAACAGAATGGTAAAAGTTTATACTTCCCCACCACCAACAAGCATCAATCCATCGCTTTCTTGAAACAACGAGTGCCTCCAACTAACAACAGCCCTGGCGGAGTTTTGTTTAAATATATTGATTTGCTTTGATCTTTTTGGATCATGGGACTGGGCATCCTGGTTACCGGCCCTTTCTCGTGAATGAGGAGCGGAGTCCACTCCTCTCGAGAATAACCCACCTAGCATGGAAGATAGAGGCAGCCCTAGTTGAAACATGAGCTGCTCGAGCATATAAAACAGAATTTCATTTGAAGGTTTGGAGTTTGGCACATACAAATTTACTTGGAACGGCAGGTCGATACCGCATATAGGAAGGTATGGTGGACTCATATGGAACAACTCTGGGGTTCATGGAGTTTGGATGCACAAGCAGTATTCCTGCTTAGTACAGGTGAAGGCTAGCAGAAGACTGGGAAGCGACCAACTGAGAGAGCAACAACAGTCATGAACATGCATTAAAATTAATTCACACCGAGTACGAGCATGAGTAGGATATAATCCACCATGAACATAAATATTGTGAAGGCTATGTTGATTTGTTTCAACTACTTGCATGAACATGTGCCAAGTCGAGTCACTCAATTCATTCAAAGGAGGATACCATCCCATCATACCACATCATAATCATTTTAATAGCATGTTGGCACGCAAGGTAAAACCATTATAACTCATAGCTAATCAAGCATGGCACAATCAACTATAATCTCTGAATGTTATTGCAAATATGTTTACTTCATAATAAGCTGAATCAGGAACAATGAACTTGTCATATTTACAAAAACAAGAGAGGTCGAGTTCATACCAGCTTTTCTCATCTCAATCAGTCCATCATATATCGTCATTATTGCCTTTCACTCGCACGACCGAACGATGTGTATAATAATAATAGTGCACGTGCATTGGACTAAGCTGGAATCTGCAAGCATTCAACTCAAGAGAGAAGACAAGTCATATGGGCTCTAAGTTAAATAAACAATCATGCATATGAGAGCCACTAAGCATTTCAATATGGTCTTCTACTCTCGACTCCCAAAGAAAAGAAGAGAAAATAAAACTATTTACACGGGAAAGCTCCCAATAAGTAAGAAGAAGAATGAGAAATCTTTTTGGGTTTTCATTTTAATTTCTACTACAAGCATGGAGATTAAACTAACTAATTTTTTTGGTTTTTCTTAAGGTTTATCAAACACACAAGAAGAAAGCGAGAAAAAGGAAATTAAGCTAGCATGGATAATACAATGAAAGAGTATGAGAACCGATGACTAGAATAGTGTGTGAACATGAATGTAAAGTCGGTGAGAAATACGTACTCCCCCAAGATTAGGATTTTGGCCTAAGTTGGTCTATTGCCACGGACCGCGGCTACTCTCCCCGGTATACTGAGACGTGTAATCAGGGTACCACTGGCTGGCCATCTCCTCCGGATCCCACTGGTAAGATGATGTACGATAAGGGTCTAGTGAAGGTTCTGGCTCAGGCTCGGGCTCTGGAGTGGATGCTTGACCTCGGTGAGCGTACACTGCTCCCGACGTGACAAGAAAATTATCTGCAGTCAAATCAAACAACAGAGGCGCATGCAGAATAATAATCTCATTGTGTTTCTTATTAAATCTCAGGTTATACAGAAGCATCTTATCTTCATTGTCAACAATAAACTCATGCGCTACCATGCTCCTGTAATCTAGAATGTAAGGAGGCAAAATTGTCTCCTCTTTCTCATGGTGCCTAATAGGTATCTCAAAATATTTAGCAAGACGTGCAGCATAGATACCTCCAAAGATGGGGCCTTTCGTACGATTTAGGCTTAGCCGTTTAGCAATAACGGCACCCATAACTATTATCACCAAACAAGGCATGGTGAAGAATGATAATATCAGGAACATTGAAGTTTCCACTATTTCCACGACCGATTAAGCATCTACTAGCAAATATGGCAAAGTAGCGTAAAACAGGAAAGTGTATGCCAGAGATTCTTGCATCGGAACCCTTCTTTGGATCCCCTACAGTGATAGTGCTAACAAAGCCATCCACATCTTTACGATGTGGTTCATCTAATTTTCCCTCAAAGGGTATCCTACATACCGCACAAATACGTAAAGATATTTCCCTGAATTCATCATATAAATGAAATGACACTAAAGGCGGTGACTTCTTAGGATAATAATAAAAGTTTTGCACGAAAGTATTGGTGAGTAAGAGATACTGATCAATCCGGTCGCGTAGGAAATCGACGAGGCCTGCATTTTCAATCAAGGAGTAAAAGTCTTCATAAATCCCAGCTTCTCTCAAGAAATTATCGCATGGCCATTCACATGGCCGAACTTCCGCTATGCGAGGAAGATTATACTTGGCCTTTTCCTTCTCTTTAGCTTGTTCTTCCTGGGAGCCTTGGCTAGAAGAGCCCCTCAAAAATCTCCTTAACATTTTCTGAAAATTTCTGAAATTTTAGTAACTTCAAAATAAAAGTGAATAAAACTAAACAAGATTGATAGCAACTACTCCTACAAGTGCCTATAGGCTATATCATGAATTAGAATTACTTGGGACCTCATAAATTTGACATGCAAGCTCAAGAACAGGGTCACCTATGCAGCAAAAATTTGCAATGAATAAAGCACTAGAACAAAAACTAATTGGACCAATGGAGGAGTCACATACCAAGCAACAATCTCCCAAAGCAGTTTTGTGAATGGAGCTTCGAGCAAGGAGATCGAAAATCGCAGCAAAATGAGCTAGAACTCGTGCTTGAGCTGGATGATGATTTTTTTGGGGAAGAAGATGGAGTGTGTGGGTGCAGGAATAAGTGGAGGGGGACCACCATGGGCCCACAAGACAGGGGGTCCGCCTAGTGGGTGTGGGCGCGCCCTCCACCCTCGTGGCCAGGTGCTTGCCCCCTCTGCAGTGATTTTAGTGCCTAAAATCCTCAAATAATCCATAAAAAATCATACTAAATTTGCAGGGCATTTGGAGCACTTTTATTTTCGGGATATTTTTTATTGCACGGATAATTCAGAAAACGGACGGATAATACTATTTTTTCTTTATTTATTCTAAATAACAGAAAGTAAAAAGAGGATACAGAAGGTTGTGCCTTCTAGTTTCATCCATCTCATGATCATCAAAATGAATCCACTAACAAGGTTGATCAAGTCTTGTTAACAAACTCATTCCGAATAACACGGAACCGGAGAAATTTTGAATAACACTAAGTTACCTCAACGGGGATATGAACATCCCCAACAATAAGAATATCATACTTTTTCTTGACAGTAGGAAGAGGAAATTCAAAACCTCCATTAATAATAGTCAGAACTTTTCCAATAGAATTGATGCTATGGACTTGAGATTGTTTCCTCGGAAAGTGTACCATATTCTCATTACCATTAACATGAAAAGTGGCATTGCCTTTGTTGCAATCAATAACAGCCCCTGCAGTATTCAAAAAGGGTCTACCAAGGATAATGAACATACTATCGTCCTCGGGAATATCAAGAATAACAAAGTTCATTAAGATAGTGACATTTGCAACCACAACAGGCACATCCTCACAAATACCGACAGGTATAGTAGTTGATTTATCAGCCATTTGCAAAGATATTTCAGCAGGTGTCAACTTATTCAAGTGAAGTCTATGATATAAAGATAGAGGCATAACACTAACACCAGCTCAAAGATCACATAAAGCAGTTTTAACATAATTTCTTTTAATGGAGCATGGTATGGTTGGTACCCCTGGGTCTCCAAGTTTCTTTGGTATTCCACCCTTAAAAGTGTAATTAGCAAGCATGGTGGAAATTTCAGCTTCCGGTATCTTTCTTTTATTTGTAATGATATCCTTCATATACTTAGCATAGGGATTTAATTTAACCATATCAATTAAGCGCATACGTAAGAAGATAGGTCTAATCATTTCAGCAAAGCACTCAGAATCCTCATCATCCTTTGTCTTGGATGGTTTAGGAGGAAAGTGCATGGGTTTCTGAACCCATGGTTCTCTTTCTCTACCGTGCCTCCTAGCAACAAAGTCTATCTTATCATAACGTTGATTCTTTGATTGTGGGTTATCAAGATCAACAGCAGGTTCAATCTCTACTTCATTATTTTTGATAGGTTGAGCATCAACATGAACATTATCATTAACATTGGCACTAGGTTCATGTTCATCACCTGATTGTGTTTCAGCATCAGAAATAGAAATATCATTGGGATTCTCAGGTGTGTCTACAATAGGTTCACTAGAAGCATGCAAAGTCCTATCATTTTTTCTTTTTCTTCTTTTGGAAGAACTAGGTGCCTCCAAATTATTTCTCTGAGAATCTTGCGCGATTCTCTTAGGGTGGCCTTCAGGACACAAAGGTTCCTGAATCAGTCTACCAGTTCTAGTAGCCACTCTAACAGCAAAGTCATGTTTATTATTTAATTCATCAAGCAAATCATTTTGAGCTTTAAGTACTTGCTCAGCTTGAGTAGCAACCATAGAAGCATGTTTGCTAATGAGTTTAAGTTCACCTTTAACTCTAGCCATATAATCACTCACAAGCGTCCTATCTTGAAACCACTATTATTTAATTCTCTACCAACATAAGCATTAAAACTTCCTTGTCTAGCCATAAAGTCATCAAATTCATCTAAGCATGGGCTATGAAATTTAGTAGAAGGAATTTCAACCTTATCATATCTATAGAGAGAATTTACCTTTACTACCTGTGTCGGGTTATCAAGACAATGTGGTTCATCAACACGCGGTATATTAAGACCATGTATTTCTTCAATAGGTGGTAAATTCTTAACATCTTCATCTTTAATACCTTTTTCTTTCATTGATTTCTTTGCCTCTTGCATATCTCCAGGACTGAGAAATAGAACACCTCTCTTCTTCGGAGTGGGTTTAGGAATAGGCTCAGGAGTTGGATCAATTGGTTCAGGAATTGCCTCAGGAATTGGCTCATGAAGAGTCCAATTATTTTCATTAGTCAACATATTATCCAATAGTAATTCAGCTTCGTCGACTGTTCTTTCCCTGAAAACACAACCAGCACAACTACCCAAGTAGTCCTTGGAAGCATCAGTGAGTCCATTATAGAAGATATCAAGTATTTCATTTTTCTTAAGAGGATGATCAGGCAAAGCATTAAGTAATCGGAGAAGCCTCCCCCAAGCTTGTGGGAGACTCTCTTCTTTGATTTGCACAAAATTATATATTTCCCGCAAGGCAGCTTGTTTCTTATGAGTAGGGAAATATTTAGCAGAGAAGTAATAAATCATATCCTGGGGACTACGTACACAGCCAGGATCAAGAGAAGTAAACCAAGTCTTAGCATCACCCTTTAATGAGAACGGAAATATCTTAAGGATATAATAATAGCGAGACTTCTCATCATTAGTTAACAAGGTGGCTATTATTTAACTTGGTAAGATGTGCCATAACAATTTCAGATTCAAGGCCATAAAAAGGATCAGATTCAACCAAAGTAATTATTTCAGGATCAACAGAGAATTCATAATCCTTATCAGTAACACAGATAGGTGAAGTAGCAAAAGCAGGGTCAGGTTTCATTCTAGCATTAAGAGATTGCTGCTTCCATTTAGCTAATAACTTTTTAAGATCATATCTATCTTTGCAAGCAAAAATAGCTCTAGCAGCTTCCTCCTCCATAACATAACCCTCAGGAACAACAGGTAATTCATAATCAGGGGGAGAACTTTCATCATCACTATCATCAATAATAGCATCTTCAATAATTTCATTCTCTCTAACCCTAGCAAGTTGTTCATCAAGAAATTCACCTAATGGAAAAGTAGTATCACGCACAAAAGTAGTTTCATCATAAGTATCATGCATAGCAGAAGTGGCATCATCAATAACATCCGACATATCAGAATTCATAGCAGCAGCAGGTTTAGGTGTCACAAGCTTACTAATAACAGAAGGAGAATCTAGTGCAGAGCTAGATGGCAGTTCCTTACCTCCCCTCATAGTTGAGGGCCAAATCTTAGTTCTTTCGTCTTTGAAGTTCCTCATAGTGATCAAGAGATATAAATCCCAAGTGACTCAAAGAATAGAGCCATGCTCCCCGGCAATGGCGCCAGAAACTAGTCTTGATAACCCACAAGTGTAGGGGATCGCAACATCTTTCGAGGGTAGAGTATTCAACCCAAATTTATTGATTCGACACAAGGGGAGCCAAAGAATATTCTTAAGTATTAGCAGTTGAGTTGTCAATTCAACCACACCTGGATAACTTAGTATCTGCAGCAAAGTATTTAGTAGCAAACTAGTATGATAGTAAAGGTAATAGTGGCAAAAGTAAAGATAATAGTTTTGTAGGAATTGTAACAGTAGCAACGGAAAAGTAAATAAGCGAAGCACAATATGTGAAAAGCTCGTAGGCATTGGATCAGTGATGGATAATTATGTCGGATGCGATTCCTCATGTAATAGCTATAACATAGGGTGACACAGAACTAGCTCCAATTCATCAATGTAATGTAGGCATGTATTCCGAATATTTTATAGTCATACGTGCTTATGGAAAAGAACTTGCATGACATCTTTTGTCCTACCCTCCCGTGGCAGCGGGGTCCTAGTGGAAACTAACGTATATTAAGGCCTCCTTTTAATAGAGAACCGGAACAAAGCATTAGCACATAGTGAATACATGAACTCCTCAAACTACGGTCATCACCAAGAAGTATCCCGATTATTGTCACTTCGGGGTTGTCGGATCATAACACATAATTGGTGAATATAGACTTGCAAGATAGGATCAAGAACTCACATATATTCATGAAAACATAATAGGTTCAGATCTGAAATCATGGCACTCGGGTCCTAGTGACAAGCATTAAGCATAGCAAAGTCACACCAACATCAATCTCAGAACATAGTGCATACTAGGGATCAAACCCTAACAAAACTAACTTGATTACATGGTAAATCTCATCCAACCCATCACCGTCCAGCAAGCCTACGATGGAATTACTCACGCACGGCGGTGAGCATCATGAAATTGGTGATGGAGGATGGTTGATGATGACGACGATGACGAATCCCCCTCTCCGGAGCACCGAACGGACTCCAGATCAGCCATCCCGTGGGAGATTAGGGCTTGGCGGCGGCTCCGTATCGTAAAACGCGATGAAACTTTCTCTCTGATTTTTTTCTCCGTGAAACGAAATATATGGAGTTGGAGTTGAGGTCGGTGGAGCATCAGGGGGCCCACGAGATAGGGGGGCGCACCCAGGGGGAGGGCGCGCCCCCACCCTCGTGGACAGGGTGTGGGCCCCTGGTCTTGATTCTTTTGCCAGTATTTTTTTTATTTTCCAAAACTTATCTCCGTGGATTTTCAGGTCATTTCGAGAACTTCTGTTTTCTACACATAAAACAACATCATGGCAGTTCTGCTGAAAACAGCGTCAGACCGGGTTAGTTTCATTCAAATCATGCAAGTTAGAGTCGAAAACAAGGGCAAAAGTGTTTGAAAAAGTAGATATGTTGGAGACGTATCACATGTCCTTCTTATATATGGTGAGCATGTATCCCCAGTCATATCAGTAACTCATACGAGATGCAACAGTGATCCAACAGATACACCTAAGAAAAGTAAGGATTTAACAAAACCCCCAGTCAGGCAAGGGAAAATGAGCAGAAATATATATCATGAATTACAAGGATCGATAATATTTGGAGATGACATCATAAAATCAACAGTTTTGACAATGGTCACCAAGGTCATTATTCCCGCAACTGACAAGGAGATGTCATAAAACATTATCACCTTCTTATGATTGGCCTCAGCAATGAGCTCCGTACCGCTACAAACCCCGGGTATATGTCATATGTGTGCGGACCCAGGTCAAAAAACAAGAAGGACTAATGTCAAAAATATTGCACTAATCACGTCCATGGTCATACGAAGAATCAATGATATGTGTGGCCAAGTTATTTCAGTAAGGTATCCTAAAAAAGAAAATCATGACCGTAAAAAGGATGAGACTGACAACAACGATATGATGATTTTTGCATGACCACCATGGTCCGGATGCCCAAGTCAGTTGAAAGCCATAATTCCATATGGATCCACAGAGGCATACTCTCAGCGACCTACTCTTTATACAAGGATTTTCATATCCCGCTGACCCGCTTGACATGGTTAGTGTGGAATATCCAAGTCTGTTCTGTCAGACCCAAGATTCATGTGCAACCTCAGCAGTCTGACCTTAGTGGCAGTATTAAAGGATATCACCGCCTATTACCACAGATGGGTATACCAACAAAATGAGAAAAATCAAAAGCCGAACAATCAGCTCAGACCCGATATCCTCACCGACGGAATCAAGTACACGGTCAGTCTGTCAGGAAAAGCATTTGTCCGTCAGCCCCCGTCGGGCCAGTCTCAAGATGTAAATATTTGAGGTATGACACTCTATTATACTGCTCACGACAGAAGGCGGTCAAATCTTCGGTACATATCTCATGCTCGAGCCAAAGAAATAAATCAGGATAAATCAGTGCCACCTGTGAGCGTCAGATCCTGTCCGAAGATGGCCATGATAATTCTCAGCATTTATTGAAAGCAGAAGGCTTCCATTTATTTGAAGCAACCCCATGGCGGAAGTAAAAAGGTTTTAATGATCAAAAGAAAATTTATGCTCAGATCCAGTAGACATCACCGCAGATATGAGAAAATTCACGTCAACAAAAAGATTTGGTAAGGGAGGAAAAACCCATCAGAATTTGGGGAAAGGTGAAGCAAGACCACCCCCGAGCAAGATAAGTTGATCATCCGAAATTCTTGTGGGAACAACAAATAAAGGAAAAAGGATACCTGAGTTGAAAATGGTGTCCTCAAGTCATAATTGTTCCCACAGCAATCGAATCTCAGGGACAAGATTTCTTTAAGGGGGTAAGAGTTGTAACAGCTTGGATTTTGGCCCTTTTCTTTTTCTTTTGATTTATCTGGATTTTGCTCTGTTTTTCTTTTTGGAGTGGTTCTATGGCCTTGCCACCTAGGAAATCATCCTCATTCCCCCTCCCAAGTGGCTCATCATTCTCAAAAACTTGCCATGATCATATCCCTTCACTCCTTGACCAAATCCTAAACTCTTTTTCTAGGGAAAATTCCTTTTTCAGTAAAGGAATAAACCTATCTGCCCTAGGTTGTGAAGTAACCTATATTTCTGTCCATCCAAAAATCCCCAAATAATTCTCATAATTCCTTTGTGTCACACATAGCTCAAATATGCCCAAACATTGCCTTGGCCACTTCAAAAATAATTCCCCAATATTTATTCTTCCTTTCTACCCTGAATGGCACTTTGTGAAGGAAGTGTCATATATATTTTTCCTAGTGGCTCCCAAATTTTTTGGGCATGTTTATATGTCCAAATAATTGCCTCATGCACAAGTTCAAATTTATTTGCCTAGCCAATCTTCCTCAGTGAATTTTCAAAGTTTCTCTCAGACAGAAGGCTTTGTGAAGGAAGTACTAGCTAGGAGTATCCAAATGAGTTGAACTTTTGCACACTCCTTAATGTGCTCATATTAACCCGCTCTGCCCATTTTCATCCCTGGGGGAGTCCTGGACTAGGGGGTGTCCGGTAGCCCAGACTACGAAGATAGAAGATTGAAGACTCCGGCTCGTGTCCGGAAGGTACTTTCCTTGGCGTGGAAGGCAAGCTTGGCGATACGGATATGTAGATCTCCTACCATTGTAACCGACTCTGTGTAACCCTAGCCTCTCTGGTGTCTATATAAACCGGAGGGCTTTAGTCCGTAGGACACAACATTACATCTCAACAATCATACCATAGGCTAGCTTCTTGGGTTTAGCCTCCTTGATCTCGTGGTAGATTTACTCTTGTACTACCCATATCATCAATATTAATCAAGCAGGACGTAGGGTATTACCTCCATCGAGAGGGCCTGAACCTGGGTAAAAACATTGTGTCCCTCGTCTCCTGTTACCATCCGCCTAGACGCACAGTTCGGGACCCCCTACCCGAGATCCGCCGGTTTTGACACCGACAATCCCCATCCAATTATCTATGTGAGCACAGGAGCAAATCTTTGATTCTGGCAATATTTTCAGGTTGTGAAGCAAGTGCATTTTATATTGCTTCAAAAATCCTGATATATTACCAGATCATTCTTATACCCATAAAACATCTCTCCACCCATTTTGGCATCATTTCAATGAGCCATTTGATCACCAAAATTATTCCAAGTTTCTGTCCAATGGAGATGTTTGTGAAGCAAGTACCAGTTTGGCTTTGCCAAATGGTATCGGACTTTTTGAGCATCTTCATAAGACCATATGACTCTGCCTTGCCCAATCTTAGCTCAAGGTGATACTCCATGTGAGTGCACCATCATGATCTAGTTTCTGGACCATTTTGGTCAGTTGTGAAGCAACTGCAGTAAATCTTGATCCATTTCTCCTCAAACTTACCAGGATGAATTCCTTCTTTACCTCAACCTCGCAGACAGCTCCATTGCTCCCAATACCCTTCCTATTGATCACCAGCGCTCACCCGAGTTTACTGCAGTAAACTTCAGAGGGTGATTTCTATTCGACCAGAGCCTTTTTCAACCAAGTTACCACAGCGGTTGCAACCTCCCGTGGATGGACTACGCCCTAGACAACGTTTGCCAACCCTTGGCATCTTCTTGATGCCAGCCTATGCCGCGACCGCGACAATGGCGTGCCTGTGCACGCGCTTTGTGTGCAGTGGCCGCGTCCAGTGGCTGTTTGTGCTGGAGCCCCTCCTCCTCTCGTCGTCTTCGTGCTCGTGAGCGTGTCCACTAGCTGGCCCGTGTCGTCGTCGTTCCCCTGGACCCCTCTCCCCCTCCGGTAGCTTCCACGACGATGCTTGCCGACGCGCGCCCACGAGCGGACTGTGTCGTTTTGTCTTGGTTCGTTCCTGGACGCTTCCTCCCTGCGTCCCTCGACCTCTTCTGCCCCGTGAGCTCTCCCCTGTTCCCTCCCCATCGTTTTCCTCGAGTTCATGCACACGAGCACGCGTCCGCTGCGCCCGACACGCGTCCGCGGCGGTGCCAGCTCGGCCCCCTCGCCCCGCGGTTATTTCAGCCCTCCTCGAGCCTCTCCGAGCTCACCACTGGCCTCCTGCATGTCCTCTAGCCCCCCCCAAGCCTCTCGCCCGAGCCCCAGATCTCTCCTCTCCGCGGTTGGCCGCCATGGCTACCCTCTCTGTCAAGCTCGATTCTGGCAAGCTGAGCTCCCTCCCTCCTCCATTCCACCCCCAAAGGCCTCCCCTCTACCCACCAAGCCTCCCCCTCCCCTCAACTAGTCGCCGGAGTAGCCGGGGCCGTCGTCCCCAAGATCAACCGAGCTGCCATCCGCCCTGGTCCATGTTGCTCTCGCTCCTGCCCTCTTCGAGGCCCGTTTAGTGCGGGGATGGGCGTGCCTCTGTCCCCTGATCGTTTTGGTGGGTCGGGCGCCGCCAGAGGTGGCCGGAGTCAGCCGGACTCATCGCCGGAGCGCTCAGTCCTGCCTCTGCCGCAGCTCGCCGTCGGGAGAAGGAGAGAGGAAGAAGAGAAGTGAGGAGAGAGAGAAGTGGATAAGGTGGGATCCACCAGTCAGCCTCCCAGCCGCCGTCCCCGCGTTCACCTGTCCACGCTAACGTGGTGCATAAGTGCAGACGTATTTTGGCATCTACGTTTTCATCCACCGAAGACGTATTTCCCCAAGTTCGCGTTCTGTTTTTTTGTTAAGGACCTGTTGGTGATGATTTTTATTGCAAAGAGGTCCCTGGCAGAAAAACTATCATATCTTTTTATCCGTAACTCCAAATGAGGTGATTCCAAAGCCTACTACTTCGTTTTGTTGCTTTCATTTTCACTATCGTTTGACACTGTGAAAATGAATATTTTGCCCCTGCCCTTAATCAGCCCCCTCCGAGAGAGAACGATTTCCGGCGATTCTTTCCGCGAGCTTCTTGCACTTTCTCCCGGTGAATTCTTCCACCCCAGGCAAGCCACAATACCCACTTGCATGATAGTCATGCAGTAGCCATGGTTTTCAACTTGAATCTTTATTAAATGTTTGCTTGTGGAAAAGATGGTTATCGTTGTTCTGGTGATGTTTAAATTTGCATGTTCACTTTTGTGCTATGTTGTCTTGTACTCTGTTATCATGTTCTACCTGCTAGTATTACCTTTCATATGTTTATGCTTGCTAGTAGTACATGTTGATGTATTGGTGATGTTCATGCTAGACACTATGCCTTGCTCAGTGGATATGATTCATTGTTGATATGGTGGATAGTTATGTGATACCCTCATGATGATGTTGATATCATGTTCATGCATTGTAATTGGCATCATGTTATTTTATCATGGCTCAGCATCTTTGCATTCAAGTTTAACCGGATTAAATTGAACTTGAACAACTGTTTAGTTGAGTCATGGTGCCGCTGAATCGAGCTGACGAGTGTAACCACGCTTGCCGGTATGGGACGTCCCTAACTGGGTCTATTGTTGTGCCTCTCGCCGGTGGCTCCAACGAGGGAAGGTTATGGGCGCGCGCTACACTGATCAGGTAGGCGGACATAAGCCTTGTGTGCCTGTTGTTGTTATATGGATCCGGGTCCCAGAGTGGATCGTGGCCTCGATGGTGGTCGTTGTGTCTTGTGGTAGACACGGGGCCACCCATAACTTAGCCCAAAGGGGAGTTGGTCGGAGTGGCCGGGAGAGTGTCATGGCAGTATAACGGTTTTGTCGGAATGTCGTTGGTCCACCCGAATGGGAGTGCGAGGCCATGGGTTCCGTAGTGTGGGTACAGTGTACTAACCTCTGCAGAGTGTATATTAAATCTATCAATAGTCGCCCTGCGGATAAGGGCCCAGTTCGAAAGAAGGTCACATTGTGAGTCAACAGTAATAAGAATAACTTGATTAATGACAACCCATGGTTGTGATCACCGTAAGGATCATGGGCCAAGTATTGGTCGTGGTTGTGATCGCCGTAAGGATCATGGTTTGGGGCCAAGTATTGGTCATGGTTGTGATCGCCGTAAGGATCACGGACCAAGCATTGGTCGTGGTTGTGATCGTCGTAAGGAACACGGGCCAAAATATTGGTCGTGGTTGTGATCGCCGTGAGGATCACGGGCCAAGTATTGGTTGTGGTTGTGATCGCCGTAAGGATCAGGAGCCATTGGTCGTGGTTGTGATCGCCGTAAGGATCACCGTGGTATCGAGGATACCGAGATGTTGTATATTCGTGATGTTGTGCGAGAATCGTGAGTAAAAATCGAGCTCCTTGTGGTCATTTAATGATTACCACGGTATTGTTTATACCAAGCTTGATTTGATCCTGAGATGATCGTGTGATGTCCAAGGTTGGTAAGTGATGCATGTGTTGGTTACACTAGTGCAGAACCGGGCATTAGCACCGGTTCGTAAGGCCCTGTAGTGCCGATTACATAACCGGCACTAAATTGTGGTCACTAAAGCCCCCCCCCTTTAGTACCGGTTCAACACGAACCGGTGCTAAAGGGCAACCACGTGGCACGAGCCAGCTCCGGGGGCCTGGAGCCCTTTTGTACCGGTTGGTAAGACCAACCGGTACTATAAGGTTTGGGAGGTTTTTAGTTTTATGATTTCTTTTTCATTTAATTTTGTGTTTCCATTTTAATTCTTTTTCGTTTGCTGGTATTTTACGATACTACACATTGTACACGTTATGCATATATATATATATATATATATATATATATATATATATATATATAGAACTTCTAGTAGAACCAATCATGCATATATATATCATCAATGTCTCGCAAACCACCATATTAATTAATTCACACATACACACATGTATAGCTATATACAACTTCTCCCACATATGATTGTTGCCTTCGGAGCCAGTGGCATTAGCCTAATTGGTGCCTTCGGAGCACGATGACAATTGGAAGTGGTTTTCATGGGGGCGGTAGCGGGTAATAGAATTCTTCCTTCGGATTTATGACCTGGTCGAGCAAAAATCCCGCTATTTCCTCTTGAAGTGCTTCTACGCGCTCCGTTTCTATGAGCTTCTCCCGCACCTCTTTGAACTGTTAAGAAGGAGATCAATATGCATGTGTATTAGTTGTGTGAATAGATATCGATAATGGTGCAAAAATTGTGAATAGTGTTCTAACAAGCGTACCCATTCCTGTCTTTGAGATCTGCTCCTTTCGGACGCCATCATGCGAATGATATCGCAAACGTAGAATGCACACAGATCAGTCCCCTGCGCCTGCTTCAGGGCCTTTACGAGAATGGAATTTGATTAGCTAAAAATGAATCAAGCATGATAATTAAAGAGATGGCAGCTAGCTAGCTAGCTAGTACTACTTAATTGCTTACCTTGGGTCGAAACCATTTAAGCTTTTTTTTCCATTCGCCGGGCGTGACGGCGATGAACCTTGCCCAAGCCCTGCCCGCCGACAAAGAAAATGAATAAAGGGGTTATTAAATAGTTCATATCATCAAATGACGAACTAAATAGGCCGAGATATATAGTTAATAATGATTGAATTACTCATTGACTATCCCATACAAGATGTTATAGTCAGTTTTTTCCGAGATTAGTGAGTCCAAGATTTCAACCTGTTCCGCGTCAACTTTAATGATACACAAGACCCAGTGAAATCTGCATGCACACACATTTGCATGTCTTAATTAAGCGGGCATATGTAAGCAAAAACATGTAGCTAGCTAGTAGGCAAAAACAGAGAATTTGTAGTACAAGACAAAGGTGACTCACTCGGGTTGTAAGGAAGTAGTATATCTTCATTGTATTTGAGGCGCTTCAAGAACTCTAGCATGCTATCCTCTCGCTCTTTTGTCGACGCTCATTAATCTTCCATGTGTATTCATTAACGTTGTTTGGGTCAATGAACCCAATGCCAAAGCGCCCACCTTTTCTCATTTCATATATCTTCATCCCGCATAATACCACGGAAAAGAATATAGTGAGGATAATTACGGTAATGATTGATCAAAAGGATCACTACAGCTAGCTTGAGACTTAAATTATAGAAAGAAATCACTTACGTATAATAGCAACCGATTTATAGATTTGTCGAGTGCGTCTTGATTATATAACTGAAACAGCTCTAAATACTCAACGGACACAGCTTTCTCATGGAAGTAATGGTCCTTCTTGACATTCACCATGAGGTACAATCGATATGAAATCTTGGTAATGCTCATGTACCATTGATGCAATTCATACATTCTCGTTGGGAGGTTCTTGACCTTGTCTGGCGCGACCAAAGGTTGGCCCCGGACATATTTCCATTTTATTTCATCCTCTCTAAGCAAAGGCATGGGCTCGATCTCGAGGAGTTGTCCAACAGTGATGTTGAGAACTTTAGCCTGCATTATATGCTCCTCCGTTATTACCACATTGCCCACCTCGAACGCGTAATCGCTTTGCCCACAATAATATTGGCAAGATATCGTCACCGTTGTTGGCACAACAAGCGAGGGATCGATTATACTGCCTGTTCTCCCACTGGGAATGGTTTTCCGCATTTTTTGGCAGCTGCTTCTTGTTTGCTCGATCCCGATGTAGACGTGCTCGCCTCCCTTTGTAGATGTGCTCGATTTAACTTCCTGATGTGGCGCTCATAGTCTGTGTCAACAGGCTTGGGAGCTGGTGGTTGAGCCATACGAATGAAGTGGTCAATCGTTTCCTCAGGCACTTTCTCCCTTGGCGGCGGTGGCGGTTTTGGCGCAAAATGGGCTTCCACCTCGGCCTTCGATATGGCTGTGATCTCCTCCTCGGACCTGTCATAAGACCTCTGCGGAAGAGGCTTGAGGCTTGGACCATATTTATATCGCTTGCCTCCGCCTGTACTTCCTGTACTACCTCGACTCGTACCGCTACGCACCATAGCTGCGGGGTGTCTCTTCTCCGAAAGCTGAGGCGGCGGAGACGGCTGACGGGGCTGAGTTGGACGAGGAGGAGTGGCCTGAGGTTGTTCCGGACTTGGAGGAGGAGTGGACGTCTGACGCTGTGGCGGACTTTGAGGAGGAGGATTGTCCTGACACTTTGCCGGACTTGGAGGAGGAGGAGTGGCCTGACACTTTGCCGGACTTGGTGGACTTGCAGGAGTGGGAGTCTGCTGACTCGATGGCGGACTTCGACGAGGACTCGGCTGACGCGGTGTCGGTGTCCTTCGAAAGATGATGTAATCCTTTTTCCATAGGATGATACGATGTTTGGCCTCTCCGAGAAAGCGCTCGCCGTCACCTCCAGCAATGTCAAGCCGTCCGCCACCTTCATGGATATGTTCTTCATTTTGACGTGTAGCTCGCAGTTAGTGTTCTCCGTGATGTCATCCACGGGGTATCTACCCAGCATTGCGTCGTCTCGACGGAACCCACGCTGCTTCTCGGCATGGATGGGCCATGCTATCTAATGCTGGATCATCCGCTAGCTGCTGCATTCTTGCCGAGACCCCTTTGATGGGTAAGTGAGTCGATCTGCTCTCGCCGCCACTGGAATTTGACCGCCAATTCCGCTTAACTTGCTTCTAGGCCTTGAAGGCGTTCATAGTCCCGCTTCTCCGCTCCTCCTCCATCTTCCTCTTCTTCTCCTCCGCAATCTTCTTTCTCGCACGGTTCTCGTAGTCGGTGTTCCATTCAAAACCCCTCATACCACGGAATAGCGCCCTTACCTCGTGTTCTTCCCGGTGTTCAGATTTCACAGGCACGCGAAGCTCGCCGTTCTCTCTGTTGGGCTAGAACACCCCGATCGTGGATCTTCTATTGCAACAAATATTGCATCGTCGGCTCCCTTCGACTTGCCCTCGTCGAACATTGCCCGCTCGGGTCCAACTCCCCCATGCGCATAGAACCAAGTCCCGACTGGGGCCAGCTCTTAGTAGCCGGAGTGACACCGCATCCTCCTTCTCTTTCTCGACTTATCCCACTTAAGCATTACCACCGTGATAGCCACCGCCCTAGCTTATGGAACTTATCCTTTTTCGCATTCTTCTTGTTTATTCTCGACCGCCTTAGCTAATTCCGAATCCTTGAATTTCACAAAATCGTCCCAATGATCACGTTGGTTCTCTAGCTTCCCTTGAATATGGAGTCTTCCTTCCTCCCTTGACGTATTTCTTCCATTCACGATTCTTGTAGTTCTTGAATGCAATCGCCATCATCCTAAGAGCAGCCTCCTTGACTTTCTCGCACATCCGCTCGTGAAATGATCCGTAGGGTGAAATGTTCCATGAGAGTATCCCAAAGCAGATCTTTTTGATTCTTGTCGACAAAAGTAACATTTGGACGTCGCTTTGCCGGCTCTCTCCATTCATCAAGTTTGATCGGGAGTTGGTCCTTCACAAGAACTCCGCACTGACGAACGAACTTGTTCGCAATCTTCTTAGGCGCTAATGGTTTGCCAGTAGGGTTGCATGCCTCGATATTGTACTTTACGCCCGGTGTTGGGGATATTACCACTAGGTGTAAACCGGCCAAGCTTGGGCCGGGTTAGCTCTGCTAGTGGTGTAATCATGGAAAGGCCCAAGGCCTGTAGTTGGTTTAGAACTTGTAGCCGTAAACCGGCCTGATGTATGACTTGTATTGTAAGTTAGAATAGAGAGATACCAACCGAATACGAGTATGAACCGTTGGGACTCTCGCAAACCGACGGCGCCACTGTATATAAGGGGCGACCGGCGGCGTTCAAAGGACGACAACCACAACTCGAGCCTAGGCGGCTTGTTTGCTCCCTAGCCATCGAAACTACATCAATTCCATCACAACTAGACGTAGGCTTTTACCTTCATCGAAGGGGCCGAACTAGTATAAACCCTTGCGTCTTTGTGTCCGCTTTAACCCCGCAAGTAAACCCGTAGCGATGGCTCCACGACTAAGTCCTTATGCTAGGACATCCGCCGTGACAAATCCATCGACGCTTGGCGCCCACCGTGGGGCTATCGCACGATGGTTTGACGATCTTGGAGGGCAAACTCAAAGGACTCGAAGGCTACGTCGTGGGCGGATGACCAAGAGCCGTCGCGGCTGGATCTACATCGACGATGCCGGATGGGGTCGAGGCCGATTCAATCGAGTATGGATACCGGGTCCCTTCGCGCATACACGCTTTCATCGGCAGGATTGAGGGCTGGGCTGAGCCGACATCTACACCGACCTCATCGAGACGGCTCGCACAGCGCGACCAGCCCGGCTAAACCGGCCGTGAAGCATGTCTTCGCCGGAGTCACCCATGGAGGGAGTACGACGCCGTTCCGAGCACGGTAGTGAGACCGCTGTTTACTCCGGCGATGAATCTTCAGCAGAGAGACCGAGTCGTTGTACCATTGCAGGATGATATGATCGGGGCTGTTCCGACGGTGACGATATTCGGACCCCCAAGCCAGCTAAACCGGTTGGAGTGTTCATGGCGACGCAAGCAAATCTCTCTTCAACCGCAGCAGCAATGCTTTCCGGTTCAGCAGCGGCAGCAGGGGCAGGATGGCCGGTGCGACCGCCGGTTCAAGTTCTGTCAGATCTGTTTGATGCACTAGCAGCGCTCATGGCGGAGGACAATCTAGTAGATCAGGAGGCTCATAACGCAGAAATTGCGAAGGTGAAGGAACAGATCACGCAAGCTAAAGCGGATCTAGCGGCCGAGAAGGAGCGTATGGCTGCGGGCGGGCGCTGGATGCATGAGCTTACAAACTCATGCTCGACGGTGCGCGTCACGAGAGGTGTTATATGGAAGTACGATCGCGCCGCCATCCGGATTGGACCCTAGAAACCTTTTCAGACGCCGGAGCGGACCCGAGAACCCGCCCAAAGACAGGAGGTAAACCGGATTGAGGCACCGGAGCGGGAGCGACGGTCCAACCGCTACCGATGGAGCCCCCGCAGCAGTAACACGGTGATTCCTCCGCGCGATGACAGACGCCCGGGGCATTACTCTAACCCTATGGACAACCTTGTTGCGGCTGCCGCACGATTGAGGCGATCCCAAATGAAGGGATTCCCCAAGCGGTTGAGACACGCCAAGTTAAGGAGCTTCTCGGACTGCACCGATCCAAAGAGAAGCGATTCATACAGCCGCGATCGGATTCACTCTACGCCCCATCCAAGCCGAACTACAAAGAAAGCATGGATGAACCGCCTTATCAAGTAACGCGGGACCATGAAGCGCCCGAGGCAATCACCGATAGGTGGCGCTCGTGATGCTCGGAGGTGGTGGATCGGGCCCGGGCACGCAGAGAGGCTGAGTTAGCAGCGCAGGATGATGCGGATCAACACACACCGGTTCGCCCTACCACCTTCGCCGGACCAGGAGTCACATCCGCTTTGGGAGTGCCCTGTTTAATCCCCGCTTTACGCAATGTGCGTCTACCTAAGGATTTTAAAGGCCCGCGCAAGGTGCCGAATTACACTGCAGATCTATCCCCTGAAGCGTGGGTTGAGAGTTATGAGATGGCCATGGAGATGCTAGATGTTGATGAAGCCGCGTGTGCAAAGTACTTCACTATGATGATGGAGGGCACAGCGCGTACTTGGTTGAAAAGCTTGCCGCCCAATTCTATCAGTTCATGGGGTCGATTCACGGGCCGGTTTATCCGTAATTTCAAGGATACATGTAAGCAGCCCAAATCCATAGTAGACTTGGCGGCTTATGTTCAGAAGAAGGAGTCAACAACCCGTTGGGTACGCCGTGTATCTGAGATTTTGCACTCTTCGGACCAGATCAATGCTGACTCGGCAATCATAACATTGGAAAGCAACTGCCGGTTTGAGCCCTTGAAATTTAAGCTGGGACGTATGAAGCGGTTCTGCAATGATATGGGAACCCTCATGGCCGCTTTGGTAAAATATGCCGATTCGCACGGTACCAAGGATCCCAAAGCGATGACGATGAAGCAGGAAGGAAAGAAGAACGCAACTCCAAGCAGCAGATTTCAAATCGGCGGTCATGGAACGGGGGCAAGCGCAAGGCTGATGGTAATCCGGATTTCGTAGCCAACACTAATGCGCAGGATGAGAGGCCCAGCGCAGAGGCAAGGCGAAGTCGGGTCCAAATGCTAGTGCAAACCGCTTGAATTACTTGTTGAATCAGCCTTGTCCCAAGCATGGAACAAAGGAATCCCCATCTAATCATCTTTGGAAAGACTGTTATATTATGCAGGAGTTCAAAATTCGATGCTTTCGATATGACCAGGGTCGTGGCGGTTCAGATCCGGTTTCCATGGGCCGGTCAGACGGAGCTTCGTTGAGGGCATAACCAGGCAATCTCAATAATCGAGTAATCAAGGTGGCCAACAAGCAGAAGAAGAAACAGTCGAGCTATCGAGCCAACCAAAGCAGCTTGAATGGCGGGCGGTATCATGTTTTCACAACCACCGACAAGCGGATCGGAAGCTTCACAAACGGGCAAGAACTCGTTGAACCGGCTTTGCCGCGATATTTGCGCTGGTCGAGCAGCCTATCGTATGGAGCAGAGAGGACCATCCCCGGGTTGATAATCCGGTCACCGGCTTTGGTGGTAGATCCTCGGGTTGGGGGCTATAAGTTTACTAAGGTACTTATGGATGGAGGAAGCGAGATCAATATATTGTATTATGACACTTTCCGTCGCATGGGTCTCACGGATAAAGATCTCGCACCGTCAATACGGTGTTCCATGGTGTAGTGCCGTGCAAATCTGCTTATCCTATTGGTAAGATAGCCCCGATGTGGCTTTTGGAGATGAAAATGATTCCCGGTCTGAAAAGCTAACTTTTGAAGTGGTGAAAATCCGGAGTCCATATCATGCCTTGTTCGGACGGCCAGCTTATGCTAAGTTCATGGCACGACCCTGTTATATTTACTTGCAGCTCAAAATGTCGGGTTACAAAGGAACAATAACGGTGCATGGAAGCCGCCGAGTCGCTTTGGAATGTGAGGAAGGAGATGCAGCTTATGCAGAGGCGGTCTGTGCCACGGAGGAGTTGAAATTTTATAAGGACAATGTTGATCCGGCAGATATGACCCCTTTGAAGAAGCCCACTACAGAGCATGAATCGGATCTGAAGTTTAAATCGGCAAATGAGACCAAGCTTGTTGACTTTGTGCCAGCGATTCGTCCAAGCAGTTCACTTCACAAGTGCCAACTCGATCCCAAATAGGAAGGCGCGCTCATCGAAGTTCATCCGTGAGAACCGGACATCTTTGCATGGAAACCATCGACATGCCGGTGTCTGAGAGAGAACTCGTGAGCACACACTTAATGTGGATCCTAAGTATAAACCGTGAAACAGTTTCTCCGCCGGTTTAATGAAGAAAGGCGCAAGGCCATTGGGAAGAAGTAGCGAAGCTTCCGCAGCTGGCTTTATCATTGAGGTGTTTCATCCGGTGGCTTGCTAATCCGGTGCTGGTCCTTAAGAAAAACGGCACCGGCGATGTGTGTGGACTACACAGATCTCAACAAGGCTTGCCAGCAGATCCTTTTGCTCTCCCCGATCGATCAGATTATTGATGCCACGGCGGGATGTGAGCGTTTAAGTTTTTGGACGACACTGGATATCATCGATCAAAATGGCGGTTAAGGACCAGGAGAAGACGGCGTTTATAACTCCCTTTGGAGCCTTCTGCTATGTATCTATGCCTTTTGGGCTCAAGAGTGCTCAGGCTACTTATCAGAGGTGTGTGCAGAATTGCTTGCATACGCAGATTGGCTGCAACGTGCATGCTTATGTAGATGACATTGTGGTGAAGTCAAGACAAAAGGAGACACTGGTGGAAGATTTGAAGGAGACCTTCGACAATTTGCGCATTTATAAGATGATGCTTAATCCGGCCAAGTGCGTTTTTGGTGTTCCGGCTGGCAAGTTATTGGGGTTCCTGGTGTCTAACAAAGGAATCGAGGCTAATCCGGAGAAAATTAAAGCCATCACTTCCTTAGCTAAACCGAAGTGTATCAACGATGTTCAACGCCTGGCGGGCCGGATTGCTGCGTTGAGCCGGTTTATCAGCCGCCTCGGGGAGAAGGCCATCCCCTTATACCAGATGCTGAGGAAGACGGATAATTTAAATCTCGAGTCCAAATTACCGATGAAGCCTTTGAGGATTTAAAGCGGCAATTGGCCAACCCGCTTTGTCCTTGCGGCTCCGGTTGACAAGGAACCGCTGTTGTTATATGTGGCAGCCAATGCTCGGCGATGGAGCGAGCCATGGTGGTAGAACGCAAGGAGGCAGGAAAGGAATATCCGGTTCAACGGCCGGTTTATTATATCAGTGAGGTGCTTATTGAGTCCAAGCAAAGATATCCGCATTGGCAGAAGCTAGTCTATGGTGTTTTTATGGCCAGCCGGAAGCTGAAACAATATTTCCAAGGGCATCCTATTACAGTGGTTAGTTCAGCTCCTTTGGGTGATACCATACAAAACCGGGAGGCGACTGGCCGGATTGCAAAATGGGCCATCGAGCTTGGGCCACATGGGCTAAAGTATATACAGCAAGACGGCAAGAAAGTCACAAGCCCTTGTTGATTTCATTAATGACCGGACAGAGTTACAAGCACCAGAGGAGAAGCCGGATCACACATACTGGACTATTCATTTTGACGGATCCAGACAATTGGAAGGCTCGGGGGCTGGAGTCGTTTTAACTTCCCCACGAGGTGATAAGTTTTGTTACGTTCTCCGTCTAATGTTCCCTTGTACTAATAATGCAGCTGAGTATGAAGCCTTGCTCCATGGTCTCCGCATGGCTAAGGAGATGAACTTAACCCGGGTTAAGTGCTTTGGTGACTCGGACCTGGTGGCTCAGCTAGTATCTGGCACTTGGGATTCTAAGGACCCCCTCATGGCTGCATATCGTTGAGAAGTGGATAATATTGCAGGTTGCTTCAATGGCTATCAGGTGGATCATGTGGATCGCCGGAAGAATAAAGCGGCAGACGCTTTAAGCCATTTGGGTTCTCAGCGTAAACCGGTTCCACCTAATGTCTTTCTGGACGTCTTGCATAACCCGTCAGTTCAGCTCCCTGGTGAAGCGGACTTGGCAATTCCTGATCCGGAGGCCTAGTTGGTGGCGGCGTTACATGCTATTCCGGATTGGACGGTTCCTTATCTTGCGTATATGACTCGAGGAGAGTTGCCAGACGATGAGGTTACGCCGCACAGATAATCCGGCGCTCCAAATCTATGACGATTATTAATGGTGAGTTGCATCATTGCAGTGTTTCAGGGGTGTTTCAACGCTGTGTTTCCCCTGAGGAAGGCTGTGAAATTTTAAAAGAAATCCATGAAGGGGATTGCGGGCATCACGCCGGTTCAAAGTCCCTGGTGGCGAAGGCATTCCGTCATGGATTTTACTGGTTAACTGCTCATGCCGATGCGGAGGATTTGGTCAAACGGTGCGATGGATGTCGAAATTCTCCAGCGTGCTCATGTACCGCAAGCACGAATTGCGGATGATCCCAATAACGTGGCCGCCAGACTTGGGGCTGGATATGGTTGGGCCCTTTAAGCGATCCAAAGATAAGAAGACCCACCTGTTGGTGGCGGTTGACAAGTTCACCAAGTGGGTTGAAGGGAACACACAAGAAGTGTGATGCGGCAAAGCGGTGCGCTTCATCAAAAGGTGATTTTCCGGTTTGGCTTTCCACACAAGATCATTATCGACAATGGCACTAATCTGTCCAAGGAGCTATGAAAGAATTCGTGAACGTGAGCATATCCGCTTGACGTATCATCGATGGCGCACCCACCCAATGGGCAGCAGAGCGTGCTAATCAGAAATCTTGCGAGGCATCAAACCCGACTTCGTTCCATTACGAGAGAACACCGTGGTGCTGGGTTGAAGAGCTCCCATCGGTACTATGGAGTATCAATACTCGCCAAACCGTCTCCACGGGTACACCCTTTCTTCATGGTTTACGGAGCAGAGGCAGTTCTCCCCAGTGACATCAGGCACGATTCGCCCCGTGTAGCGGCTTATGTTGAAGCGGACAACGAGGTGGCACGACAGGATGCTTTGGACCTATTGGATGAGGAGCGTGATATGGCAGCCGCTCGTTAGGCGATTTACCAGCAAGATCTTCGTCGGTATCACAGCCGCCGGGTTAAGACCAGAGCCTTTCAGGAAGGAGATTTGGTGCTTCGCCTCATCCAAGACCAGACAGATATGCACAAGTTATCCCCGCCTTGGGAAGGACCCTTTGTGGTCGGCAAGAATCTACACAACGGTTCCTACTATCCGGTTGATATTCGAGGCGTAAAGACTCACGTACATCGAGGAGGAGACCAATAGGCCGTGGAATATAGCTCATCTTCGACCTTACTACACTTGAGTCATCGGCTCGGTTTATGTACATAGCATAACAATGTATATATTATCTTCGATATAATAAAAATCGGGGCCTCGGCTAAAGCGGGGTCTCTGTCTTTCTTTTCATGTGTGGTTACATGGAGTGCTTCATTTTAAAGCGGCCTCGGTTTACCCTTGACGCTTATATTTATCACTTGGGGGCTTGGTCGTGTCCGAACCAATGCAACACCTCTTGATAGGCGAAAGCCACCAGATCATTTGGGGACACGGTCACGTCTGAACCGGTCACGCCTCTTGGTCGGCCAATAGGGCCAGCGTCACTTGGGGCTTGGTCGAACCCGAACCAATGTCACGCCATTTGGCCGGCGTACTCGCCAAGAGTCTTTTGGGGACCTGGCCGACTAGCACCATCGCTACGCCTTCGGGGGGCTTGGTTGCGTCTGACCATGGTAATGCCATCTGACCAGCTCCAAGAAGCTTTACTTTTGCAAAGAGTTATTGCCTTTCTTGCCATATTTTGACATATTTGGTATTCGATTTTTGTTGTATTTTTCAAACCGACGAATATCTTTATCTGGTTTAGCTGTCAGTAACAAACTGACAGGACATGGTTTGGTATTACACCGCAATTTTTCTCTGCTCGGTTTACCTTTTTTCCGGTTCATCCTTATGGAGTAACACGGGGGCTTGAGCTGTTTCAGCACACCTATGTGGGAGTTATTGTCTCCCCAGACGGTCATGGTTTTTAAAGGCCTCCGCTTCAAGATTGGCTATGCCAGCTTCATGCCCAGATACGGCAGGTATTTGTATCGCATACTAATTGATTTTCCGATACACAAAATATATTAGATGCCATAAACCGGCTGGCGGTGTCACCGCCGCCGAAGTTCAATTTTTTGATTGCAGGAATCATGACTCAAACAAAAGTTCCATCTATGCACAAAGGCATATCCAGGCAGCAAGTTTTAACTAAGGCTATTACAAGGCAACACAGTGCCCAAATGAGATCATTGTTCTTTTGGTTAAACCGGCTACCGATTCAAGACTGTTCTTCATCCTCCGCCGCTTCAGCATCTTCATCCCTACCCATCGGCTGGAAATCCACAGTAGTCCAGTCAATTCCCATTAGCGCTTGGAAAACAGCCTCCTCGTGAATCAGAGACGACGGTTCAAGGTCAGGAGCGTAAGTGTGCTTACGGATTGGAGGGATCAAGTTTTCCGGTTCAAAGGTTGGAGCGGGCACACGCTTGTTCTGCTCGTTATATTGGGCTTGGTAGTGCTCCAAATCGGCTTCTTCTGCCAATTGACAAGCTAGCGGGCATACCGCACGGTTTATCGCCCGCAAGTCATCTTCGCTGAAGTCCGAGCCATCTTCCTTCACACTGGGATAACCTTGAGCCGCTTCCACGGGATCAAAATCCGGCACCCAGGCTTTGGCTCGGATCAAGGCGTTGATGGCTCCGGTTTGTGCAGCAGATTTCTTTACCTCTTCAATCCGGGAAGGAAGGATGGATAGCCGGTTCAGGGTATCTTGGATCAGGGACGGTGCTGGATTGTTATATGACATTGTGGTAATCACGCCACTGGGCCCCGTATACAATCGCTCCACTAAAGTGTAGACAGCCTTGATTTCTTCGTATGTCATTTCCAGTGCCCAACGTGTGCTCAGTATTTGATAACAGGATAGTTTTAAACCGAATAATGGTGCAGCAGGAAAAGCATATCACACTTAGTCACAAGGAGTTTTACCGAAGATGGCTGCAGTCATGGAATGTACTTGCCGCTTCACGGCTGTCAGGTCATCCACCACCGGTTTAAGGGCAGCTTCAGCATTTTCGGCCCGTTTGAGCAAGTTGGCCTTTTGATGGCCCGACATCACTGTTCCTTCTTCATGTTCTCCTTCACCTGTTCAGTGGCAGTCAAGGCAATGGTTAGCTCCTTCTTGGCTTTTTCTGTCTCGGCCTGCTGGGTTTTTAAAGCCGCCTGTAAATCGGCAATCCGGTCATCCTTGATCTGAACCTCAACCTGCACATTGGTAGCATGATCAGCAAACAATTCAAGTTCAAGTCTCAACCACACAACACAGTTATATGCTTGACACTTGGGGGCTAATGTACCTTCAATCTTTCTACTGCTAGTATATGGCAAAATCCCAAGTTCAATATGAATATTCAACTTGGCACTTGGGGGCTAATTACAATTTGATTCTACTCAAGTGTTGTCAAGAAATTTTTGGAGTACCGGTTCAGGTATGTATCGCTAAACCGGCCTTGGTGGTTATGAGGAAAGATTGCAAAATTTATCACAGAAAATTATCAAGTCCCGCTTGATCAAAGATTACAAACCGCCCTTGGGGCTACAAGGACTACTATACCGGTAATAAGGGAAAGAGTGTTACCTCAAACTTGTCTCTCATTAGTTTCACCAAGCCACTTCATAATCACGGCTCTTTGTAAAGCGGTTCAGATATCCGGAATGAAGGTCTTGGGCACTCAAAGCGGCATATGTTTCCAGCTCGGCAGCCCACTTTCCTTTGTTCAAAGTTGAAGAATCCTCCTTCACAGTATGCCGGGTCAAGGTTGCAGGATTCCCCGGTTCAGAGCGGCCCATGCCAGTAATCACAACGTCATCGTCTTTCGACTCGACGGATTGGGTCGGCACGGCTGCCTCAGTAGGGCTGCGAGACTTTTCAGACCGGACAGTACTGGCAGGCGGATCAACAGACATTGAAACATTCACAGGCCTCTCCTCAGGAATAACATCTTCTTGAACCGGAGGGTCATTTGGAATATCTTCAGAGGCAACATTTTCGAGATCTGGCGCCCGCTCATGATCTGAAGCGGCGGCCTCTTCAGCTGTTTTGTCCAAGCGAGCCTTCTTGCTGGGTTTCGGTTTGGTTCTGAAGAAACAAAGATTCAGGAGCAAGGCGTATACATTACAGAAGAAATCGAAAAGCATATGGCTGTATGAACTTACCCGACGGCTATCTTCAATGGTGGTAGCTGAGTGGCTGACGATTCGCCAGAGGATGAATGGGAGGTGACCTGATAATCGGAGTCGGACGGATTAAGAGGTTGTCGGAACAAACCCGCTTTGGAATTTAAGGCAATAAAAGGTTGGAAACCTCGGTGCGGCGCTTCGAGCGGGCTGTTGGGTAAACCGCAGAGGTAACTACCTGTCCATTGTGCCAAGTTGTGCGACGAGCCTCATGTTCTGTGTCTTCATAAGAAGTTTGGGATCCAAGTAAGCAAGGGGTGAGAAAAGTTAACTTTCCGGTTTGCGGCGAAATTTTAGTGAAGGCAAATTTGTTGAATCGGAAGAGAATAATTACCTCAAGAAATCCTGCGTTCTTTGGCTTCAGCGTCATCCCGACAAGCATCGTCATCAATAAGGCGTGTAAAAACAAGCCAAGAGAATCAAGTTCGGATTACCCACATCATCATCAATGGCGGATCGAGGCAAGCGATAGTCTTCCTCTTGTGGGCGGACTTCTTGACAACCTTTGTTTTGGGCCGAATTGGCCGCCCAGTTTTGTCCGCTTTGTCTTGAGAGAATTTTTTGCTCCAAAACGGATTATCGCCCTAGATCAGAAATAATTGAGAGTTGGACATATGAAAATGACAGCGGGTTTTTATAATGACACAGTCAGAGACTTACCGCAGGTGGTGCGTTGGTGGTGCAGTAAGGAGCTAAGCCGGTTTGAGCACAGAGGTGCTCCGGTTCATTCAGCATTCTCCTTACTGAATCCGTAACTTCAGCTTTAGACAGTTCCAGTTTGGTGTGACGGAGTGGGTCATCGACGCTGCCGGTATACTGGCACATCAAACCAGAACGCGGGCTTAAAGGTAATATGCACCAAGATAACCAGCAGCGTGCCAGATCGATCCCAGTCAAACCGTTGGCCATGAAGGCTCGAAGCTTGGACAGTTGTGGGGCATATCTGCTTCTCTCTTTGGCAGTCAATCGTTGCGGGAAGGGATGAGTGTTGCTTAGCCGCTCGGGCGAAAGCCGTAAAGGATTTTCACCTTGGAAGTGTCTTTGCAAGAGAACCAAGTCGCGTTCCACTCTTTGGGGTGAGTATGGAGTTTAACATGGGGATAAGTGATCTCCTTCCTCTTCTGGATAGCCATACCGCCCAATTACAGATTAGGGCCGTCGGTGAATTCAGTTCGACGGTTTAGGTGGAAAAGATCTCTGAACAGTTCAACGGAAGGTTCCTCTTGTAGATATGCTTGGACGATGCTTGAAAGTGGCAAAGGTTGGTAACGGAGTTGGAGCCAATGTCTTGGGGACGGAGCTGAAAATTGGCCATCACGTCCCGGTAAAATTTTGACCCGGGCGGTTTGAAACCCCGGGACAGATGATCCGCGAAAACTACAACTTCTCCTTCCCGAGGCGTGGGAGGACATTCCTCTCCAGGAACCCTCCAATGGATTGTATTTTGATCATCTAAAGCGCCGATCGATACCAGCTCTTTCAACTGTGTCTCGGAGATGCGGGAAGGAACCCAGTTGCATTCATACACCTGTTTGGCCATCATGAGATCTACAAGGAGAAGGATCCGGTTTAAGAAAGTGCTTATTACAGAGTGATTGATCTAAGTTATGATAAACCGGAGGTGGTTCCTATAAATCAGTTCGTCATGAGATGATGTCGATCGTTACGGCGGTTCAACAAGGGGACTAATGGTGTACGATGCGGTTTAGCAACTTTTACTATGGTGAGTTAAACCGCCTAATCTTGGCTTCAAGGTAATTGAAGTCATGGATGAAACAGGTTTCACACAATTTCATGTTTGCTACGGATCAAGCGCGGTTTTGAAAAAAGCAGAAATGCGCGCGAAGTAAAGAAGAAACGGAAGTGGACTATAAAGGCGATATGTATATGCGTAAGATCCATGAGATTAAGATAAGCAAGTACAGCGGATACGCAGGAGTCGCCATTAGTACAGAATGGGATTCATAGCATGGTTCAAGACTAAAAAGATGAAATACGCAGAAGAACAGGGGCATGAAGCTCGAACCTAGAAACAGATCTAAAATGAAGGAACAGATGAAGAAGGATAAAGAAGCTACGGAAGCGGAGGAGATGCGGAGAAAGGCCGCGGTGTTACGCACGCACAGGTTGATCTGGCGGCCTAGGTCGAAGCGAAGTTGATGGCGACGGCGGAGCTCCAAAGGCAGCGGCGCGAGGAAGAAGAAGAGGAAGCGAAGGAAGGAAAAGAATGACCCTTTGGTCCTATTTATAAGGCTGTAAAGCTAGGTCAAGCGCGTGAATCCAGGGACTGTCATTAAGGAAGGCGTTATAAAGGATAAACTTTAAGATGACGTCATGCGGTTCTGATGACCGAAGCAACGATGTCATGCGGTTCTGATGACGAAGCAACGATGTCATGCGGTTTACATGATCGAAGCAATGACGACGTGACGGTTTATTAAACAAAGAAGATGTCCAAGATGCGAGGTTACGTGAAGGATTGACATGAACCAGTTCAAATCAATCTGGGCCTAATGTTGGGGATATTACCACTAGGTGTAAACCGCCAAGCTTGGGCGGGTTAGCTCGCTAGTGGTGTAATCATGGAAAGGCCCAAGGCACATGGTTGGTTTAGAACTTGTAGCCGTAAACCGGCCTGATGTATGACTTGTATTGTAAGTTAGGAATAGAGAGATACCAACGGGATACAGTATGAACCGGTTGGGACTCTGCAAAACCGACAAAGCGCCACTGTGTATATAAGGGACGACCGGCGGCGGTTCAAGGACGAACAACCACAACTCGAGCCTAGGCGAATCTTGTTTGCTCCTAGCCATCGAGACTACATCAATTCCATCACAACTAGACGTAGGCTTTTACCTTCATCGAAGGGGCCGAACTAGTATAAACCCTTGCGTCTTTGTGTCCGCTTTAACCCCTGCAAGTAAACCCGTAGCGATGGCTCCACGACTAAGTCCTTACGCTAGGACATCTGCCGTGACAAATCCACGACACCCGGCTTCAACTTTTTGTTCGGGCCTCGTTTCGTCATTTTGCCTGAAGATTTGCTCGATCCAGATGGCTGAAAGAACAAAGAATGATTCGTTAATATATCTTCAAGTCATTTAAAACATGTGATGATCACCAGATGCCTGCTTATATAAATATATATGCCTCGCCGGTCTTTGTTGTTTCAGGATCAACATGTTCTTCGTCATCGTCATAATCGTAGTTCATGACTTCATCAATTTGGTCGTCGCGATCGAATATCATATCACCCTCTCCGGTGTTGTTTAGAAATTCGGAGCCGTCATAATCTTCTTCATTCGATTATCATCGGCCCGCGTATCATATCGAACATGGTCTGTTCTCCTCTCTCGTCGGTATTATTCCGCCATAGCTTTTGTTTAACTAATCCAAAAGAAATATAAAACAATTTAGTATTCAAATTACATCGTCTCGAATAATAGATATAATCTCGAATACATAGTCTAGAATAATAGATATAATATCGAATACATCGTCTCCTATAATATATAATATTGAATAGTACATCACTGGCTAGGTAGCTAATAAAGATCGAATACTACTGAAGAATCTAGGACACTCGCGGTTCCTCCGGCAGGCGGTGGACACACAAAGAGAAGGAACCCTCACAGATCATAGCTGAAGTGAGATCCCGAAGATCTTGCCACGTATTGGAGAACTCGCCGCCTCTAACGCAACCATGTAGCGATGGGCGTGCTCGTCCTCCTCCACGACACGTCGATGTACCACCTCCGGAGCAAATCCCTCCACACCAAATCGCCCACGCGAACGCCACCAAACGAGATCAGGGTCGACGACGGGACCCGGGGCCGGGTTCCTCATCAAGCGGCGCGCCCCTCCAGGCAGCACCTCCCAGTGCCAGCCCGGTGGGGCCCAGTCCTGGACATGGGTCGGCTGGACGTCGTCGCGGATGGGTCGACGGCGAGGATGCGGGCCGGGCATCGTCGAGAACAAATACTAGCTATATGCCCGCAAAAAGTAACATTTGTTTAATGATTGGATTTTGATAACTAAAATTTCTAACATTTCTATATAACACTAATTATGCTAATCTAAATAATCTAAATAACACTAAAATTTCTAACATTTCTAACATTTCTATATAACACTAATTTCTAACATTTCTATATAACACTAATTTCTAACTGATTAAGCACTAATTATATCCATCTAACATGCATACATATATAATAGTGAAAAATAATAATCTAAATAATCTAAACTAATTAAACATACAAAATACATGTGTGTGTGTGTACTAATTAAACACTAATTATCTAAACTAATTAAACATACAAAATAATAATCTAAATAATCTAAACTAATTAAAGACTAATTATCTAAACTAATTAAACATGCTTGTGTGTGTGTACGGGCTCGGGAGGGCTCACAGTGGCGGCAGCGGCAGCGACGGCGGGCGGCAGCAGACAGGGACAGCCTTGACGGGACGAGGGCGGCGACGGGCGGGGCGGCGACGGGCAGGGGCGGCGGCGGAGGCGAGAGGCAGCGGCGAGACGATCGAGGGCGGCGTCGACGGCGACGGAGACAACGGAACAGAGGAACAAACAGAGGGAAACTAAAATTTTTGTAGTTGTTGTATATATAGAAGCCACCTTTAGTACCGGTGGTGGCACAAACCGTACTAAAGGCCCCCTTTAGTACCAGTTTGTGCCATGACCGGTACTAAAGTGGGTGTTGCCAGCAAGGTCTTGATCTTGACAAGTTTAGTCCCACCTCGCTAGTCGAGGGGCTACCGCACTGGTTTATAAGCTCTAGTGCGGTAGCTCTCTCGAGCTCCTCTCCTAACCAGGCCTACTAGGCCTACCTGTCCCCTTCACCTAGTGGGCCTACTGGGCCTTCACGGGCCTGCATCCTGACCCAACGAAAGCTTGTGTCGCTAGTCGTATGCAGGCCGCTTTGGCCCAGTAGTCGGGCTTTTTTTCTTAATTTTTTTTTTGCTTTATTTTTTTGCTTTTTTTTGTTTTATTTATTTTTGAGTTGTTTTTTGCTGTATTTAGTGTTTCTTTGTGAATATTTTTGCTTTAGGTACAAAAAATTACAAACTTTCTGTTACTGCCGGTAGATTTCAAATTTGAATAGTTTAAATTTTGAATTATTTGAAATTTGTGTGAATCACTAGTTTGTGAATAACTTAACTTTGAAAAAGTTTTTCAGTGATTCTTTTTCTTATGTTTAATATTAGTGTGTTTTATCATTATATTCAATTTAGTAATGCTTAGGTTATTTAAAAATGAAATGCCTTTGTAACAGTTCAGTTTTTGTGAAACCCCGATACTTGAAAGAGATTGTCCATTTTGTACACGAAGTGCATCCAGTTTTGCCGTAACCCTCTCTACTTTCTTGCACATGCTATTTGTATGAAATTATGATACTGTGCCAACTTTCAACCTTTTTTGAGTTCATTTGAATTGCTTTTCAATTTCAGGTCATTTAATGGAAAAAAATCAAGAAATGCATGAAAAGAATTTGTTTGCACATAAAATTTCTTCGTTTCAAATGCCAAAACACATAACTACCCTAACTATTACGGACATTCCCTCCAGGTGTGAACACGGAAGAAAGTGATGATAGTGAAGCCGATCACATCCTAGATCTTTGGGTGTGAAACTTTTTCTTCAGCGTGTGTCCCTTTGCGCCGAACCATGAAAAATCTTCATCATTTAACGGGATGCTTGGGTCAATATTCATTGTGAATGGAGCAATTTCATCAAACTTTTCATAATCTTCGACTTGTCTGTCTTGTCATCCACTCCCGATGTTTCTCTTCCCGTAAAGAACTATGTGCGCTTTGGCTCATCGCACGATGCATTCGCTTCCTTATCTTTTCTTTTTCTTGGCTTGGTAGACATGTCCTTCACATAGAAAACCTGTGCCACATCATTGGCTAGGACGAATGGTTCGTCTCAAGACACATAAGATTGTTGAGATCCACTGTTGTCATTCCGTACTGCGGGTCTTCTTTTACCCCGCCTCGTGTCATATTGACCCATTTGCACCGAAACAAAGGGACCTTTAAACCACGTCGATAGTCAAGTTCCCATATGTCCTGTATATAGACATAATATGTTTCCTTTCCCGTCTTGGTTTCTGCATCAAAGCGGACACCACTGTTTTGGTTGGTACTCTTCTTATCTTGGGCGATCGTGTAAAATGTATTACCATTTATCTCGTACCCTTTGAAAGTCATTATATTTGAAGATGGTAACTGGGACAGCAAGTACAGGTCATCTTCAATAGTGGTGTCATGCATGGTACGTGTCTGCAACCAGTTGGCGAAACTCTTGGTTTGTTCACGTGTAATCTAGTCATCAGACCGCTCCGGGTGTTTGGAGCATAGCAAATTCTTGTGTTCATCCATATACGGAGCCACCAAGGTGGAATTCTATAGAACTGTGTAGTGTGCTTCAGTGAGACAATGTCCGTCCATACATATTACTTGTTCCCCTTCTAGCGTGCCTTTTCCATCGATCGCCCTTATGCATGATTCAGAACACCAATCGGCTTAAGGTCGAATAAAGTCAATACAAAACTCAATGACCTCCTCATTTTGATGGCCCTTGGAGATGCTTCCTTCTTGCCGAGCACGGTTATGAACATATTTCTTTAAGACTACCATGAACATGTCAAAGGGGAACATATTGTGTAGAAATACAGGACCCAAAACGTTAATCTCTTCGCATAGGTGAACTAGGACGTGCGTCATGATGTTGAAGAAGGATGGTGGGAACACCAACTCGAAATCGACAAGACATTGCACCAAATCATTCTCAGAAACCTTGGTATGATTTCGGATCGATTACCTTACGAGAGATTGCATTGAGAAATGCACATAGCTTCACAATGGCTAATCGAGCGTTTTCGGTAGAAGCCCCTCAATGCAACCGGAAGCGGTTGCATCATAATCACGTGGCGATCATGAGACTTTAGGTTACGGAACTTTTTCTCGCCATGTTTATTATACCCTTTATATTGACGAAGCCGACGGTACCTTAATATCGAAAGGCATTCAAAGAAGATTTCCTTCTCTTCTTTGGTAAGAGCGTAGCTTGCATGACCCTGATGTATGCCGTCTTCTCCGTGCATAAGTCGCTGGTCCTCCCGTGCCTCAGGTGTATCTTTTTTCTTCCCATACACGCCCAAGAAGCTAAGCAGGGTCACGCAAAGATTCTTCGTCACGTGCATCATGTTGATTACGGAGCGGACCTCTAGGTCTTTCCAATATGGCAGGTCCCAAAATATAGATTTCTTCTTCCACAAGGGTGCGCGTCCGTCCGCGTCCTTCGGAACAGGTTGTCCGCCAGGACCCTTTCCAAATATCACCTTCACATCCTTGACCATATCATGTACATCAGCACCAGTACGGTGGTGAGGCTTCGTCCGGTGATCCGCATCACCTTTGAAATGCTTGCCTTTCTTTCTTACGGGATGCCTGCTCAGAAGAAATCGACGATGTCCCAGGTACACATTCTTCTTACAACTATTCAAATATATACTGTCGGTATCATCCAAACAGTGCGTGCATCCGCGATATCCCTTGTTTGTCTGTCCTGAAAGGTTACTGAGAGTAGGCCAATCATTGATGGTCACGAACAACAACGCCTTTAGGTCAAATTCTTCCCCCATGTGCTCATCCCACGCACGTACAGCTGTTCCATTCCACAGTTGTAAGCGTTCTTCAACAAATGGCCTTAGGTACACATCAATGTCGTTGCCGGGTTGCTTAGGGCCTTGGATGAGCACTGACATCATAATGAACTTCCGCTTCATGCACAACCAAGGAGGAAGGTTATACAAACATAGAGTCACAGGCCAGGTGCTATGGTTGCTGCTCTACTCCCCAATAGGATTAATGCCATCGTGCTTAGACCAAACCATACGCTCCTTGCGCCATCGCAAACTCCTTCCGTACTTTCTTTCGATTTTTCTCCTGCGACCCGTCGTGGTACTCTCAACTTTCCGTCTTTCTTACGGTCTTCTTCGTGCCATCGCATCGCCTTGGCATGCTCTTTGTTTTGGAACAAACGTTTCAACCGTGGTATTATAGGAGAATACCACATCACCTTGGCAGGAATCTTCTTCCTGGGGCGCTCGCCCTCGACATCACCAGGCTCATAGCGGCTGATCTTATAGCGCAATGCACCACATACCGGGCAAGCGTTCAAATCCTCGTACTCACCGCGGTAGAGGATGCAATCATTAGGGCATGCATGTATCTTCTGCACCTCTAACCCTAGAGGGCAGACAGCCTTCCTTGCTTCGTACGTACTCTTGGTCAATTCGTTGTCCTTTGGAAGCATATCCTTTATCATTACCTGCAATTTTCCAAATCCCTTGTCAGATACACCATTCTCGCCTTGATTGCAGCAATTCCATGTGGTGCCCAGCTTTTCTTGTCACCTACGCAATTGGGTACAACAATTTTTGTGATCCTCTAACATGCGCTGCAACTTCTTCTTCTCCAAATCACTTGCGCGGTTTCTCTTTGCATCGGCAATGGCCCGACCTAAATCATCAGCGGGCTCATCGATGCCTCTTCTTCAGCTTCTTCCGCATTGCCAGCTCAGCTTCTTCCCGCATTACCGGCTCAGCTTCTTCCCCATTGTTGTATCATCGTATTCGGGAACCCATGGCGGGATAGATGTCGTCGTCCTCTTCTTCTTCATTGTCTTCCATCATAACCCCTCTTTCTCCGTGCTTGGTCCAAGCATTATAGTGGGGCATGAAACCGGACTCAAACAGTGGGCGTGAATGGTTCTTGGCGAGAGTAATTGTTACCATTCTTACAGCCAGCACATGGACAAGGCATAAAACCATCCGCCCGCTTGTTTGCCTCGGCCATAGCGAGAAAAGTATGCACGCCTCAACGAACTGGGGAGAGCATCGGTCATCATACATCCAATGCCGGCTCATCTTCATTACACAACACCGAATAGACCAAATTAATACAAGTTCATACATAAAGTTCATACAACACTTAAATGCAACAAACAAATAACTCTCTAGTTAAAGCATTTAAATGCAACAACAAATGCGATCAAGATCGCAACTAAGGTAACAATTGATCCAACGGCATAATGATACCAAGCCTCACTATCGATGGCATATTTTCTAATCTTTCTAATCTTCAAGCGCATTTTGTCCATCTTGATCTTGTGATCATCAACGACATCGGCAACATGCAACTCCAATTCCATCTTCTCCCCCTCAATTCTTTTCAATTTTTCTTTCAAGTACTCGTTTTCTCTTTCAACTAAATTTAACCTCTCGACAATAGGGTCGGTTGGAATTTCCGGTTCACATACCTCCTAGATAAAAATATCTATGTCAACTTGATGGGCATAATTTGTCATAAACACGAAATGTAACAAATAGTTTTAAAAGAGAATATACCACATCCGAATCATAACAAGGACGAGGGCCGACGGGGACGGATATCAAAACCATGGCACTATGTATAACAAACAACGTACGGGTAAGATAATTATTACATGATTAACTATATATCCAAATCACACAAACATCAATTTTTTATATAAAATTTCATGAACAAGAGGCTCACCACAAGGTGGTGCCGGCGACGGGACGGTGTGGGCGATCGACGGTGGTTACGACGGAGATTTAGAAGGCACTAAGTAAAGCACACCTACATATGCAAACTAGGTGTTATTTTTCACCTCAAATTGCATTTAAATCAAATACTAGCACATATATATATATTTCCTCCCAAATTACTAAACTCACAAATTAATAACTATATAAAGCATTGCAAGACCTAATCTAGCAATGAGAGATGAAAGCACAGAGTTGCTAACCTTTGTGATCACTTGAATGGATGGGGGCCTTCAAATCTTGACAGATTTTGGGAAAAATGTGTGATGAGCTCGAGGGGAAGAGGAAGAACAGAGAGGAGAGGAGAGGGGAAAGGGGGAAGAACAGAGCGAGCTGGACGAAGGGTTTATATGCAGGAGGACCTATAGTACCGGTTCGTGACACGAACCGGTACTAAAGGTGCTGGAGGGGGCCCAGACTGACAACATCCTGCCACCACCCTCATTAGTACCGGTTCGTGGCACGAACCAGTGCGAAAGGTTAGCCACGAATCGGTACTAATGAGAGCGGCCCGGCTAGCTGTTGGAACCGGCACTAATGTATACATTTGTGCTGGCTCTAATACAAACCGGCACTAATGTGCTTCACGTTTGACCCTTTTTCTACTAGTGTTACGAGGTAACCCGAGCAGAATAAGTGGTGCATATAGTGTCATCATGTTGCATGTTAGTATCGTCATGCCATGGTCATATTGTTCTAGCTGTATCATGTTTATGTTGGTCATGCCATGTTATTCTGATGATCTCATGTTAGTTCCTGTTTAACCTGTAATTTCCATGTTGTTGTCTGTCTTGAATGCTTCTAGTTATTGTGAGCTTGCAAGTACATTCAATGTACTGACCTGGCGTGTTCATGCCAGTTTGCAGGTCATGCCGGATTTGATTGCTTGCTTGTCGTGATTCCGTTCGTGTGAGCTAGGATAAGCATTCCAGCCAGAGTCCCCACGGAGTGGATTTCACCACCACAGTCGTTGTTCCGCTGCTAGAGTTATTCCGCTGCTTCGAGTTGTTCTACTGCTTGCATAGAGCAACTGAGGATGGCGTAGAGTCGCCGTGCCGATGTTTATTCATTGTAATATCGGAGACCTTGTATTCATATTCGTGTAATAATAGAAAGCTGGTTTGTTCTATGCTAAGTAGTGCCGTATTCCAGAAGACTTCTCCTCAATCTCTTGGCTAGAATACAGGGTGTTCCGGTTTCTCTGAGCCGGGGTGCCACAAAAAACAGAATCTTTCAAAAACAGAACAGTCTGTAGCAATCTGAACATTCACCATACTTCTGGTACCCCAAAAATTCTACCAAAATTAGGAACAATAAACAGTTTGTACAGAAAGAAAGTGCAAAAGGAATCAGAACCATTTGACATTCCAGTAAAAAATGTAAAATCGCGCACTACAGCCAAAGTTCCTGTCCTGCACCGTACAAACCAACAAGCATTGTAAACATCCTAAAGGCAAACCTTGGCACATTATTTTTATAATACAATGGAATTGTACAAGGGGATAATTATTTTCGATGAAAAGTTTCTGTAATTAAGATTCACAAAGTTTTCGTGAGCATGAACAAAGTTCAAGGAGCTCTCCCACTTCAACAATGCTTGTCTCTCTCACTTCCACTTTCCTTTTAGAAAAGTTTCGGGTTCCCCTTTTTGTTTTTTTGTTTTTAGACTATATAAAAGCACTCAACAGAAATAAATGACTCTCTAAAACATCCGGGTTGTCTCCCTGACAGCGCTTCCTTTAAAGCCATTAAGCTAGGCATATAGTGCTCAAGTAATGGATCCACCCGGATCCCAAGCTATATCAAAGCCAATTTTAATTAACAATGATTTGTAATTTAGTAGTGAGCACAAAATAACATATATCAAGCAATGACGAAGTCTAACTCTCTTCCTATGCGTCGGCATGTCATAAAAGAACAATTCATGCACATATAGTAAAGGCCAATGCATAGTGTAAGCAGTTTCTTGCAGTTTTATCATATTGGAAACATAAAGAGGCGGAGATGTAGTTCCTCTCTCATAATAATTGCAAGTAGGAGCAGCAAGCACATGCATATATATCTAACAAAATCATCATGTGTAGTAGTAAAACGCAACCCATCACTAGTGCAGAACTGGGCAATAGCACCGGTTCGTAAGGCCCTTTAGTGCCGGTTCCATAACCGGCACTAAAGTGTGGTCACTAAAGGCCCCCCCTTTAGTACCGGTTCAGCACGAACCGGTGCTAAAGGGCAACCACGTCTTTACAAGCCAGCTCCGGGGCTCGAGTTTTAGTACCGGTTGGTAAGACCAACCAAGACTATAAGGTTTGGGGGTTTTAGTTTTATGATTTCTTTTCATTTAATTTTGTGTTTCCATTTTAATTCTTTTTCGTTTCTTGGTATTTTACGATACTACATTGTACACCTTATGCATATATATATATATGTATGTATGTATATATATATAAATAGAATTTCTAGTAGAACCAATCATGCATATATATATATATCATCAATGTCTCACAAACCACCATATTAATTAATTCACACATACACACATGTATAGCTATATACAATTTCTCCTACATATGCATGTTGCCTTCGGAGCTAGTGGCATTAGCCTAATTGGTGCCTTCGGAGCACGATGACAATTGGAAGTGGTTTTCATGGGGGCGGTAGCGGGTAATAGTATTCTCCCTTCGGATTTATGACCTGGTCGAGCAAAAATCCCACTATTTCCTCTTGAAGTGCTTCTACGCGCTCCGTTTCTAGGAGCTTCTCCCGCACCTCTTTGAACTGTTAAGAAGGAGATCAATATATGCACGTGTATTAGTTGTGTGACTAGATATCGATAATGGTGTAAAAATTGTGAAAAGTGTTCTGACAAGCGTATCCATTCCTGTCTTTGAGATTTGCTCCTTTTGGACGCCATCATGCGAATGTTCTCGCAAACGCAGAATGCACACAGATCAGTCCCTACGCTTTGCTTGAGGCCTTTACAAGAATGGAATTTGATTAGATAATAATTAATCAAGCATGATAACTAAAGAGATGGCAGCTAGCTAGCTAGCTAGTACTATAATTACTTACCTTGGGTCGAAACCATTTACGCTTTTTTTCCATTCATATACATGACGCCGATGAACCTTGCCCAAGCCCTGCTTTCGACAAAGAAAATGAATAAAGGGTTATTAAATAGTTCATATCATGAAATGACGAACCAAATAGGCCGAGATATATAGTTAATAATGATTGAAATTACCTGTTGACTATCCCAAACAAGATGTTATAGTCAGTTTTTTCTTTGAGTAGTGAGTCTAGTACTTCAACTGTTCCGGCGTCAACTTTAATGATACACAAGACCCAGTGAAATCTGCATGCACACATGTTTGCATGTCTTAATTAAGCGAGCATATGTAAGCAAAAACATGTAGCTAGCTAGTAGGCAAAAACAGAGAATTTGTAGTACAAGACAGTGTGACTCACTGGAAGTTGTAAGGAAGTAGTATATCTTCATTGTATTTGAGGCGCTTCAAGAACTCTAGCATGTTGTCCTCTACGTTCTTTTGATGATGTGGATTTATTAGCCATGTGTATTCATTAACGGTGTTTGGGTCAATGAACCTAATGCCATAGCATCCACTTTTTCTCATTCCATACATCTTCATCCTGTATAATACCACAGAAAAGAATATAGTGAGGATAATTACAGGTAATGATTGATCAAAAGGATCACTACAGCTAGCTTGAGACTTAAAATTACAGAAAGAAATCACTTACAGACAATAGCAACTGACGATAGATTTGTCGACTGCGTCTTGATTGTATAACTAAAACAGTTCAGAATACTCAACGGACAGAGCTTTCTCATGGAAGTAATGCTCCTCCTTGACATTCACCATGAGGGACAATCGATCTGAAATCTTGGTAATGTTCATGTACCATTGATGCAATTCATACATTCTCGTTGGGAGGTTCTTGACCTTGTCTGGCTTGACCAAAGGTTGGCCCCGGTCATATTTCCGTTTTATTTCATCCTCTCTAAGCACAGGCATGGGCTCGATCTCGAGGAGTTGTCCAACAATGATGTTGAGAACTTCAGCCTGCATTATATGCTCCTCCGTTATTACCACATTGCCCACCTCGGGAACGTAAACTGTTTGCCCACAATAATATTGGGCGCGCGTACTATCACGTGTTGTTGGAACAACAAGCGAGGGGATCGATTGCGCCGCCTGTTCTCCCAGCTGGGGAATGGTTTTCCCGCATTTTTTGACAGCTGCGTCTTGTTTGCTCGATCCCGAGCTCACCTCCTTTTGTAGACGTGCTCAATTTAACTTCCTGATGTGGTGCTCATAGTCTGTGTCAACAGGCTTGGCAGCTTGTGGTTGAGGCATACGAATGAAGTGGTCAATCGTTTTCTCAGGCACTTTCTCCCTTGGCGGCAGTGGCGGTTTTGGTGCAAAATGGGCTTCCACCTCGGCCTTCGATATGGCTGCGATTTCCTCCTCGGACCTGTCATAAGCCCTCTGCGGAAGAGGCGTGAGGCTTGGACCATATTTATATCGCTTGCCTCCGCCTGTACTTCCTATACTAGCTCGACTCGTACCGCTATGCACCATAGCTGCGGGGTGTCTCTTCTGCGATTGCTGAGGCGGCAGAGACGGCTGACAGGGCTGAGTTGGATGAGGAGTGGCCCAAGCTGTGCCGGACTTGGAGGAGTGGCTGAGGTTGTGCGGACTTGGAGGAGGTGGACGTCGTGACGCTGGCGGACTTGGAGGAGGAGGAGGCTGACACTTTGCCGGACTTGGAGGAGGAGGCACGACACTTTGCCGGACTTGGTGGACTTGCAGGAGCGGGAGTCTGCTGACTCGGTGGCGGACTTCGATGAGGAGTCGGCTGACGCGGTGTCGGTGGCCTTCGAAAGATGATGCAATCCTTTTTCCATAGGATGATACGATGTTTGGCCTCTCCGAGAAAGCGCTCGCCGTCACCTCCAGGAATGTCAAGCTGTAGCTCCGAATATGGTGGGTCCACCACCTCATCAACCAAGACACGAGCATAGCCCGCTGGAATCGGGTTGCAATGGAAGGTTGCCTTGGGGGGATTTGTAAAAGCAACGCCGTCCGCCACCTTCATGGATATGTTCTTCATTTTGACGTGTAGCTCGCAGTTAGTGTTCTCCGTGATGTCATCCACGGGGTATCTACCCAGCATTGCATCGTCCGGGACGGAACCCATGCTGCTTCTCGGCATGGATGGGCCGGTGCTATCCAATGCTGGATTATCCGCTAGCTGCTGCAGCTGCTGGGACCCCTTTGCTGGGTAAGTGAGTCGATCTGCTCCTGCTGCCGCTGGAATTTGACTGCCAATTCCGCTTGACTTGCTTCTAGGCCTTGAAGGCGTTCATAGTCCCGCTTCCTCTGCTCCTCCTCCATCTTCCTGTTCTTCTCCTCCGCAATCTTCTTTCTCGCACGGGTTCTGTAGTCGGTGTTCCAGTCTGAAAACCCCTCATACCACGGAATAGCGCCCTTGCCTCGTGTTCTTCCCGAGTTTTCAGGATTTCCCAGGGCACACGTAAGCTCGTTGTTCTCTCTGTTGGGCTGGAACACCCCCGATCGTGCCTCTTCTATTGCAACTAGTATCGCATCGTCGGCTCCCTTCAGACTTGCCTTCGTCGAAACATTGCCTGTCTTCGGGTCCAACTCCCCCCATGCGCATAGAACCAAGTCCTGCACCTGGGGGGGCTAGCTCTTAGTAACCGCAGTGACACCTGCATCCTCCATCTCTTTCTCAGACTTATCCCACTTAGGCATTGCCACCGCATAGCCACCTGGCCCCAGCTTATGGAACTTATCCTTTTTTCGGCATTCTTCTTATTTATTCTCGACCGTTCCTTAGCTAATTCTGAATCCTTGAATTTCATGAAATCGTCCCAATGAGCACGTTGGTTCTCTAGTGTTCCCTCGAATACTGGAGTCTTCCTTCCTCCCTTGACGTACTTGTTCTATTCACGATTCTTGTGGTTCTTGAATGCAACCGCCATCTTCCTAAGAGCAGCGTCCTTGACTTTCTGCACATCTGCTTATGTGAAATGATCTGGTACGGTGAAATGTTCCATGAGAGTATCCCAAAGCAGATCTTTTTGATTCTTGTCGACAAAAGTAACATCTGGACGTGGCTTTGCTGGCTCTCTCCATTCTTAAAGTTTGATCGGGAGTTGGTCCTTCACAAGAACTCCGCACTGACAAACGAACTTGTCCGCAATCTTCTTAGGCGCTAATGGTTCGCCATTAGGTCTGCATGCCTTGATATTGTACTTTACGCCCTGCTTCAAGTTTTTGTTCGGGCCTCGTTTCGTCCTTTTGCCTGAAGATTTGCTCGATCCGGATGGCTGAAAGAACAAAGATCAATTCGTTAATATATCTTCAAGTCATTTAAAACATGTGATGATCACCAGATGCCTACTTATATAAATATATATACCTCGCCGGTCTTTGTTGTTTCAGGATCAACATGTTCTTCGTCATCGTCATAATCGTAGTTCATGACTTCATCAATTCAGTCGTCGCGATCGAATATCATATCACCCTCTCCGGTGTTGTTTAGAAATTCGGAGCCGTCATAATCTTCTTCATTCTGATCATCATCTGGCCCGCGTATCATATCGAACATGGTCTGTTCTCCCTCTCTATCGGTATTGTCTGCCATAGCTTTTATTTAACTAATCCAAAAGAAATATAAAACAATTTAGTATTCAAATTACATTGTCTCGAATAATAGATATAATCTCGAATACATCGTCTCGAATAATAGATATAATCTCGAATACATCGTCTCGAATAATATATAATATTGAATAGTACATCACTGGCTAGGTAGCTAATAAAGATCGAATACTACAAAAGAATCTAGGACACTCGCATGTTGTGCGGCGTGGGCGGTGGACACCAGAGAGAAGGAACCCTCACGGATCATAGCTGAAGTGAGATCCCAAGAAACTGCCGGTATTGGAGAACCTGCCGCCTCTAACGCAACCATGTAGTGATGGGCGTGCTCGTCCTCCTCCCCGACACGGTGACGTACCACCTCCCGGCGGGGCCGGTCCCTCCGCACCAAATCTGGCCCACGCTGACGCCACCAAACGAGATCGGGGTCGACGACGGGACCGGGGCGGGTTCCTCATCAAGCGGCGCGCCCCTCCAGGCAGCACATCCCAGTGCCATCCCGGCGGAGCCCAGTCCCGGACATGGGTCGGCTGAACGTCGTCGCGGACGGGTCGACGGCGAGGATGCGGGCTGGGCATCATCGTGAACAAATACTAGCTATATGCCCGCAAAAAGTAACATTTTTTTAATGATTGGATTTTGATAACTAAAATTTCTAACATTTCTATATAACAATAATTATGCTATCATTGCATATGTCAAAATCTATATACTATTTCATACTAATTAAGCATCTAACACTAAAAACAGAAAACACAACTTCTATACATCCATTAAAAACTGAAAAACAACATTATATAAAAATTTCCAGTACTAATTAAACACTAATTATATCCATCTAACATGCATTCATACATATATAATAGTGAAAAAATAATAATCTAAATAATCTAAACTAATTAAACATACAAAATACGTATATACTAATATATACATGCATTAATTCATACATATGTACGTGTGTGTGTGTGTTCATCATGCATGCTTGTGTGTGTGTATGGGCTCGGGGAGGGGCGGCGCCCATGCTGGCCGCCGGGGGCGAGGGAGAGGGGTTAGAGGGGGAGAGCTCACAGCGGGGTGATGGCGATGGTGAGGCGATGGCGAGGCGATGGCCGGGGGCGGTGACGCGGGGACGGCGCGACGGGGACGGGCCCGGGGCGACGACGGAGACGAGGGCGGCGACGGGATGATGGGGCGGCGACGGGGGGCGGCGGCAGAGACGAGGGCGGCGACGGGGACGGGGGCGGCGACGGAGATGAGGGCGGCGACGGGGACGGGGGCGGCGACGGCGACGGAGACGACGGAAACAGAGGAACAAACAGAGGGAAAATGAAATTCTCATACCTGTTATGTAGAAGGCACCTTTAGTACCGGTTGGAGCCACCAAGCGGTACTAAAGGCCTGTTTTGGCCAGGCCAAGCGGCAGGAACCGCACCCCCTTTAGTATCGGGTCGTGGCACCAACCGGTACTAAAGGCCCCCCTTTAGTACCGGTTGGAGCCACCAACTGGTACTAATGGCCGTGCACTGCCACCCGTGGTGCGCTATGTTTAGTCCCACCTCGCCGAGCGAAGGGCGGCCGCACTGGTTTATAAACCCAGCCATGCGCCGCCTTTCAAGTCCTCTATATAGCGAGCTTCGGGCCTAACTAGGGCGCGCTGCCTGTGAGCCTGCTGGCCCTTCCGGGCTTGCATTTGCACACCCTACGTCTGGCAGCCCACCGGCAGCCCAACATTTTTTTATAATTTTTTTCTTTTCTCGCATTATTTTTTATTTTTTTGCTTTATTTATTTTTGTGTTGTTTTTTTGTGTATTTAGAGTTTTTTGTGATTATTTTTGCTTTAGGTACAAAAATTACAAACTTTCTGTTAGTGCCCATAGTTTTCAAATTTGAATAGTTTAAATTTTGAATTATTTGAAATTAGTGTAAATCACTACTTTGTGAATAACTTAACTTTGAAAAAGTTTTTCAATGATTCTTTTTCTTATGTTTAATATTAATGTGTTTTATCATTATATTCAATTTAGTAATGCTTAGGTTATTTAAAAATGAAACGCTTTTGTAATAGATCCGGTTTTAAATCTCAAACCACGATAATTGAAAGAGATTGTCCATTTTGTACACGAAGTGCATCCAGTTTTTGCCGTAACCCTATCTACTTTCTTGCACATGCTATTTGTATGAAATTATGATACCATGCCAACTTTCAACATTTTCTGAGTTCATTTGAAATTCTTTTGAATTTCAGGGTCATTTAGCTGGAATAAAATCAGTAAATTCATGAAAAGAATTTGTTTGCACATAAAATTTCTTCGCGTTTCAAAAGCCAAAACACATAACTACCCTAACTATTACAGATATTCCCTCCTGGGTGTGAAACACAGAAGAAAGTGATGATAGTGAAGCCGATCACATCCCAGATCTTTGGGTGTGAAACTTTTTCTTCGCGTGTGTCGGGGGTTGGGTGCGACATATGCCAAAGGATGGCTTATCATGGTGGGGGCGAGTAGAACATCGCCGGTGCCTGGAAACGGGATGAGGCGAAGACATGCACACCGGCGAATCTTACCCAGCTTCAGGGCTCTCCGAGGAGATAACACCCCTACTGCTGCTCTGCGTGGTCTCCGCATGATCACTAAGGCAAAGTGGCTACAATGGTGCTCCTGGAGCTGTATCGGGAGGCAGGAGAGGGCAAGGCTAGCTCTCTCCTTCCTATGCTATCTAGTCTATCTCTATCAAGGTCCGAACCCTTTGCATGGGTGCCTTGGGGGGTTTTATATAGGCCTACACCCCGGGGGTACAATGGTAACCCGGCTGGGCGCGGGTCCCAGCCGTCTGTCTCTCATACCGCCGTCCTTCCCGCCGGCTTCTGGGGCCCGCCGACTAGTGGGTCCCGCGGGCAGGCCTGACACTGTGCGGCACTCCTAATGATGCAGGCTTGGCCATTGGGTCGTGGCAACAGTGCCACCGTCTATCGGCCGATCACTGTCGCCATTCCCCATCCTATCTAGTTAATGGCTCGTGGGGCCCTGGGGAGGAGTCGGCCGACTCCAGGGAGGCCGACTCCCACAGATCCGTCTTCGGGGCGCCCAGGCCGCCTTCGGTCCACCCACTGACAGGCGGCCCCGCGGTCTTCGGGCCGTACAGGCCGGCATCGTGGGCACAGTGTGTTGCGCACTGTGGCTGAGGTCAGGGCAGGCATGGCAACAGTGTCGCGCCTCACCGGAGATCTTCCGGCGATACGGCTCACAGTAGCCACGCCGGTCCTTCGTAGGCAGGGGGAGCGGCCACGCCGTGACCGTAACCTGCATCGGGCTTTGGGAGGAGTCATGGGCCGACTCTCCATATTCGGCCTCTCTGGAGGTCGCCAGCTTGGAGTCGGCTTGTCTTGGAGTCGCCGTCCGGGACTCGGCTTGTGTTGGAGTCGCAGTCTGGGACTCAGCTTGTCTTGGAGTCGCCATCTGGGACTCGGCTTGTCTTGGAGTTGCCGTCTGGGACTCGGCTTGTCTTGGAGTCGCCGTCTGGGACTCGGCTTGAGGGGCGCGGCCTGCCCCGATGTCTTGAAAGGTCCTGGGACCCGGGTTAGCTTACTCGTGGCCCATTACTCCGACAGTAGTCCCCGAAGCTAGTGAAGCCCCGCGGACACCGCCTTGTGGGGCTTTTTCAACCTTTCCCCACGCAGACTCTAGAACTCGGCTGCCGTCTTCTCTTGGGCCGACTGTCGAGAGTCTGATTTTTTCTTGCGAGGAGCCGCGGCTTAAAAGCCGCGGCGGGAAACCAGGCGGCGTGCCTGATACGCTTCCCTGCTGCCATCGAGGCAGTCCTATCGTGTGGCGCCACGTGGAGCGGACAGTCTGCCTGCCCACGCATGCAACGGGACGGGCTGTTAGGAGGGGCCCGCCACTACCGTGCCTCGGCATACGAACGGATCCATTGCGGCCGTGGACGGTTGGTTTCCCCACATTGTTACTGCACGCAGTAACTTCGTGGGGTAAATCGTGGGGTGGCGTGAGGCATCGTGCGCAGTTAATCCCACGCCCGCCCCACCGGCTCCTCAGCCCACAGGGCTATAAGTAGGCGGGGGGAGCGGGGCGGCATCGCACGCGCACCCTTCTCCCCCATTCTGCCGCCTACTCTTGCCTTCTCTCCTCCTGCTGCCGCAGTCGAGCGAGAACACTCCACACCACGGTGATGAGCTCTTCCTCCGCCGCGGCCCCCGTCGTGCGTTCCGGCGTATGGGACGGCTCGGAGGTGGAGGAGGAACACATCGAGTTCCTCCGCCAGACACGCCGTCTCCCCAGCGCGGACCTCGTGCGCACCCGCCCCGCGCCGGAGGGGGAGACCCGACCGGCGCTGGAGGAGGGCGAGCGGGTCATCTTCCGCTCACACCTCATGCGCGGCCTGGGGCTGCCGACGAGCGGCTTCTTCCGCTCGTTCTTGGAGTTCCACAACCTTCAGCCGCACCACCTCACTCCGAATACGGTGGTGCTGCTCTCCGCCTTCACCACTCTGTGCAAAGGCTTCCTCGGCGTTCTCCCCACCCTCGAGCTGTGGGGTTCTAAGCTCGGCATGCAAGTCACCGGCATACCGGCTCAGTGCGGCACCTACATCGCGGTGCGGCGCTCGCAGCCGACAACCCCTTTCCTCCCATCGGGCTGATCAAATTGGTGAAGATGTGGTAGCATTCATACTTCTACGTGAAGAACCTCTCCTCCGACGGTGACTGGGTCAACCTGCCGCCTTACAACGCCGCGCACCTAACTGGGAGGCTCCACAGCTGGTCCCACCGAGTCAAGTCGCTGACTCCCGCCGGAGCCGCCGCCGTAGCGCGACTCCGAGTCTTGACGCTGTTGGAGGGTCTCGTCGGGGCCGAGTTGCTGGCCGCCTTCGTGGCACGCCGAGTTCTCCCGCTTCAAGGCCGGCCTCACCTGATTTGTCAGATGAGCGGCCTCCGAGACCCAAGTTGGATGAGCACCAAGGAGATGCCCCGCAAGGAGGTGGTGAACTTGGTGAACCATATCGTGCACTGCGAGTTCGAGGAGGACTGGCAGTTCGGCAAGGAGCTGTACTCGCGCGACAACCCCCCACCAGTGGTAAGTCGCGTCCCCTTACTGTTTTGTCTTCTTTGCGGCCGACTCCGGCTTCTGACTCTTGTTGGTTTCTTATCCAGAACCCCCTCATGCAGCCTGTAGCCGGCGCCATGAGACAGCCCCGCGATTATGTCCCTGATCGCGCGGACAGCGACGTTGACGACCCCGACTTGGGGGCGGCGGCGATGGAAGCCGACGCCGAAGACGGGGGAGAGGGAATAGAAGGCGGCTTCAGGCCCTCGGCCACCTTCGCCGACTAGCCCGACAACGACGCCGACGAGGAAGTTGTCCCGCGCCACCAGCCAAGGGCCGGCCTCGCTGGCCAAGGCGGCGCGAAGAGGCGTCACGCCGGGCCGAGTGCGCCCGGCGGCAAATTGAAGAAGCTCAAGGGGGCGGCCGGCGCGACGAAACGGGAGGAGGCGGCCGTGAAGGCCAACCGCTTCCGAAGGGAAGTGAGAAGGCCGCCACTAGTCTCTGCGTAAGTCTTCATGCTCTTTGTTTTCCTTCGTTGAATCTTGTCTGAGTCTTCTTTTATTCTCCCTCTGTTCTTCTTCAGGGCCCCTCTCTCCCTTGAGAGAGTCGCCGTCCCCTCCATCATGGGGTCGGCAGAGACGTCCGCCAACACTCGGCGGGCCGATCCCGCCGCCGACCTCCGGGAGGCGACGGAGCGAAATGCGCAGGAGATGCACGACGAGGAGGAGGCCGACCGCCTGGAGAAGGCGCAGGCCGAGAAGGCGGCCGCCAACGCCCAGAAGAAGCTGGAGGACACCGAAGCCGCCCTTGCGGTGAAAGGGCGTGCCGAGGAGGCCGCGCGTCGCTGATCGGCGATCCTCGTCCCCCCATTGTCGTCTGCGCCGCCGTCTCCATAGTTCATGGGGCAGATCGGAGAGGCCGGCATCGAGAACCCCCTCATGGAGAACGAGAGCAGCGAGGCTTCGATGTCGGACACCCTCGTGCCGCCACCGCCGCCTCCGCCGCCATCTGGGAGACCGCACGGCAAACAGCCGGTGGGTCAGTCGGAGCCGCCGATGGCGGACGAGGCCGAGGCGCGGCTGCTTCTTCAAGTCGCCTCGCCGGTGCGCCGCCGTCTTGAGAGGGAGACCTCAGCGCCGCGACCTCGGGAGACCGGCGCTGCCAGCTCGGCAGCCTTAGACGCCGAGGCCACAAGCGCCGCGCCCACCGGGTGGTTGCGCGGAGGCAGCACCGGGCCGCTGAACCAAGCGGTCCTGGATGTTCAGGCGAAGCTGTGCGCTGAAGGCGACGCCCTTCAAGCATGCACCAGGGCGCATCTGGCCGCACGGACATCAGTCCGAGTACGTTTCCCTTTTTCTTTTTTGATTCTTGTTTTTCTCTGTGGGGGCACGCCAGCGCACCCACTGGGTGTAGTCCCCGAGTTCCGGGCCGACTGCTGAGCAGGCTGTTCGGAACTCCCTCTAGCGAGTTCTGAATACTAACTTTGTCTCAATTGACTTGTTGAAGTGTTGGGGAACATTGCAGAAAATTAAAATTTTTCCTACGGCTTCACCAAGATCCATCTATGAGTTCATCTAGGCAACGAGCAACGGGAGAGAGATTGCATCTACATACCACTTGTAGATCGCGTGCGGAAGCTTGCAAGGTGATGATGGAGTCGTACTCGAACGTGATTCAGATCACCGATGTCCAAGTGCTGAACGGACAGCACCTCCGCGTTCAACACACGTATGGGACGAGCGACGTCTCCTCCGCCTTGATCCAGCAAGGAGGAAGGAGAGGTTGAGGAAGACAGCTCCACCGGCAAACGACGGCGTGGTGATGGTGGAGAAGCAAGATCTCGGCTGTGGCTTCGCCAAGCGCCTACGGAGGAGGAGAAGTGTTGGGAGGGAGGGCTGCGCCTTGGAGATGGGTACAGCAGCCCCCTCCCTCCCCCTTTATATAGGCCCCACAGAGGCTGCCCCGGAGATCCAATCTCCGGGGGGCGGCGCAAGGGGGTGGAGTGCCCCTGCCAAGTGGGCGCCCCACCCCTAGGGTTTCAACCCTAGGCGCGGGAGTGGGCCTGGGGGCACACCAGCCCACTATGGGCTGGTTCCTCCCACTTCAGCCCATGGGGCCCTCCGGATAGGTGGCCCCACCGGTGGACCCTCGGACCCTTCCGTGGTCCCAGACATTACCGGAGACCCCAAACTTTCCGATGGCGAAACACCACTTCCTATATATTATTCTTTACCTCCGGACCCTTCCGAACTCCTCGTGACGTCCGGGATCTCATCCGGACTCAACAACATTCGCGTAGACACATACTTGACTTCCTACTAACCCTAGCGTCACCGAACCTTATGTGTAGACCCTACGGGTTCGGGAGACACGCAGACATGACCGAGACGACTCTCGGGCAATAACCAACAGCGGGGTCTGGATATCCATGTTGGCTCCCACATGCTCCTCGATGATTTCATCGGTTGAACCACGATGTCGAGGATTCGATCAAACCACATATGCAATTCCCTTTGTCAATCGATGCGTTACTTGCCCGAGACTCGATCGTCGGTATCCCAATACCTTGTTCAGTCTCGTTACGGCAAGTCACTTTACTCGTCAGTAATGCATGATCCCGTGGCAACACCTTGGTCACCTTGAGCTCATTATGATGATGCATTACCGAGTGGGCCCAGAGATACCTCTCCGTCAGACGGAGTGACAAATCCCAGTCTCGATCCGTGTCAACCCAACAGATACTTTCGGAGATACCTGTAATGCACCTTTATAGTCACCCGATTCGTTGTGACGTTTGATACACCCAAGGCACTCCTACGGTAACCGGAGTTACACGATCTCATGGTCGAAGGAAGAAATACTTGACATTGGCAAAGCTTCTAGCAAACGAACTATACGATCTTTTATGCTATGCTTATGATTGGGTCTTGTCCATCACATCATTCTCCTAATGATGTGATCCCGTTATCAACGACATCCAATGTCCATAGTCGAAACCATGACTATCTATTGATCACAACGAGCTAGTCAACTAGAGGCTCACTAGGGACATTTGTGGTCTATGTGTTCACACGTATTACGATTTCCGGATAATACGCTTATAGCATGAACAAAAGACAATTATCATGAACATTGAAATATAATAATACTTTTATTATTGCCTCTAGGGCATATTTCCAACAGTCTCCCACTTGCACTAGAGTCACCAATCTAGTTACATTGTGATGAATCGAACACCCATAGAGTTCGGTGTTGATCATGTTTTGCACGCGAGAGAGGTTTAGTCAACGGATCTGCGACATTCAGATCCGTGTGCACTTTGCAAATCTCTATGTCTCCATCTTGAACATTTTCACGGATGGAGTTGAAGCGACGCTTGATGTGCTGGTCTTCTTGTGAAACCTGGCTCCTTGGCAAGGGCAATAGCTCCAAGTTGTCACGTAAGAGTTTGATCGGCCCGACGCATTGGGTATGACTCCTAGGTCGGTGATGAACTCCTTCACCCAAATCGCTTCATGCGCTGCCTCCGAGGCTGCCATATACTCCGCTTCACACGTAGATCCCGCCACGACGCTCTCGCTTGCAGCTGCACCAGCTTCGCTCCACCATTCAACATATACACGTATCCGGTTTGTGACTTAGAGTCATCGGATCTGAGTCGAAGCAAGCGTCGACGTAACCCTTTACGACGAGCTCTTCGTCTCCTCCATAAACGAAAACATGTCCTTTGTCCTTTTCGGTACTTTAGGATATTCTTGACCGCTGTCCGGTGTTCCTTGCGGGATTACTTTGGTATCTTGCAACCAAACTTACGGCAAGGTTTACATCGGTCAGTACACAAAGATGGCATACATAATAGATCCTATGGCTGAAGCATAGGGATGACACTCATCTCTTCTTTATCTTTTGCCGTGGTGGGTGGTCGAGCCGAGCTCAATCTCACACCTTGTAACATAGGCAAGAACCCTTCTTGGACTGATCCATTTTGAACCTCTTCAAAATCTTATCAAGGTATGTGCTTTGTGAAAGACCTATGAGGCGCCTCGATCTATCTCTATAGATCTTGATGCCTAATATATAAGCAGCTTCTCCAAGGTCCTTCATTGAAAAACACTTGTTCAAGTAGGCCTTAATGTTGTCCAGAAGTTTCAGTATCATTTCCCATCAAAAGTATGTCATCTACATATAATAGGAGAAATGCTCTGAGCTCCCACTCACTTTCTTGTAAACGCAGCTTCTCCATAAGTCTCAATATAACCCAAACGCTTTGATCATCTCATCAAAGCGAATGTTCCAACTCCGAGATGCTTGCACCAGTCCATAAATGGATCATTGGAGCTTGCATACTTTGTTAGTGTTCGAGGATCGACAAAACCTTCCGGCTGCATCATATACAGCTCTTCCTTAAGATGTCCGTTAAGGAATGCCGTTTTGACGTCCATCGCCATATCTCATAATCATAGTATGCGGCAATTGCTAACATGATTCGGACGGACTTAAGCTTCGCCACGGAGAGAATGTCTCGTCAGAGTCAATCCCTTGAACTTGTCGATAACCCTTAGCGACAAGTCGAGCTTTATAGATGGTAACATTACCATCCGCGTCCGTCTTCTTCTTAAAAATCCATTTGTTTTCTATCGCTCACGATCATCGGGCAAGTCTGTCAAAGTCCATACTTTGTTTTCATACATGGATTCTATCTCGGATTTCATGGCTCCAAGCCATTTGTTGGAATCCGGGCCCGCCATCGCTTCTTCATAGTTCAAGGTTCATTGTTGTCTAGCAACATGATTTCCATGACAGGTTGCCGCACCACTCTGTGCGGAACGTGTCCTCGTGGACCTTCGGGTTCAAGAGTAACTTGATCCGAGTACCTTGATCATCATCATTGTTTTCCTCTTGCTTGGTGTGGGCATCACAGAACGGTTTCTGCGCTGCACCACTTTCCCGCTCGAGAGGTAGTACTTCATCGAGTTCTACTTTCCTCCCACTTACTTCTTTCGAGAGAAACTCTTTCTCGTAAAGCATCCGTTCTTAGCAACAAAGACCTTGCCTTCGGATCTTAAGTAGAAGGTATACCCGACAGCTTTCCTTAGGGTATCCTATGAATCGCATTTTTCGACTTGGGTTCGAGCTTTTCAGTTGAAGTTTCTTGACATAAGCATCACATCCCCAAACTTTTAGAAACGATACTTAGGTTTCTTCCCAAACCATAATTCATACGGTGTCGTCTCAACGGATTTAGACGGTGCCCTATTTAAAGTGAATGTAGCTGTCTCTAGAGCGATCCCCAAAATGATAGCGTAAATCGGTAAGAGACATCATAGACCGCACCATATCCAATAGAGTGCAATTACGACGTTCGGACACACCGTTTCGCTGAGGTGTTCCAGGCGGCGTGAGTTGTGAAACGATTCCACATTTTCTTAAGTGTGTACTAAACTCGTGACTTAAGTATTCTCCTCCACGATCTGATCGTAGGAACTTTATCTTTCGGTCACGTTGATTCTCTACCTCACTCTGAAATTCCTTGAACTTTTCAAAGGTCTCAGACTTGTGTTTCATTAAGTAGACATACCCATATCTACTCAAGTCGTCAGTGAGAGTGAGAACATAACGATATCCTCCATGAGCCTCAACGCCATTGGACCGCATACATCGGTATGTATGATTTCCAACAAGTTGGTTGCTCGCTCCATTGTTCCGAGAACGGAGTCTTGGTCATTTTGCCTAAGAGGCAAGGTTCGCATGTGTCAAACGATTCATAATCAAGAGACTCTAAAAGTCCATCAGCATGGAGCTTCTTCATGCGCTTGACACCAATGTGACCAAGGCGGCGAGTGCCACAAGTATGTGGGACTATCGTTATCAACTTTACATCTTTTGGCATCCACACTATGAACATGTGTAATATTACGCCGAGATTCATTAAGAATAAACCATTGACCATCGGAGCATGACCATAAAACATATCTCTCATATAAATCGAACAACCATTATTCTCGACTTAAATGAGTAGCCATCTCGTATTAAACGAGATCCGGATACAATGTTCATGCTCAAACATGGCACTAAATAACAATTATTAAGGTTTAAAACTAATCCGTAGGTAAATGTAGAGGTAGCGTGCGACGGCGATCACATCGACTCGGAACCATTCCCGACGCGCATCGTCACCTCGTCCTTTGCCGCCTCCGTTTATTCCGCAGCTCCTGCTGTGAGTTACAAATATGAGCAACGACACCGTATCAAATACCGGGAGTTACTACAAGTCTCGGTAAGGTACACATCAATTACATGTATATCAAATATACCTTTGGTGTTGCGGCCTTCTTATCCGCTAAGTATTTGGGGCAGTTCCGCTTCGGTGACCCTTCCCTTGCAATAAAAGCACTCGATCTCGTGCTTGGGTCCATTCTTTGACTTCTTCCCGCAATAAGCTTACGGGCGCGCAACATCTTTGCCGTCCTTCTTGAAGTTCTTCTTACCCTTGCCCTTCTTGAACTTAGTGGTCTTATTGACCATCAACACTTGATGTTCCTTTTGATTTCAGCCTCTGCTGACTTCAGATCGAGAACACTTCAGAATGGTCTTTACCATCCCCTGCATGTTGTAGTTCATCACAAAGCTCTTGTAGCTTGGTGGGAGCGATCGAGGATTCTGTCAATGACCGCCTCATCCGGGAGGTTAATGTTCACCGGGTCATACGGTTGTGCAACCTGACATCTTCGTGGATGTGCTCACCGACGAACTGTTTTCCTCCATCTTACAATCTGTAGAACTTGTCGAGACATCATATCTCTCGACCCGGCATGAGCTTGGAAAACTAGTTTCAGCTCTTGAACATCTCATATGCTCCGTGGTGCTCAAAACGCTTTTGGAGCCCGGTTCTAAGTGTAAAGCATGCCGCACCGAACGAGGGAGTAATCATCAAGACGAAGTTTGCCAAGCGTTCATAACGTCTTGGTTCTCTCAGACGGAGCGGCACCTAGCGGTCCTTCTAGGACATATTGCTTCTGGCAGCTATGAGGATGATCCTCGGGTTCGGACCCGATCCGTATAGTTGCTGCCATCATCTTTCAGCTTGGTTTTCTCTAGGAACGCGTTGAAGTTCATGTTGACATTAGCGTTGGCCATTGATCTACAAGACATATTTGCAAAGGTTTTAGACTAAGTTCATGATAATAAAGTTCTAATCAAATTATGAACTCCCACTTAGATTAGACATCCCTCTAGTCATCTAAGTGTTACACGATCCGAGTCGACTAGCCCGTGTCCGATCATCACGTGAGACGGACTAGTCATCGTCGGTGAACATCTTCATGTTGATCGTATCTTCCATACGACTCGTGTTCGACCTTTCGGTCTCCGTGTTCCGAGGCCATGTCTGCACATGCTAGGCTCGTCAAGTTAACCCTAAGTGTTTTCGCTGTGTAAAACTGTCTTACACCGTTGTATGTGAACGTAAGAATCCATCACACCCGATCATCACGTGGTGCTTAGAAGCGACGAACTGTAGCAATGGTGCACGGTTAGGGGAGAACACTTCTTGAAATTTTGTAAGGGATCATCTTATTTACTACCGTCGTCCTAAGTAAACAAGATGCATAAACATAATAAACATCAAATGCAATTATATAGTTGTGACATGATATGGCCAATATCATAAAGCTCCATTGATCTCCATCTTCGGGCTCCATGATCATCTTATCACCGGCTTGACACCATGATCTCCATCATCATGATCTCCATCATCGTGTCTTCATGAAGTTGTCACGCCAACGACTACTTCTACTTCTATGTCTAACGCGTTTAGCAGTGAAGTAAAGTAGTTTACATGGCGTTCTTTAATGACACGCAGGCCATACAAAAAATAAAGACAACTCCTATGGCTCCTGCCGGTTGTCATACTCATCGACATGCAAGTCGTGAATCCTATTACAAGAACATGATCTCATACATCACAATTCATCATTCATCACAACTTCTGGCCATATCACATCACATGATCAATCGCTGCAAAAACAAGTTAGACGTCCTCTAATTGTTGTTGCATCTTTACGTGGCTGCGATTGGGTTCTAGCAAGAACGTTTTCTTACCTCGAATCACCACAACGTGATTTTGTCAACTTCTATTTACCCTTCATAAGGGCCCTGTTCATCGAATCCGCTCCAACTAAAGTGGGAGACAGACACCCGCCAGCCACCTTATGCAACTAGTGCATGTCACCGGTGGAACCGGTCTCACGTAAGCGCACGTGTAAGGTTGGTCCGGCCGCTTCATCCCACAATACCGTTGAGCAAGAAAAGACTAGTAGAGGCAAGTAAGATGACAAGATCAACGCCCACAACAAATTGTGTTCTACTCGTGCATTAGAGAACTACGCATAGACCTAGCTCATGATGCCACTTTGTTGGGGAACGTTGCGAGAAAATTAAAATTTTTCCTCACGGCTTCACCAAGATCCATCTATGAGTTCATCTAAGCAACGAGCAACGGAGAGAGATTGCATCTACATACCACTTGTAGATCGCATGCGGAAGCTTGCAAGGTGATGATGGAGTCGTACTCGAACGTGATTCAGATCAACGATGTCCAAGTGCTGAACGGACAGCACCTCCGCGTTCAACACACGCGGGGGACGAGCGGCGTCTCCTCCGTCTTGATCCAGCAAGGAGGAAGGAGAGTTTGAGGAAGACAGCTCCACCGGCAAGACGACGGCGTGGTGATGGTGGAGAAGGAGTACTCCGACAGGGCTTCGCCAAGCGCCTACGGAGGAGGAGAAGTGTTGGGAGGGAGGGGCTGCGCCTTGGAGATGGGTACAGCAGCCCCCTCCCTCCCCTTTATATAGGCCCCTGAGGCCGCCCCGAGATCCAATCTCCAGGGGCGGCGGCCAAGGGGTGGAGTGCCCCCAAGCCAGTGGGCGCCCCCCCTAGGGTTTCAACCCTAGGCGCAGGGAGTGGGCCTAGGGGGGCGCACCAGCCCACTATGGGCTGGTTCCCCTCCCACTTCAGCCCATGGGGCCCTCCGGGATAGGTGGCCCCACCCGGTGGACCCCCGGGACCCTTCCGTGGTCCCAGACATTACCGGAGACCCCAAACTTTCCCGATGGCGAAACACCACTTCCTATATATTATTCTTTACCTCCGGACCCTTCCGAACTCCTCGTGACGTCCGGGATCTCATCCGGACTCAACAACATTCGGCAGTCACATACTTGACTTCCTACTAACCATAGCATCACCGAACCTTATGTGTAGACCCTACGGGTTCGGAGACACGCAGACATGACCGAGACGACTCTCGGGCAATAACCAACAGCGGGTCTGGATATCCATGTTGGCTCCTACATGCTCCTCGATGATTTCATCGGTTGAACCACGATGTCGAGGATTCGATCAAACCCGTATGCAATTCCCTTTGTCAATCGGTGCGTTACTTGCCCGAGACTCGATCGTCGGTATCCCAATACCTTGTTCAGTCTCGTTACGGTAAGTCACTTTACTCGTCATCGTAATGCATGATCCCGGCCAACACCTTGGTCACCTTGAGCTCATTATGATGATGCATTACCGAGTGGGCCCAGAGATACCTCTCCATCATACGGAGTGACAAATCCCGCCTCGATCCGTGTCAACCCAATGAGATACTTTCGAGATACCGTAATGCACCTTTATAGTCACCCGATTCGTTGTGACGTTTGATACACCCAAGGCACTCCTACGGTAACCGGGAGTTACACGATCTCATGGTCGAAGGAAGAGATACTTGACATTGGCAAAGCTTCTAGCAAACGAACGATACGATCTTTTATGCTATGCTTATGATTGGGTCTTGTCCATCACATCATTCTCCTAATGATGTGATCCCGTTATCAACGACATCCAATGTCCATAGTCAGGAAACCATGAGTATCTATTGATCACAACGAGCTAGTCAACTAGAGGCTCACTAGGGACATTTGTGGTCTATGTGTTCACACGTGTATTACGATTTCCGGATAATACAGTTATAGCATGAACAAAAGACAATTATCATGAACATTGAAATATAATAATACTTTTATTATTGCCTCTAGGGCATATTTCCAACAGTCTCCCACTTGCACTAGAGTCACCAATCTAGTTACATTGTGATGAATCGAACACCCATAGAGTTCGGTGTTGATCATGTTTTGCACGCGAGAGAGGTTTTAGTCAACGGATCTGCGACATTCGTGATCCGTGTGCACTTTGCAAATCTCTATGTCTCCATCTTGAACATTTTCACGGATGGAGTTGAAGCGACGCTTGATGTGCCTGGTCTTCTTGTGAAACCTGGGCTCCTTGGCAAGGGCAATAGCTCCAGTGTTGTCACAGAAGAGTTTGATCGGCCCCGACGCATTGGGTATGACTCCTAGGTCGGTGATGAACTCTGAAAGTGCAACTAATCCCCAGGTGGTTTTGGTAATTAATAACAACATATATATCATTGAACTAATCATTTCTTGAGAATATTTCAGAAAGTTCAGTGATGTGGGAATGGCAATGACTGATGATGTGGACCCCTCAAAATGCTAAGGAAAACATTGGCAAAAGCTCAAGACTCCATTTTTGGTTTAGTGATCCAAGATCACATTGAGTCCATAGGAAAGCCAATACTATTAAAAGGGGGTGAGGTTATGATGATGATCTGGTTGCTCTAAGTGCTTAGTGATTTATCTCTCAAACTATCAGCAATCTTTCATTCCAACATAAACTCATAAGTAATCTCGGTCCCACCGATTCCAAACTCACCACACCGAGATGAACCACCTCACCATATACCCAAACCCTAAGAATCTCGGATTTTCCGATTCCAAACTCGGTCATTCGAAATTGGTGTTGCCAACCTTCAGAATCCTTCAGACTCAAATCGGTGTCACCGAGATGAGAAAGTCGGTCCCACCGAGATTAGCAAACCCTAGACTTTGGAAGAATCGGACTAACCGAGATTGTATTTTCGTCCCATCGAAAATCCCAACGCTCACAAGATTTGAACTTTCGGTCTCACCGAGTTGTCAACTTCGGTCCGACCGAGATTGGTCAAATGTGTGTAACGGTTGGATTTTGTGTGGAGGCTATAAATACCCTCCACCTCCTCTTCATTCGTGGAGAGAGCCATCGAAAAGAACTACCACTCCTACCTTACATTTCGAGAAGAAAACTACCTACCCTTGTGTTGAGATCAAGTTGCTCCACTCCCACCATATGAAACTTGATTTCTAGCCTTCCCAAGTTGCTTTCCACTCAATCCTTTCTTCCACCACAGCCAAATCAGTGAGGAGAGTTGAGTGTTGGGGAGATTATCATTTGAAGCACAAGAGCAAGGAGTTCATCATCACCAACCCCATCTATTACCTTTTGGAGGGTGGTGCCTCCTAGATTGGTTAGGTGTCGCTTGGAGCCTCCGTCATGATGTGGAGTTGAACCAAGGAGTTTGTAAGGGCAAGGAGATCGCCTACTTGAAGATCTACCCCGAGTAAGGCTAGTCCTCCGTGGGCGTAAGCCATGATGGCATAGACAAGGTTGCTTCTTCGTGGACCCTTCGTGGGTGGAGCCCTCCGTGGACTCAAGGCAATTGCTACCCTCCGTGGGTTGAAGTCTCCATCAACGTGGATTGACGATAGCACCACCTATCGGAACCACGAGAAAAAATCTCCGTGTCTCCATTGCGTTTGCTCTTCTCCACCTCTCATTTACTATCGTGCAATTTACTTTCCGCTGCCATAACTCTAGAATTGCATGTGTAGGGTGATACTTGACTTGGTTATCATTGTGAACTTGCTAAGAAACTACTCCAATCAAAAGGCAAAATTTTAAGTTGTCAAGTAGTCTAATCACCCCCTCTAGACATACTTCCGATCCTACAAGTGGTATCGAGCTTTGGTCTCCATTGGATTGGTTTCATTGCATTGACTCCATAAGCTTGGTTTCACAACCTAGGAGAGTATGGCGTCTAGTGAGGGTAATTTCAGTGAGGTCCTTACTTTGATGGTTCAAACTTTGCTAGTTGGAAGCATAAAATGAAAATGCATATTCTTGGACATAACCCTGCCGCATGGGGCATTATTTGTGTTGGCTTGCAAGGTGAGTTCTTCGAGGAAGGAAAAGTTCGGATCGCGAAGCTACTGCAGATGAGTTGCGATGTTACTGAACAATGCTCAAGCTTGTGACATTCTCTTCAATGCTTTGTGTCCCGAGGAGTTCAACAAGATCAGCCGCCTTGAGAATGCAAAAGAGATTTGGGATACTTTGGTCGAAATGCACGAAGGTACCGAGTCCGTGAAGGAATCAAAGCTAGATGTTCTTCAAGGTCGACTTGACAAGTTCAAGATGAAGGAAGGTGAAGGGTCGCTGAAATGTACTCTAGGCTTGCTCTCATCACCAATGAGATGGCAGGCTTAGGAAGCGAAGAAATGACCGACCGATTCATCATCAAGAAGATCCTCAGAGCTTTGGATGGAAAGTATGACACCGTGTGCACTTTGATCCAAATGATGCCAAATTACAAAGATCTCAAGCCTACCAAGTCATTGGAAGGATTGTTGCTCATGAGATGACACTTAAAGATAAGGAAGAGCTTCACAACAAGTCAAGTGGTGCTTACAAAGCTGCAGTTGAAGCTCCCACATCCTCAAGTGACAAGCTAGTTTCCAATGAAGAGATAAGCCTAATGGTGAAGAACTTCAACAAATTCTACAAGAGTAGAAGCAAGGAAAGAAGCTCAAAGTCTAGATCATATGATGAAAAGAGATCTTCTAGTCGTGATCGAAATTGCTACAATTGTGGAAGACCGGACACTACTCAAATGAGTGTTCGACTCCCACAAGAGAAGAGAAGAATCTCCAAGAAGAAGAAGCTCAAGAGAAGAGTCGCCTCGAAAGAGAAGGAGTAGAGATGATCGTTATGAACGAAGATCCTCCGGAGAAGCAAGGATTCGGAAAGGAAAGACAAGTCATCAAGGAGCTACACAAGAAGAAAACATCAAGCTCATGTTGGTGAATGGGTTTCGGCTCCGACTCAGACAATCACTCGAAAGAAGCTATCACTCCAACTCCGAATACAATCAAGATGAAGGTGTTGCGGTCTTGCTCTCGTGTCCTCCAACTCCAACTCCTATGACATATTTGATTCACCAAATGAGGGAATTGGAAGATGCTTCATGGCAAAAGGCCCCAAGGTATCACATCCTGAGTTTATTGACTTTGATAGTGATGAGGATGACTTGCTTGGTGAAGATGAGCTTTTACATGATAAATCTAGTGAGCTTAGTAATGATGAACATGCTAGTAGTCTTTATAGTCGAGAAGAGTCGAATGACAATGCTATGAAGGAGATTGAGCGCCTAACTAAAGAACTAAACACTCTTAAGTTAGCTCATGAAACAACTCAAGAAGATCATAGAGAGCTCCTAAGATCTCATGAGAAGCTACGCTCGAGAAGCTCAATCTAGAGCAAGAACATGAGTTTCTAAAAGCTATCAATGACGATCTTGAAAGAAGAGTTCTTCATATCTTGCCAAACGACTTCTCTTGTCTAATTTCTTGCCACCTATCAAAACTAAGCATGACAAGCATAAGAAAATTCTTCATCTAGTAGTAACAATAATCATGCTAAATCAAATGTTGTTACTTCTAGTAATTCTCTTGATTCCACTAACAATGTTTCAAGCCAAGTTTCACTTGAGCAAGAAAATAGTCTATTGAAAGGGATTATAGAGAAAGGTGTCTACAAGAGTCTTGCCGAAGCAAGAGCTTTGAGGAAATTGTTCGCAAACAAGGAAGACACCGGAAGAATCAAGAAATTGGTTTTGAGCGAAAGTTCAACGCCGAGGGTGTTGAATGGGAAGAAGGTCAATATCCCACTCCAAAGTTTGTCTCTCAAGAGAAGAAGTATGATCCTACTTCTTCAAACGAGGAACAAGCTCAAGATGACCTTCCACCACAAGACCACAAGCTAAAAGGCAAGGACAAGCTTCAAGAGGAGATTGATGCATTCATTGAAGCACCCAAGGCCATGGTCAAGTGGGTTCCCAAGGCAACTTCAAGTTCTACTTCAACAAGCTCAACTACTACCCCAAGGATTCCCATCAAGATGATGTGGATCCCAAGAAGAAGAACTAGAGAGTTCTTGAGGGTGACTCCGCCAATATACTTCACTCACATTCATTTTGGCAAGGACTTGTGCAATCAACTTCCACATCTTGCACTAGTTCATGGAGTCACAAACCCTCATGTTGGTAAGTCAAGGGACAAGGTAATCATTGCTTTCATGGACATCATCTATTGTGAACTTCAATCTATGTCCATGGATATTCTTGTTTGTTCCTTGTGGGACTAACCCATGTAGGTATTGAAAGTGCCCGAATCCAAAGGATTGCTCCCAACTCTTGATGATCTTCATCAACATTGAGCATCCACATCTTCAACATCTACATGAAGTCTTCAACGACAACCCAAGGTTAGTTTGACCCTTTAAAAGGGGTTCTCACATCAAGGGGGAGCTTTGCTCTAAAGAAATGAGCCAAAGCATCTTCTAAAGATGTGAACACATCAATGCTTTATGGAAAAGTGGTAACCCCACTTGTGCTTAAACGATGAGTATGACCTATGATCAAATGTTCTCATTTGACTCCTAAGTCAATATACTCATATATAGATGACCTAGTCATCGCCAAATTGTGTGCTAGCTGTTTGTGCATGTTTGACACATATTTCATTTGCTATCTTATTGTGTGAGCATGTTGGATGCATGATTTTATCCATTCGAGGACATCCATTTGTTGCTTTGGTCTTTTGGTTTTCTTTCTTTTGACCAAATGGATGGACAAGAATGCCTAAGTTCCTCCCTAGCTATCTATGCTTTCTTGTCTCAAACTCTATTCATGCTTATATCACAAACTTTGAACAAGACTTTTTCGACGGACCGAGTGAGGAGCACTTTCGAGCCACCGATCCGTCAAAAGCCTAACTTCCAAAACCTTCTAAGTACTTTCGTCAAACCGATATACTCAAATCGACGCATCAAATCACTTGGATTGATCTAGGTTTTCACCTCGGTGAAACCGAGTTTCAAATTCGGCGTGATCGAGTGTGTAATCGCACGCAGCTAACCATCTCGGTCCCACCGAAGTTTTCAAACTCGGTCCCACCGACACCGAAGGGTATATATACTCGAGGACAGCGCGTTGATTACTTCTTAAACGCTTCGCCTCAAACCCTTCACGCCGTCGCCTTGGTCTCCGGATCGTCTCCGCCGTCGCCTGTGCGCCCTCGCCGCGGGTCTCCATCGCCGTCAACGGTCCTTCTCTTCGCGCCGTTGCCGCCGTAGTGAAGCTCCACCGCATTGGGTGAGTTTCATCCTCTCGTGCTCAACCGCTGATTCAATGCACGTTAGGCGTTGCCAAGTTTCTTGCCAAGATTGAGATCTCCTATCCAGCCGCTTAGGTCATAGAACAAATTTCGAGTGAAAATTTTAGGGTTAGGTTTCCGCGAACACATCTCGGTGTGACCGATTCGACATTTTCGATCGACCGATTTGGCCTCTGGCCATTGCACCGCACTTTTCGTGAAACCGAGTTGTACAAATCGGTAAGACCGAAGTGAAGATTCAGTGAAACCCTAGTAGTCTCGGCTAGATCGAAACCCATTTCGTCCAACCGAAAGTGGTGTATGTGGTCTGTTTAGACATTTCGGTTTCACCGAATTGATAGACTCGGTCGACCGACATGTATTCTGTGAAAACCTAAAACTAAAGTTTGAACTCATTCTTTTGCAAAATCCTCTGCGCTTTGTGATAACTCTTCTATTCTGCCTATACCTATTCTATTCACAGGTTGTCACCATGTCTCAAAGGAAGTGACAATCGAACAGTGTCCGAGATGCCGGTTGAGATTCCAGAGGCAGCTACAAGTCCGTAGCAAGCAGTTTTTCAGATGATGGAGAGAGAAGCACTCCAAGTGGATCTGCTGCACTGCCACCAGGCCGGGAGGAAGAGAAATTCGATGAGGAAGATTCAGACTTTGTTGCAGATGAGGAAATAACTTCTAAGCCAAAAGGCAAGTGGTTGCCAAGAGCTATCAAGGGCAACAACAAAGAAAGGCACAAGCAAAGTGGCAAAATCCTCTGTTGCACAAAAGCTCAGCATGGAAGAAACCTCCAAAGAAAATCAAGAAGACTTCCAAGAGGAAGAGGAAAGTTCATGAAGAAGTCGATGATGATGATTCTGATGAGGAAGCACCTCAGCCTCCTCGAAGCGTGGTTGATGGGTGATGCCATCGTAGGCAGGAGCACCCACAAAGGCTAAGCAATCAGCTCCAAAGAAAGGCAGCCCAAGCCAAACCAGCTGCCAAGCCAAGAAGACTGTGAGGAACATACCGCTTCAGAGAAGAAGAAGGACAATGTGCCACCGCAGAATCGATGATGAGGCTCATGTTTTGCTCAAGCTCGACATGAAACTGCTGTTCATAATGAAGCTCATCCTCGAGCTGAAAATATGAAGGAAAGGAAGGACAAAGGACTCGAGCTATGGAGGCAAGTTGATCCATATGCCACCAGGAGAAGAATAGCAATTGACCCAAGATTCCACACAAGAGAGCAACAAGACTTTTATGAGACAAAGGCTCATGGACAAGAAGCCAATTGTTGCCGACACCAGATACGTTGATTTGAAATACATCGACGAAGTGAAGAGCACAGAGACTATTTCCCACATGTGCATGAAAGCTTCACCGCTTGGGATTGCGAGTTCGTTGGTCGAAATTGACCGCTGGAACGATGAGATGATCATGCAGTTCTATGCCACCGCACACTTCTATCCAGATGGCAGGATTGTATGGATGACAGAAGGGCAGAGATTCCATTCTACAGTTGAAGAATGGAGAGCATTGCTGAATGCACCAGTTTCAAGGGAAGATGATATTGATGTGTATGGCATTCCGAAGAAAAATCACGAGTCAATGAAGAACATGTACAATGAAGTAAAGGAGAAGGATGTAGAGATATGGAAGCTTGGTTCAGTCTACTATCTTCAGGCAGGTCTCCCAACCACCAACACCATTCTGAGGCATACTTTGATGCCTAAGTCAGGGGACCACCGCATGATAAGAGGGTACTCTATCAACATGCTGCACATTCTAGATCAGAAGACACCTTTTAAGGTGATGGACACGATAGTTGAGACTATCAAGAGGACAAAGCAGACTGTAAGAGGTCGTGTGGGTTTGCTCGCATATTCAGATGCTCATTAATGCCAAGTTTGGCACGGACACCTACCGTTGGATAGACCCCACTTGCCACCGCAGCCCTAACATGAGGATAACGAGGTTGTGATGACCGAGGATGCTCCCACATCTGTAGAAGGACATGCTAAGTCTGAAGCTGCCAAACAAGCTAAAGCCGAGAAGGAAGCAAGAAGAAGCCCAAGAGCGCTTGCGAACAACTTCTTGAAGCCACTCGAGAGAATTGAGCTACGCCTGCCAAATAGTGCAGCCTCGGGAGAGCCTTGAGAGGATTGTTGAGGATAAGTTCCATGCTCGATGTCAAGTCGATCAAGTGCAGTCACCGTCAACAAGCTTGAGGCGACATCGAGGAAGCTAAGAGGGAGAAGGCAGAACTCATGAGAGAGATGGAAGGTGATATGGTCCAGATGACTATGAGCAGCCTGCTCCAAAGGCCCACAAAGCCCAGATCACCGCTATTCCATTGTCGACCCTGGGCTACTACATCAAGACCTCCTACAGCTCCGTCGGGCCCAAAGACCACTTCGATTTCCACTCCTCCAGGCTCCACAGACTTCAGAAGCTTTGCAGATGCAGCTATCTCCACTCCATCGACGCAGCAGGAGCCGCCAGAGAGTCCCGAGTGACGATTAGCTCTATACCTTCGAACTTTTGGTAACTTGTTGCCAAAGGGGAGAAATTGTATAGATCATAGGGCTTCGAGAGAGAGTGCTCGCTTTTTGCTCTTTCGTTTGCGGTTTTCCTTGAGATACTTTTGAGTTCTTTGAGATACTTCGTGTGTTTGATACTACGCTTGTTCTATCTTGATGAGTGCTTGATCATACTGTGCTTAATGTGTGCTTGATGTCTATCATATTCCATTCATATCTTGTATGATCATTTACTCATGTCTTGGTGATTGGGTGCATGTTATTCATTCTTATCATTTTGTGCGCTCCACCAAGATGTATGTGACATGGAAGAGTAACCCATGATCCTAATCGATTGTGCATTTGCATTCAAACGCAAATCTTAAATAATGCACAAATTTAGGGGGAGCTCTTGCTTATCACATACTTCTCAAAGCGACGATGTTATTCATTGATTATATCATTTGTCGAAGCTTTGATCTATATGTTGTCATCAATTACCAAAAGGGGAGATTGAAAGTGCAACTAATCCCGGTGGTTTTGGTAATTAATAACAACATATATATCATTGAACTAATCATTTCTTGAGAATATTTCAGAAAGTTCAAGGATATGGGAATGGCAATGACCGATGATGTGGACCCTCAAAATGCTAAGGAAAACATTGGCAAAAGCTCAAGACTCCATTTTTGGTTTAGTGATCCAAGATCACATTGAGTCCATAGGAAAGCCAATACTATTAAAAGGGGTGAGGTTATGATGATGATCTGGTTGCTCTAAGTGCTTAGTGATTTATCTCTCAAACTATCGCAATCTTTCATTCCAACATAAACTCATAAGTAATCTCGGTCCCACCGATTCCAAACTCACCACACCGAGATGAACCACCTCACCATATACCCAAACCCTAAGAATCTCGGATTCTCCGATTCCAAACTCGGTCATTCGAAATTGGTGTTGCCAACCTTCAGAACCTTCAGACTCAAATCGGTGTCACCGAGATGAGAAAGTCGGTCCCACCGAGATTGGCAAACCCTAGACTTTGGAAGAATCGGACTAACCGAGATTGTATTTTCGGTCCCACTAAAATCCCAACGCTCACAAGATTTGAACTTTCGGTCCGACCGAGTTGTCAACTTCGGTCCGACCGAGATTGGTCAAATGTGTGTAACGGTTGGATTTTGTGTGGAGGCTATAAATACCCTCCACCTCCTCTTCATTCGTGGAGAGAGCCATCGAAAGAACTACCACTCCTACCTTACATTTCTGAGAAGAAAACTACCTACCCTTGTGTTGAGATCAAGTTGCTCCACTCCCACCATATGAAACTTGATTTCTAGCCTTCCCAAGTTGCTTTCCACTCAATCCTTTCTTCCACCACAGCCAAATCAGTGAGGAGAGTTGAGTGTTGGGGAGATTATCATTTGAAGCACAAGAGCAAGGAGTTCATCATCACCAACCCCATCTATTACCTTTTGGAGGGTGGTGCCTCCTAGATTGGTTAGGTGTCGCTTGGGAGCCTCTGTCATGATGTGGAGTTGAACCAAGGAGTTTGTAAGGGCAAGGAGATCGCCTACTTCGTGAAGATCTACCCCGAGTAAGGCTAGTCCTCCGTGGGCGTAAGCCATGATGGCATAGACAAGGTTGCTTCTTCGTGGACCCTTCGTGGGTGGAGCCCTCCGTGGACTCAAGCAGCCGTTACCCTCCGTGGGTTGAAGTCTCCATCAACGTGGATTGACGATAGCACCACCTATCGGAACCACGAGAAAAATCTCCGTGTCTCCATTATGCTTTGCTCTTCTCCACCTCTCATTTACTATATGTGCAATTTACTTTCCGCTGCCATAACTCTAGAATTGCATGTGTAGGGTGATACTTGACTTGGTTATCATTGTGAACTTGCTAAGAAACTACTCCAATCAAAAGGCAAAATTTTTAAGTTGTCAAGTAGTCTAATCACCCCCCCTCTAGACATACTTCCGATCCTACAAACTCCTTCACCCAAATCGCTTCATGCGCTGCCTCCGAGGCTGCCATGTACTCCGCTTCACACGTAGATCCCGCCACGACGCTCTGCTTGCAGCTGCACCAGCCATCGCTCCACCATTCAACATATACACGATCCGGTTTGTGACTTAGAGTCATCCAGATCTGAGTCGAAGCAAGCGTCGACGTAACCCTTCTGACGAGCTCTTCGTCTCCTCCATAAACGAGAAACATGTCCTTTGTCCTTTTCGGTACTTTAGGATATTCTTGACCGCTGTCCAAAGGTTCCTTGCCGGGATTACTTTGGTATCTTGCAACCAAACTTACGGCAAGGTTTACATCGGGTCTGGTACACAGCATGGCATACATAATAGATCCTATGGCTGAAGCATAGGGGATGACACTCATCTCTTCTTTATCTTTTGCCGTGGTCGGTGACTGAGCCGAGCTCAATCTCACACCTTGTAACATAGCAAAGAACCCCTTCTTGGACTGATCCATTTTGAACCTCTTCAAAATCTTATCAAGGTATGTGCTTTGTGAAAGACCTATGAGGCGTCTCGATCTATCTCTATAGATCTTGATGCCTAATATATAAGCAGCTTCTCCAAGGTCCTTCATTGAAAAACACTTGTTCAAGTAGGCCTTAATGCTGTCCAGAAGTTCCGTATCATTTCCCATCAAAAGTATGTCATCTACATATAATAGGAGAAATGCTACAGAGCTCCCACTCACTTTCTTGTAAACGAGGCTTCTCCATAAGTCTGCATAAACTAAACGCTTTGATCATCTCATCAAAGCGAATGTTCCAACTCCGAGATGCTTGCACCAGTCCATAAATGGATCGCCGGAGCTTGCATACTTTGTTAGTGTTCGAGGATCGACAAAACCTTCCGCTGCATCATATACAGCTCTTCCTTAAGATGTCCGTTAAGGAATGCCGTTTTGACGTCCATCTGCCATATCTCATAATCATAGTATGCAGCAATTGCTAACATGATTCGGACAGACTTAAGCTTCGCCACGGAGAGAATGTCTCGTCAGTAGTCAATCCCTTGAACTTGTCGATAACCCTTAGCGACAAGTCGAGCTTTATAGATGGTAACATTACCATCCGCGTCCGTCTTCTTCTTAAAAATCCATTTGTTTTCTATCGTCACCGATCATCGGGCAAGTCTGTCAAAGTCCATACTTTGTTTTCATACATGGATTCTATCTCGGTTTCATGGCTCCAAGCCATTTGTTGGAATCCGGGCCCGCCATCGCTTCTTCATAGTTCAAGGTTCATTGTTGTCTAGCAACATGATTTCCATGACAGGGGTTGCCGTACCACTCAGTGCGGAACGTGTCCTCGTGGACCTTCGGGTTCAAGAGTAACTTGATCCGACGTACCTTGATCATCATCATTGTTTTCCTCTTGAGTTGGTGTGGGCATCACAGAACGGTTTCTGCGCTGCACCACTTTCCCGCTCGAGAGGTAGTACTTCATCGAGTTCTACTTTCCTCCCACTTACATCTTTCGAGAGAAACTCTTTCTCGAAAGCATCCGTTCTTAGCAACAAAGACCTTGCCTTCGGATCTTAAGTAGAAGGTATACCCGACAGTTTCCTTAGGGTATCCTATGAATACGCATTTTTCCGACTTGGGTTCGAGCTTTTCAGTTGAAGTTTCTTGACATAAGCATCGCATCCCCAAACTTTTAGAAACGACGGCTTAGGTTTCTTCCCAAACCATACTTCATACGGTGTCGTCTCAACGGATTTAGACGGTGCCCTATTTAAAGTGAATGTAGCTGTCTCTAGAGCGTATCCCCAAAATGATAGCGTAAATCGGTAAGAGACATCATAGACCGCACCATATCCAATAGAGTGCAATTCGACGTTCGGACACACCGTTTATTTGAGGTGTTCCAGTAGCGTGAGTTGTGAAACGATTCCACATTTTCTTAAGTGTGTACTAAACTTCGTGACTTAAGTATTCTCCTCCACGATCCGATCGTAGGAACTTTATCTTTCGGTCACGTTGATTCTCTACCTCACTCTGAAATTCCTTGAACTTTTCAAAGGTCTCGGACTTGTGTTTCATTAAGTAGACATACCCATATCTACTCAAGTCATCGGTGAGAGTGAGAACATAACGATATCCTCCATGAGCCTCAATGCTCATTGGACCGCACACATCGGTATGTATGATTTCCAACAAGTTGGTTGCTCGCTCCATTGTTCCGAGAACGGAGTCTTGGTCATTTGCCTAAGAGGCAAGGTTCGCATGTGTCAAACGATTCATAATCAAGAGACTCTAAAAGTCCATCAGCATGGAGCTTCTTCATGCGCTTGACACCAATGTGACCAAGGCGGCGATGCCACAAGTATGTGGGACTATCGTTATCAACTTTACATCTTTTGGCATCCACACTATGAACATGTGTAATATTACGCTCGAGATTCATTAAGAATAAACCATTGACCATCGGAGCATGACCATAAAACATATCTCTCATATAAATCGAACAACCATTATTCTCAGACTTAAATGAGTAGCCATCTCGTATTAAATGAGATCCAGATACAATGTTCATGCTCAAACATGGCACTAAATAACAATTATTAAGGTTTAAAACTAATCCCGTAGGTAAATGTAGAGGTAGCGTGCGACGCAGCGATCACATCGACTCTGAACCATTCCCGACGCGCATCGTCACCTCGTCCTTTGCCGGTCTCCGTTTATTCCGCAGCTCTGCCGTGAGTTACAAATATGAGCAACGGCACCGTATCAAATACCGGGAGTTACTACAAGTCTCGGTAAGGTACACATCAATTACATGTATATCAAATATACCTTTGGTGTTGCCGGCCTTCTTATCCGCTAAGTATTTGGGGCAGTTCCGCTTCGGTGACCCTTACCCTTGCAATAAAAGCACTCAGGTCTCGTGCTTGGGTCCATTCTTTGACTTCTTCCCGCAACAAAGCTTACGGGCGCGGCAACATCTTTGCCGTCCTTCTTGAAGTTCTTCTTACCCTTGCCCTTCTTGAACTTAGTGGTCTTATTGACCATCAACACTTGATGTTCCTTTTGATTTCAGCCTCTGCTGACTTCACATCGAGAACACTTCAGAATGGTCTTTACCATCCCCTGCATGTTGTAGTTCATCACAAAGCTCTTGTAGCTTGGTGGGAGCGATCGAGGATTCTGTCAATGACCGCCTCATCTGGGAGGTTAATGTTCACCGGGTCATACGGTTGTGCAACCTGACATCTTGAGGATGTGCTCACTTGTGTAACTGTTTTCCTCCATCTTACAACTGTAGAACTTGTCAGAGACATCATATCTCTCGACCCGGGCATGAGCTTGGAAAACTAGTTTCAGCTCTTCGAACATCTCATATGCTCCGTGGTGCTCAAAACGCTTTTGGAGCCCCGGTTCTAAGCTGTAAAGCATGCCGCACTGAACGAGGGAGTAATCATCAGCACGAGTTTGCCAAGCGTTCATAACGTCTTGGTTCTTTGGGACGGAGCGGCACCTAGCGGTCCTTCTAGGACATATTGCTTCTGGCAGCTATGAGGATGATCTCGGGTTCGGACCCAAATCCGTATAGTTGCTGCCATCATCTTTCAGCTTGGTTTTCTAGGAACGCGTTGAAGTTCATGTTGACATTAGCGTTGGCCATTGATCTACAAGACATATTTGCAAAGGTTTTAGACTAAGTTCATGATAATAAAGTTCTAATCAAATTATGAACTCCCACTTAGATTAGACATCCCTCTAGTCATCTAAGTGTTACACGATCCGAGTCGACTAGCCCGTGTCCGATCATCACGTGAGACGGACTAGTCATCGTCGGTGAACATCTTCATGTTGATCGTATCTTCCATACGACTCGTGTTCGACCTTTCGGTCTCCGTGTTCCGAGGCCATGTCTGCACATGCTAGGCTCGTCAAGTTAACCCTAAGTGTTTTCGCTGTGTAAAACTGTCTTACACCCGTTGTATGTGAACGTAAGAATCCATCACACCCAATCATCACGTGGTGCTTAGAAGCGACGAACTGTAGCAATGGTGCACAGTTAGGGGAGAACACTTCTTGAAATTTTGTAAGGGATCATCTTATTTACTACCGTCGTCCTAAGTAAACAAGATGCATAAACATAATAAACATCAAATGCAATTATATAGTTGTGACATGATATGGCCAATATCATAAAGCTCCATTGATCTCCATCTTCGGGCTCCATGATCATCTTGTCACCGGCTTGACACCATGATCTCCATCATCATGATCTCCATCATCGTGTCTTCATGAAATTGTCACGCCAACGACTACTTCTACTTCTATGACTAACGCGTTTAGTAGTGAAGTAAAGTAGTTTACATGGCGTTCTTTAATGACACGCAGGTCATACAAAAAATAAAGACAACTCCTATGGCTCCTGCCGGTTGTCATACTCATCGACATGCAAGTCGTGAATCCTATTACAAGAACATGATCTCATACATCACAATTCATCATTCATCACAACTTCTGGCCATATCACATCACATGATCAATCGCTGCAAAAACAAGTTAGACGTCCTCTAATTGTTGTTGCATCTTTACGTGGCTGCGATTGGGTTCTAGCAAGAACGTTTTCTTACCTACGAATCACCACAACGTGATTTTGTCAACTTCTATTTACCCTTCATAAGGGCCCTGTTCATCGAATCCGCTCCAACTAAAGTGGGAGAGACAGACACCCGCCAGCCACCTTATGCAACTAGTGCATGTCGACCGGTGGAACCGGTCTCACGTAAGCGTCGTGTAAGGTTGGTCCGGGCCGCTTCATCCCACAATACCGCTGAGCAAGAAAAGACTAGTAGAGGCAAGTAAGATGACAAGATCAACGCCCACAACAAATTGTGTTCTACTCGTGCATTAGAGAACTACGCATAGACCTAGCTCATGATGCCACTGTTGGGGAACGTTGCAGAAAATTAAAAAATTTCCTACGGCTTCACCAAGATCCATCTATGAGTTCATCTAAGCAACGAGCAACGGGAGAGAGATTGCATCTACATACCACTTGTAGATCGCGTGCGGAAGCTTGCAAGGTGATGATGGAGTCGTACTCGAACGTGATTCAGATCAACGATGTCCAAGTGCTGAACGGACAGCACCTCCGCGTTCAACACACGTACGGGACGAGAGACGTCTCCTCCGTCTTGATCCAGCAAGGAGGAAGGATAGTTTGAGGAAGACAGCTCCACCGGCAGCACGACGGCGTGGTGATGGTGGAGAAGCGATCTCGGCAGTGGCTTCGCCAAGCGCCTACGGAGGAGGAGAAGTGTTGGGAAGGGAGGGCTGCGCCTTGGAGATGGGTACAGCAGCCCCTCCTCCCCCTTTATATAGGCCCCACAGAGGCCGCCCTCGAGATCCAATCTCCGGGGCGGCGGCCAGGGGGTGGAGTGCCCCCAAGCCAAGTGGGCGCCCCCCCCTAGGGTTTCAACCCTAGGCGCAGGAGTGGGCCTGGGGCGCACCAGCCCACTATGGGCTGGTTCCTCCCACTTCAGCCCATGGGGCCCTCCGGATAGGTGGCCCCACCGGTGGACCCAGGACCCTTCCGGTGGTCCCAGACATTACCGGAGACCGAAACTTTCCCGATGGCGAAACACCACTTCCTATATATTATTCTTTACCTCCGGACCCTTCCGAACTCCTCGTGACGTCCGGATCTCATCCGGACTCAACAACATTCGGCAGTCACATACTTGACTTCCTACTAACCATAGCATCACCGAACCTTAAGTGTGTAGACCCTACGGGTTCGGAGACACGCAGAACATGACCGAGGCGACTCTCGGGCAATAACCAACAGCGGGTCTGGATATCCATGTTGGCTCCTACATGCTCCTCGATGATTTCATCGGTTGAACCACGATGTCGAGGATTCGATCAAACCACGTATGCAATTCCCTTTGTCGATCGATGCGTTACTTGCCCGAGACTCGATCGTCGGTATCCCAATACCTTGTTCAGTCTCGTTACGGTAAGTCACTTTACTCGTCTCCGTAATGCATGATCCCGTGGCAACACCTTGGTCACCTTGAGCTCATTATGATGATGCATTACCGAGTGGGCCCAGAGATACCTCTCCGTCATACGGAGTGACAAATCCTAGTCTCGATCCGTGCCAACCCAACAGATACTTTCGGAGATACCTGTAATGCACCTTTATAGTAACCCAGTTATGTTGTGACGTTTGATACACCCAAGGCACTCCTACGGTAACCGGGAGTTACACGATCTCATGGTCGAAGGAAGAGATACTTGACATTGGCAAAGCTTCTAGCAAACGAACTATACGATCTTTTATGCTATGCTTATGATTGGGTCTTGTCCATCACATCATTCTCCTAATGATGTGATCCGTTATCAACGACATCCAATGTCCATAGTCGGAAACCATGACTATCTATTGATCTGTGAGCTAGTCAACTAGAGGCCCACTAGGGACATTTGTGGTCTAAGTGTTCACACGTGTATTACGATTTCCGGATAATCCAGTTATAGCATGAACAAAAGACAATTATCATGAACATTGAAATATAATAATACTTTTATTATTGCCTCTAGGGCATATTTCCAACATGTAGGAGTATCATAACCTCCGTGCCACTACCTTCAACCGTAATGTTGAGGAGTTGAACAAGCGGACCGCCGACTTGGCGGAAAGCCGGAGTAAGCTCTTTTTTCCTTTCTTCGCGGGGGCGCGCTGGCGCATCCGCGGGCTGTAGTCCACGAGATTCAGGCCGACTGCAGAGCAGTCCGGCCGGAACTTCCCGACGATCTACTTTGCTGCCGACTTACTCATCTCTTCCTTCGTTCTTCAGGCGCCAACGCCGCTCTTCAGGAGCAGCTGGGCGAGGCCAATACCGCCCGGCGCGCCACGGAGCGCGACCTGCTGGCGGCGCAGCTGGCCGAGCAGAAGGAGCTGCTCAAGAAGGCGCAGGACGAGGCCGAGAAGAAGGAGACCGCTCTCCTGGCCGAATTTGAGAGCGAGCGCTCTGCCTAGACTGACAGGGAGGCGATGCTGACAGCCGGCCACCACGAGATCGAGGATATCGTTGATGGTAAGTTTCTTTTGTTTCTTCAGGCTTCCGACTATGTGTCAGGCCGACTCTTGATTCTTCAACTTGCTTCCTTTTTGTCTTGGCAGACTTCTTCCCGAGTCACTCACAGGCAGTCCCTCTGGCCATCGAGGCTGCCCGAGAGGCGCGAAGGGCGACCGGTGAGGAGATCACTGCTAACGCCCCCGAACCATCGATGAGCAGCTTCTGAGCATTGAAGCCCGTCTTCGTCCGGCTCACCGGCTGTTGCGCCGGCTTCAGCGTGCCAGTGCCCAGGCGGTTGGCGCCCTGTGGCCAGACATGCCGGCTCTGCGCACCGCCAGTCGGACTGCCGACTGGCTGGAAGTCGGCGCCGGCCGTCTTGAGGCTTGGAAGGGCTCCTCGGCCCGGGCCGGAGCGTGCCGGGCCTTGGAGTTTGTCAAGGCGTGGTATCCGGGGCTGGAACAGGACCGTCTAGTCGCGTTCTGGTCAGAAGCCCAGGCCGAGCTGGAGGCCGTGGAGGGCGCCCTCATCGAGCGGGCAGCGGCCATCGCCGAGTACATGGACACCAGCGTCTTCGTGCCCGAGCAGGCTGAAGGCGGCGAGGAAGTGCCGCCAGAGTAGTTCGGGATGAACCCGGAGTATGGCGAGGACTCAGCAGAGGTGATCGGCTCCAGCTCCGAGGAGGAGGACGAGGCGGAGGACGAAGGTGATGCGGAGGTGCCAGAAGACGGAGCAGGCGGCCAGCCTCAGCTCGACCGCGCCTCCAGCAATGAGCCGCATGGAGACAAGGCGACTGCCGCCGGAGGCGACCAAACCGAGACCGCCCAGCCAACTGCCCTGGCGCCTGACACCACTGTCTCCTCCGATCCTTCGATCCCAGATGCCGCCCCCTAGGCTGCCTTTTCCGCCTTTGTTTATCTGTCTTTAGTAATCTTTTGAAAACTTTGTTAGATTTGAACAGTTCCACCCGCGGGGTGTATCTTGAACTTCTATTCGAAGATTCGGCCAAGGGCCTATGTAAATATTTATCCGATTTCCGCCTTTCCTTGCTTACTGCTCTTTAGGCTTTTCCCTTTGCCGCCTTCCTTTAGTTGCTGCCTTGCCAGTTGGACAGCCGCTCTGCGGACTATCGCTGGGTCAAGTGCTTGGCTACTTCGAGAAGGCAAGTACTTGGCCATTTAGAGTTTCTTTAGCAAGTCGGCTAGAAAGCGACAGGCCGACTACCCAAGAGCCGGCCGTCCTTGATAGAGGCTAAGACGGCGAGCCGAATACTCATGAGTCGGCTCTGCAGAGAGAGGCTGGGAGCCGGCTTGAGCTATGCATACGCTTTAGGTCCTTAGCCATTTTTTCGTGGGTGCGCTCGTTCTTGCTTGTTCTCCGCCTACCAGCAGTCGCTCTTCGAGCTGCGGCTTTCGACAGGAGACGGCTTGAGCGCAACACACTACTTGTCCGACTGCAGGAAGCATTTCATAGCGCAAGACAGCAAGTCCCCGTGCCGACTAGTCAGACCCGGTGCCAAGCGATATGATAAAAAGAGTAGCATACTTGGAAGCGTGATTCTTATCATACAGATAACAAAAAGGGGCAGTCCCCGAGCTCGTCTCGGGGGCCCAAAGTCTCGGTACTTTAATACAAAGGGGGTAGTGCGATACATACTACGTCAACTGTAAAATCTTCGAAGAAGATTTGCGTTCCATGGGCGCTCTGTTTCTTTGCCGGAGTCGTCCCTCTTGCGCGCTCGAGGCTTCTGAGCGTCGATTAGGTAGTAGGAGCCGTTGCCCAAGACTTTGCTGATGATGAAGGGGCCTTACCAAGGTGCCGACAACTTGTGCTGGCTGGTTGTTCGCTAAATCAGCCGGAGCAAAAGGTCGCCCTCTTGAAATGATCTCGGCTTGACCTTTCGGTTGTAGTATCGGCGCAGACTCTGCTGGTAGATGCCGGACCGGCTGAGTGCCAATAGCCGGCCCTCTTCTAGCAGGTCAACGCCATCTTGGCGTGCTTCTTCAGCTTCCTCCTCGGTGTACATGGTGACTCTGGTGAAGGAAAAGTGGTCTCCGCATGATCACTAAGGCAAAGTGGCTACAATGGTGCTCCTGGAGCTGTATTGGGAGGCAGGAGAGGGCAAGGCTAGCTCTCTCCTTCCTATGCTATCTGGTCTATCTCTATCAAGGTCTGAACCCTTTGCATGGGTGCCCCGGGGGGTTTATATAGGTGAGGGAGTCCTGGACTAGGGGATGTCCGGACAGCCGGACTATCATCGTCAGCCGGACTCCAAGACTATGAAGATACAAGATTGAAGACTCCGTCCCGTGTCCGGATGGGACATTCCTTGGCGTGGAAGGCAAGCTTGGAGATACGGATATGTAGACCTCCTACCATTGTAACTGACTCTGTGTAACCCTTTGCCCTCTCCGGTGTCTATATAAACCGGAGGGTTTTAGTCCGTGGGACAACACAACCATTACAACAATCATACCATAGGCTAGCTTCTAGGGTTTAGCCTCCTTAATCTCGTGGTAGATCCACTCTTGTACTACCCATATCATCAATATCAATCAAGAAGGAGTAGGGTTTTACCTCCATCGAGAGGGCCCAAACCTAGGTAAAAACATCGTGTCCCTTGTCTTCTATTACCATCCGCCTAGACGCACAGGCCCCCTACCCGAGATCCGCCGGTTTTGACACTGACATTGGTGCTTTCATTGAGAGTTCCTCTGTGTCGTCAACGATAGGCTCGATGGCTTCTTCAATCAACAACAACGTCGTCCAGGGTGAGACTTTTCTCCCCGGACAGATCTTCGTGTTCGGCGGCTTTGCACTGCGGGCCAATTCGCTTGGCCATCTAGAGCAGATCGAAGCTACGCCCTGCCATCGTGTCAGGTTTGGAAGCCTAAACTTCACGGCCGACATCCGCGGAGACTTGATCTTCGATGGATTTGAGCCACAGCCGAGCGTGCCACGCTGTCACGATGGGCATGATTTAGCTCTGTCGCCGAACAGTGCCCTGGAGGCCGCACACGAGTCCGCTCTGACCCATAGTTCGGAGCAAACCACGCAGATCGAGGACAGGTGGCTGGACACCGCCTCGAAAGCCGCAACTTCTACGGCGATGGAGCCGAACACTAACCTTGTCCCTTATAAAGCTCGTGACTCCGAGGTGCCGGACTCCTTGCCGGACTCCGAACCTCCTGCGCCCCTGACAATCGAATCTGAATGGGCGCCGATCGTGGAGTTCACCGCCGCGTACATCTTTCAGCACTCACCCTTCGGTGACATCGTAAATTCGCTAAAGCATCTCTTGCTATCAGGAGAGCCCTGGCCGGACTGCGGTCATGATGGTTGGGATGCGGACAACGAAGAAATTCAAAGCCCACCCACCACCCACTTTGTAGCCACTGTCGACGACCTAACCGACATGCTAGACTACGACTCCGAAGACATCGATGGTATGGACGACGATGCCGGAGACGATCAGGAACCAGCGCCTACAGGGCACTGGAAGACAACCTCGTTATACGACATATACATGGTGGACACCCCAAAGGATGGGGACGGTGAAGAAGCAGCGGTGGCAGATTCTTCTAAGAAACAGCCCAAGTGCCGACGTCAGCGGCGCCGCTCTAAATCCCGCCACAGCAAGAATGGAGATTCCAGCACCGGAGATAATAACACCCCAGAGAGTGCCGGAGACAACCCCCTCCAGCAAGATTCAGCACAGGAGGACGGGGAAGCCAGCCCTCGAGAGAGAGCGGCAGACGAGGAGGATGAAGACTACATGCCTCCCTCCGGAGACGAAGCAAGCATCAACTACGATGCATTCGTCGTGCCAGAGGACCCCGCCGAACAAGAGCGTTTTAAACGCAAGCTTATCGCCACGGCAAATAGCCTAAAGAAAAAGCAGCAACAACTTCAAGCTAATCAAGACCTGCTGGCCGACAGATGGACCGAGGTCCTCGCGGCCGAAGAGTATGAACTCGAACGCCCCTCCAAAAGTTTCCCGAAACGCAAGTTGCTCCCCGGCTAGAGGAGGAAGCGTACAAACCTTCATCACTAGCGCACAATACGGCAGATCGACCACCCCGAGGCCGCGACAGAGAGGCATCTAGGCCCTCCATCAGGACCGTACCCCGACATCGCTCGAAAAGTACGAAGCCACGAGGGAATGCGCCGGACTTGCGAGACATATTGGAGGACAAGGCAAGACAAACTAGATCTATCTATGGATCACGTGGGCGCCCCACGACCCACGACGACTACCGTCGCACCGGATACTCCGGCCGGGCCGAACACAGCAGGCAACGCTCTCTTGAGCTACGTTGTGATATTGCTCAATATAGGGGCGCCGCACACCCACTATGCTTCACAGACGAAGTAATGGATCATCAAATCCCTGAATGGTTTAAACCCGTGAACATTGAATCTTACGAGGGCACAACAGACCCCGCGGTTTGGATCGAAGATTATCTCCTTCATATCCATATGGCCCACGGCGACGATCTCCACGCCATCAAGTACCTCCCACTCAAGCTTAAAGGACCAGCTTGGCATTGGCTTAACAGCCTGCCCGCAGAGTCAATTGGGTGTTGGGAGGACCTAGAAGCCACATTCCTCGACAACTTCTAGGGCACATATGTGCGACCACCAGACGCTGATGACCTAAGCCACATAATTCAGCAGCCAGACGAATCGGCCAGATAGTTCTGGACACGGTTCTTAACAAAGAAAAATCAAATCATCGACTGTTCGGATGCAGAGGCCCTCGCAGCCTTCAAACATAACATCTGCGACGAGTGGCTGGCCCGGCACCTAGGACAGGAAAAGCCGAAATCCATGGCAGCCCTCACATCACTCATGACCCGCTTCTAGGCGGGAGAGGACAGCTGGCTAGCTCGCAGCAACAACCTCAGCAAAAACACTGGCAGTCCGGATACTAAGGACCACAATGGCAGGTCGCGTCGAAACAAAAACAAACGCCGCGTCAACGGCGATAACAATGAGGATACGGCAGTCAACGCAGGATTCAGAGGCTATAAACCCGGTCAGCGGAAGAAGCCATTCAAAAGAACTACTCCAGGTCTGTCCAATCTGGACCGAATACTCGACTGCTCTTGCCAGATACATGGCACCCCCGAAAAGCCAGCTAATCACACCAAAAGAGATTGTTGGGTATTCAAGCCGGCAAGCAAGTTAATTGCCGAAAACAACGACAAGGGGCTGCACAGCGACGACGAGGAGGAGACTTCGACCGCCCGAGCGATAAAGGACGAAGGTTTCCCCCACAAGTGCGGATAGTAAACATGATATACGCAACCCATATACCCAATAGGGAGCGAAAGCATGCACTTAGGGACGTATATGCGATGGAGCCAGTCGCCCCGAAGTTCAATCCATGGTCTTCGTGCCCGATCACCTTCAATCGAAGAGACCACCCGACCAGTATCCACCATGGCGGATTCGCCGCATTGGTTTTAGACCCAATCATCGACGGATTTCACCTCACTAGATTCCTGATGGACGGCAGCAGCCTAAACCTGCTTTATCAGGATACAGTGCGCAAGATGGGCATAGACCCCTCAAGGATTAAACCTACAAAGACGACCTTTAAAGGCGTCATACCAGGTGTTGAGGCCAATTGTACAGGCTCAGTCACACTGGAAGTGGCGTTCGGATCCCCGGATAATTTCCAAAGCGAGGAGCTAATCTTCGACATAGTCCCGTTCCGCAGTGGCTATCACGCTCTGCTCGGATGAACCGCGTTTGCAAATTTCAACGCGGTGCCGCATTATGCATACCTCAAGCTCAAGATGCCAGGCCCTCGTGGAGTCATCACGATCAGCGGAAATCTTGAGCGCTCCCTCCGAGCGGAGAACACTAACAGCTCTCGCGGCAGAAGTACAGAGCAGCCTTTTAAGGCAATTTTCGAGTCCAGCCATTAAACGACCGGACATGGCCAAACGCGCCCGGATTAACATCAATCAAGACCACCTGGCACATTCCGAGCACGTGTAGCAATGCGGCCCCAACCCCAGCCCTTGCATAATTGCAAGACCAGCTCTTCGCGTACATCATTACGCTTTGGAGATACCATGGGCATAGGGGGAGGGGCACGACCACGACAGGCCCAGAGTGTGGCTTAACCACACCAGGGGCTCCCAAGTGTGTCACTCTTTTTTCTTCCTTTTTTATTTTTTCACAGGACTCCGTTCACCAGAGGCCCTGTCCGGCAGTAGATCTGCCGAACTCACGATGCAACAGCCAAGGAGGGACAAAGGCTACGACGAACACTCAGGTGGTCTCCATTATGAGCATTAAATTTGTTAAATACACCAGTCCGCAGCCCCACCCCTGGAGGGGGACATGTTTAATTAGTCCAATCCCTTGCTTACCGCACTATTTGTATCGTTCTGCACTCATAGCAGGATTAACTGAATAAACAATGCAGCACATTTTGCCTATAATTGCATTACCTTTTTTACATATATGTTCATTAATGACATCTTGCACCCATACATTTTGTACGGCCGAATACACCAGGGGCTTATGTTCCCCGCATTATGGTGTGATAAGTCCAAACACTTTCACAAGTGCGGCACCCCGAACTTATAGCATTATATGCATCAGCTCCGAATCATGTCTTGGGTCAATAGTTGGGTTTGCCCGGCTCCCATGTTTTGGTACCTTACGTTCCGTTACATCGGCTAAGGTAGCATTGGGAGAACCACCGTGATTGCGCCTGGTTGAGCTGGGCGGCGCCTCGATGGAAAGCTAAAACTGACTGTCATGATAAAGCGAGAGACTGGTCGCTGTTCGAGAGGTCTTTTGAGTCCCTAAAGACTTATGCCGCTTGACGAGGAACCGGCTGTGTCCGGCCCAGGCGTGGATAGCGCCCCGAACTCGGTCTTCCGAATACTAGGGGCTTCGCCGAAAATTAAAATTATAGAATTCTATGGCTAAGTGAGAGTGTTCAAGCATTATAAGTCCGGTTGCCTTGTTCGTTGTGTTGAGCGCCTCCCTAGATGGACCCAAAAATGGGAACAAGAGTGCTCAAGTTTATCCCGAACACCCCAGCACTCGTGGCATGGGGGCTGAAGCCGACGACTTGCCATCTCTCAGATTTAATAAACGGCCACATAGAAGGTAATATTTTAAATCAATAAGTGTTGCTTAGCGCATATGAATTTTCAGCGCACAGGATAACACATTGCGAGTTCACTCAATAATTACATCTCTGGGGCACTCATCCGCAATCTTGCGGGCACCCTTCAGGACAGTCTTATAGTACATCTCGGGCGTACGATACTCCTTGCCCGCCGGCGGCGCATCAGTGATAAGAGTCTCCGCTTCCAGCCTGCCCCAATGCACCTTTGCGCGAGCAAGGGCCCGACGGGCACCTTCAATGCAGGCAGAGCACTTGACGACTTCCACCCAGGGGTACGCATCCACCAGCCGCCGCCGAGGCGAAGTAGCTCCCGGGCATGGCCTCTCGAGCCACACACGGACTATGAGGCCCTTCATGGCCTCTTTCGGCTACCTTGTGAAGCTCGACCAGCTGCTTCAGCTGGTCGCTAGGGGGCACCGGATGTCCGGCCTCAGAGTACTGAGACCAGAAGACCTTCTCCGTTGAGCTCCCCTCCTCGCCGTGGTAGAATGCGGCAGCATCAGACACACTACGAGGCAGATCTGCAAACGCCCCTGGAGAGCTCCGAATTCGGGTAAGTAACAGGTAATTTACATTAACATGCTTGCTTTGCATGAAAAATGCCTTACCCACCGCTATTTTCTTCACATCCTCAACCTCCTGGAGGGCCTTACGGGCCTCGACCTTAGCGTCTTTGGCACTTTCAAGAGCCGAGGCAAGCTTGGACTCTCGAGTCTTCGAGTCGCGCTCCAAACTCTCATGCTTTTCCATGAGAGCCTGGAGCTCTTGCCGCACCAGCGCCACCCGCGCCTCCTGCTTCTCTCGCTCCGCTCGTTCATGGCCGCGTGCGTTGACGCGGACACGGCCTCCTTCTGGGTCGCCACCTTGTTCGTGGCCCCTGCAGTACCCACGTTATCCTTGTTATTTCTATTGCAACCAAAATCCTTTTCTGCAAGGTACAAATTTTAAAGTGGTGTTACTCACCTTCTTTATCCTCGAGCTGCTTCTTGGCAAGGCCGAGCTCTTGCTCGGACCGCTCGAGGTCCTGCTTCAATGCACCGACCTCCGCAGTCAGTGCGGCAGAGGTCAGCAGCGCAGCCTGCAAACCCATATTGACATAATTTTTAGTACTCCTGCGAATATCTTTTTTAGATACTCAATCCGGTTTTTCTTTCCGAACACCAAACCGAGCATCAGGGGCTACTGTCTATGCGGTATTACATTACATATTTTAAACTTCTTACCTCAAAGCCTGTTAGAAGGCTACTGCAGGCGTCGGTCAGCCTGCTCTTGGTGAGCTGAACCTTCTGAATCACCGCACTCATGATAGTGCGGTGTTCTTCCTCGATGGAAGCGCCGTTAAGCGCCTCCAACAAGTTGTCCGGCGCCTCCGGTTGGACAGAGGCTGCCGGCGTCACGGTCTTGCCCTTCTTACGAAGGGGCCGCCTGCCGGACTTCGGAACCACTGCAGGTTCCAGCACAGAGTCCGGCGCAAAGTCCGGGAGGCTGCCTTGCGGCACCTCCGGAGCCTCCTCCTGATGGGTCCCCTCCTGGGATCCCACCTTGACGTCGTCAGCGTCACGAGGGGTGGAGGCGGTCGGAATGGAATCCACGTCCGACGGAGTCAAGGACCCGCTCGATGAAGCGGGAAGATCATCATCAGCCGGACTACAGCAGTACGTGGCATTAGAAGGACACTATGTGACACAAAAGATAAATTATAAATCGTTCAGGAATCTGGATACTTACGATCTTGCAGGAGGCCTGGCCCTTGAGGGCCACTCTTCGTCGCCAACGTTGGTGTTGGCGGAGCTGTCCGGGGGATGGGTCCTTCCCCTCTTGGACCCTTCGGCCTCCCCCATAGGGGAAGCCTTCCTCTCCTCTCTCCCTCCTCTGGGAAAGAGTCCTCTTTCTCCTGCTCGTCTTCGGGGGAGGAGTCTGCCTTGGAGCCATCGGACGATGAGTCCGATATCACCTGGCGCCGGGAACTTCTTCAAGTCCCCGTGGCCTTCTTCTTGGCCTTCTTCTCCGGCACCACATAAAGTGCCGGGACCAGCAGCCCCGTTAAATGGGCGTCCGCTGGGTCTTCGGGAAGGGGAGTCGGACAGTCTACCTGTCCGGACGTCCTCTGCCATCTGTCAAAGGCATTGGGAGTTTTAAATCCCGCATAGAGTCAAACTATGAAAGAAAATAAATGTCCCATAGAGGATAACAAAGCTTACCTTGCCGGCCGGGCGCTTGGTGCTGAATCCGCGGTCTTCCGTCGCGGATACGGGGGCTTCTCTGCCCTTGAACAGCACCCTCCAGGCAGCTTCGTACGTCGTGTCAAAGAGCCCGCTCAAGGCCTGGTGCTGTGCCGGATTGAACTCCCACAAATTGAAGGCCCGTTGTTGGCAGGGGAGAATCCGGCGGACGAGCATGACCTGGATCACGTTGACAAGCTTGAGCTTCCTGTTCACCAAGGTCTGGAGACAGGACTGGAGTCCGCTCAGCTCCTCCGAACTGCCCCATAGCAAGCCCTTCTTTTTCCAGGAGGTGAGCTGCATAGGGGCACTAGATCTGAACTCGGGGGCCGCTGCCCATTTAGGGTCCCGCGGCTCGGTGATATAGAACCACCCCGATTGCCACCCTTTGATGTTTTCCACAAAGGCACCCTCGAGCTAGAGGACATTGGGCATCTTGCCCACCATGGCGCCTCCGCACTCCGCTTGGACGCCCTTCACTACCTTGACAGCGTTGAAGGTCTTGAGCCTGGCGAAGTGGGGCGGATGCGAAAAGGCCTCGCACACGATGATAAATGCCGAGATGTTGAGGATGAAGTTTGGCGCCAGATCGTGGAAGTCCAGGCCATAGTAGAACATGAGCCCCCGGTCGAAGGGATGAAGTGGGAAGCCTAGTCCGCGGAGGAAGTGGGGAAGGAATACGACCCTCTCATGGGGCCTGGGGGTGGGGATGAGCTGCCCCTCGTCGGGCAGCCGGTGCGCGATGTCGCTGGAAAGGTATCCGGCGCCGCGCAGCTTTGCGATGTGCTCCTCCATAACAGGGGAGGCCAGCCACTTGCCTCCCACTCCACACATGGTTGGAGAAGGTTGAGACGAGATGTGCGGACTTGGGCGCTGGAGCTCGAGTGCACGGAGATGGATAAGGAAAGAAGGAAGAAGGCATAGGTGAAAAGGTGGATCTTTATCCCCTTATATATAGACGGACAAAGACTATGCGTCCCCACCGGCCTGGTAAAGGTCGCTTATCTCCCAAGCGCCACCATCAATGGCGCGGTTGGGTTACCCACGTCCGTATTGATAGGAATCACGGAATAAGGGGAACACGATCTCTGCTTCAACAAGACGTGCCAAGGAAACCGCTTCGCTAAACGCGCTGAGGTGGTATAATAAAAAACAATTCAAGTAAAAGCTTGGTAGTGGCGTTACGTCATGCCACAAAATACGTCAGCAGATTGGACCTGTGTACTTATCATTCTCTCTACGGTGGAATGTGGAAATTATTTTGCAGAGCCGGACACTATCCTGGTGTTCACAATCTTCTATGAATTATTCGGAGGAGGAACCCGCCTTGCAATGCCGAACAATATGTGCGCCGGACTCATCGTCATTAAAGCCTGGTTCAGGGGCTACTGAGGGAGTCCTGTACTAGGGGGTGTCCGGACAGCCAGACTATCATCGTCAGCCGGACTCCAAGACTAGGAAGATACAAGATTGAAGACTCCGTCCCGTGTCCGGATGGGACATTCCTTGGCGTGGAAGGCAAGCTTGGCGATACGGATATGTAGATCTCCTACCATTCTAACCGACTCTGTGTAACCCTCGCCCTCTCCGGTGTCTATATAAACCGGAGGGTTTTAGTCCGTAGGACAACACAACCATTACAACAATCATACCATAGGCTAGCTTCTAGGGTTTAGCCTCCTTGATCTCGTGGTAGATCCACTCTTGTACTACCCATATCATCAATATCAATCAAGCAGGAGTAGGGTTTTACCTCCATCGAGAGGGTCCGAATCTGGGTAAAAACATCATATCCCTTGTCTCCTGTTACCATCCGCCTAGACGCACAGTTCGGGACCCCCTACCCGAGATCCGCCGGTTTTGACACCGACAATAGGCCTACCCCCCGAGGGTACAATGGTAACCTGGCTGGGCGCGGGTCCCAGCCGTCTGTCTCTCATACCGCCGTCCTTCCCGCCGGCTTCTGGGGCCCGCCGACTGGTGGGTCCCGCGGGCAGGCCTAACACTATGCGGTACTCCTGATGACGCAGGCTTGGCCATTGGGTCATGGCAACAGTGCCGCCGTCTATCGGGCGATAACTGTCGCCATTCCCAATCCTATTTGGTTAATGGCTCGTGGGGCCCTGGGGAGGAGTCGGCCGACTCCAGGGAGGCCGACTCCCACAGATCCGTCTTCGGGGCGCCCAGGCCACCTTCGGTCCACCCACTGACAGGCGGCCCCGCGGTCTTCGGGCCGTACAGGGCGGCGTCGTGGGCACAGTGTGTTGCGCACTGTGGCTGAGGTCAGGGCAGGCATGGCAACAGTGTCGCGCCTCGCCAGAGATCTTCCAGCGATACGGCTCACTGTAGCCACGCCGGTCCTTCGTAGGCAGGGGGAGCGGCCACGCCACGACTGTACCCTGCATCGGGCTTCGGGAGGAGTCATGGGCCGACTCTCCATAGTCGGCCTCTCTGGAGGTCGCCAGCTTGGAGTCGGCTTGTCTTGGAGTCGCCGTCTGGGACTCGGCTTGTGTTGGAGTCGCAGTCTGGGACTCGGCTTGTCTTGGATTCGCCGTCTGGGACTCGGCTTGTCTTGGAGTCGCCGTCTGGGACTCGGCTTGTCTTGGAGTCGCCGTCTGGGACTCGGCTTGAGGGGCGCGGCCTGCCCCGATGTCTTGAAAGGTCCTGGGACCCGGGTTAGCCTACCCGTGGCCCATTACTCCGATAGCGTGTGTCCCTTTGCGCCGTAACCATGGAAAAACTTCATCATTTAACGGGATGCTCGGGTCAATATTCACTGTGAATGAAGCAATTTCATCAAACTTTTCATAATCTTCTGACTTGTCTGTCTTGTCATCCACTCCCACGATGTTTCTCTTCCCAGAAAGAACTATGTGCTGCTTTAGCTCATCGTACGATGCATTCTCTTCCTTATCTTTTCTTTTTCTTGGCTTGGTAGACATGTCCTTCACATAGAAAACCTGTGCCACATCATTGGCTAGGACGAATGGTTCGTCTGCGCATCATAAGATTGTTGAGATCCACTGTTGTCATTCCGTACTGCGGGTCTTCCGTTACCCCGCCTCGTGTCATATTGACCCATTTGCACCGAAACAAAGGGACCTTTAAACCACGTCGATAGTCAAGTTCCCATATGTCCTATATATAACCATAATATGTTTCCTTTCCCGTCTTGGTTTCTGCATCAAAGCGGACACCGCTATTTTGGTTGGTGCTCTTCTTATCTTGGGCGATCGTGTAAAATGTATTACCATTTATCTCGTACCTTTGAAAGTCATTATATTCGAAGATGGTAACTTGGACAGCAAGTACAGGTCATCTTCAATAGAGGTGTCATGCATGGTACGTGTCTGCAACCAGCTGGCGAAACTCCTGGTTTGTTCATGTGTAATCCAGCCATCAGACCGCTCCAGGTGTTTGGAGCGTAGCAAATTCTTGTGTTCATCCATATACGGAGCCACCAAGGCGGAATTCTGTAGAACTGTGTAGTGTTCTTTAGTGAGAGAATGTCCGTCCATACATATTATTTGTTCCCCTCCTAGCGTGCCTTTTCCATCCAGTCTGCCCTTATGCCGCGATTCAGGAACACCAATCGGCTTAAGGTCAGGAATAAAGTCAATACAAAACTCAATGACCTCCTGATTTTGATGGCCCTTGGAGATGCTTCCTTCTGGCCTAGCACGGTTATGAACATATTTCTTTAAGACTCCATGAACCTCTCAAAGGGAACATATTGTGTAGAAATACAGGACCCAAAACGTCAATCTCTTCGCATAGGTGAACTAGGGCGTGCGTCATGATGTTGAAGAAGGATGGTGGGAACACCAACTCGAAATCGACAAGACATTGCACCAAATCATTACAGAACCTTGGTATGATTTCGGATCGATTACCTTACGAGAGATTGCATTGAGAAATGCACATAGCTTCACAATGGCTAATCGAACATTTTCGGTAGAAGCCCCTCAATGCAACCGAAGCGATTGCGTCATAATCACGTGGCGATCATGAGACTTTAGGTTCGGAACTTTTTCTGCCATGTTTATTATTCCTTTATATTCGACGAGAAGCCAGACGGTACCTTAATACTGAGCAGGCATTCAAAGAAGATTTCCTTCTCTTCTTTCGTAAGAGCGTAGCTTGCATGACCCTAATGTATGCCGTCTTCTCCGTGCATACGTTGCTCGTCCTCCCGTTCCTCAGGTGTATCTTTTGTCTTCCCATACACGCCCAAGAAACCAAGTAGGGTCACGCAAAGATTCTTCGTCACGTGCATCACGTTGATTGCGGAGCGGACCTCTGGTCTTTCCAATATGGCAGGTCCCGAAATATAGATTTCTTCTTCCACATGGGTGCGCGTCCGTCAGCGTCCTTCGGAACAGGTTATCCGCCAGGACCCTTTCCAAATATCACCTTCAAATCCTGGACCATATCATGTACATCAGCACCAGTACGGTGGCGAGGCTTCGTCCGGTGATCTGCCCCACCTTTGAAATGCTTGCCTTTCTTTGTTACGGGATGCCTGCTCGGAAGAAATCGACGATGGTACACATTCTTCTTACAACTATTCAAATATATACTGTCAATATCATCCAAACAGTGCGTGCATCCACGGTATCCCTTGTTTGTCTATCCTAAAAGGTTACTGAGAGCAGGCCAATCATTGATGGTCACAAACAGCAATGCCTTTAGGTCAAATTATTCCCCCATGTGCTCATCCCACGCACGTACACCTGTTCCATTCCACAGTTGTAAGAGTTCTTCAACTAATGGCCTTAGGTACACATCAATGTCGTTGCCGGGGTGCTTAGGGCCTTGGATGAGCACTAGCATCATAATGAACTTCCGCTTCATGCACAACCAAGGAGGAAGGTTATACAAACATAGAGTCACATGCCAGGTGCTATGGTTGCTGCTCTGCTCCCCAAAAGGATTAATGCCATCTGCGCTTAGACCAAACCATACGCTCCTTGCGTCATCTGCAAACTCCTTCCCGTACTTTCTTTCTATTTTTCTCCACTGCGACCCGTCAGCGGGTACTCTCAACTTTCCGTCTTTTTTACGGTCTTCTCTGTGCCATCGCATCGCCTTGGCATGCTCTTTGTTTTGGAACAAATGTTTCAACCGTGGTATTATAGGAGAATACCACATCACCTTGGCAGGAATCTTCTTCCTGGGGCGCTCGCCCTCGACATCACCATGCTCATCACGGCTGATCTTATAGCGCAATGCACCACATACCGGGCAAGCGTTCAAATCCTCGTACTCACCGGGGTAGAGGATGCAATCATTAGGGCATGCATGTATCTTCTGCACCTCTAACTCTAGAGGGCAGACAGCCTTCTTTGTTCGTACGTACTCTCGGGCAATTCGTTGTCCTTTGGAAGCATATCCTTTATCATTACCAGCAACTTTCCAAATCCCTTGTCAGATACACCATTCTCTGCCTTCCATTGCAGCAATTCCAGTGTGGTGCCCAGCTTTTTCTTGTCACCTCACGCAATTGGGTACAACAATTTTTGTGATCCTCTAACATGCGCTGCAACTTCTTCTCCTAATCACTTGCGCGATTTCTCTTTGCATCGGCAATGGCCCGACCTAGATCATCAGCGGGCTCATCGATGCCTCTTCTTCAACTTCTTCCGCATTGCCGGCTCAGCTTCTTCCGCATTACCGGCTCAGCTTCTTCCCCATTGTTGTATCATCGTATTCAGGGAACCCATGGCGGGATAGTTGTCGTCGTCCTCTTCTTCTTCATTGTCTTCCATCATAAACCCTCTTTCTCCGTGCTTGGTCCAAACATTATAGTGGGGCATGAAACCGGACTCAAAAAGGTGGACGTGAATGGTTCTTGACGTAGAGTAATTGCGACCATTCTTACAGCCAAACACATGGACAAGGCATAAAACCATTAGCCCACTTTTTGCCTCACCATAGCGAAAAGTATGCACACCCTCAACGAACTGGGAGAGCATCGGTCATCATACATCCATTGCCGGCTCATCTTCATTACAACACCGAATAGACCAAATTAATACAAGTTCATACATAAAGTTCATACAACACTTAAATGCAACAAACAAATAACTCTCTAGCTAAAGCATTTAAATGCAACAACAAATGCGATCAAGATCACAACTAAGGTAACAATTGATCCAACAGCATAATGATACCAAGCCTCACTATCGATGGCATATTTTCTAATATTTCTAATATTCAAGCGCATTTTCTCCATCTTGATCTTGTGATCATCGACGACATCGGCAACATGCAACTCCAATTCCATCTTCTCCCCCTCAATTCTTTTCAATTTTTCTTTGAAGTACTCGTTTTCTCTTTCAACTAAATTTAACCTCTCGACAATAGGGTCGGTTGGAATTTCCGGTTCACATACCTCCTAGATAAAAATATCTATGTCAACTTGATGGGCATAATTTGTCATAAACATGAAATGCAACAAATAGTTTTAAAAGAGAATATACCACATCCGAATCATAACGAGGATGAGGGCCGACGGGGACGGATATCAAAACCATGGCACTATGTATAACAAACAACGTACGGGTAAGATAATTATTACATGAGTAACTATATATCCAAATCACACAAATATCAATTTTTTATATAAAATTTCATGAACAAGAGGCTCACCACAAGGTGGTGCCGCTGACAGAGACAGTCTGCGAGGCGATCGGCGGTGGTTACTGACGGAGATTTAGAAGGCACTAAGTAAACCACACCTACATATGCAAACTAAGTGTTATTTTTTACCTCACATTGCATATAAATCAAATACTAGCATATATATATATTTCCTCCCAAATTGCTAAACTCACAAATTAATAACTATATAAAGCATTGCAAGAGCTAATCTAGCAATGAGAGATGAAAGGACAAAGTTGCTAACCTTTGTGATCATTTGAATGGATGGGGGCCTTCAAATCTTGACAAATTTTGGGCAAAATGTGTGATGAGCTCGAGAGGAAGAGGGGAAGAACAGAGAGGAGAGGGGAAAGGGGAAGAACACAGCGAGCTCGGGTGGATGAAGGGTTTATGTAGGACGACCTTTAGTACCGGTTCGTGCCAAGAACCGTACTAAAAATCTTGGAGGGGCCCAGATGACAACATCCTGCCACCACTCTTATTAGTACCGGTTCGTGGCACGAACCGGTGCTAAAGGTTAGCCACGAACCGGTACTAATGAGAGCGGCCCGGCTAGCCGTTGGAACCGGCACTAATGTATACATTTGTGCCGGCTCTAATACAAACCGGCACTAATGTGCTTCACGTTTGACCCTTTTTCTACTAGTGCATCAATATAATTCTTAATAAGTGCAAACTTCTCCGATATAGTGTAGTTGGGAGAATTCAAAAAGATAATAGGACTATCATGCGTGGGTGCAATAGCAACAATTTCATGTTTAACATAAGGAACTATAGCAAGTTCAGTTCCATAAGCATAATTCATATTGGCATCTTGGCCACAAGCATAGCAAGCATCATCAAAAAAGGATATTTCAAGAGAATCAACGGGATCATAACAATCATCATAGCAATCATCCTTCGGTAAGCACGAAGGGGAATTAAACAATGTATGAGTTGAAGAGTTACTCTCATTACACGGTGGGCACGGGTAGCTAATCCGCTCTTCCTCCTTTTGTTCTTCACCCTCCTCATCATCTTTTTCATCCAATGAGCTCACAGTTTCATGAATTTCTTCTTCCATAGACTCCTGCAAAATATTAGTCTCTTCTTGGACAACGAAGGAGTCCTCAATATATGGTTTAACATAGGCATTAGAAGCATAATTAACATAACAATATTTAAATATGGCAAAATTTTCAGATTTGTAGAGAGTAGCATCATAGTTTTCAATCAAAGAAGCAATTTCATAAGCACCCTTAAAAGCAACAAATTCTTCAATTTGTTGAACATCATAGTAATTATAAACACCCTTAGCATACGAAGATATGATTCCATTATCACTAAACTCACATTGGTAGGGAAGGTGTTTCTTAGGGTTTTCAGAACAACAAGTAAAATCATATATTTCACATAAATTCCAAGCATAGCATTGCAAATGATGAATTTGATCCAGTAAAATTTTCCCTTTTTTAGATATACGGTGTCGCACATAACAAGCATGCTCATCTAAAGATTTTCCCTCAACTAAGCTAGTTGGGGTTTCACCACAAGCACAAAGGGATCGAAGATGATCCAAGTAAAAAGCTTAAGGAGTGTGATAGATTTTGAGTGGTTCTTCAACCATTGGTGTAGTAGGTACAACTAATTTTTTTGGTATTTTGCGTTTCCTACCCATAACTAAAGATAGAAAACAACTTAGAACAACAAATAAAAATTACTTAGTGATAAAGCAAACAAGCACACACGAGAATATTCACCCCGCGCTATGACTACCCGGCAAAGGCGCCGGAAAAAGGTCTTGATAACCCACAAGTGTAGGGGATAATTGTAGCCTCTTTCGATAAGTAAGAGTGTCGAACCCAACGAGGAGCTAAAGGTAGAACAAATGTTCTGTCGTCCTATCTGCCACTGATACGACTCTACGCATGCTTAGTGTTCGCTTTACTTAGAACAAGTATGAAACTAGAAGTAGTTTGTAGGTGTTGTTGGATAGGTTTGCAAGATAATAAAGAGCACGTAAATAAAAAGTAGGGGCTGTTTAGATAAAGAAGCAACAAAGTAAATATAACGAGTGTGGAAAAGTGGTGGTAGGAGTTGCGGAATTGTCCCTAAGCAATTGACCACTTTACTAGACCAATAACAAGTTTTATGTGGGAGAGGTATAAGCTAACATACTTTCTCTTCTTGGATCATATGCACTTATGATTGGAACTCTAGCAAGCATCCGCAACTACTAAAGATCATTAAGGTAAAACCCAAACATAGCATTAAAGCATCAAGTCCCATTTATCCCATACGCGACAACCCCCTTACTCGGGTTTATGCTTCTGTCACTCAAGCAACCCACTATAAGCGAATCATGAATGTATTGCAACACCGTACATAGGGAATCCCTCACGCTGGCGCGACAAGGAGGGCACACATAACCACAAGCAAATTAAACCAATCATAGCAATTCATCAATCATCGGTAGGACAACGAAAATCTACTCAGACATCATAGGATGGCAACACATCACAGAATAATAATATGAAGCATAAAGCACCATGTTTAAGTAGAGGGAAAGACGGGTTACGGGAGAGTGGACCACTGAATATAGATGGGGGGAAGGTGATGGAGATGTTGGTGAAGATGGCGGAGGTGTTGGTGTAGATCGTGGTGATGATAATGGCCCCCAGCGGCGTTCCCGTACCACGGGAAGCAAGGGGGAGAGAGCCCCCCTTCTTCTTCTTCTTCCTTAACCTTCTCCCTAGATGAGAGAAGGGTTTCCCCTCTAGTCCTTGGCTCCCATGGCGTGGGAGGGGCGAGAGCCCCTCCGAGATTGGATCTCTCTCTCTCTCTCTCTGTTTCTGCATTTTTAGAACCTGCCCTTTCACCGTTTCTTATATATCCGGAGATCCGTAACTTCGATTGGATTGAAACCTTCGCCCAAATTTTTCTCCCAAAGTTCGCTTTCTTGCGGCAAAAGAAGAGCGTCAACGACCTTACGGGGTGCCCGCGAGGGTCAGGGCCGCACCTGCCCACCTAGGGCGCGCCCCCTGCCTCCTGGCCCCCTCACGCACTGTCTCGCGTTGGTTTTTCTTCCCAAAAATCATAAATATTCCAAAAATGATCTCCGTCCATTTTTATCCCGTTTGGACTCTGTTTGATATTGGGTTTCTACGAAACATAAAACATGCAACAAACAGGAACTGGCACTGGGCACTGGATCAATATGTTATTTCCAAAAATAATATAAAAAGTTGCCAAAAGTATATGAAAGTTGAATAACATTGGCATGGAACAACCAAAAATTATAGATATGACGGAGACTATCAGCCACCCTAAGAGAATTGATCAAGATTCTCAGAGAAATAATGTAGATGCACCTAGTCCTTCTAAAAAGAAGAAAAAGGAAAATCATAGGACTTTGCATGCTTCTAGTGAACCTGTTGTAGACACACCTGAGAACCCCAATGATATTTCTATTTCTGATGCTGAAACACAATCAGGTGATGAACATGAACCTAGTGATAATGTTAATGATGATGTTCATGTTGATGCTCAACCTAGCAATAATAATGATGTAGAGATTGAACCTGCTGTTGATCTTGACAACCCACAATCAATGAATAAACCTTATGATAAGAGAGACTTCGTTGCTAGGAAGCACGGTAAAGAAAGAAAACCATGGGTTCAGAAACACATGCCTTTTCCTCCTAAACCATCCAAGAAAAAGGACGATGAGGATTTTGAGCGCTTTGCTAAAATGATTAGACCTATCTTTTTGCATATGCGTTTGACCGATATGCTTGAAGTAAATCCTTATGCTAAATACATGAAAGATATTATTACAAATAAAAAAAGATACCGGAAGCTGAAATTTCCACCGTGCTTGCTAATTATACTTTTAAGGGTGGAATACCTAAGAAACAAGGAGATCCAGGAGTACAAACTATACAATGCTCCATTAAAAGAAACTATGTTAAAACTGCTGTAGGTGATCTTGGAGCCGGTGTTAGTGTTATGCCTATCTCTTTATATCATAGACTTGAATTGAATAAGTTGACACCTACTGAAATATATTTGCAAATGACTGATAAATCAACTGCTATACTTGTCGGTATTTGTGAGGATGTGCGTGTTGTGGTTGCAAACGTTACTATCTTAACGGACTTTGTTATTCTTGATATTCCCGAGGACGATAGTATGTCGATTATCCTTGGTAGACCCTTTTTGAATACTGCAGGGGCTGTTATTGATTGCAACAAATGCAATGACACTTTTCATGTTAATGGTAATGGGCATACGGTACACTTTCCGAGGAAACAACCTCAAGTTCATAGTATCAATTCTATTGGAAAAATTCCATCGATTAATATTGGAGGCTTTGAATTTCCTCTTCCTACTGTCAAGAAGAAATATGATATTCTTATTATTGGGGATGTCCATATCCCCGTTGAGGTAACCTAGTGTTATTCGAAATTTCTCCGGTTCCATGTTATGCGGAATGAGTTTGTTAACAAGACTTGATCAACCTTGTTAGTGGATTCCTTTTGATGATCATGAGATGGATGAAGTTAGAAGGCACGACCTTCTGTACCCTCTTTTTATTTTCTGTTATTTATATTAAATAAAGCAAAAATACTATTTTCTGTCTGTTTTCTGAATTATCCATGCAATAAAAAATACCTCGAAAATAAAAGTTCTCCAAATGCCCTGCAAATTTAATATGATTTTTTTGGAATATTTGATAATATCTTGCACTGAGAACACAGCAGGGGGAGCTGGCACCTAGCCACGAGGGTCAGGGGCGCGCCCTACCCCCTGGGCGCGCTCCCTGCCTCGTGGGCCCACGATGGCCCCCCTCCACTTATTCATGCACCCATGCTCTTCTTCTTCCTCCCAAAAAAATCACTATCCAGCTCAAGCACGGGTTCTAGCTCATTTTGCTGCCATTTTCGATCTCCTTGCTCAAAGCTCCATTCGCAAAACTACTTTGGGGGATTGTTCTGTGGTATGTGACTCCTCCAATGGTCCAATTAGTTTTTATTCTTGTGCTTTAGTCATTGCAATTTTTTGCTGCCTAGGTGACCCTGTTCTTGAGCTTGCATGTCAAATTTATATGCTCTCAAGTAGTTCTAATGCATGATATAGTCTCTAGGCACTTATGGGAGTAGTTGCTATCAATTTTGTTGAGCTTGGTTCACTTTTATTTTGAGTTGCTAAAAGTTTCAGAAATTTTTCAGAGGAAAAAATATGTCCAGGAAAATGTACCAAGGTGGTTCTTCAAGGAAGCAAGCACCCAGGCTCGCAATGCGTGAGCAGGACGATGAACCACCAAGGGAAGCTTATGTGCGGCCTTGTGAATGGCCGTCAGAGGAGTTTATGGTCAGAGAAGGCATCAAGGATGAATTTGATGCATATGTGCGTAATGCCGATCTTGAGGACTTCATGCAAGATAAGTGCCCTCGATACTACCATTTAACTGATTCCTTTGTGAGAAGGTTTAAATTTACATCTTCACACAATTCTCAAAATGTCCTGTTTGATCTTTATGATAAATCATATACCATGGACCTAGAAGACTTTACTACCGCTTGTAAACTCCCGCAGTGGGGCAGTGTTAATGAACCTCGTAAATCCGAATATAAAGACTTTCTTGCTAGTATCACTATGGGAGAATCCAGAGAAATAGCACAAGCTACCATAGGGAGCGTTCATTTTCCTGCTATACATTATTTTTCTCTCTTCATAGGTAGATGCATCAACGGTAAAGATGAAGTTTGTCACATGTGTGTTCCGGATCTTTGTGTTCTCAAGAGTGTTGTATTAGGTGATAAACAATATAACTTGGGGAAAATTGTTGCACATAGGTTGCATAATAATGGTTTATATGGAGACTTGTTTGGAGGGATTTATGCGACCTGTGTGGCTAATTATCTTGGTATACCCGCACATGAAAATGATAGGGAGTTGCCTCCCACTTATTTAGATTACAATGCCATGGTTAATCATCATCTTCTTGAGAGGAATGAACAATTCCTCCAGTATCGACTAATCTTTGACAGATGTCACGCTGTCCATATTACTCTCCCTGCTCCAGCTTTCTTTGACTATCAGGAAAAAAGAAGACAAGTTATAACGAGGGAGGAGGGGAATGAGTACGAGAGGAGGACGGAGGCCTCTCGCCTCCAAGCTGCAGTTCATGATGCAATGGCTGCTGCATCTCAGTATGACCCCAGTGACAACTTCGGATATCCGCCAGGCCATCCATGGGCATAGACCAACTTAGGCCAAAAGCCTAAGCTTGGGGGAGTACATATTTCGCACCGACATTACATTCATGTTCACACACTCATTCTAGTTGTCGTGCTCATACTTTTTCATTGTACTATACATCCTAGTTTAATTTCTTTTTCTAGTTTTATTCTTGTGTGTTTAATTAACCTTAAGAAAAACCCAAAAAATTAGTTGTAGCTTTTAGCTAGTTTACTTTCCATGCTTGTAGTAGTAATTAAAAGAAAACTCAAAAAGATTTCTCGTTCTTCTTTTGCTTGTTGGAGTTTTCCCGTGTAAATAGTTTTATTTCTTTTCTTTTCCTTGGGGATCGAGAGGAGAAGATCATAATGAAAATGTTGAAGTGGCTCTCATATGCATTACTGTTAATTTAACCAAGAGCCCATATTACCTTGTCTTCTCCCTTGAATTGAATGCTTGCAGATTCCAGCCTAGTCCAATGCACGTGCACTATTATTATTATACACACCGTTCGGTCGTGCAACTGAAAGGGAATAATGACGATATATGATGAAATGATTGAGATGAAAGAAGCTGGTATGAACTCGACCTATCTTGTTTTTGTAAATATGATTAGTTCATTGTTCCTGATTCAGCCTATTATGAATAAACATGTTTGCAATAACAAATAGAGATTATAGTTGCTTATGTCATGCTTAATTATCTAGGAGCTTATAATGGTTTACCTTGCGTGCCAACATGCTATTAAAATGGTTGTGATGTGGTATGATAGGGTGGTATCCTCCTTTGAATGATTTGAGTGACTTGACTTGGCACATGTTCACGCATGTAGTTGAAACAAAATCAACATAGCCTTCACGATATTTATGTTCATGGTGGATTATATCCTACTCATGCTTGCACTCAGTGCTGATTAATTTTAATGCATGTTCATGACTGTTGTCGCTCTCTAGTTGGTCGCTTCCCAGTCTCTTTCTAGCCTTCACCTGTACTAGGCAGGAATACTGCTTCTGCATCCAAACTCCATAAACCCCAAAGTTATTCCATATGAGTCCACTATACCTTCCTATATGCGGTATCTACCTGCCGTTCCAAGTAAATTTTTATGTGCCAAATTCCAAACCTTCAAATGAAATTCTGTTTTGTATGCTCGAACAGCTCATGTATCAACTAGGGCTGTCTGTATCTTCCATGTTAGGCGGGTTATTCTCAAGAGGAGTGGACTCCGCTCCTCATTCACGAGAAAATGGCTGGTCACCAGTATGCCCAGTCCCATGCTCAAATCAAATCAAAATAATTGCAAACAAAACTCCCCCAGGATTGTTGTTAGTTTGAGGCACCCGTTATTTCGGGCAAGCCATGGATTGATGCTTGTTGGTGGTGGGGGGGTATAAACTTTACCATTCTGTTTGGGAACCGCCTATAATGTGTGTAGCATGGAAGATATCGAGATCTCTCAGTTGTTATGTTGACATTGAAAGTATACCGCTCAAAATGTTATTTATCTCTATTTCAAAATGGAGCTCTGGCACCTCTACAAATCCCTGCTTCCCTCTGCGAAGGGCCTATCTATTTACTTTTATGTTGAGCCATCACCCTCTGATTAAAAAGCACCCACTGGAGAGCACCGCTGTCATTTGCGTGCACTACTATTAGTTTATATTGGGTATGACTATGACTGGATCTCTTTTACCATGAATTACAAAGTCATTTAGTCCTTGATCTTCCAAGGTGCTCTGCGTTTATGTTTTGCGGTCTCAGAAAGGGCTAGCGAGATACCATCTTGTTATATCATATTATGATTATTTTGAGAAAGTGTTGTCATCCGAGATTTATTATTATTGCTCGCTAGTTGATTATGCCATTGATATGAGTAAACATGAGACCTAAGTGTTATTGTGAATATGGTTAGTTCATAATCTTTGCTGAAAACTTGAATGATGGCTAACAACAAGAGCAAACAGAGTTTGTAAAAGTTTTTCTTTATCACTTTCAGTTTGTCAAATGAATTGCTTGAGGACAAGCAAAGGTTTAAGCTTGGGGGAGTTGATACATCCCCGTCGTATCTACTTTTCCAAACACTTTTGCACTTGTTTTGGACTCTAACTTGCATGATTTGAATGGAACTAACCCGGACTGACGCAGTTTTCAGCAGAACTGCCATGGTGTTTTTTTTGTGCAGAAATAGAAGTTCACGGAATGACCTGAAAATCCACGGAGCATCTTTTCAGAATTAATAAAAACTAGTAAGTGTGCACGTGCAAATGCACGTTTTAACAAATAAAAACCGGAATAAGAATCCACTTCAAGGTTTATAAATCTAGAATAAGGTTTCAACAAAAAAAGTTAAAAAAATCCTTGGTCCCAAAGACGTTCAGTAATAACCATCCTAAACGAGCAATTGAACATACCTTGAATCACTTTATCAAAGAGGTTGCAGAAGTAACTCCAACTTATGTCCTGTCAAATACACCATTTTCCTTAGAACTTGCAAAGAAATGGCAACTCATCATTTGTAACGATTCCATATTGAAAGGAAAAAAATATCATAGAAATGGCATACGAACAATATGCATACAATTATGTTGATCAATGATATGGGTCGAACATATGGAGTTAGTTATTTCCCCAAAACAACTTTCTTGAAAATAATTGTCTCAACGTTGTGCCCGCAAAAGAAAAGAGAAACCTTATGTAAACACAAAAACTACAATGGACAAACACACAAATTTTCAGAAAGAAAAAGAACACTGACCAGGAAGCTTCCAATCCTTGTAGGAAAGACACCTACAAATACACAACCCGGTGCAGGTTCATACAATTTTCATTCTGCGCAAGTGATGCAACATACAAATTCAAACCATTGTGACAAAATATGCAGGGAGAAGTCTGTTTAAAGGCAATAATTGTTTATCAACAAGTTGGTACAAGTTGTTGTCAAATACTTCAACACATTTCCAATTTCAATTATGAATATTCAATAAGATCCTTACACCTTAATGATTTTTAACCAAACTATAAAATTCATGGGCCAGCCATAAATATTTTTGTTGTTGTATCTGAAGTACCTTTGAAATCTTGAGAAACAACAAGTACTATACAATCAAACTGGCTTCTTCTTGGGATAAGCCAATGGTCCGGCTCCAAAGATTTGATATGCCCAAACCTACAACATTTTTAAATGGCGAAAATAAGAATTGAGAAGTCCATTGTTTGCACTACACATTTTCGTTGACATCTGCAAAGTTCAAGGAGCTTTAGCGACACATATCATTAGTAGAAGTCTACATTGGATATTACAAAACAATTTACTCCTGGCAATTAAATCTCATTGTACAACAATTGCTCCACCTAAAATCTCAACTTTGATGGCTCCAACCTTTTCTTGCATCAGCATTTGTTGAAGCCCTTATTTTAATTCTGGTCGACATTGAGCAGATGCAATAATAAAGCAGCAGCTTCCCAACCAAAACCCTTAGTGATGAAGCTATCGTCTTCGACCACTTGGATCTCGAAGAATCTAATTAAGCTAGCTTAGCTACAAGCACAAAATGGTTCCTCGTTCTCCAGCTGAGATCTTTGCTTACCTTGTTGGCCTTGGGCACCAGTTCTTGCAAGGCCTTTATCCTCTCAACGATCCTCCTCTCCCGGCAAAATTGCAACAAGGACTAGCTGGTTAATTAATTAGAAAAAATCATCAAGAATTAAGTTTATAGAGGAAGAGAGGTCCATGGCGCTAAATAGAAGTGCACATGAGTAGAGAAGAACAAAAACAGTATGGACAACTAAAAGGACATAGGAATAATATAGTTAGCTAAGGCGAACATTAACAAAACACGGAACCGATCGGTTTAGTGCTAAGATGCAATCTGCTCCCTTGGTTTTTATTCTATAAGGTTAATTGCTGGCCAAATTGACCAATAACACTATATGTGGGTCGCTCGATAGATAGTTTACTCGCTCCGCGATCTTTGTGTGGGTTGGTGGTCTCGCTTTGGCGCGAGCACCACTGCGTTGGCGGCGCCGGCGCGCCACCTCCTCCTCCCCGGCTTGTTGTGGTTGCGCCCGCAGCCCGAGCACTGTACTCCGCCAAAGGTCGGCTCGGCATGGGCGCCGTTCTTCTTTGCAATAACATCTGCTGTTCTCGATAAAAAGACCGAGGAGGAGAAAAAAGATCGCAATGGATTAATTCTAGAAAAGGAGACCTGCGTTGCCACCGACACGCCTTGCCAATTATGAGTGGGAGCAGCGGGACGCCATCGACGCCGCCGCCGCTGCGATGGATAGCAAGCGGCCCATGCCCCGGAGAAGCATGTTGTTGTGGTGGCCCTACCTCGGATCGGTGAGGTTCAGTGCACCATCTGCCCGCTGCCGGGGCGCCGCTAATCTGGTGCCGGCGAGCAGCGGCGCCAGCATCACCGGCTGGTCGTGCGGGCCAATAAACAGCTCTTGCTTTATCCCATCGGCTGGGCGCGGTCCTCGAGCTTCGTCCCAGCGGCAAGGTCGTGTCAAGCCGAGGGCGGCAGCTGCTGAGCATCTGGTCGAGGAAATCGTCGTGCGCCGCCACCGTCATTGGCGTGGCATGGGGTGGCAAAACAATCACCTCGACCGAGAACGGGCGGCGAGGGGGCGGGCTAACTTTTGGGTTAGCGCTGATTTTGTGGTGGGATTTAGCGCTAATTGAGGATGGGATCACGTGCTTGTTGAACGAATCCTTCGTCTGTTTGATGGCAGAGTTTTCGTCCGCCCCTTTAAATTGGTAGACGTACTTTCACTGAAGGTTAGTTGTTATCTTGACGGTTAGATCTAAATGAGTGGGCCAATCGTGAGGTTCTAATTACCTTGGTTTGTTGTGTGTACATTAGACGGGGTGTACTTAAGAAAGATAATGTTTGCTTTTTTAATAGTACTCCCTCCGTCCGGAAATACTCGTCGGAGGTATGGATGTATCTAGACGTATTTTAGTTTCAAATACATCCATTTTTATCCATTTCTCCGACAAGTATTTTTGGACGGAGGGAGTAGTAGAGAATACTGGCGAAAGAATCAGCACCAGGGGGTCCACACCCTGTCCACGAGGGTGGGGGGCGCCCCCCCTAGGGCGCGCCCGCCTGCCTCGTGGGCCCCCTAGACCTCCACTGACCTCAACTCCAACTCCACATATTCACGTTCGCAGAGAAAAAATCAGAGAGAAAGATTCATCGTGTTTTATGATATGGAGCCACCGCCAAGCCCTAAACTCTCTCGGGAGGGCTGATCTGGAGTCCGTTCGGGGCTCTGGAGAGGGGGATTTGTCGCCGTCGTGATACGTCTCCAACGTATCTATAATTTATGAAGCATTCATGCTATATTACTATGTGTTTTGAATTATTATGGGCTTTATTATACACTTTTATATTATTTTTGGGACTAACCTATTAGCGGAGGCCCAGCCCGATTCTTGTTTTATGCCTATTTCAAGATTTGAGAAAAGGAATATCGATGGAGTCAAACGGGCGAAATCAACTGGAGAAGTTATTTTGGAAGGAAACCCACATGATGGACTTGGACCGCGTCGTCGAGATACGGGAGGTGCTCACGAGGTGGGGCGCGCCCTCCCAGGCGCGCCCCTACCTCGTGGGACCCCCGTAGCTCCGCCGACGTTCTCCCTGCACCTATATATATATACCTACGTACCCTAAAACTTCCAGAACAGAAGATAGATCGGGAGTTCCGCCGCCGCAAGCCTCTATTGCCACCAAAAACCAATCGGCTGTTACGGCACCCTGCCGGAGGGGGATCCCATCACCGGAGGCCATCTTCATCATCTCGGCGCTATCCATGACGAGGAGGGAGTAATTCACCCTCGGGGCTGAGGGTATGTACCAGTAGCTATGTGTTTGATCTCTCTCTCTCTCTCTCGTGTTCTCTCTCGTGTTCCATCTATGGCACGATCTTGATGTATCCCGAGCTTTGCTATTGTAGTTGGATCTTATGATGTTTCTCCCCCTCTACTCTCTTGTGATGAATTGAGTTTCCCCTTTTGAAGTTATCTTATTGGATTGAGTCTTTTATGAACACTTGATGTATGTCTTGTGTGGGATAACCGTGGTGACAATGGGTTATTCTATTGATGCACTTGATGTATGTTTTGGTGATCAACTTGCGGGTTTCGTGACACTTGGGAACCTATGCATAGGGGTTGGCACACGTTCTTGACTCTCCGGTAGAAACTTTGGGGCACTCTTTGAAGTAATTTTATGTTGGTTGGATGAATCTGAGATTGTGTGATGCATATCGTATAATCATGCCCACGGATATTTGAGGTGACAATGGAGTATCTAGGTGACATTAGGGTTTTGGTTGATTTGTATCTTAAGGTGTTATTCTAGTACGAACTCTTTTATAGATCGATCCGAAAGAATAGCTTTGTGGTGGTTTCGTACCCGACCATAATCTCTACGTTTGTTGTCCGCTATTAGTGGCTTTGGAGTGACTCTTTGTTGCATGTTGAGGGCTTGTCATATGTTCTATCTATGTTATTATTGTTGAGACAACTTGCACTAGTGAAAGTATGAACCCTAGGCCTTGTTTCCTATTATTGCAATACCGTTTACGCTCACTTTTGCTGCTTGTTACCTTGCTGTTTTTATTATTTCAGATTACAAAAACCTATATCTACTATCTATTTTGCACTTGTATCACCATCTCTTCGCCGAACTAGTGCACCTATACAATTTGCCATTGTATTGGGTGTGTTGGGGACACAAGAGCTTTTTGTTATTTGGTTACAGGGTTGCTTGAGAGAGACCATCTTCATCCTACGCCTCCTACGGATTGATAAACCTTAGGTCATCCACTTGAGGGAAATTTGCTACTATCCTACAAACCTGTGCACTTGCAGGCCCAACAACGTATACAAGAAGAAGGTTGTGTAGTAGACATCAAGCTCTTTTCTGGCGCCGTTGCCGGAGAGGCTAGGTAAGTGAAGGTATATCTTTAGATCTTGCAATTGAATCTTTTTGTTTCTTGTTTTAGCACTAGTCTAGTTTATAAAAGAAAACTACAAAAAAATGGAGTTGAGTTTGTCTCATACGCTTCACCTTTTTAATATCTTTCGTGAGTATGATGGAAAGGATAATTGTGCTCAAGTGCTTGAAGAAGAAATCTATAGAATGTTTGGTACTAAATTTTTGAATGATGAGCATGATTGCAATGTAGTATGAATTCCTTGAATATCCATGATGCTAATGATATGCAAAGCCACAAGCTTGGGGAAACTATGTTTGATGGAGATGATATTTTTTGTCCCCCAAGCTTTGATGAGCAAATTTACTATGATGAAGCATGCCTCCTATTTATGATGATTATTGTGATGATACGTATGCTATAAAGAAGAAGTTTGTTTATGTGGAGAGTAGAAAATTTTCTATGCTTGTAGATCATGAAAAGAATGCTTTAGGTGCTGGTTATATTGTTGAATTCATTCATGATGCTACTGAAAATTATTATGAGGGAGGAACATATGCTTGTAGGAAGTGCAATAATGTCAAGTTTCCTCTCTATATGCTTAAATTCTTGAAGCTATGCTTGTTGTGCCATCCTATGCTAGTTGATTATTGTTCCCATAAGTTGTTTGCTCACAAAATCCCTATGCATAGAAAGTGGGTTAGACTTAAATGTGCTAGTAATATGCTTCATGATGCTCCCGTTATGTTTCAATTCTTATCTTTTTTGTGAGCATCATTGTCATCATCATGCCTAGCTAAAAGGCATTAAAGAAAAGCGCTTGTTGGGAGACAACCCAATATGTATCCTTACTGTTTTTGTGTGTCCACATGATTATGCTACTGTAGTAACCATGCTTTATAGCTTTTGTTTCAATAAAGTGCCAAGTAGAACCTTTGGGAAGACTTGGGTGAAGTTTATGTGATCTTGCTGTGAAAAACAGAAACTTTAGCGCTCACAAGATTAGCTGCCATTTTTTACTAGAGAGTTCTTTTAGGTTGATTCTTTTTGAAGATGATTAATAGATAAATTTCTCAGGTCCAGCAATTTATTTCATAATTTTGGGGTTCCAGAAGTATACGTTTTATATAGATTACTACAGACTGTTCTGTTTTTGGCAGATTCTGTTTTCTATGTGTTGTTTGCTTATTTTGATGAATCTATGAGTAGTATCGGAGGGTATGAACCATAGAGAAGTTGGAGTACAGTAGATATTACACAAATACGATTTTAGAATGAGTTCATTACAGTACCTAAGTGTTGGTTTTATTTTCTTATACTAACGGAGCTTACGAGTTTTGTGTTGAGTTTTGTGTGGTTGAAGTTTTCAAGTTTTGGGTAAATATTCGATGGACTATGGAATAAGGAGTGGAAAGAGCCTAAGCTTGGGGATGCCCAAGGCACCCCAAGGTAATATTCAAGGACAACCAAGCAACTAAGCTGGGCATCCCCTCTTTCGTCTTCGTTCATCGGTAACTTTACTTGGAGCTATATTTTTATTCGCCACATGATATGTGTTTTGCTTGGAGAGTCGATTTCTTTTGTTAGTTTTTGCTTGCTGTTAGTTATAATTGTGTTTTGCCTCTTTATTTTCAATAAAAAAAGTCAAGGATAGACTTTTCCATGCTTATTTTGCAAGTTTGCATGTTGCTGTTTGAAAACAGAAAGTTTACCGCTGTTGCAAAAATTCCCTAGAAAAGTCAGGGCATGGTCTAACGTTGAATCTTTTTGCATATTGAGCTATTATAAATTTATTACAATGAGAATTTTAGTTCATAATTTTTCGAGTTAGGGAAGTATTGATACTCCTGCATTCTTTACAGACTGTACTGTTTTGGCAGATTGCTGTTATGGTTGCATTGTTTGCGTATGTTTGCTTGTTTAATGATTATATTTTAGGATAGGAGTATTTAATATACAGAGGCATTTAGTATGCAATGTTGAATAATAATTTTTGTGATTTGGTACAGTAGAAAATGATAAGGTTTTGCATTGGTTTATACTAACCTATCTCACGAGTTCTTGTTGAGTTTGTCGTGAATGAAGCTTTTGATAAAAAGAGAAACCATGATATGAGAGGAATTAAGGAGACACAAAAGCTCAAGCTTGGGGATGCCCAAGGCAGCCCAAAATAATATTCCAAGAAGTCTCAAGCATCTAAGCTTGGGGATGCCCCGGTAGGCATCCCACCTTTCTTCTTCAACAACTATCAGTTAGTATCGGTTGAGCCTAAGTTTTTGCTTCTTCACATGAGTTGTGCTATCCTTGTATTGTAGTTTTCTTTAGCTTTGCTTGCTGTTTTGATTGAAGTATCAAGATCTGAATTCTTTGTTGAGAGAGAGCCTTCGTTTAGTTGCATAATTATTTAGCTACTCATTGATTTTCACTTATATCTTTTTGGAGTAGCTTTCCATTTACTCGTGTGCTTCACTTATATCCTATGAGTAAATGGTTGAATAAGTTGAATGTCACAAATCTGAAATTATATATGTTTCATTTGCTTATCCCATGGGGAGTAATGACTTCACATCTAAGACGTAGAGGTTGTAAATTTATTGACAGTTAGCAAGCATTGTATTAGTCATTTGAACAATTCATGAAAGAATATTGAAGGAAGAGAGATTTCACATATAAATATATTATCATAGACATATTTCATAATTGGGAGTACTCATTAAGTATGACATGCTAAAGAGTTGATGTTGGACAAGGAAGACAACGTAATGGGTTATGTTTTCTTGCATCTCAGTTAAAGTATATTGTCATGGATCATTCAAACATGTTGAGCTTGCCTTTCCCCCTCATGCTAGCCAAAATTCCTAGCACCAAGTAGAGATACTACTTGTTCTTCCAAATATCCTTAAACCCAGTTTTGCCATGAGTGTCCACCATACCTACCTATATGCGGTATTTACCTGCCGTTCCAAGTAAATTTGCATGTGCCAAACTCGAAACCTTCAAATTATAATCTGTTTTGTATGCCCGAATTGCTCATGTAGCAACTAGGGGCTGTCAGTGTCTTCCATGCTAGGTGGGTTATTCTCAAGAGGAGTGGACTCCGCTCCTCATTCACGAGAAAGTGGCGGTAACCGGGATGCCCAGTCCCATGATCCAAAAAGATCAAAGCAAATCAAAATAATTAAACAAAACTCCCCCAGGATTGTTGTTAGTTGGAGGCACTCGTTGTTTCGAGCAAGCCATGGATTGATGCTTGTTGGTGGTTGGGGGAGTATAAATTTTTACCATTCTGTTTGGGAACCGCCTATAATGTATGTAGTATGGAAGATATTGGGAACTCTTGGTTGTTATGTTGACAATGAGATCATACCTCTCAAAATTATTTATCTCTATTTTAAAAATTGAGCTCTGGCACCTCTGCAAATCTCTGCTTCCCTCTGCGAAGGGCCTATCTTTTACTTTATGCAAGAGTCAAGGTGATCTTCACCTTTCCCTTTTTCATTTTGTCCTTTGGCAAGCACTTCATGGTGGGTGATCCTGATATATATATCCAATTGGATGTATGTTAGCATGAACTATTATTGTTGACATCACCCAAAGGTGAATAAGTTTGGAGGCAACATTATAAGCCCCAATCTTTCTCTTGTCTGATTAAAACTTCATAACCACAAGTATTGCGTGAGTGTTAGCAATTGTAGAAGACTATCTGATAGTTGAGTATGTGGAGTTTGCTATTCCTGAAAATAAGATGAATTGCAATTGTTTTGATGACTAAGAATGAAGTTAGCTAGTTTTCAAAAATGTTTATGGTCTATGCCTTGATATGTGAATTGCTTGTCACTTTATCGTGAGAAGTTTTATGAGATGAACTACTGTTATGACATATAATCATGCTAGAAAAGGTGATTGAAATTATCGTTGATCAAACTTGTGCACCTCTAGCATTCACACTTCATAAATTCTTTCTTTATCATTTACCTACTCGAGGGCGAGTAGGAATTAAGCTTAGGGATCTTGTCGTCTCCAACGTATCTATAATTTATGAAGCATTCATGCTATATTACTATGTGTTTTGAATGATTATGGGCTTTATTATACACTTTCATATTATTTTTGGGACTAACCTATTAACCGGAGGCCCAGCCCAGATTTGTTGTTTTATGCCTATTTCAGTATTTCGAGGAAAAGGAATATCGGACGGAGTCAAAACGGAACGAAATCAACTAGAGAAGTTATTTCTGGAAGGAAACCCACCTGATGGACTTGGGCCCCATGTCAGAAGATACGGGAGGTGCTCATGAGGGTGGGGGCGCGCCCTCCCCCCTGGGCGCGCCCCCCTGCCTCGTGGGACCCCCGTAGCTCCACCGACGTTCTCCCTGCACCCATATATACCTACGTACCCTAAAACTTCCAGAACAGAAGATAGATCGGGAGTTCCGCCGCCGCAAGCCTCTGTAGCCACCAAAAACCAATCGGGACTCTGTTCCGGAACCCTGCCGGAGGGGGATCCCATCACCGGAGGCCATCTTCATCATCCCGGCGCTATCCATGACGAGGAGGGAGTAGTTCACTCTCGGGGCTGAGGTTATGTACCAGTAGCTATGTGTTTGATCTCTCTCTCTCTCGTGTTCTCTCTCGTATTCCATCTATGGCATGATCTTGATGTATCCCGAGCTTTGCTATTGTAGTTGGATATTATGATGTTTCTCCCCATCTACTCTCTTGTGATGAATTGAGTTTCCCCTTTTGAAGTTATCTTATTGGATTGAGTCTTTTATGAACACTTGATGTATGTCTTGCGTGGGATAACCGTGGTGACAATGGGTTATTCTATTGATCCACTTGATGTATGTTTTGGTGATCAGCTTGCGGGTTTCTTGACACTTGGGAACCTATGCATAGGGGTTGGCACACGTTTTTGACTCTCCGGTAGAAACTTTGGGGCACTCTTTGAAGTACTTTTATGTTGGTTGGATGAATCTGAGATTGTGTGATGCATATCGTATAATCATGCCCATGGATACTTGAGGTGACAATGGAGTATCTAGGTGACATTAGGGTTTTGGTTGATTTGTATCTTAAGGTGTTATTCTAGTACGAACTCTTTTATAGATCGATCCGAAAGAATAGCTTTGTGGTGGTTTCGTACCCGACCATAATCTCTACGTTTGTTCTCCGCTATTAGTTGCTTTGGAGTGAGTCTTTGTTGCATGTTGAGGGCTTGTCATATGTTCTATCTATGTTATTACTGTTGAGAGAACTTGCACTAGTGAAAGTATGAACCCTAGGCCTTGTTTCCTATCATTGCAATACCGTTTACGCTCACTTTTCCCGCTTGTTACCTTGCTGTTTTTGTTATTTCAGATTACAAAAACCTTTATCTACTATCTATTTTGCACTTGTATCACCATCTCTTCGCCGAACTAGTGCACCTATACAATTTGCCATTGTATTGGGTGTGTTGGGGACACAAGAGACTTTTTGTTATTTGGTTGCAGGGTTGCTTGAGATAGACCATCTTCATCCTACGCCTCCTACGGATTGATAAATCTTAGGTCATCAACTTGAGGGAAATTTGCTACTGTCCTACAAACCTATGCACTTGCAGGCCCAACAACGTCTACAAGAAGAAGGTTGTGTAGTAGACATCACTTCGTCATCATCAACATTCCTCAATCACCAATTTCATGATGCTCACCACCATGCGTGAGTAATTCCATCGTAGGCTTGCTGGACGGTGATGGGTTGGATGTGATTTACCATGTAATCGAGTTAGTTTTGTTAGGGTTTGATCCCTAGTATCCACTATGTTCTGAGATTGATGTTGCTATGACTTTGCTATGCTTAATGCTTGTCACTAGGGCTCGAGTGCCATGATTTCAGATCTGAACCTATTATGTTTTCATGAATATATGTGAGTTCTTGATCCTATCTTGCAAGTCTATAGTCACCTATTATGTGTTATGATCCGACAACCCCGAAGTGACAATAATCGGGATACTTCCCGGTGATGACCGTAATTTGAGGAGTTCATGTATTCACTAAGTGTTAATGTTTTGGTCTGGTACTCTATTACAAGGAGGCCTTAATATCCCTTAGTTTCCATTAGGACACCGCTGCCGCGATAGGGTAGGACAAAATATGTCATGCAAGTTCTTTTCCATAAGCACGTATGACTATATTCGGAATACATGCCTACATTACATTGATGAATTGGAGCTACTTCTGTGTCACCCTATGTTATAACTATTACATGTGGAATCGCATCCGACATAATTATCCATCAATGATCCAATTCCTACAAGCTTTTCACATATTGTGCTTTGCTTATTTACTTTACCGTCGCTACTGTTACAATTACTACAAAACTGCTATGTTACTTTTGCTACTGTTACTGTTACTTCCATACTACTTTGCTACTAAATATTTTGCTGCAGAATTAAGTCTTACAGGTGTGGTTGAATTGACAACTCAACTGCTAATACTTGAGAATATTCTTTGTCTCCCCTTGTGTCGAATCAATAAATTTGGTTTGAATACTCTACCCTCAAAAACTGTTGCGATCCCCTATACTTGTGGGTTATCAGGACTCGGAACACTGAGACCGAAAGGTCAAGCGTGAATCATATAGTAGATATGATCAACATAGTGATGTTCACCATTGAAAACTACTCCATCTCACGTGATGATCGAACATGGTTTAGTTGATATGGATCACATGATCACTTAGATGATTACAGGGATGTCTATCTAAGTGGGAGTTCTTACGTAATATTATTAATTAAACTTTAATTTATCATGCACTTAGTACCTAATAGTATTTTGCATGTCTAAGTTGTTGTAGATAAATGGTACGTGTTGTTGTTCCATTGAATTTTAATGCGTTCCTAGAGAAAGCTAAGTTGAAATATGATGGTAGCAATTACACAAACTGGGTCTGTAACTTGAGATTATCCTCATTGCTGCATAGAAGAATTACATCCTAGAAGCACCGCCTGGTGCCAAACCCGCTGCAGGAGCAACGCCAGATGTTATGATTGGCTGGCAAAGCAAAGCTGATGACTACTCGATAGTTCAGTGTGCCATGCTTTATGGCTTAGAACCGGGACTTCAACGATGTTTTGAACATCATGGAGCATATGAGATGTTCCAGGAGTTGAAGTTAATATTTCAAGAAAATCCCGGATTGAGAGATATGAAATCTCCAATAAGTTCTATAGCTGCAAAATGGAGGAGAATAGTTCTGTTAGTGAACATATACTCAGAATGTCTGGGTACCACAACCACTTGACTCAACTGGGAGATAATCTTCCTGATGATAGTGTCATTGACAGAGTTCTTCAATCACTGCCACCAAGCTACAAAAGCTTCGTGATGAACTATAATATGCAAGGGATGGATAAGACATTCCTGAGCTCTTCGCGATGCTAAAGGCTGCGGAGGTAGAAATCAAGAAGGAGCATCAAGTGTTGATGGTTAACAAGACCACCAGTTTCAAGCAAAGGGCAAACGGAAGAAGGGGAACTTCAAGAAGAACAGCAAACAAATTGCTACTCAACTGAAGAAGCCCAAGTCTGGACCTAAGCCTGAGACTGAGTGCTTCTACTACAAGCGAAACTGCACCAAGTATTTGGCGGAGAAGAAGGATGACAAAGTGAAAGGTATATTTGATATACATGTTATTGATGTGTACTTAACTAATGCTCGCAGTAGCGAGTGGGTATTTGATACTGGTTCTGTTGCTAATATTTGCAACATGAAACAGGGGCTACGAATTAAGCGAAGATTGGCTAAGGACGAGGTGACGATGCACGTGGGAAATGGTTCCAAAGTGAATGTGATCACCGTCGGCACGCTACCTCTACATCTACCTCAGGGATTAGTTTTAGACCTAAATAATTGTTATTTGGTGCCAGCATTGAGCATGAACATTATATCTGGATCTTTTTTGATGCGAGACGGTTATTCATTTAAATCAGAGAATAATGGTTATTCTATTTATATGCGTAATATCTTTTATGGTCATGCACCCTAGATGAGTGGTTTATTATTACTAAATCTTGATAGTAGTGATACACATGTTCATAGTATTAAATCCAAAAGATATAAGTTTAATAATGATAGTGCAACTTATTTGTGGCACTACCGTTTAGGTCATATTGGTGTAAAGCGCATGAAGAAACTCCATGCTGATGGGCTTTTGGAATCACTTGATTATGAATCACTTAATGTTTGCGAACCGTGCCTCATGGGCAATATGACTAAATCCCCGTTCTCCGGAACAATGGAGCGAGCAACAGACTTGTTGGAAATAATACATACTGATGTATGCGGTCCGATGAATATTGATGCTCGCGGCAGGTATCATTATTTTCTGACCTTCACAGATGATATGAGCAGATATGGGTATATCTACTTGATGAAACATAAGTCTGAAACATTTGAAAAGTACAAATAATTTCAGTGTGAAGTGGAAAACCATCATAGCAACAAAATAAAGTTTCTACAATCTGATCATGGAGGAGAATATTTGAGTTACGAGTTTGGTCTTCATTTGAAACAATGCAGAATAGTTTCGCAACTCACGCCACCCGGAACACCACAGTGTAATGTTGCGTCCGAACGTCATAATCGTACTTTACTAGATATGGTGCGATATATGATGTCTCTTACTTATATACCACTATCGTTTTGGGGTTAAGCTTTAGTGACGACTGCACTCATGTTAAATAGGGCACCATCTAAATCCGTTGAGACGACACCTTATGAACTGTGGTTTGGCAAGAAACCCAAGTTGTCATTTCTTAAAGTTTGGGGCTGCGATGCTTATGTGAAAAAGCTTCAACCTGATAAGCTCGAACCCAAATCGGAGAAATGTGTCTTCGTAGGATACCCAAAGGAGACTTTTGGGTACACCTTCTATCACAGATCCGAAGGCAAGATATTCGTTGCTAAGAATGGATCCTTTCTATAGAAGGAGTTTCTGTCGAAAGAAGTGAGTGGGAGGAAAGTAGAACTTGATGAGGTAATTGTACCTTCTCCCGAATTGGAAAGTAGTACTCCCTCTGTCCCATAATATAAGAACGTTTTTGGCACTACAATAGTGCCAAAAACATTCTTATATTACGGGACGGAGGGAGTACATCACAGAAGACAGTTCCAGTGATTTCTACACCAACAACTTGTGAGGAAGCTAATGATGAAGATCATGAAACTTCTGATCAAGTTACTACTGAACCTCGTAGGTCGACTAGATTAAGATCCGCACTAGAGTGGTACGGTAATCCTGTTCTGGAGGTCATGTTACTTGACCATGACGAACATACGAACTATGACGAAGTGATGATGAGCGCAGATTCCGCATAATGGCTTGAGGCCATGAAATCTAAGATGGGATCCATGTACGAGAATAAAGTGTGGACCTTAGTTGACTTGCCCGGTGATCGGCAAGCCATAGAGAATAAATGGATCTTCAAGAAGAATACTGATGCTGACGGTAATGTTACTGTCTACAAAGCTCGACTTGTTGCTGTCAGGACCCCGACTCAATGTCACATCGATCTAGCCTGTAACACATCATATCACTTTGCGGCCTCACGCACGGTATCCCAACGGGTGTCGCCTTACCTTAGCCCGGGACCGTTTGCGCCTTTTGGCAGCGTATATGATAGTGTCGCTAGCATCCATATGAAAAGGAGCCGGCTGACATGGCTAGTCGTAAACCCAAAGTGGCACAGACTTACGAGGACGAGCATCCATGACCCGAAGATCGAGCGTGTCGGTCATCAGCATGTAAGTTCGGGCTGTAGCACTGGGCTAGCGAGACTCCGATAAACCGGCTGTAGGCGGGCTAACGGGACTCCGTTACTCAACGCGTGACATTTCCCGAAGAACAGACACGAGAGCGAAGAAGGACACATGCCGGCCAGCCTAAGTGTTAGGAGCGGTAGCAAGCTACCATGGCTCGATGGAAACACTAGGAGACATTTCCGTAAGAGAGGCTACTAAAGATAAACAACTAGATAGTCAGATCCCACACATACCAAGCATTTCAATAACATACACACAATATGCTCGATATGTGCAAATACAACATGGCATCACAACATGACTCTACGACTCAAGTATTTATTCATTAGGCTCCGAGGAGCGAGATATTACAAACAGGGGTCTCATGACCCAACATTCAGAGCATACAAGTCAAGCACAAGCGGAAGCTAACATGTCTGAGTACAGACATCTACAAATGAAAAGGGCTTGAAAGCCTGAGTATCTACCAGATCCTGCCGAGGGCACAAGATCGTAGCTGAGGTAACAAGCTAAACGTCGAAGTCCACGCGGAACTACTAGCGAGACCGAGGTCTCTCTGCAAAACATAAAATAGGCAAACGTGAGTACAAATGTACCCAACAAGACTTACATCAGAACTAACTACATATGCATCGTTATCAATAAAGGGGATGGTGGAGTTTAACAGCAGCAAGCCAGCTTTGACTCGGTGGCTATCCTAAACTACGACTGCAAGTAACTCTTTTGAGGTGGCGCACACGAGTCCACATATTCACCATATCAATACACCACTATGGATCCGCTCCGTCTCCCTACGAGAACGCCATCCATAGCACTCACACTTATCTTGCGTATTTTAGAGTATCCACTTTCACTTGTCTATGAACTGTTATAGGCAACCCGAAGTCCATTTCATGGACACGGCTATTGAATAGATGATATTAACCTGCGGGGTGTACTTCTTCATACATGTTTCCACCACTTAGCGTCGCACACGACATGTGCTCGGCGGACTTCAGCGAAAGCCGGCGTGGGTGTAGACCACGACCTACCTAAACACTCGAGCCTCTAGTCGGGTTTATCGCCTATTTGGGTTCCATCTATGAGGAGTTCGGCCAAGTTTAGCTCCACAGCCCCAAGCGATGTGAACAGGGTTCCCGAGATACCAAGCGGGCATCCGTACACCGTGCCACGTACCTACCGCATCACAGCCCACCCCTACGGTCGGCGCTGTCCACGGCCTCCAATGAGCTACAAACACGAAACTACTTGCAACTCCCCGGACAGAGGACTAGGGTGAATAAGAAGTCGGCGGGGTCATATTTGAGGCCCAATGCATGGTAGTAGCTGAATCATGGATCACAAACACGAACTCAGTTCCTAAGGGCGGCTTCAATGAGACAACCCACCATGTACTCCTACATGGCCTCTCACGATACCTTTACCAAATCGTGTTCATACACCTAGCTCACACACAGTAGGACATGTTCGCACACCTCTGATTCATCCTCGATGAATCAGACCGACTCGACTCTAAGCAGTAGCAGGCATGACAACAAGCATGTATGAGTAGGCATAACAGGGCTCAAACAACTCCTACTCATGCTAGTGGGTTTCATCTATTTACTGTGGAATGACAGGTCATGCAAAGGATAAGGGGTTTAGCTACCGCAGCAAGTAACAGATGATTCGTTGTTGTCCTAATGCAGTAAAAGAGAGCAGGAGCGAGAGAGTGGGATTATATCGGAATGAACAAGGGGGTTTTGCTTGCCTGGCACTTCTGAAGATATTATAGTACTTCATCGGGGTCATCGAACTCGTCGTCGGAACCACGTCTATCGAGAGGGGACAAACACCGGCAACTGAGGAAGAACACAATCAATGCAATGCTACAATATGATGCATGATCATGACATGGCGATATGCTGTGATTTGAGCTAATGCACCTAGCTATGATTTAAATAAAGTTGGTTTGAATACATGATTCAAATTCCAACTCCATATATGATTATTTAAATGCCCTTTGTTTGTTTTGTCCAAAACAGAGGACAAACATTGTTCAAACATGCATGAAAATGGTACAGATGGATTCCTTGAATTTTTCTGATAATTTTCATATATAATTTATTTGATTTGGAGCTACGGTTGATTTTATATGAATTTTAGAAGTTTTGGATATTTTCTGAAATTAAATAAATCAAATAGATTTATTTAAAATCCAGAAAAGCATTACTGCGTCAGCCTGACGTCAGCGTGACGTCAGCATGTCAACGGGGCTGGTCCGGGTCAAACCTGACGGCTGGGACCCACATGTCAGTGTAACAACTAACTAACAGAGTTAATTAGTGTCAGGTTAAACACTAATCTGGGTTAATTAGAACCTAGGCCCGCACGTCAGTGACTCATTTAGTTAACCAGGGTAATTAGCACTAGGTTTTATCCTAAACTAAAAAACTGTCAGCGGCCGGGCCCACATGTCATCGACCTAGGGGTGGTCAAACCCCTGGTCAGCCGAGGCTAATACGCCGGCGGCTCGTCGCCGGCGACGACAGAGACGGCGGGGCAGCTCGGAAACACGCTACGGGCGACGGTTTTACGCGTGGTTGGCGTCTACGGATAGTCGAGGGTGCGCCGCATCAAGCGGGCGCGGCGGCGGCTGTGAGTGGCGGAGCTCGCGGAACGCGAGCTTCATGGCGGCGCCGAGTTCGGTCTCAGCGGTTTCGACGTTGCGGTGCACAGCGAGACAAGCTGGAAGGGGTTTGGGCTTCGACATTGCGCCGAACACGGTATGCGCTTCGTTGTGGCTCTAGGTGACGGTGGCCACGGCGGCGACAAAGCACGCGGCGGCGAGTTCTCGGGCTCGTTGCGGGCGGCAGCTAGAGAGGGAGGTAGAAACACGGAGAGAGGGAATCGATGGCGGAGCTCACAGCGGTTGCGGAGGTGGCCTCGGCGTGCTCGGGAAGCTCGGGAGGCGGTGAATCGCGGCGGCGATCTTCGATGGCAGCGGGGAAAACGGCGGCGGTGGCGGCGTTATGGTTGCTCCAGGGCGTGGCTGCGTGAGGTGGAAGAGGGAGTCGGCGGAGCCTCTGGCGCGTCGGCGGCGTGGGCTGGCGGTGGCCACAGCGAACAGCGTCGGTGGCGATAGCTCCGCTGGCGCGAGCGAGGGGACGAGGAGGAAGAAGAGCGAGGGGAGCGAGGGGTTCGAGGCGTGCGTGGCGTCGCGGGGGCGTCCAGAGAAGGAGGAGGCAGCCAGCAGGAGGAGGAGGAAGAGGCGGGGGTGGCGGGCGCGACCACGCTCCCGCCTCTTGGCGAGGGAGGAAGACGACAGGGGAGTGGCGGCGGTGGGCTGGGCCGCCAGATGGGCCGCCAGCTGGGCCGCCAGATGGGCAGGTGGGCGACAGGTAAGTTGGCCCAGGTTAGTCTCTCTCTCTTTTATATTTCTATTCTGTTCTATTTTGTTTTGATTTAGTAAAATACTAAACCACTTTATAAAATCCTGAAAATAGTTATGTGGCTAGAACTAAAATATACCAACCCACATAAAATGTTCCAGAATTATTGGACATATATTAATTATATATAATATATATATCCAATGCAAATAGTTGTTGTATTTATTTCAAAGGCCCAAAATAATTAACTCTGAGATACCAAAAATATTGTTTTGAGTTTTACCTCTTTGCAATATTTTCAGGGACTAAGAGGAACATTTTCTTGGACTTATTTGAGAAGATTTTAATGTTGATCATTTTTAGAAAGTTTTCTGAGGCTTAGAAGATCCCTCAATTCAAATTTCATTTGAATTAAAACATGATGCACACATGAGGGTCTAACCTAGTGCATAACAGGACCAGGGATGTGACAACTCACCCTCACTAAACAAAAATCTCGTCCCGAGATTCAAGCGTAGGGTAAGGTGAAGGGGGAACGCAAAATAGCATAATCTTCACGATCCAGGTTGCACTTCAAATGAACGTTGATTCGATCACCATCATTGTCTCGAGGTTTTGCTCTGAGAACACCATCCCACATGACAACAAGTAGAAAGGGAAAACTCTAGTAGGATCGATCTTCTCGAAGATCAAACAACTTAAGATCAGCTCACGGAGTGAGTCATAAAAACATCTCGCAAGATGAGATACAAGGCACACATCTAGAGGAATGGAGTGGAGTAGATGACGAGGGTTCACTAGGTAGACAACAATTCCACACCTAAGAGGGTGTTGAACGGTTGTCGACGTAGCGAGAGTTTGATTTGCCATGATACCACAGCGAGACATTTTAGAGGAAGGCAATTCGTGGATATACCCCCTTAAGTGGCAAAAAGAATTACATTTGATTCAAAGATCATTGAGACTCTTTACACCAGCCTAAGGCAATTCACAATTGATCATTTGAAGGAATCCGAAAGAATAACATTCTCGGGCCGGAATGGATGATGTGGATTACCTTGTTGAGGACAACACAAGGGATGATTTTAGTAGCTAGGGAGAAGCTCAGCAGTAGAGAGTGAATCTACTGTTGGAATGGTTATAGCATAACCGAGGGAATTGAGAGCAATCCCGGTTAGTAACTACGATTGCACCTAATGCTTGTGCGTGCTCTCAAGAACTTGAGCATTTCCATATTCATCAAAGTCCTACCAACATCCGCGTCAAGGGTGCTGACAACACAACATACTACCATGATGAATAGCGATGGACAATGCAGATGCAAAGGAAGATAACACCTTCTCAGATTTCACCTTAGCGAGTCTAAGAAAACAAAATCTGGATGATCGACCGAGAGACATTTAGCACTCCGCTTATAATGTTCTCCTTGATGTGCTAGCGTATCCCATTCATTGAAACGGTCTGGCATCTAGAACACCAAGTAAGGGTCGGACTTCGGAAGCACAAAAATTATAAGGCACAACTAGGGAGTAAATCCTAGGAAGTCCTTATGGGGAGGTGGCTAACTTTCTCAATCAAGATACTACAATAGCAGGTCTTCCGGCGGGGTGTGTTGGCCACGACATCCACTTTACCGGTTATCGCGGGACCAATATTATAGTTCTTGGGAAATGTTCCAACCATCATATCTGCCTGAGATTCAGATCTGGTTGGTGTCAGAATAATCCAGGCTCATCGAGTCTAGAAAGAAAAATGAAAGTTTGCAACACAAATCGACGAGATGACGTTGCGAGATTCTCGGAAGATGGACTACGGTAGCAAGCTCCAAAACATGAGCTGGTTCTGCTACAAACCTGTGAGCACGCTGTCCAAGACAAGCATCACCACGTGGTAGTCTTATAATAAAACACTACCGAGTTCAGGAGGGGAACCATCATCGAGATAACAAAGTCTTGTGCATATCCATCCGGGCCCTTCAGGATTAGCGCATGAACTTCTTTCCTTTGAACGAATCAATCAGTGGCTTGGTATGCTAAGAATACATATAGAATGAAGGTTGCAAGTCTTCGAACCACAGAATACTTCGCACGTATGCATGAATGATTTGGGATGATTCCAGAGGAGGCAACATTGACTTTCTCGAATCCACGGCGGCAACTTGCATCAAATGCACATGAATCAGAGGAAGTCACTTCTTACATCCGAACATATGCTTCATGAGCTAGCATGAGCGAATGATTTAAAAAGTTTCCAACACTAGCTTAATGTTCGATAAAATTATGGAGAAGACAAGGATGTTGTCGATGGGCTCAACAACAATTCATCCAGATTCCCATGGAGATGGAATTCCATAACTAGGTGAACAAGGTGATAGTATTGGTCAGACCCAAAAGATATAATGGTGTATGCTCGAGGGAAATCCACGAGTAAGACAACATTACGAACATCGTTGGTTCTGATTTAATTTGATGATAGCCCATACCCAGATCAAAGTTTTAGCAAGGCAATAGCTCCAACAACTGGTCACGAGGATCAATCGTTGAGGATATCATCTCTCTTCAATACGAATACAAGATATCCCCTAACATGAGCTAAGTCGGACAAGCTTTTATCTTCCAACTCTCCAAGTTGTTGTCTAGCTCAACCAACTAGCTCAGGGATATCCAACACAGATTCTTGGAGAAGGAGTGATTTATAAGAAAACCAACTTGATCACGAACTCAACATAGCGGCCAGGTGACAACCCGGTAATACTTCCGAGAAGATATTCGGAACATCACGAACCACCAATATGTTACTAAGCTCGAGAACAATCTTGCTTTTGAGGGCAAGATGATATGATCAAATGAGCGAGGACTTGACAAGATCCTAACTCCTTAATCGAAATGTGCACCAGGAAAATGGACTAGGTAGCACGATCAATCTTAGGGTGACGATCCAATAACCAACACGCTAAGAATGAGGTTATCGTCCATTTAACTACCAAGCAACGGAGTTGCTAGGAGTATAGATTTCACACATCACGATTCACTTGTCGGCATTCCGGTTACAATAACATGGAAACCGAGGAATGAATAATGATGGCGAGAAGTATCACTGTATCAAGAGTTCATAGGATGGTGTGCAATTCCCATGACATTCTTGACATAAAGATGGTAATACTCCAAGGTAGAACAGAGCAAAAGCTAGATTAGCAATTTGATCTGCGGAGTACAACTGCTTTGACCCAATCCTGGATATGGATGAGGTACTGGAGTTTGTTTCTCCTAGTCATTCTGGAATAGAATGACTTGACGGACCACAAGAGTAATAGGCATCGATGAGCTCGAGTGCACAACTACTCCTGTCTAACAATTGATAGACGATGGTCGGAAGACAAGTAAGAGAGACAACCCAAGAGAACATATGATTTTCTGAGGTGTGGACGCATGGATTAGCATGTCGAATGAGTTCGATATATTTCTTCCGGACAACCCATGCGGAAGGGTAGAACTGGCAGAGTCACCGCATAGAATCGAGAACTCGTCAAGAGCTCTGATTGTGATCTCTTGGTTCAAAGAACTTCTGCCATAAATGGTTCATAGTATTTGGAAGAAGGAAGTACCACGGACCTCGAGGACTATCACAAAGGTTACTAATAACCTAAAGGAACGAGCAAACACTATCAACATGAGGTAAGTAGGGTGAGTCTTGGGTCCAAAACCCACGAGTGGAATACCTACTAACTAAATGGCATCACGGGATGCTTCGAGAATGTTGGCCAGAATGATCACACTGGGAACACATAACATAGCTAGATTACTAGATGATTCCCTAAGACACCTAGGGTCATAATAATAATTCCAGCATATATGTCGAGGCAATAGAATACCTCAACTCAGCAATTAGTGTGATTAATCTGGCCCAAAGGAACATCAAACCAGAAGGGAAGCATTTGCAAGTGCATCAGTTTGTTTAGAAACCTGGGATGACTCGGACAGCATAACGGCTGTAAATGCTCAAAAGTTTGGAGACATACAACAAAAATGGTGGCATAACCACTTAATATCACAATATCAATGTTCTGAGACCAACAGTTATGAACATACGGAAGTAGTAAAACTGAGCTGAGATTTGAAACTAACAATTCTATAAGTCTATGGTTTAGTAACACGTCATCCTGATAGATAGATGAGAAGGCCTAGTTCCTAAACCCCGTAGAAGAGAAGAGGTTGACTCAGATCAGAAGGCCATGAGGTATAAGGAGTAAAAAGAGCCTTACGTTCCAACCCACAATCAATTCCCCTACATATAACTAAAGCATTTCTAGACACAACTTGACCGGTTTGGCTTGGTAATCCTCTGAGCGATCGAGCTCGATACCAAAGCTGTCGGGACCCGACTCAATGTCACATCGATCTAGCTTTGTAACACATCATATCACTTTGCGGCCTCACGCACGGTATCCCAACGGTGTCGCCTTACCTTAGCCGGGGACCGTTTAGCCTTTTGGCGCGCGTATATGATAGTGTCGCTAGCATCCATATGAAAAGGAGCCGGGCTGACATGGCTAGTCGTAAACCCAAAGTGGCACAGACTTACGAGGACAGGCATCCATGACCCACATCGAGCGTGTCGGTCATCAGCATGTAAGTTCGGGCTGTAGCACCAGGGCTAGCAGACTCGATAAACCGGGCTGTAGCGGGCTAACGGGACTCCGGTACTCAACGCGTGACATTTCCCGAAGGACAGACACGAACGAAGAAGGACACATGCGGCCAGCCTAAGTGTTCGGAGCAGTAGCAAGCTACCATGGCTCGGTGGAAACACTAGGAGACATTTCCGTAAGAGAGGCTACTAAAGATAAACAACTAGATAGTCGGATCCCACACATACCAAGCATTTCAATAACATACACACAATATGCTCGATATGTGCAAATACAACATGGCATCACAACATGACTCTCGACTCAAGTATTTATTCATTAGGCTCAGGAGCGAGATATTACAAGCAGGGGTCTCATGACCCAACATTGAAACATACAAGTCAAGCACAAGCGGAAGCTAACATGTCCGAGTACGACATCTACAAATGAAAAGGGCTTGAAAGCTTTGAGTATCTACGAGATCTGCCGAGGGCACAAGATCGTAGCTGAGGTAACAAGCTAAGCGTCAAGTCCACGCGGAACTACTAGCGAGACCGAGGTCTCTCGCAAAACATAAAATAGGCAAGCGTGAGTACAAATGTACCCAGCAAGACTTACATCGAACTAACTACATATGCATCGTTATCAATAAAGGGGATGGTGGAGTTTAACAGCACAAGCCAGCTTTGACTCGGTGGCTATCCTAAACTACATTGCAAGTAACTCTTTTGAGGTGGCGCTACGAGTCCACATATTCACCATATCAATACACCACTATGGATCCGCTCCGTCTCCCTACGAGAACGCCATCCATAGCACTCACACTATCTTGCGTATTTTAGAGTATCCACTTTCACTTGTCTATGAACTGTTATAGGCAACCCAAGTCCATTTCATGGACACGGCTATTGAATAGATGATATTAACCTGCGGGGTGTACTTCTTCATACATGTTTCCACCACTTAGCGTCGCACACGACATGTGCTCGGCGGACTTCAGCGAAAGCCGGCGTGGGTGTAGACCACGACCTACCTAAACACTCGAGCCTCTAGTCGGGTTTATCGCCTATTTGGGTTCCATCTATGAGGAGTTCGGCCGAAGTTTCGCTCACAGCCCCAAGCGATGTGAGCAGGGTTCCCGAGATACCAAGCGGGCATCCGGTACACGTGCCACGTACCTACCGCATCACAGCCCACCCCTACGGTCGGCGCTGTCCACGGCCTCCATGAGGCTACAAACACGAAAACTACTTGCAACTCCCAGGACGGAGGACTAGGGTGAATAAGAAGTCGGCGGGGTCATATTTGGGGCCCAATGCATGGTAGTAGCTGAATCATGGATCACAAACACAGAACTCAGTTCCTAAGGACGGCTTCAATGAGACAACCCACCATGTACTCCTACATGGCCTCTCACCGATACCTTTACCAAATCGTGTTCATACACCTAGCTCACACACAGTAGGACATGTTAGCACACCTCTGATTCATCCTCGATGAATCAGACCGACTCGACTCTAAGCAGTAGCAGGCATGACAACAAGCATGTATGAGTAGGCATAACAGGGCTCAAACAACTCCTACTCATGCTAGTGGGTTTCATCTATTCTTGTGGAATGACAGGTCATGCAAAGGATAAGGGTTTAGCTACCGCAGCAAGTAACAGATGATTCGTTGTTGTCCTAATGCAGTAAAAGAGAGCGAGAGCGAGAGAGTGGGATTATATCGGAATGAACAAGGGGGTTTTGCTTGCCTGGCACTTCTGAAGATATTATAGTACTTCATCGGGGTCATCGAACTCGTCGTCGGAACCACGTCTATCGAGAGGGGACAAACACCGGCAACTGAGGAAGAACACAATCAATGCAATGCTACAATATGATGCATGATCATGACATGGCGATATGCTGTGATTTGAGCTAATGCACCTAGCTATGATTTAAATAAAGTTGGTTTGAATACATGATTCAAATTCCAACTCCATATATGATTATTTAAATGCCCTTTGTTTGTTTTGTCCAAAACAGAGGACAAACATTGTTCAAACATGCATGAAAATGGTACAGATGGATTCCTTGAATTTTTCTGATAATTTTTCATATATAATTTATTTGATTTGGAGCTACGGTTGATTTTATATGAATTTTAGAAGTTTTGGATATTTTCTGAAATTAAATAAATCAAATAGATTTATTTAAAATCCAGAAAAGCATTACTGCGTCAGCCTGACGTCAGCGTGACGTCAGCATGTCAACGGGGCTGGTCCGGGTCAAACCTGACGGCTGGGACCCACATGTCAGTGTAACAACTAACTAACAGAGTTAATTAGTGTCAGGTTAAACACTAATCTGGGTTAATTAGAACCTAGGCCCGCACGTCAGTGACTCATTTAGTTAACCGGGTAATTAGCACTAGGTTTTATCCTAAACTAAAAACTGTCGTGGCCGGGCCCACATGTCATCGACCTAGGGGTGGTCAAACCCACAGTCGGCCGAGGCTATCTGCCGCGGCTCGTCGCCGGCGGCAACGAGAACAATGGGGCAGCTCGGAAACACGCTTCTGAGCGGCGGTTTCTGCGTGGTTGGCGTCTACGGATAGGCGAGTCGCGCCGCATCAAGCTGGCGGCGGCAGCGGCTGTGGTGGCGAGCTCGCGGAAAGCGAGCTTCATGGCGGCGCCGAGTTCGGTCTCAGCGGTTTCGGCGTTGCGGTGCACTGGCGAGAGCAAGCTGGAAGGGTTTTGGGCTTCGACATTGCGGCGAAACACGGCTGTGCGCTTCGTTTGCGGCTCTAGGTGGCGGTGGCCTGGCGGCGACAAAGCACGGCGGCGGCGAGTTCTCGGGCTCGTTGCGGACGGCAGCTAGAGAGGAGGTAGAAACGGAGAGAGGGGAATCGATGGCGGAGCTCACAGCGATTCGGAGGTGGCCTCGGCGTGCTCGGGAAGCTTCGGGAGGCGGTGAATCGCGGCGGCGATCTTCGGTGGCGGCGGGGAAAAGCGGCGGCGGTGGCGGCGTTATGGTTGCTCCAGGGCGTGGCTGCGTGAGGTGGAAGAGGGAGTCGGCGGAGCCTCTGGTAGCGTCGGCGGCGTGGGCTGGCGGTGTACAGCGACAGCGTCGGTGGCGATAGCTCCGCTTCGGCGCGAGCGAGGAGACGAAGGGGGGAAGAGCGAGGGGAGCGCGAGGGGTTCGAGGCGTCGCGTGGCGTCGCGGGGGACGTCCAGGAGAAGGAGGAGGCAGCCAGGCAGGGAGGAGGTGGAAGCAGGAGGTGGCGCGCGCGCGGCGACCACGCTCCCTGCCTACTGGCGAGGGAGGAAGACGACAGGGGAGTGGCGGCGGTGGGCTGGGCTGCCAGCTGGGCCGCCAGATGGGCAGGTGGGCGACAGGTAAGTTGGCCCAGGTTAGTCTCTCTCTCTTTTATATTTCTATTCTGTTCTATTTTGTTTTGATTTAGTAAAATACTAAACCACTTTATAAAATCCTGAAAATAGTTATGTGGCTAGAACTAAAATATACCAACCCACATAAAATGTTCCAGAATTATTGGACATATATTAATTATATATAATATATATATCCAATGCAAATAGTTGTTGTATTTATTTCAAAGGCCCAAAATAATTAACTCTGAGATACCAAAAATATTGTTTTGAGTTTTACCTCTTTGCAATATTTTCAGGGACTAAGAGGAACATTTTCTTGGACTTATTTGAGAAGATTTTAATGTTGATCATTTTTAGAAAGTTTTCTGAGGCTTAGAAGATCCCTCAATTCAAATTTCATTTGAATTAAAACATGATGCACACATGAGGGTCTAACCTAGTGCATAACAGGACCAGGGATGTGACAGTTGCGAAAGGTTTTGAACAAGTTCAAGGAGTTCACTACGATGAGACCTTCTCACCCGTAGCGATGCTTAAGTCCATCCGAATCGTGTTAGCAATTGCCATATTTTATGATTCTGAAATTTGGCAAATGGATGTCAAAACTACATTCCTTAATGGATATCTTAAAGAAGAGTTGCATATGATACAATCAGAAGGTTTTGTCGATCCAAAAGGTGCTAATAAAGTGTGTAAGCTCGGTGATCCATTTATGGACTGGTGCAAGCATCTCGGAGTTGGAATATATGCTTTGATAGTGTGATCAAAGTATATGGTATTATACAGACTTTTGGAGAAGCCTGTATTTACAAGTGAGTGGGAGCTCTGTAGCATTTCTGATATTATATATGGATGACATATATTATTGATCGGAAATGATACTGAATTTCTGAATAGCATAAAAGGATACTTGAATAAGAAGTTTTCAATGAAAGACCTCGGTGAAGCTTCTTATATATTGGGCATCAAGATCTATAGAGATAGATCAAGACGCTTAATTGGACTTTCACAAAGCACATACCTTGATAAAGTTTTGAAGAAGTTCAAAATGGATCAACCAAAGAAAGGGTTCTTGCCTGTGTTATAAGGTGTGAAGTTGAGTCAGATTCAATGCCCGACCACTGCAGAAGATAGAGAGAAAATGAAAGTCATTCCCTATGCCTCAGCCATAGATTCTATCATGTATGCAATGCTGTGTACCAGACCTGATGTGTGCCTTGCTATTAGTTTAGTAGGGAGGTACATAAGTAATCCAGGAGTGGATCACTGTACAACGGTCAAGAACAACCTGAAATACATAAAAAGGACTAAGGATATGTTTCTCGTTTATGGAGGTGACAAAGAGCTCGTCGTAAACGGTTACGTCAATGCAAGCTTTGACACTGATCCGGATGACTCTAAGTCACAAACCAGATACGTATTTTTATTGAATGGTGGAGCTGTCAGTTGGTGCAGTTCCAAGTAGAGCATCGTTGCGGGATCTACGTGTGAAGTGGAGTACATAGCTGCTCCGGAAGCAACAAATGAAGGAGTCTGGATGAAGGAGTTCATATCCAATCTAGCTATCATACCTAGTGCATCGGCTCCAATGAAAATCTTTTGTGACAATACTTGTGCAATTTCCTTGGCAAAGGAATCCAGATTTCACAAGAGAACCAAGCGCATCAAGAGACGCTTCAATTCCATCTGCGATCAAGTCAAGGAGGGAGACATAGAGATTTGCAAGATACATATGGATCTGAATGTTGCAGACCCATTGACTAAGCCTCTCTCACGAGCAAAACATGATCAACACCAAGACTCCATGGGTTTTAGAATCATTACAATGTAATCTAGATTATTGACTATAGTGCAAGTGGGAGATTGAAGGAAATATGCCCTAGAGGCAATAATAAAGTTGTTATTTATATTTCCTTATATTATGATAAATGTTTATTATTCATGCTAGAATTGTATTAACCGGAAACTTAGTACATGTGTGAATACATAAACAAACAGAGTGTCACTAGTATGCCTCTACTTGACTAGCTCTTTAATCAAAGATGGTTAAGTTTCCTAGCCATGGACAAAAGTTATCATTTGATGAACGGGATCACATCATTAGAGAATGATGTGATTGGCTTGAGGCATCCGTTAGCTTAGCATGTTGATTGTTTAGTTTGTTGCTATTACTTTCTTCATAACTTATACATGTTCCTATGACTATGAGATTATGCAACTCCCGAATACCAGAGGAACACTTAGTGTGCTATCAAACATCACAACGTAACTGGGTGATTATAAAGATGCGCTACAGGTGTCTCCGATGGTGTTTGTTGAGTTGGCATAGATCGAGATTAGGATTTTTCACTCCGATTGTCGGAGAGGTATCTCTGGGCCCTCTCGGTAATGAACATCACTATAAGCCTTGCAAGCAATGTGACTAATGAGTTAGTTATGGAATGAGTTAGTTGCGGGATGATGCAGTAGGAGTCTTAGATGTGATCACAGACATGACAAGGAGTCTCAAAATGGTCGATACATAAAGATCGATATATTGGAAGGCTATATTTGGACATCGGAATGGTTCCGGGTGAGTTCGGGCATTTACCGGAGTACAGGGGGTTATCAGAACCCCCCGGGGAATCATTGGGCCTTAATGGGCCTTAGTAGGAGAAAGGAGGAGGACGCCAAGGTGGGGGCGCCCCCCTCCCCCCACCAATCCCAATTCGAATTGGGTGGGGGCCGTCCCCCCCTTTCCTTCTCTCCTTCTCCCCCTTCCTTCTCCTACTCCAACTAGGGAAAGGGGGGAATCCTACTCCCGCCGGAAGTAGGACTCCCCCCTTGGGCGCGCCATGAGAGGGCAGGCCCTCCCCTACTCCACTCCTTTATATACGGGGGAGGGGGCACCCCATAGACACACAAGTTGATTGTTTAGCCGTGTGCAGCGCCCCCTCCATAGATTACCACTTGGGTCATATCGTTGCAGTGCTTAGGCGAAGCCCTGCGCCGGTAGCTTTATCATCACCGTCACCACGTCGTCGTGCTGATGGAACTCTCCCTCGACCTCAGCTGGATCTAGAGTTCGTGGGACGTTACCGAGCTGAACGTGTGCAGATCGTGGAGGTGTCGTATCTTCGGTGCTAGGATCGGTCGGATCGTGAAGACATACGACTACATCAACCGCGTTGTCATAACTCTTCCGCTTACGGTCTACGAGGGTATGTGGACAACACTCTCCCCTCTCGTTGCTATGCATCACCTAGATGGATCTTGTGTGTGCGTAGGAAAATTCTGAAATTACTGCGTTCCCCAACAGGAGGAGATGAATATGAGACCCCGACGGAAGTGAGATATGATGCACCTAGATTTTGGGTTAGGCTGCTTGTGATTGGAAGAGGAAACGGCAGACGCTCGCTTCAGGGCATGCTAGGTGAAAGACCGAGAGTGGTTGGTCATAGAAAAGAGATCAACTGAGTGTTGTTTGGAAACTGAAGGGTGATGTGGCACCATGGTGACGTGGACAGCTTGCATGTTCATATAAATCATGTAGTGGGGGTGAACTTCTTAAGTATATAGTATTCACCTCTGTTTTAAAAGCTTTGAGCTCAGGCACCTCTACAAATCCCTGCTTCCCTCATGCGAAGGGCCTATCTTTTACTTTTATGCAAGAGTCGGTAGTATTCCTTCTCATTCCAACCTACTCTTTAGTTGGCAAGCATCATGTGATGGTGAAAGATCTAAGCATATATGGTCATTCAAATATATTTGATCATGAATTATTATTATTAACAATTATTTATATGATAAATAAGTTGGGAGGCGAAACATTAAGCCCCTATCTTTTTCTGTGTTCAGTGGATGCTATTTGTTCTAAAAATATGCTTTGAGTGGTAGCAATCATGGAAGACTATATGATAGTTGAGTATGTGGGATTTGTTAATTCAAAGCTCTTATATAGACCCTTCCTGAAAATAAGATGAACTGCAATTATTTGATGACTGAGAACCTAGTTTGTTAGTTTTCAAGAAAGTTTATGATATACGCTTTAACATGTGAATAGCTTGCTACTTTATCATGAGAAGTTTTATGAGATGAGCTACTGATTATGATTTATAATGATGCTAGAAAAAGTGATTGAAATTATCATTGGTCAAACTTGTGCACTTGCTAGCATTCACACTTCATAAATTGTTTCTTTTATCATTTACCTACTCGAGGACGAGCAGGAATTAAGCTTGGGATGCTGATACGTCTCCAACGTATCTATAATTTATGAAGTATTTCATGCCATGCTTAAAAAATCTATATGATTTTGCTATGATTTGATTAGAACTAACCCGGACTGACGTTGTCTTCAGCATAACTACCGTGGTGTCGTTTTTTGTGCAGAAATAAAAGTTCTTGGAATGGGCTGAAAATTTACGGTGATTCTTGATCGACCAAAAGAGACCCCCGAAGCACAAGAATTGGGCCAGAAGAGTCCCAAGGCAATGACAAGGGTGGAGGCCCCCGGGGCATGCCCCCTACCTTGCCGCTGCCTCGTGAACCCCCTTGATGTGAGGCCGATGACAAAAATTCCTATACCAAAACCCCCGAAAAGAAACCTAGATCGAGAGTTCCGCCGCCGCAAGTATCTGTAGCCACAAAAAATCAAACAAGAGCCCGTTCCGGCACCTTGCCGGAGGGGGGAAACCATTACAGGTGGCCATCTTCATCATCCCGGCGGTCTCCATGACGAGGAGGAAGTAGTTCACCCTCGGGGCTGAGGGTATGTACCGGTAGCTATGTGTTTGATCTCTCTCTCTCTCTCGTGTTCTTGATTTGGCACGATCTTGTTGTACCGCGAGCTTTGTTATTATAGTAGAATCATATGGTGTTTCTCCCCTCTCTATCTTTTGTTGTGATGAATTGAGTCTTGCTATTTGAGGTTTCTTATGATGAATTGAGTATTGGATTTGTGAACACTTGATGTATGTCTTGCGATGGGATATTTGTGGCGACAATGAGATGTTCTATTGATTCACTTGATGTATGTTTTGGCACTCAACTTGCGGATTCCTGAGGTGACATTGGGGTAATCTATGCATAGGGGTTGATGCACGTTTTCCTCCTAAGTTCTCCGATAGAAACTTTGGAGTGATTCTTTGTTGCACATTGAGGGATTGTTATGTGATCCAATTATATAATCATTGTTGAGAGAATTTGCACTAGTGAAAATATAAACCCTAGGCCTTATTTCCAAGCATTGCAATACCGTTTTTGCTCAATTTTGTTACTAGTTACCTTGCTGTTTTTTATATTTTCATATTACAAAAACCTATATCTACCATCCATATTACACTTGTCTCACCATCTCTTCGCTAATCTAGTGCACCTATACAATTTACCATTGTATTGGGTGTGTTGGCGATAAATCTGGCAATGGTTGGGGAACTCAACTATACCCAAACTGAACCCACTTGAAAAAATTTGGAAAACCAAACCAAACTAACCCATTGAAAGTCTTATTGCGACCCAAACCAAACTAAACCACAAGTTATCTCCACCTAAACCGAACTAAACTATCGACAGGAACCGTGGTTTTAGCTTATAGGTCGAGATTGGTGATAGTGCTAGGAGCGGACCAATGACCATAGTTGGGTGGATAGCTGAACGAGCAAGTTACGGAGCATGTCGGCGTTGACCTTCCAATTCTAGTCCTCCGTCAGGTGGCTCGACCACGCGGCGTAGAAGACGTGGGGTGACGCCGGCGAGCGACCCGTGCACCTCGGCCACGGCGGCCGGGTCAGCGAGGTCGAGCTAAATATGCGAGATGGTGGGGGACGGCGGTGGAGTGTCCCAGGTGGGCGGCGCGCGACTAGGGCAAGGGGAGTTCCCGCTGAATTTCCATCTTTGGAGGTGGCTATTCTACAGGCCATGGTCAGGCCGCCGACATTGATGTTAGATGCTCGAACACAGGAGCCTCCCAGCCGGCGGGGAAGCGGCGAGCGGCACTGGTTTTTCACATATCCAAACTAAACCGGGTTGGACCTGTAGTTTGTGGCCCCTAATAGCCAAACTGTTTAAGGCCATAACCACTTATACCTGAACTGGTTTTTCACATACCCAAACTAAACCGAACTAAAAAATGTCTCGACCCAATATATATTGAACCAATTAAGCCCAGCATAAAAACTAAACAATCTCCCCCGGTTTTCTAAAAACCGTTCTCAGATTTAGTTGGCGACACAAGAGACTCTTTATTATTTGGTTGCAGGGTTGTTTGAGAGAGACCATCTTTATTCTACGCCTCCCACAGATTGATAAACTTTAGATCATCCACTTAAGGGAAATTTGCTATTATCCTACAGAACTCTACGTTTGAAGGCCAAGCAGGAGTTTACAAGAAGAATATTGCGCCGTAGACATCATGAGGGTGGGAAGCTTTCGGAGCCCCGGCGGAGAGATGGCGGTGGCGACGACATGGGGGTGGCGGCGACGTGGGAGGTGGCACCGGCAGCTGGCAGAGGCACCGAAAGAAATGGGCGGCGGCGGCGACGACGAAGGAGGCGGGCAAGGGTTTGCTGTTGGAATGGGAGATGATGGTCAATGTGCCACCGACTAGCGGGCTAGAAAGAGGAGAAGGCGGGGGGTGCGAGCATCCGTTTCGTGTCCACGTCTATGCAAATGAGGCGTAAAATTGGACCAGGAACGGTCAGCAAGCGGACGAAAAACGAACATGTGTCCATTTGAATTGACGCATTGGGCCTATTTTTCCGTCCACGCAATTCAAACAAACACGCGCGAATAAAATAGGTCGCGGTGTTGGAGTTGCTGTAAAAGCGCGTCGCTCCCTGAGATCGCCCGGTGGCAGGCTTCAAAAGCTTCGTCAGGCTCGTATGCCGGCCTCTGCCTTCTTTTTGCACACGTCCCTCTCGCGCAGTCAAACTCTGACCCGCCGGCATGAACAACAGCTGTGTTGCACCGTATCTTCTACCAGACATGAACAACAGCTGTGTTGCAAACAAAATACTGTAGGCCTGCCATCACCTCCGCATGGCCCTGTATGACCATCCATCGAAATACTCTAGCGAAATCATTTTTGGTGAAGCCCCCGTATTTCTTTTTACTCATACTGCAATGCAGTGCATGACGATTAGGGCCCCTCAAATATTCGTGGTCGCGTCCGGTCAGTGCTTAGATATGCGTGTTTTGAGTCCCTATTTATCTATGCATGCAGCTATACTCCTCATTTTCTGTGTTATATATTCAATCACATGCATGTGATTTGTGAAAGAGAAAAGAAGAATAAAGAAAGAGAAAAGGTAGTCCGGGGTGGGCCGCGTCCGCGAACCCTCATGGGCTCCCCATATATGGTCTGAATATCTAGGTTCGCCAATAACCCAAACGTATAAGGATGATGTGAGGGTCCAGTTGACTCTTTTTTTTTTCTTACCCAGGTCCATCGGTCAGGCACGTCTACAAACATTTGAGGAGGGTTTAATGGGGCCCAGCTATAGGTGCTCTTATATGAAGGATTACATGAGCACGTTTGCATGTGCAAATAGGTAGAGCCGTAAAGATAAAGCTAGTTGCTTGTATAACCGGTGTGACCAAAGATCCCAGTTTTTCACGATGAGGTTGGCACTACTTAATTAAAACTACTTATAGATGGGTCATATTAGTGGCTAGCTGGCTCAGGGCCCTGCCAATAATATTTTAGACACATATTAGTGGCGGGTGCAAAAGGGTCTGCCATTAGGATTAAATTAACAATGCGGGCCTTGGTTAGCCGTGGATCAAAGGTATTAGTGGCGGGTGCTGCAGTGTTGCCCGCCATCAATAGTTACAGCAACAGTGCTGGGTCGTAAAACATGGCCTCCACTGGTAATTCGCCCATTGATTTGGCACATCGTACCCTTGTTGGAAGGTATACCAGTGGGAGAGGAGACTTAGGGTCGCCCGTGAGTGTTTAAATATGTAGGTAATTTGGTTTTTTGCATTTTGTTTTTAGAAATTTAAGTGTGTTATTTTTGTATGACCTGGTATGGTAGGAAAAATGGTTTGAACTTGTAGGTTTCATTATTTGCTATATTTTAGATATTAATTAATAAAATTGTATAGCGAACAAGAGCATAGGTACGATGCAAACTTCATCTTCTACTTTGAATGACATTGACAAGAAATATATACCAATCACAGTAACAATTATGTTTGTTGCTGAATGACCGTAGTTGTATCGCTAGATCGACAATTTAATCAAGAGAAATGATTCCCTTCACCCGGCCGATCTGACGGGTCTGTCCGCCGCCCCCAATCTGCTTGTTGCAATTTGTGACGGGCATTTTTAGGGAGATCCGACGGCTGTTTTTGCATCAGTCAAACTGCCCAGAGGCAGTCAATTTTTTTGTGCTATCCGCCGGTCGACGCGTAGCGTCCCCCTTTAATCAATGTAATATAAACCGTATGTCAAAAATTGTATGAAATATAACATAGGGAGTAGCAGAGTGGCCCGCTCAATCTCCATTGGCTAAATTGGTTATTCATATCGGGGAAAAAAAGCATTTCCTACTATTCTACACCACTGTAATATTGTCCACAAAGATAAATGCAGCAATACAATTATTCACTACTAGGGAAAAGCCTATACACAGAATCTTATCAGCAGCGCGCTCCAAAATAACTCGCTGCTGCTAATTAGCAGTAGCGCGTACGGACGAAACTCGCTGCTGAGACAAATATAGCGATGGCGCGTCACCGAAGACGCGCTGCTGCTATAATTCTGAGGCGCCAGCGAGGCTAGTTATAGCAACAGCGTTAGCGTGATGCTGCCATCTGCTACGTGGCATAGTCGCAGCGCATTTCTCCGATAAGCGCTACTGCTAAGTTTCCTACAAAAATTTAGTCCCACCTCGCTTCGTGAAGAGAGTTTCTACCACCTTAAATATGTTACTTCTCCCACTTTGACAAGCACTTGATCTTCATTGAACTCTATGTGTAGAATTTGTGGCTGCAATATGAGTCTTCACCTGTTCCTAAACCGGTGAGGACTCATATTGTCAAATCAGATTGTACACAAAAAGATCGTTGATGATCAATGTGTTTTTGATATATTGAACAAAGTCTATTTTTGCATGCTAACACATAGCAGTAGCGCTTTACTGTGAAAAGCGCTGCTGCTAGATAGCTTAGCAGTAGCGTGTTTTCCTGAAGAGCGCTACTGCTAAGCCATCCATCTCCCTCATCTCCTCCCTTCGGATCCACTCACACACAGCCACTCAAAATCCTCTCTGATCCGTCTGCGCCGTGCCCCCCCGTCGCCCCTCCTCCGTCTGCGCCGCGCGCCGTCACCTCCTCCTCCTTGCTAGACTCGGTACCGGCCTCCTCCTCCGTCCTCCCTCTCCACTCGCCGCTGGCCGGCCCCTCCTCGCTCCGCCTTCCTCCTCCGTCCTCCCTCAACTGGCCGCGCCGGCCGGCCCCTCCTCGCTCCGCCTTCCTCCTCCGTCCTCCCTCAACTGGCCGCGCCGGCCGGCCCCTCCTCGCTCCACCTTCCTCCTCCATCCTACTCTCTTCTCCCTCCTCGAGTCGCCCTCCTTCTCCCTCCTACTCATATGCAACATTTTGATTTAGTTGATATAATTTAGTTGACTTAGTAGGCTAGTTGATTTAGTTGACTTAGAACATTTTGATTTAGTTAATTTAGTAGGCTAGTTGATTTAGTTGACTTAGAACATTTTGATTTAGTTGATTTAGTAGGCTAATTCATTTAGTTAATTTAGTTGACTTAGAACATTTTGATTTAGTTGATTTAGTAGGCTAGTTGATTTAGTTGACTTAGAACATTTTGATTTAGTTGACTTAGTAGGCTAGTTGATTTAGTTGACTTAGAACATTTTTATTTAGTTGATTTAGTAGGCTAGTTGATTTAGAACATTTTGATTTAGTTGATTTAGTAGGCTAATTCATTTAGTTAATTTAGTTGACTTAGAACATTTTGATTTAGTTGATTTAGTAGGCTAGTTGATTTAGTTGACTTAGAATATTTTGATTTAGTTGACTTAGTAGGCTAGTTGATTTAGTTGACTTAGAACATTTTGATTTAGTTGATTTAGTAGGCTAGTTGATTTAGTTGACTTAGGAACATTTAAATTTAGTTGATTTAGTAATCCTTTGCTCATATTGCTTTAGGAAGAATGGCGCCACCACCACCACCACTATGTCAATGTGCAAGTCAAGATCTTGACAACCTTGCAAGCGGCAAGCTGTTCGCATCTACTTCCACCGAGTTTTCCTCATGCGGTGACAAGAAATTAGATGAAATGTAATAACTATTTTATTTTTAGTGTTGACATTACTGCATTGTGTCATTTTGCTTATTTTACACAGATCGTCCCATGCAATGTGAGGTTGAAATTCAACAAGTGACGAGGAACCTTTGTGACATTTGAGGCTCTGGGGGCCATACACTATGGAGGTTGAGAAAGGGCGCAATATGTCGCATGATTGGAGGAGATGGATGGGCCCGTTTAAATCGCTTCGCATGCATCTTCTTGGTGGTGAGTTGATCAGCTTCAACTTCGGCGAGAAAGACCCAAGCTAGCTGTCATTTATCTCAACTTTGGTGGAAGATTATGAAGATGGCGAAGATGGCGAAGATGATGAAGATGATGAAGATAATGAGGACCCACTCGATGAAGATGATGAGGACCCACTTCATGAAGCCATCGTAGCTCAAAGAACAAGGCTGAGTGAGGAGGAGGTGTCCAACACATGGGACATAATTCCGCCACGTCTTGACTTTGTCGGGGTGCCATTCGTGACCCGCTTGACAAATACCATGGTTGATCGACATGATATGGTATGTTATACTTACAAATGCAAATTAATAGTGTGAATTACTTAGTGTATAGTCCAATGATATGGTATGTTGTGTGGAATCTAGTCGATGATATATATGTTTTAGTGTAGAGTTCTATCACATGCTTATTAATTGATATGTTTTTCTTATTCAGAAATTGGCAAAGAGCATATCTGTGAGTTATGGTATCGAGCCTGATGAAGAAGGCTCAGCTGGACTACGCCTTACTGCAAGGGGCTCCGTCACAACCTGTACTTACCGCGTGGACACGGACGGTCGCACACACTTAAGCTCGGTTGGGTGGAAGAAGTTCCTCGATGGCAAAAATCTTCGTGTTGGATAGGCCATCCTAATTACTATCAGGAACACCAACCGCCCAGGCTTGAGGATGATGATTGTCTTCGATATCATCTAGAACTACATATGTGTGTGTGGCTATATCATCTAGAACTACATATGTGTGTGTGGCTATATCATCTAGAACTACATATGTGTGTGTGGCTATATCATCTAGAACTACATATGATGATCGTCGTCGATATCATCTAGAACTACATATGATGATGGCCGTTGATATGACCTTGTACTGCTTGAGGATGCATGTTGGCTATGCATGAAATTGTTATCTAGTACTCCCTTCATTCCAAATTACTCGTCGTGGTTTGAACTAAAACAACGACGAGTAATTTGAACGGAAAGTACTACCGTACCTAGTAATGGTTTATGAATTTGATATCTACTAGCAGTACCTAGTATCTAGTATCTGAAAGGAGAACTGAAAGTGAAAGGAGAACTGAAAGGGAATGGGGCAGTGGGAAAATGATGAAAGATATAGCAATAGCGAGGGATGACGAAACCGCTACAGCTAGTTAATAGTAGCGCGTTCACAAAAATCGCTGCTGATATCGTCAGCGATAGTAGCAGCGAGTTGGGGCGCGCTACTACTATGAGTTAGCTGTAGCGCCTTATTAGTAGCGCGGCCACCCGCGCTGCTGCTAGCCTGAAAACCTGCGCTGCTGCTAGCCTTTTCCCTAGTAGTGATTTATAGAACTAGATATACCCTACGCGAGTTGCTGTGGAAATTAGTTGCAATATATTTTGATGAAATTTGGTTGTGTGGAATATACTCCTTATGTTTTTATTTACTCTGCATATTAATTTTGTCTTAAGTCAAACTTTGTAACTTTGAACGATTATATAGAAAGAAAATACTAACATGTACAATACCAAATCAATCTCGTTAGATTCATCATTGAATAACCCACAAAAAAGATTCATCATTGGATATATTTTCACATCACCTCTATCAACGAAATGATAGGCAATCTGTGTATTCGCGGGAAAAAGTATTTATGATTGTAAATATTCATGTTGTTTACAGTAAACTTGGTCAAACATTATAAAATTTGATTTTAAAATAAAACTAATATACAGAGTAAATAAAAATAGAGGGACTGCATTTTAATAAGGGATAATTAGATTTATGCCCCTAGTTGTGTCCCACTAGTCTGTTTCACCCCTAATTCCCAAAAGTCACCGGTTCTGTCCAAGTCACTTTGCTCCTCTTATGCTTTTGCCCTTTGATCGTTTGACCGTCAGTTTGAAAACTTCATAACTAATTCATACTAAATCAGAAAAATACAAATAATATACCAAAATGTTCAGAAAAACATCACCTATATGTCAGTGTCATTTGCATTCATGAAAAAAGTGTTGGAAAGTGCACATCCGAGTTTTAGCTCTTTTGATACCACCATGAATAGTAAACACTAAAAAAGTTCAAAAAAATTCAAAAAAAAATTGGTGGCAAAGAACAACAATTGTTCTAAGTGCTTGCCAGGTTTCATTAGGGAACGACATTCGTGGAAGTCATGGCAAAAAATAATCTATTTTGGAGTGCTGATTGTTTCTTTGGTGCGGCACACATGAATGTTATTCCCTGATGAAACTTGGCAGGTACTTAAAACATTTGTCATTCTTTGCCACCAAATTTTTTTCGAATTTTTTTGAACTTTTTTAGATTTTAATATTCATGGTGGTAGCATAAGAGCTAAAACACGGATGGGCACTTTCCAACACTTTTTTCATGAATGCAAATGACACTGACATATAGGTGATGTTATTCTGAACATTTTGGTATCTTATTTGCAATTTTCTGATTTAGTATGAATTAGTTATGAATTTTTCAAACTGGCGATCAAACAGTCAAAGGGCAAAAGCATAAGAGGAGCAAAGTGACTTGGACAAAACCGGTGACTTTTGGGAATTAGGGGTAAAACAGACGAGTGGGACACAACTAGGGGCATAAATCTAATTATCCCTTTTAATAATGCAGTTTACGTGGAAATAAGAAGCATAGAAGCCATGTATCCCTTTTTTTTCCAAACTAATCAACAAATATCATAATGTGGATCTATCAAAACATGGTGTCCTAATTAAGTGCTTGCAAAAAAAAGAAATGGTGAAAAATGGTTCACCAAGCCATGGAATATTTTACATTGTCAATTGTACCGTTAATGAATGAGCGGATAAGATCGAACACAAGATGTTACTAACAACCATGACAACTCAAGAAGAAGAAAACTCCAACCTTTATCGCTCAGCAAAAATCTTATATAGAGTACTTATTTCTCGTTTCTGATGTCTTTTCAGATGTGATTGCTAGCACCTTAAGCCTAGTTGGGGTATGTTTTTTCTCCTCATATTCTTTCCGTGGAAGAAATACTACGGTATTTCTCCCTGCCAATCGGGGTCAAAGAACACACCAAGGATGGAATATTTCCTACAAAAGCAAGGAACTTCACACCCCAAAAGATATACTTATCCAGAGGAGAGAAGAATGACCAACTCTTTTGCTCACACGCTTGGCGAAGGCAGCTTTGGAGTTGTCTACTGAGGCAAACTCCCTGATGGCCGAGCGATAGCAGTGGAGATGCTCAAGGATACCTAGGGTGATGGGAAGGAATTCATGAATGCGGTTTCTAGCATTAGAAGAACCTCTTATGTCAATCTCGTCACCCTCTTAGAGCATCTCTAGCAGATCCCGCAACCCGTCCTCCCGGAAAAATCGTTTACGGTATCCCGTAAATATTTTTTGCAGTATGCTGGTGAAGGAAATATGCCCTAGAGGCATTAATAAAGTTGTTATTTATATTTCCTTATATTATGATAAATTTTTATCATTCATGGTAGAATTGTATTAACCGGAAACTTAGTGCATGTGTGAATATATAGACAAACATAGTGTCCCTAGTATGCCTCTACTAGACTAGCTCGTTAATCAAAGATGGTTAAGTTTCCTAGCCATAGACTTGTGTTGTCATTTGATGAATGGGATAAGATCATTATAGAATGATGTGATGGACAAGACCCATCCATTAGCTTAGCATATTGATCGTTTAGTTTTAGTGCTATTGCTTTCTTCAAGACTTATACATGTTCCTCAGACTATGAGATTATGAAACTCCCGAATACTAGAGGAACACCTTGTGTGCTATCAAACGTCACAATGTAACTGGGTGATTATAAAGATGCTCCATAGGTGTATCCGATGGTGTTTGTTGAGTTGGCATAGATCGAATTAGGATTTGCCACTCCGTGTATCTGAGAGGTATCTTGGGGCCCTCTCGGTAATACACATCACTATGAGCCTTGCAAGCAATGTGACTAGTGAGTTAGTTACGGGAAGATGCATTAATGAATGAGTAAAGAGACTTGTCGGTGACGAGATTGAACTAGGTATGATGATACTGACGATCAAATCTCAGGCAAGTAACATACCGATGACAAAGGGAACAATGTATGTTGTTATGCGGTTTGACTGATAAAGATCTTCATAGAATATGTAGGAGGCAATATAAGAATCCAGGTTCCGCTATTGGTTATTGATCGGAGATGTGTCTCGGTCATGTCTACATAGTTCTCGAACCCGTAGGCTCCGCACGCTTAACATTCGATGATGATTCGTATTATGAGTTATGTGATTTGATGACCGAAGTTTGTTTGGAGTCCCGAATGAGATCACGGACATGATGAGAGTCTCGAAATGGTCGAGACTTAAAGATTGATGTTATTCAGACACCGGATGAGTTCCGAGAGGTACCGGATAAATACCGGAGTGTTGGAGGGTTATCGGAACCCCCCGGGGGAACTAATGGGCCATGATGGGCTTTAGTGGGGAGAGAGAAGGGCTGCAAGTGCGCTGGCCGCGCCCCCCGTGTCCGAATTAGACTAGGGGAAGGGGGCGGCGCCCCCTTTCCTGCCCTTCTCCCTCTCCCTTCCTTCCCCCCCTCTTCCTCAGGTGGAATCCTAGTAGGACTTGGAGTCCTAGTAGGACTCCCCTCTCTTGGCGCGCCCTACAGGGCCGGCCGGCCTCCCCCTTCCCTCCTTTATATACGGGGGCATGGGGAACCCTAGAACACACAAGATCAATTGTCTTAGCCGTGTGCAGTGCCCCCCTCCACAGTTACACACTTCGGTCATATCGTCGTAGTGCTTAGGCAAAGCCCTGCGCCGATAACTTCATCATCACCATCGCCATGCCGTCGTGCTGACGGAACTCTCCCTTCGCCTCAACTGGATCAAGAGTTCGAGGGATGTCATCGAGCTGAATGTGTGCTGAACGCAGAGGTGTCGTATGTTCGGTGCTTGGATAGGTTGGATCGCGAAGAAGTTCGACTACATCAACCGCGTTACTAAACGCTTCCGCTTTTGGTCTACTAGGGTATGTGGACATACTCCCCCCGCTCATTTCTATGCATCTCCTAGATAGATCTTGCTTGATCATAGGTAAAAAAATTTGAAATACTGAGCTCCCCAATAGTGGTATCTGAGCTAGGTCTATGCGTAGATGTTATATGCACAAGTAGAACACAATGAGTTGTGGTCGATAATATTCATACTGCTTACCAGCAACGTCTTACTTTGATTCAGTGGTATTGTTGGATGAAGCGGCCCGGACCGACATTACATGACCGTGTTCATGAGACTGGTTCTACCGACGTGTTTCACACATAGGTGGATAGCGTGTGTCTGTTTCTCCAACTTTAGTTGAATCAAGTTTGACTATGCCCGATCCTTGTTGAAGGTTAAAACAGCACACTTGACGAAAAACCGTTGTGGTTTTGATGCGTAGGTAAGAACGGTTCTTGCTTGAAACCCATAGCATCCACGTAGAACTTGCAACAACAAAGTAGAGGACGTCTAACTTGTTTTTGCAGGGCATGTTGTGATGTGATATGGTCAAGACGTGATGATATATAAATTGTTGTATGAGATGATCATGTTTTGTAACAGTTATCGGCAACTGGCAGGAGCCATATGGTTGTCGCTTTATTGTATGAAATGCAATCGCCATGTAATTGCTTTACTTCATCAATAAGCGGTAGCGATAGTCGTAGAAGCAATAGTTGGTGAGACGACAATGATGCTACGATGGAGATCAAGGTGTCAAGCTGGTGACGATGGTGATAATGATGGTGCTTTGGAGATGGAGATCAAAGGCACAAGATGAAGATGGTCATATCATATCACTTATTTTGATTGCATGTGATGTTTATCCTTTATGCACTTATTTTGCTCATTACGGCGGTAGCATTATAAGATGATCCCTCACTAAATTTCAAGGTAGAAGTGTTCTCCCTGAGTATGCACCGTTGCTACAGTTCGTCGTGCCGAGACACCACGTGATGATTGGGTGTCATAAGCTCTGCGTTCACATAAAGCGAGTGCAAGCCAGTTTTGCACACGCAGAATACTCGGGTTAAACTTGACGAGCCTAGCATATGCAGATATGGCCTTGGAACACTGAGACCGAAAGGTCGAATGTGAATCATATAGTAGATATGATCAACATAGTGATGTTCACCATTGAAAGGTACTCCATCTCATGTGATGATCGGACATGATTTAGTTGATATGGATCACGTGATCATTTAGTTGACTAGAGGGATGTCTATCTAAGTGGAAGCTCTTAAGTAATATGATTAATTGAACTTTAATTTATCATGAACTTAGTACCTGATAGTATTTTTGCATGTCTATGTTGTTGTAGATCAATGGCCCGTGCTACCGTTCCTTTGAATTTTAATGCGTTCCTAGAGAAAGCTAAGTTGAAAGATGATGGTAGCAACTACACGGACTGGGTCCGTAACTTCAGGATTATCCTCATTGCTGCACAGAATAATTACATCCTGGAAGCACCACTAGGTGCAAGACCCGCTACAGGAGCAACTCCGGACATTATGAATGTCTGGCAAAGCAAAGTTGATGACTACTCAATAGTTCAGTGTGCCATGCTTTACGGCTTAGAATCGGGACTTCAAAGACGTTTTGAACATCATGGAACATATGAGATGTTCCAGGAGTTGAAGTTAATATTTCAAGCAAATGCCCAGATTGAGAGATATGATGTCTCCAATAAGTTCTATAGCTACAAGATGGAGGAGAATAGTTCTGTCAGTGAACATATACTCAGAATGTCTGGGTACCACAACCACTTTACTCAACTGGGAGTTAATCTTCCTAATGATAGTGTTATTGATAGAGTTCTTCAATCACTGCCACCAAGCTACAAAAGCTTCATGATGAACTATAATATGCAAGGGATGGATAAGACAATTCCCGAGCTCTTCACGATGCTAAAGGCTGCGGAGGTAGAAATCAAGAAGGAGCATCAAGTGTTGATGGTTAACAAGACCACTAGTTTCAAGAAGAAGGGCAAAGGGAAGAAGGGGAACTTCAAGAAGAACGGGAAGAAAGTTGCTGCTCAAGTGAAGAAGCACAAGTATGGACCTAAGCCTGAGACTGAGTGCTTCTACTTCAAAGGGACTAGTCACTGGAAGCGGAACTGCCCCAAGTATTTGGTGGATAAGAAGGATGGCAAAGTGAAAGGTATATTTGATATACATGTTATTGATGTGTACCTTACTAATGCTCGTAGTAGCGCCTCGGTATTTGATACTGGTTCTGTTGCTCATATTTGCAACTCGAAATAGGGGCTACGGATTAAAGGAAGATTGGCTAAATATGAGGTGACGATGCGCGTGGGAAATGGTTCCAAAGGCGACGTGATCGCGGTCGGCATGCTACCTCAACATCTACCTTCGAAATTAGTTTTAGACCTGAATAATTGTTATTTGGTGCCAGCGTTAAGCATGAACATTATATCTGGATCTTGTTTGATGTGATACGGTTATTCATTTAAATCAGAGAATAATGGTTGTTCTATCTATATGAGTAATATCTTTTATGGTCATGGACCCTGGATGAGTGGTCTATTTTTGTTGAATCTCGATAGTAGTGATACACATATTCATAATATTGAGCCAAAAGATGCAAGGTTAATAATGATAGTGCAACTTATTTGTGGCACTGTTGTTTAGGTGATATTGGTGTAAAGCACATGAAGAAACTCCATGTTGATGGGCTTTTGTAATCACTTGATGCTTGCGAACCATGCCTCATGGGCAAGATGACTAAGACTCCGTTTTCCAGAACAATGGAGCGAGCAACTAACTTGTTGGAAATAATACATACTTATGTATGTGGTCCGATGAGTGTTGAGGCTTGCGGCGGTTATCATTATTTTCTGACCTTCACAGATGATTTGAGCATATACGGGTATATCTTCTTGATGAAGCATAAGTCTGAAACATTTGAAAAGTTCAAAGAATTTCAGAGTGAAGTGCAAAATCATCGTAACAAGAAAATAAAGTTTCTACGATCCGATCATGCAGGTGAATATTTGAGTTATGAGTTTGGTCTTCATTTGAGAAAATGCGGAATAGTTTCGCAACTCACGCCACCTGGAACACCACAGCGTAATGGTGTGTCCGAACGTTGTAACCGCACTTTATTAGATATAGTGCGATCTATGATGTCTCTTACTGATTTACCGCTATGGTTTTGGGGTTATGCTTTAAAGACGGCTGCATTCATGTTAAATATGTCACCATCTAAATCCGTTGAGAGACACCATATGAACTGTGGTTTGGCAAGAAACCCAAGTTGTCGTCTCTTAAAGTTTTGGGATGTGATGCTTATGTGAAAAAGCTTCAACCTGATAAGCTTGAACCCAAACCAGAGAAATGTGTCGTCATAGGATACCCAAAGGAGACTGTTGGGTAGACCTTCTATCACAGATCCTAAGGTAAGATATTCGTTGCTAAGAATGGATCCTTTCTAGAGAAGGAGTTTCTCTCGAAAGAAGTGAGTGGGAGGAAAGTAGAACTTGATGAGGTAATTGTACCTGCTCCCGAATTGGAAAGTAGTACATCACAGAAATGAGTTCCAGTGATTCCTACACCAATTAGTGAGGAAGCTAATGATGATAATCGTGAAACTTTGGATCAAGTTACTACTGAACAACGTAGGTCAACCAGAGTAAGATCCGCACTAGAGTGGTATGGTAATCCTGTTCTGGAAGTCATATTACTTAACCATGACGAACCTACGAACTATGAGGAAGCGATGATGAGCCCATATTCCGCAAAATGGCTTGAGGCCATGAAATCTGAGATGGGATCCATGTATGAGAACAAAGTATGTAATTTGGTTGACTTGCCCAATGATCAGCAAGCCATAGAGAATAAATGGATCTTCAAGAAGAAGACTGACACTGACTGTAATGTTACTATCTACAAAGCTTTACTTGTTGTGAAAGGTTTTCAACAAGTTCAAGGAGTTGACTACGATGAGACCTTCTCACCCGTAGCGATGCTTAAGTATGTCCGAATCATGTTAGCAATTGCCGCATTTTATGATTATGAAATTTGGCAAATAGGTGCCAAAACTACATTCCTTAATGGATATCTTAAAGAAGAGTTGTATATGATGCAACCAGAAGGTGTTGTCGATCCAAAAGGTGCAAGCTCCAGCGATCCATTTATGGACTGGTGCAAGCCTCTCGGAGTTGGAATATACGCTTTGATAGTGTGATCAAAGCATATGGTTTTATACAGACTTTTCGAGGAGCCTGTATTTACAAGAAAGTGAGTGGGAGCTCTGTAGCATTTCTGATATCATATGTCAATGACATATTGTTGATCGGAAATGATACTGAATTTTGGAACAACATAAAAGGATACTTGAATAAGTATTTTTCAATGAAAGACCTTGGTGAAGCTGCTTATATATTGGGCATCAAGATCTACAGAGATAGGTCAAGACGCTTAATTGGACTTTCACAAAGCACATACCTTGATAAAGTTTTGAAGAAGTTCAAAATGGATCAGTCGAAGAAAGGGTTGTTGCATGTATTACAAGGTGTGAAGTTGAGTCAGACTCAATGCCCGACCACTGCAGAAGATAGAGAGAAAATGAAAGTCATTCCCTATGCCTCAGCCATAGGTGCTATCATGTATGCAATGTTGTGAACCCGACTTGATTTGTGCCTTGCTATTTGTTTAGTAGGGAGGTAGCAAAGTAATCCAGGAGTGGATCATTGGACAACGGTCAAGAACATCCTGAAATACCTGAAAAGGACTAAGGTTGTGTTTCTTGTTTATGGAGGTGACAAAGATCTCGTTGTAAATGGTCACGTCGATGCAAGCTTTTCACACTGATCCGGATGACTCTAAGTCACATATCGGATACGTATTTATATTGAATGGTGGAGTTGTCAGTTGGTGCAGTTCTAAGCAGAGCGTCGTGGCGGAATCTACGTGTGAAGCGGAGTACATAGCGGCTTTGGAAGCAGCAAATGAAGGAGTCTGGATGAAGGAGTTCATATGCTATCTAGGTGTAATACCTAGTGCATCGGGTCCAATGAAAATATTTTGTGACAATAGTGGTGCAATTGCCTTGGTAAAGGAATCCGGATTTCACAAGAGAACCAAGCACATCAAGAGACGCTTCAATTCCATCCGCGATCAAGTCAAGGAGGGAGACATATAGATTTGCAAGATACATACGGATCTGAATGTTGCAGACCCGTTGACTAAGCCTCTCTCACGAGCAAAACATGATCAGCATCAAGATTCCATGGGTGTTAAAATCATTACTATGTAATCCAGATTATTGACTCTAGTGCAAGTGGGAGACTGAAGGAAATATGCCCTAGAGGCAATAATAAAGTTGTTATTATATTTCCTTATATCATGATAAATGTTTATCATCATGCTAGAATTGTATTAACCGGAAACTTAGTACATGTATGAATACATAGACAAACAGAGTGTCCCTAGTATGCCTCTACTAGACTAGCTCGTTAATCAAAGATGGTTAAGTTTCCTAGCCATAGACATGTGTTGGCATTTGATGAATGGGATCACATCATTAGAGAATGATGTGATGGACAAGACCCATCTGTAGCTTAGCATAATGATCGTTTAGTTTTATTGCTATTGCTTTCTTCATGACTTATACATGTTCCTCAGACTATGAGATTATGCAACTCCCAAATACCGGAGGAACACCTTGTGTGCTACCAAATGTAACAACATAACTGAGTGATTATAAGGATGCTCTATAGGTGTCTCTGATGGTGTTTGTTGAGTTGGCATAGATCGAGATTAGGATTTGTCACTCTGTGTATCGGAGAGGTATATCTGGGCCCTCTCGGTAATGCACATCACTATGAGCCTTGCAAGGAATGTGACTAATGAGTTACTTACGGGATGATGCATTACGCAACGAGTAAAGAGACTTCCGGTGACGAGATTGAACTAGGTATGATGATACCGACGATCGAATCTCAGGAAGTAACATACCGATGACAAAGGGAACAACGTATGTTGTTATGCGGTTTGACCGATAAAGATCTTCGTAGAATATGTAGGAGCCAATATGAACATCCAGGTTCCGCTATTGGTTATTGACCGGAGATGTGTCTCGGTCATGTCTACATAGTTCTCGAACCCGTAGGGTCCACACGATTAATGTTCAATGACAATTTGTATTATGAGTTATGTGATTTGATGAACAAAGTTTGCTCAGAGTCCCAGATGAGATCACAGACATGACGAGGAGTCTCAAAATGGTCGAGACATAAATATTGATATATTGGACGATGTTATTCAGGCACCGGATGTGTTTCGAGAGGTACCGGATAATTATCGGAGTGCCAGAGGGTTATCAGAACCCCCCGGGGGAACTAATGGGCCATGATGGGCCTTAGTGGGGAGAGAGAAGGGCTGCAAGGGGGCTGGTCGCGCCCCCTGGGTCTGAATTGGACTAGGGGAAGGGGTCGGCGCTCCCTTTTCCTTCCCTTCTCCCTCTCCCTTCGTTCTTCCCCCTCTTCCTCAGGTGGAATCCTACTAGGATTGGAGTCGTAGTAGGACTCCCCTCTCGTGTCGTGCTATACGGGGCCGCTGGCCTCCCCCTCCCGTCCTTTATATCCGGGGGCAGGGGCCACCCTAGAACACACAAGATCAATTGTCTTAGTCGTGTGCAGTGCCCCCCTCCACAGTTACACACCTCAGTCATATCGTTGTAGTGCTTAGGCGAAGCCCTGCGCCGGTAACGTCATCATCACCGTTGCCATGTTGTCTTGCTGACGGAACTCTCCCTCAGCCTCAACTGGATCAAGAGTTCGAGGGACATCATCGAGCTGAACGTGTGCTGAACGAGGAGGTGCCGTCAATTCAGTGCTTGGATTGGTTGGATCGCGAAGGCGTTCGACTACATCAACTGCATTACTAAACGCTTCCGCTTTCGGTCTAAGAGGGTACATGGACACACTCTCCTTGCTCGTTGCTATGCATCTCTTAGATAGATCTTGTTTGAATGTAGGTATATTTTTTTGAAATACTGCGTTCCCCAACAGCCGGGCGTGCAGCCAGAACAAATCCTACATATCGATCCTGCAAATTTATACATACTAGTCCACGCTAAAACATCTCACCAGAGTTCATCAAAAGCATAGCATAGCATAGGGAAGTTCATCACATGCATAGCATAGGGGAGTTTTAATACAAAACAAAATTAAACACACATAGCATAGATCTACTCATCGCCGGAGTCACTGTCGATGTCGTCGCGGGGCTCGTTGACGTGGAGGGTGTGGTAGATGAGCGTGCCGGAGAGGGTCGCAGCGAGATGAACTTCTCCAGGAGCACCGGCACGCACGCGGCCGGAACTGCATCTCCGATTACGGCAGCCTGCTTCGCCTCAAACCACGCGCGCTCGACCGCCCTATGGCACTGGAGGGGTTGCTGAGGAGACGGAAATTCGCCCAAGCCCACGATCCGGCGCTGCAGGACTTCGCGCCGTGGGTGCGCTCCGCCTCCCTTTGCCTGTCCGACACAGGTGGGTGGAGGGGAGGTGCCGACCTCGTCATTGTTGCATCCGGCAAACCCACCGTGGCCGCCGAACACACGGAGGCGCCCAAAACCGCTGCCGCCGCCACGCCCAGAACCCATGGATGACATCTCCGGAAAGATCCGGCGGAGTAATGCGAAGGAAAATGTGGCTGGAGGAGAAGGGATTTAACGCTAGAGGGAGGAGCTTTGCGGCTGAGGAGGGTGGGGAATTTGTGGGACGGGAATCCTAAATTGCGCTGGCGCCCGCATATATGGAGGAAACGGTGGCGGTTTACGAGCCTCCTCTAAAAGATTACGGGCCAGGCCCTTTTTAGCGGATCTAATCGGGCCGGTTTTTTGGCTTGCCCCGTAAAACATAGTTCGTCATACTTTTACGGTATCTTCTAGAGATGCTCTTAGGGTTCTATTTGCAAGGTTCGAAACAAGCTCTCATCTACGAGTACATGACCAATGTCTCACTTGAGAGATGCACTTTTGCCAACAACCTTGCTCAAGATCCGAACACCCTAAGCTGGGAAATACTCTTTAACATTGTTCTCGGCATTGCTCGATGCCTTGAGAACTTCATAGTGGCTATTATACTATTATAGTCGCATAGTACATTTCGATATCAAGCCTCAAATTTTTGTGCTGGATAGAGACTTTTGTCCAAAGATATCTGATTTTGGATTAGCAAAACTGTGCTAGCAGAAGGATAGTACAATATTTATAGGTGGAGCAAGAGGAACTATAGGGACATAGCACCTGAGGTGTTTTCAAGACAGTACAGAGCAGTGAGCTGTAAGGCGGCTGTGTATGGTTACGGGATGATAGTTCTTGAGATGGTTGCAGTGGCGGAGCTAGGATTTTGAAACAGAATGTCCACCTCAAAAATAAAATTTTTTTGGCAACACATACAGTGTGCTATCGTATACTAAATTTACCAAATGGCAATAGCACAATAAAAACATATCAGTACGGTCTTACAAATATACCAAAATCCGCAATCAAGCCTGTATTTTGCATAAAAGAAGCCTATGTGTGTACACTATCTAATGACTATGAAAGTATCAATTATATCATATTCACTCTTCGTGGAATGTCTACAGAAAAGAGAAGCAATGTGTCCCATCCACTTCATTGTTCAAAAATTCTACATTTTTATGTTCCATGTTGGTGGCCAGGTTGGCCGGTGGTGCCCATGTATTTATGGGTTGGGTTGTATCGATTTTAGCACGGTTTTCCGTCAATTAACCGGGCAGTTCTCCCTTCTTCTTAATCAATGAAAATTGCAAGTCTTTTGCCTTGTTTCAAAAAAAACAATTCTACATTTTTATTTTACATTCTCTCAATCATAGTTGGACATAATCACACAACAAATTATGCCCGTGTGTTCATCTACATGGCAGATAACATTACCACTGTAAACTCATCAGACACTAGACTTCTCTCAAAACATAAAACCTAGATTGCTATTCTAAAAAAACTAGATTGTTAAATCCTAATGATTAATCGATACATCATACACTGAGGAATGGGGACGAGGAAAATGGATACCGAACCTAAAATAGGGTTGGCTCCTGTTGTGTCATTGTTGTAGGCCTGCAGCCATGCACACCACTTTCCGCCGGGCACAGGCAGGACCAGTGATGCTCCCGGGTGAGCAGGGAGTAAGGAGAGGATGGCTGGGCACTATGGTTGCGCCAGCCAAGTGAGCGGGCCAGGGGCAGCTCCTAGCCTCTTCAGCTCCGCCGACGGCCATCCGACGACGAGGAAGCGGCAAGTCGGTGAGCAGTGTGGCGCCAAGGGAATGATTGGAACGAGAGGCAGTGTGGTCGAGCCTTGGAGCATCTCCAGCCGCGCCCCCAACAGCCCCCCTAGGCGCCTTTTTACGTGCCAGTGCCGAAAAATCCCCCAGTCGCGCCCCCAAGACGCCGAAATCCGCCGGCTCGGCCCGTTTTTGGGCCCGGCAATCGCAGGCCGAACCCGACGCAATGGAGGGCGCTCGGGGGCTCCGGCGCAAGGGAAAAACATGCCTGGGCCACACTGTCAGGAGAAAAGTCAAGCCAATCGCCCAGATTCACCTCCCATCCCCGCGCGCTCGGCCGCCACCCTGCCAATCCCGGCGCCTCCCACCACCCAGCACCGCTAGATAGGCGATTCCCCACCGGAAAAGAGAGGAGGTTTCTCTGCCGCAGCCTCTCCACCACCGTCTAGGCGATTTTTCCGGTGTTCCAGATACGCAGGGCGGTATATCGACAGGGTGTGCACCCACCACGCCCGCAAGGTGTTCGGCAATTTGTCTGCTCGGGAATGGACTTTGATGACGAGGACGCGCTCGCCGCGCTGCTGGAGGAGGAAGCCGATGCCGACGTCCAGGAAGAGGAACATCTCATGGTCCTCGCCGTTCTCGCCGGCCTACTCGCGAGCAATGAAAAGCCGCGGCGAGGTGGCTCGGTGCCAAGCCGGATCAAAGCAAAGAGCTGGCATCTTCTGGAAGGCTACTGCGTGCTCTACTCCGACTACTTCACCGACACTCCACTCCACGGCGACAAAGTATTTCGTCGCTGATAATACCCAAGTTCAGGGAATCATCGTAGCAATTCCCAATGGTGGAAGTGACAAGTATGGAGTGTTGAACCCACAAGAAGCTAAAGGTAAGATCAATATTCTCTCAAGTCCTATATGCCACTGATATGACTCTACGTACACCGAACGTTTGCTTCCAACTAGAAACGAGAAATAAAACTATGTTGTGGGTATGAAGAGGATAACTTTGCATGGTATCGAAAAGCTAAAATATAAAAGTAGGTGATGTTATCATAAAGTTAGAATATATTACTAAATTTTATAAATAGCGAGTGTGGAATAATGATGGGTCGGTGTGCGAATTGTCCTAGGCAATCGTTAACAAGACCGGTAGTCGCCATTGCAATTTCATATGAGGGAGAGGCATAAGCTAACATACTTTCTCTTCTTGGATCATATGCACTTATGGTTGGAACTCTAGCAAGCATCTGCAACTAGTAAAGATCATTAAGGTAAAACCCAACCATAGCATTAAAGCATCAAGTCCCCTTTATCCCATACGCAACAACCCCCTTACTCGGGTTTATGCTTCTGTCACTCAAGCAACCCACTATAAGGGAATCATAAATGTATTGCAACACCCTACAACGGGAATCCCTCACGCTTGCGCGACACAGAGGGCACAATAGGACAGCACCAAAATAAAACATACAACTCATACCAATCTATATCATCAATCAACCCAAAGACAAAGGATATCTACTCAAAACATCATAGGATGGCAACACACCATTGGATCATAATATGTGGCATAAAGCACCATGTTCAAGTAGGGATTACAGCGGGGTGCGGGAGAGTGGACCGCGTAAAAGAGATGATGGTGGTGATGTTGATGAAGATGATCACTACAGCGATGATTCCCCTCTCGATGGCACTCCGTCACCACCAAGATAGAGGAGGAGGGGTTGTCCCCCTTGTGCTTCCTCCTCCATGGCCTCCCCCCCTAGATGGGGATAGGTTCTCCCTCTGGTCCTTGTCCTTCATGGCGATGATGGCCCCTCCGGTATCCTCCTCCATGGCCTTCGGTGATGATGGCCCCCTCCGGCAGTGCGCCAGAGAGGGCCTAGATTGATTTCTCATGGCTACAGAGGCTTGCGGCGGCAGAACTTCCGATCTAGGTTATTTTCTGGAGGTTTCTATATTTATAGGAATTTTTGGCGTAGGTCTCACGTCGGGGGGGTCTCCGAGTCGTCCACGAGATAGGGGCCCACGCCTAGGGGGGTGGGCACGAACCCCACCCTCGTGGACAGCCCGGGAATCTTCTGGCCCAACTCCTTTACTCCGGGGGCTTCTTTTGGTCCATAAAAAATCATCAAAAATTGGCACGTCAATTGGACTCTGTTTGGTATTCCTTTTCTACGATACTCAAAAACAAGGAAAAAACAAAAACTGGCACTAGGCTCTAGGTTAATAGGTTAGTCCCAAAAATCATACAAAATATCATATAAATGCATATAAAACATCTAAGATGGACAATATAATAGCATGAATACTTCATAAATTATAGATACGTTGGAGACGTATCAGGCGCCGTTATCGGATGAGCCGAAAGCTTCTCCTCAGGATTGTGAATTCCATCCGGGAGTTCAACAACTACTTCAAGTGCAAGAAGGATTGCACCGGCAAACTTGGATTCACCTCAATCTAGAAGTGCACGATAGCTATGAGGATGCTTGCATACGGAGCTCCCGTGATTCACCCGACGACTATGGGCGCATGGCTGAGGCCACGACCATTGAGTGTTTCTACAAGTACTGCCGGTCAGTAGTGGCAGTGTTTGGACCGCAATACTTGCGAACACCCAATTCGGAAGACACTGCTCGGATCCTAGCACAGAATGAAGCAAGAGGATTTCCTGGGATGCTTTGAAGCATCGACTACATGCATTGTAAATGGAAGAACTGCCCATTTGCTTGGCAGTGGATGTACAAAGGCGCCAAAGGCGGTTGCAGTATGGTACTTGAGGCGGTGGACAGACATGATCTCTGGATTTGGCACTCCTTCTGTGGTATTCCAGGAACTCACAATGACATCAACATGCTGAAGTGCTCCCCTGTCTTTGCCAAGCTTGTTGAAGGTCATTCTCCTCTGGTGAACTTTGAGGTCAATGGGCGACACTACAACAAGGGGTATTACCTAGCTGATGGCATCTATCCGAGATGGTCTATATTTGTGAAGACTATCTCAAACGTTGTGCCAGGAGGCAAGAAGTCCCACTTTGTCAAGGTTCAGGAGGCTTGCGGGAAGGATGTCAAGCGGGCATTTGGTGTGCTCCAATCTCGATTTGCTGTTGTCCGGTACTCTGCTCAGACCTGGTCGAAAGATCAAATGTGGAAGATCATGACTTGCTGAGTCATCTTGCACAATATGATCATTGAGAGCGAGCAGGAGGAGCCAGTGTTTGACACTGAACCATACTATAGGTAGGGTCCTCTTGCCCAAGTTGATCACCAGCTACCAGCAACCTGGACTGCCTACCTCAATATGCGTGAGGAGATCTGAGACCCACAAGTGCATCAACAACTGCAGCAGGAGCTGGTGGAGCACCTATGGAGGCTCAAGGGCGATGCCTAGCTCGACGTGTGATGAAATATGAGTTTTTATTTGTTGAAATATATAATTTGTATTGAACTATTTGTTGTTGAACTATTTGATTTCTATTAATTTTCTGTGATGAACTATGTGATTAGAAAATTACTTATGTTGGAAATTCACGCCGAATATGGGCCGATTCGCGCCGATATCGAGCCATTTTTCACCGAACGTAGGCCGAAAAGTAGGCACATTTGGGCCAAAAATGGGCCGATATCGACGCCTGGAGGCGACGGGTAGGTCCCCAATGATACGTCTCCAACGTATCTATACTTTTTGATTGCATTATCTGTTTTGGATGTTTAATGGGCTTTAATATGCTCTTTTATATTGTTTTTGGGACTAACCTATTAACCGGAGGCCCAGTGCCAGTTGCTGTTTTTTGCCAATTTTGGTGTTTCGCAGAAAAGGAATATCAAACGGAATCCAAACGGAACAAAACCTTGGCAAGGATCTTTCCTGGAACAAACGCAATCCAAGAGACTTGGAGTGGAAGTCAGAGACGCAATGAGGCGGCCACGAGGCAGGAGGGCGCGCCCAGGGGGTAGGCGCGCCCCCACCCTCGTGAGCCCCTCGTAGCTCCACCGACCTACTTCTTTCACCTATATATACTCTTATACCCTGAAAACATCTAGGGGAGCCACATAACCACTTTTCCACCACCGCAACCTTCTGTACCCGTGAGATCCCATCTTGGGTCCTTTTCCGGCGATCTGCCGGAGGGGGATCCGATCACGAAGGGCTTCTACATCAACACCATAGCCTCTCCGATGATGTGTGAGTAGTTTACCACAAACCTTCGGGTCGGTTATTAGCTAGATGGCTTCTTCTCTCTCTTTGGTTCTCAATACAAAGTTCTCCTCGATGTTCTTGGAGATCTATTCGATGTAATACTTTTTGCGGTGTGTTTGCCGAGATCCGATGAATTGTGGGTTTATGATCAAGATTATCTATGAACAATATTTAATTCTTCTCTGAATTCTTATATGTATGATTTGATATCTTTGCAAGTCTCTTCGAATTATCTGTTTAGTTTGGCCTACTAGATTGATCTTTGTTGCAATGGGAGAAGTGCTTAGCTTTGGATTCAATCTTGCGGTGTCCTTTCCCAGTCACAACAAGGGTAGCAAGGCATGTATTGTATTGTTGCCATCGAGGATAAGAATATGGGGTTTATAACATATTGCTTGAGTTTATCCCTCTACATCATGTCATCTTGCTTAATGCGTTACTTTGTTCTTATGAACTTAATACTCTAGATGCATGCTGCATAGCGGTCGATGTGTGGAGTAATAGTAGTAGATCCAGAATCGTTTCGGTCTACTTGACACGGACGTGATGCCAATGTTCATGATCATGCCAAGATATTCTCATAACTATGCGCTTTTCTATCAATTGCTCGGCAGTAATTTGTTCACCCACCATAATATATGCTATCATGAGAGAAGCCACTAGTGAAACCTATGGCCCCCGGGTCTATTTTACATCATATTAGTTTATAGTCAACTTGCCAAATTCTGTCGCCTTTTATTTTGCAATCTTTACTTTCCAATCTATACAACAAAAATACCAAAAATATTTATCTTATTATTTTTATCAGATCTCACTTTTGCAACTGGCCGTGAAGGGATTGACAACCCCTTTATCGCGTTGGTTGCAAGGTTCTTGATTGTTTGTGCAGGTACCAGGCGATTTGCGTGTAGTCTCCTACTGGATTGATACCTTCGTTCTCAAAAACTGAGGGAAATACTTACGGTACTTTGCTGCATCACCCTTTCCTCTTCAAGGGAAAACCTGCATGCTCAAGAGGTAGCAAGAAGGATTTCTGGCGCCGTTGCTGGGGAGATCTATGCTCAAGTCAAGACATACCAAGTAACCATCACAAACTCTTATCCCTCGCATTACATTATTTGCCATTTGCCTCTCGTTTTCCTCTCCCCCACTTCACCCTTACCGTTTTATTCGCCCTTTTTCATTCGTCTCTTTTCGCTTGCTTCTTGTGTTCTTGGGTGTTAGTGTGCCTGTTTGCTTTGATGGCTCTGCCAAAAAACGTTGATCCTCACCTTAGAAGGTTGGAATAAATTGAAACCAACGTTAGAAGCTTTATGTCTTTGTAATTTGACACTACAAAAAAAACACTTCCGTGATGATACGTGTTTGTCATAGTAGGTCGCGTTTTTTGCCATGCATGTACATCCACGACGATTTTATGACAGAATCAAGATAGTCATACCTGTGTTGTCGTAGAAGTGTTCCATGACATTACCAAAATTATCATCACGGAAGTGTCCACTTCCATGACAATAAATCGCGCGTCACAGAAGTGCTTTCTTCAAGGGTGACCGACACGTGGCATCCACTGTAACGGAACGCCGTTAAGCTATCGGGTCCGGTTTTGGATCCGATAACACGTTAACAACCCGGACCAATGGGTATTTTCCACGTGTAAAACCATCATTGGAACACATGTTGCCTCACCGTTGGGACAGATGCCATCCACTCATTGGACAGGAGGCGCCTATGATAGGTCGACACATCGCACGGCCCAACAGTGGCCCATTCCGGTGAAAAGGCCGGCCTAGTAAAAATTAGCAGGCCGGCCCATATAAGGCCTACTTGTGTCAGGTCCATTTAAGCCCACGGCCCATACGAGATGTGCCAATTCGGCCCATCAACGACCCGTTAAAGATTTGACACCATTGCAACCCATCGTCAGTTCGAGCCCGTTAACAACCCGCTATATATTTGGGCTCAATATCGGCCCGATGAGATTTCGGCCTGTTAACGGCCCATTTAATGGATGGGCCAATTTTCAGGATGTACATCCTTCGGCCTTTTAGCGACCCATTTAAATGTTGGGATAATTTCCGGCCCGGTGTGTCTTTCAACCTGTTGACGGCCCATAAATCTGATGGGCCATTTGTAGTCGGACCTGAGTTTCGGCCTTTTAGCAGCCCATTTAAGTGTTGGGCCAATTTCTGGCCCGGTGTCACTTTCAGCCTGTTGACGGCCCATAAATCAGTTGGTCCATTTGTAGTCGGACCTGAGTTTTGGCCTTTTAGCGACCCATTTAAGTGTTGGGCCAATTCCCGGCACTGTGTGCCTTTCGGCCTGTTAACGGACCATAAATGAGTTGGGCCATTTGTACTCGGACCTTAATTTTGGCGTTTTGACGGCCCATGCCCTTCATGGTCCAATACCAGCCCGGTTTCTGTTTCGGCCTGCTAAAGGCCCACAACACAGTTGGGCCATTTACAATACGACCTGACTTTTGGCCTCTTAGCGGCCCATGCTCTTCACGGTCCAGTACAAGCCCGCTGTCTCTTTCGCTTGATAAAGGCCTCACAGGATAGTTGGGCCATATGTAGCCCAAACTTAGTAACGGCCTGTTAACGGCCCGTGAAATAAATTGGGGCCACCTGTTGCCCGCTTTGATGTCGGCCTGTTAACGACCCGGGAGGTAAGAGGGCCGACCATTAACTTTCGGCCTAGTAACGGCCCATTAACTTAATGGTCCCACTAAAGTTCGTACATGTCTTTAGGCCAAATTAGATAATTTGAGTCCATTAAGATGAGCAATTATGCACAGGACCAAAACCGATCAAGCAAAGGTACGGCATATAGGGAATAACGTTGCACATCCAGCATATATTACAGGAAATTACATCCACTTGTAATCAAAGATTGATGCCAGTGCAAATAAATGAGCAGAACCTAACCATCTACAACGTCACAATCTGCAATCTCAGCACAGATGACGCCCATAAGCATGTGGGCAAGTTCTTGCTGCTTTGCTACACTGTCTCTGAAAACATTGATCAGTTGTTGTGTCGCACGACTCTGCACCTCTGATTCATCCACCATTTCCATCATTGCTTCAGCCATTAATTGGTTCACAAACATACATTTATTCCGTTGCATTCGAGACAGAGGATACTAAATAAATTCAGATGGCGATTTTGGCAGGCTTGTATTATTGATAGTGGAGAGTGTCTCGACCATTCCATCATAACATAAATTAGGACGGGAACCAAACAGATTAATCATGAGTTCTTGCCATATTACCTGGCCTAGATTTACTGGAAAGAAACAATGGGGTTGCCTTGCTGTTTTCAGAGTTTGTCTTCTTATGTTCAGCAGCCTGCACAAAATTAACACACTAGCATTGCTATCAGTGGCCAAGTCAGATAATAGGAAAGCAACATTGACACAACGAACGTTTGGGCAACTAGCCTACACCAAATTAACACAATATGACACAGCTATCATCAGCTAGGTAAGGTAATACGAAAGCAACATTGACACAATGAATGAATGGGCAACCAGAGAAGCACTACCATTCAGTAATGTGCGTGATATGAGATAGTACATTCATGCAGCTCAGTATGCAAAACTACCAGGCAGTTTTCCTTACAAAAATCAAAATTGGCGCCTTTATCATTTTGCTACAACTAATTTTAGATCAGATGAAGGTTAGATTCACGCTGATTAACAAAATACATGCTGATGTAAAAATATAGTGTTATATAACAGGTACTTACATCAGCATTGGAGCATAGAGAGTTCCCGCAAGATATTTTCCTCGAATACGATCCCAATGGAGGAAGTCTTCTATCGTTTAACCTTATTTTCTAAAAGAGAGATGGGTAAGAGACATGTAGAAAATATGATCAGAATGCTATAAAATTTCATGATGCGTGGATATGCACATGCTTCTTAGAATGGAGTGGACATTCTTTTGCTGGACTGGAGCGGACTAGTTCTTTGGCCACTGGAATCTGCTTATTATTAGTGGGAGTTGGGTTTCTCTGTGTTGGAGCAGTATCTATGAAAAATGGAGTTGGTTTCTTATCTCCTGGCATTTGGACCTTTTGCAAAGACCTGGTTTGTAACCCTTCATATTCTAACATAGCCGTCTTCCCTTTGCATGCCTTATATAGAAGAATGGTGATTCAGTTATAAAACATGCTACAACAGAGATGGAATAGGTACTGAAGAATAGAAAGGCATGACATATTGACATGTATTCCCTCCATCCGGAAATAAATGGATGGGTCTAGGCGTATTTCAGTTCTAGATACATCCAGTTTTATCTATTTCTGCAACATGTAATCCGGACGGAGGGAGTATGATGTAAGAGCTAGGGATACGACAGGAAAAAATAGTAAAAAAACACTGAAAAACCCACTGTAGAACCAAAGTATTCAAACCCACTGATATGAGATAGTACACTCATGCAGCTCAGGATGCAAAACTACCAGGCAGTTTTCCTTACAAAAAGCAACATTGTGGCCTTTAATCATACATTTTGCTACAACTAAATTTAGATCAGATAAAGGTTGGATTCACGTTGATTAACAAAACACAAGCTGATGTAAAAATATAGTGATATACAACAGGTACTTACATCTACATTGGAGCACAGAGAATTCCTGCAAGAATCTTTCCTCATAAACGATACCATTGCAGAAATTCTTCTATCTATTAAGCTTATTTTCTAAAAGAGAGATGGGTAAGAAACATGTAGAAAATATGATCAGCATGCTATAAAATTTCATGATGCAAGGATACGCACACGCTTCTTAGAATGGAGTTGACATATTTTTGCCGGATCGGGCGGACTAGTTCTTTGGCCACTTGAATCTGCTTATTATCAGTAGGAGTTGGGTTTCTCTGTCTTTGGAGCAAAGATCTATAAAAACTGGAGTTGGTTTATTATCTCTTGGCGTTTGGATCTTTTGCAAAGGCCTTGTTTGTAACCCTTCAGATTCTAAGATAGTCGTCTTCCCCTTGCATGCCTTGTATAGAAGAATGGTGCTTTAATTATAAAACATGCGACAGCAGAGAGATGGAATAGGTACTGAAGAATAGAAAGGCATGACATGTTGACATGTATTGCCTCCATCCGGAAAAAAATGGATGGGTCTAGGCATATTTCAGTTCTAGATACATCCTTTTTTATCCATTTCGGCAACATGTAATCCGGACGGAGGGAGTATGGTGTAAGAGCTAGGGATACGACAGGACAACACAGCAAAAGAACACTAGTTGAATGTAAAACTGTATGCTATCGAAATACGTACAGAAATAACTAAGGCAACATACACATGTATGATTGGGAAAATAAGATGGCATTGCAACAGAGCACTAGAACAGGACATCAATGTAAAAAAACATGGCATGGTAGACAGATGAAGTACATACTGATGAATAACAATCCATAAGATATTCAGAAGCAAGATGTCCAAATTAAGCAGATGGCATTGCGATAGAGTAGAATGACAACACTTGAATTTGAAAACATGTTATCATGAATGGAATAGGTACTGAAAAACAGGAAGGCATGACATATTTACATGCATGATCAGCATGCTAAGCACATGGCATTGCAACAGAGTAGATACACTCCAGGACATTATATGCATGTTGTACCCATATCACAGGCCAAGTTAGAGCAAGGACCTTGTGATTGAAGAGGATTCATCATCTTTCTGCAAGTCTTCTGAAGAACTGCCTTTACATGTTCCATCATATTGGGTATCATTGACATCATGTTTATTGGCCTTTACATTGCTCCGTGAGGTTCTTGTGGATATATCAGTGTGTGCAATTATATCTGACATGCATGGAAGACAACTAGTAGTTAGAGTTATGTAATGAGTGCCTGTAGGAGACGACATAAATAGGAGGAGTGGGGTTAACTAGCAGTAAGGTCTCATAAACTAAAGGGAGAACAGAGATGAAAGCTACAGAATATGTATCGTTTGTACTCGAGATTAACTAGATGGCACACAAAAGTATTAAAGAACAACATAGGTAATACTAGAAGTGGTATAATACTATAATCACCAGCCTGTGGGATAGCATTGGATGATGGATGATAACTATGGAACAGCATTACCTAAAGAACAAGTATCTTAGCTGAACTATGGAATAGCGTTAACTCCTGAACAAGACCCGTAAGAGATCAGCATGAATATACAATGAAATTTGATGATCTATTTTCCATGCTTAGATGAATAACAAAGCCATAAATGTTGCACACAAGTAAAATGAGGGTAGAACCTATCTGGCTGCCATCCATAAGAGTGAGCATCATGTTCTGACTTGTCGATGGCCCTTCAGTTGTTGTGGCTGTCCATGTCGGGCACGTGCATTCGATGCAGGGAACTATTGAGTGGGGACTATAGCTCCCTTATGGTGTATGCTTCCCTTGTTGGAGCAGCTGCAGTGAGTCGGAAGACGGTGTGTCTGAAGATGTAGATAATGCATAATGTTAAGAACATATCTCTTTGATCTGAAGAAATACACTAAGAGATCAACAGCAAGGTACGAGAGTGGTCACACGTCTGTTGACTGAAGACTAAATTTGGGTCACATGATTTTATTTTATTTTGGTACTGTCCGATCTACGCCGGATGGCTTGATGGCTGTCTTGTGCCTCCCGGCTAACACTATTTGGAATCTTCCCCGAAGAGCCAGCGACCAACTGCAGAGCAGCCTTCCTCTGACGTCCGTGGCTCCGGCCAAAACCCCGCTCCCTGCCCAACCGCACTGCCGTGGTTGCGTCGCCCCCGGGCCAATCCACAAAGACTCCCTGTCGGTGTCAAAACCAGCGGATCTCAGGTATGGGGTCCCGAACTGTGCGTGTAGGCGGATGTGTCGGTGTACTAAGGTAGGGGTACCTCAGTACCCCAACTTGTGCACGGGCAGTTGCAGCTTCCCGCGGCAGGGTTTACCATGTGCTCGCCGGGGACCTTCCTGCTCCATATCAAGCCATTCAAGAACAAAGTATACAAGACAGAAGATCGAGACCCCGGCAAGAGGAGCTTGCCGGGAAGGCTGTTCCAGGCTCAAGATTGCATCACTCACGCAAGGCCCTGGCGAGAGGAGCTCGCCAGGAAGACTAGAAGATTACATCATAGAAGACACGCCTCGGTGCTATATGTGCCCCGGCGAGGGCCCGGGAAGCGACAAGTTACAGAGCCCGACAAGCTCCCGGGTCCGGCAAGATCAAGACCCCGGCAAGGTACTTGCCGGAGAGCTGCGTGTGCCCGCTCCACTCATCGGCCCACGCGTCGCCGCTGGGGCTTTTCCAGGGACGCGTGGCTGGTGGCTGCGCAGCCTGGGGGACACGGTGGCGTTTCACGGTGATGGATCCATCGCCGTGGCAGACGGAGACGCAAGGGCGGGAGCTTTTGGGGTCGACGGCGACTGGCATTAAATGCCCTTGTCCCCATCACAAAGTAGGTAGAAACCACTGTTCAAGCCTTTGTAGCTCCACTTGTTCCCTTTTGCTCCAACTACCACCTCTTTTACATTTTACCCTCTTCTCCTCGTTGACACCTGTCGGTGACCCTTGCACTATAAAAGGAGGCCCATGCACAACGTAGAGGGGGTTCGGTTCATTCGCCACTCTCGGGGGTTCGAATCCTTTGCAACTCCCACGCTCGGTGTAGCTGCTACTGTAGCTCTTCAAGCTCCCGAGCACAATACAACACAAAGCAGCGAGAGGAGTTTTATCTCTCCGGAGAGCTCGGCTGGGTAAAATCCGCCCGTGCATCGCCTCGATCTGCTCTCTGTGCTCCCTCCGCCCTCGTGCCGCCTGAGATAAGGGCCCCGCCCCATAGGTGTTCGTGGCGGCGATCTCTCCCCGACATCTTTGGCGCGCCAGGTAGGGGGCCTCGAGGTTGTGCGGACCTGATCCGGCGTTCGCGCGGGCGCGTTATTCATCAACCTCTCCAGTTTCATCAGCAACTTCATCGACAACTGCGCCATGGCCCCGAAGACGAGGGCTTCGAGGGTTGCAGACCCGTCTGCATCTCACCCGCCGCCATCGGAGCCAACGGTGGGCGGAGGAGACGCCGTCGAAAGGGTGGTCGCCGGCGAGGACACTCGCGGCGCCACCAGATCTAAGGACAAGGCGGATGACCGCGCCTCGGTCTCCGTGGACACGCCGCGTCCATCTCAGCGCACGACAACCCAGCAGCGCCGCGCCACGAGATGTGGTATCCGCCTGCTGGAGCAAGAACACGCCGGAGGCTCGCGGGATGCTCTGGACCACTGTCCGTGCATGAGCAAAGCGGAAGTGCCGGGGCAGGACTTTGCTCCTCCTATCGCTATTAGGAGTCCGAGCATATCCTGTTCCTCGCGCCGCTCGCCCCGCTCCCCCTCCACTCAGGCAAGCGCATCTCCCTGGAGCGCTACGCTGCCGTCGAGGACGCGCCATCGAGCTCCAAGTCCAGCAAGGACAGCTCTGGTGCCCACTCCGGCAATCGCAGCTCCTCGGAGCGCTCTAAGCCTGGCGAGGGCAGCTCTGGTGCTCGTTCCGGCAAGCGCATCTCCCCGGAGCGCTGCGCTGCCGTCGAAGACGCGCCATCGAGCTCCACCGGCAAGTGCGAGGAAACAAGGAATAGAAAAGCTAAGTCGTTCGAGCTTTTGTGCAGGAGCACTCCTTAGTTCCATGCTTTTTTATGTTATATCCCTCGTGCGTTCGTCCTTTGTACGCAAAACCTGTGCGCGGAGGAGCCTGCCCGTGGATAGCCGCACCCTTATCTTGCTTTGAGCACACTCAACGAGTTAAAAGTGAGCTGCGACAAGCTTCGCGCCCTTGTTTCGTTTTCGAGTCTGCTCGGCAAGCTAAGTGCGTCGCGACTAGACGCGGCAAGGTTGCTTGCCGGAAGCAACACCAGCCAGCGGGCTGCTGATGTTCCGCACTCAGCAAGTGTGTTAGGACCGGCAAGTTCCCTAGAAGCGTAGGGTAAAAGCGCACAAAGAGTGTAAAGCAGAGGGTATAACGTGGCAAACCCTGCCGTAAGATGCCCTTCGTATGAGAGACTTGTGCGCGAGAGGAGCCAAGTCGTGGCCCAGTTGCACCCTTGGTTTGTTTCCGAGTCCGCTCAACAAACACAAGCGCTCTGCAGCTGGCCCGGCAAGGTGGCTTGCCGGAAGCAACACCGCCAGCGGGCTGCTGATGTTCCACACTCAGCAAGCGTGTTCGCACCGGCAAGCTCCCCGAGAGCGTAGAGTATAAACATACGAAGGGCAAGGCACGGCATCTTATTGCAAAGTCGCACATAGAAGAGATTTATATACATATACATGTAAATAATGAAGCTGTTGCAGATCTATCTCAGCTGTTTTCATGGCTGAAATTGTAGCAACAAGGAGAAACCAGAAGAGCACACCAGCACCTAGGCCCCGGCAAGCCAGAGTCGCCGGGGGCTGCAAGTGCCAAGATTCTTCCCCGGCAAGCCAGCGTTGCTGGGGGCTGCGAGTACTAAGAATCGTCTCCGGCAAGCCAAAGTTGCTGGGGGCTGCGATATCAGATAAGTTTTTCATCCCTCGTCATGCATCCTCTTATGGACCGGGGAAAGCTGGGCTGCGTCTTTGAACGAGCGTGTCTTGTAAAACCCGTGTGCGGGAGGAGCCAAGTCGTGGCCCAGTTGCGCCCTTGGTTTGTTTTCGAGCACACTCAAACGATTTAAGTGAGCTGCGACAAGTTTCGCGCCCTTGTTATGTTTTCGAGTACGCTCAACAAACACAAGCGGCGCTGGCTATCGTCAAGCAAGGTTGCTTGCGGAGGCAACACCAGCCAGCTGGCTCTTGATGTCCCTTTTCAACAAGCGTGTTCGCACCGCAAGCTCCCCGAGAGCGTAGGGTAGGAACATACAAGGCACGAAGTCAAGTAAAAGACTCGGTCCGGCAAGCTTCCCCCTCTTTTCATTAAAAACACCCTAGTTTAGTACAAGTCCATAGAGGATGAAAAACATGATAGAGAGGATTACAAGTTTTAAATGCAGCTAAAGCCCGAGGGCTTACAAATTGAAAGATAAGATGCCCGTAATCCTTCTCCTGTTTCTCTGTTCAGGAGTTCAGGAGGTAGGTCAAGGAGCCCCCGGCAAGAGAAGCTTGCCGGGGAGGGCGAAAGGGGGACAAAGACCGCAGTGGAAGAAGGCTGCGAAGAAATAGTACCCGCCAGGATAGTTGTCCATGGTGGCGGCCGGATGAGCTCTGGTCCGAGGATGCGCCGTGGTCTTCTTGGCCTAGAACAGGGCCATGGCGGAAGCGGCGAGGAAGGAAGGCGAAGAGTCGTGGCGCCCTTGACGCAAGAGACGGCGGAGGAGATGCGGAGGCAGAGCGCAAAGGGGATCTCTGGAGGAGGAAGAAGATGCAATGAAAGCGAAGGAGGGGAACCGCGCCTGCTTCCTCTGTATTTATGGGGAAGTGGGGGGGCGTTCCGCTCTTCTCATTAAAGAACGTGGGCACGTCCCATCCCACGACGCCGCAATCGACGCGTGCTGTTGCGGGGGGAGGCGGCAAAGGCGGAAGTGGATTCGACGCGCCATGGGCCGCGTGTGCCCGTGCCCTGTCTTGGGCCTGGCCCAACAGCGCTCGGCACTGTGTGTGGCCCAGGCCCGGGGGCTCCTGTCGGTGTACTAAGGTAGGGGTACCTCAGTACCCCAACTTGTGCACGGGCAGTTGCAGCTTCCCGCGGCAGGGTTTACCATGTGCTCGCCGGGGACCTTCCTGCTCCATATCAAGCCATTCAAGAACAAAGTATACAAGACAGAAGATCGAGACCCCGGCAAGAGGAGCTTGCCGGGAAGGCTGTTCCAGGCTCAAGATTGCATCACTCACGCAAGGCCCTGGCGAGAGGAGCTCGCCAGGAAGACTAGAAGATTACATCATAGAAGACACGCCTCGGTGCTATATGTGCCCCGGCGAGGGCCCGGGAAGCGACAAGTTACAGAGCCCGACAAGCTCCCGGGTCCGGCAAGATCAAGACCCCGGCAAGGTACTTGCCGGGAGAGCTGCGCTGTGTGCCCGCGCTCCAGCTCATCGGCCCACGCGTCGCGCTGGGGGCTTTTCCAGGGACGCGTGGCTGGTGGCTGCGCAGCCTGGGGGACACGGTGGCGTTTCACGGTGATGGATCCATCGCCGTGGCAGACGGAGACGCAAGGGCGGGAGCTTTTGGGGTCGACGGCGATCGCATTAAATGCCCTTGTCCCCATTGTCAAAGTAGGTAGAAACCACTGCTCAAACCTTGTAGCTCCACTTTTCCCTTTGCTCCAACTACCACCTCTTTTACATTTTTACCCCTCTTCTCCTACGTTGACACCTGTCGGTGACCCCTTGCACTATAAAAGGAGGCCCATGCACAACGTAGAGGGGGTTCGGTTCATTCGCCACTCTCGGGGGTTCGAATCCTTTGCAACTCCCACGCTCGGTGTAGCTGCTACTGTAGCTCTTCAAGCTCCCGAGCACAATACAACACAAAGCAGCAGTAGGAGTTTTATCTCTCCGGAGAGCTCCGAAGCTGGGTAAAAATCCGCCCGCGTGCATCGCCTCGATCTGCTCTCTGTGCTCCCTCCGCCTCATCAAGATGCATAAGGGGCCCGGCCCCATAGGTGTTCGTGGCGGCAGATCTCCCCGGCAGGATGGTAACAGGAGACAAGGGACATGATGTTTTACCCTGTGTTCGAGCCCTCTCGATGGAGGTAAAACCGTACTCTGCTTGATTGATATTAATGATATGGGTAGTACAAGAGTGGATCTACCACGAGATCAAGAAGGCTAAACCCTAGAAGCTAGCCTATGGTATGATTGTTGTTATGTCCTATGGACTAAAACCCTCCGTTTATATAGACACCGAGAGGGCTAGGGTTACAGAGTCGGTTACAATGGTAGGAGATCTACATATCCGTATCGCCAAGCTTGCCTTCCACGCCAAGGAAAGTCCCATCCTGACACGGGACGAAGTCTTCAATCTTTTATCTTCATAGTCTTGGAGTCCGGCCGATGATGATAGTTCGGCTATCCGGACACCCCCTAATCCAGGACTCCCTCAGTAGCCCCTGAACCATGCTTCAATGACGACGAGTCCGGCGCGCATATTGTCTTCAGCATTGCAAGGCGGTTCCTCCTCCAAATAATTCATAGAAGATTGTGAACACCTGGATAGTGTTCGGCTCTGTAAAATAAATTCCACATACCACCGTAGAGAGAATAATATTTACACAACTTCAATCTGCTGACGTATTTTGTGGCGTGATGTCACACCACAACTATTGGGGATATTACTACTGGGCGTGAACTGGCCTACCTGGGCCGGGGTAACTTCATTATCAGTATAAAGGTGATTAAGTCAAGCTAGCAGATGAAGGCCCAAGGCCTGTAGTCGGTTTAGAACCTGTAGCCGTAAACCGGCTTGATATGTAAACTTGTATTGTAAGTTAGGAATAGAGAGAGACCAACCGGGATACAAATATGAACCGGTGTTGGGACTCTATGGACCGATGGGCGTCACCCGTGTATATAAGGGGACGACCCGGCGGCGGTTCAAGGATAGACAACAACAACTCGAGGCCTAGGCGAAGCTTATTTGCTCCCTAGTCATCGAAACCACATCAATCCCATCACAACTAGACATAGGCTTTTACCTTCATCGAAGGGGCCGAACTAGTATAAACCCTTGTGTCTCTATGTCCGCTTTAACCCCTTCAAGTTAACCCGTAGCGATGGCTCCACGACTAAGTCCTTTCACAAGGACATCTGCCGTGACAAAACCACGACAGTTGGCGCCCACCGTGGGGCTATCGCACGATGGTTTGATAATCTTGGAGGGCAAATTCGAAGGACTCGAAGGCTATGCTGTGGGCTGGATGACCAAGAGTCATCGTGGCAAGCTCTACATCGACGATGCAGGATGGGGTCCCGAAGACGGCTCGATTGAATACGGGTACCGGGTCCCCTTTGGTGGCATACACGTTTTTATCGGCAAGATTGGTGAGCCTGGGCCTGAGCCGGACATCTGCACCGACCTCGTCGAGACGGCTCAGCATGCGAGATCTACCCAGGTTAAACCGGCCGTGAAGCGTGCCTTCGTGGGAGTCATACACGGAGGAGAGCATGAGGACGAGTCAGAATATGGTAGCGAGACCGTCGTCTATTCTGGCGACGAGTCCTCAACCGGGGAGACTGAATCATTGTACCAGTTGCAAGACGACCAGATTAGGGGCTATACCGATGGCGACAATATTTCGGACCCCCCTGATCAGATCAACCGGGTTGGAATATTCATGGCCGGCACGCAGGCGGCGAATCACTCTTCGACCGCAGCAGCAATGTTCTCCGGATCAGCAGCGGTAGCGGCAGCAGGGGCAGGAGGCCTTGTGCGCCCACCGGTTCAAGTTCTATCCGACCTGTTTGATGCACTAGCTGTACTTATGGCGGAGGCCAATCCGACGGATCAGGAGGCCCATGATGCAGAGGTTGCAAAGGTGAGAGAGCAGATCATACAGGCCAAAGCCGACCTGACAGCGGAGAAGGACAGGATGGCCGCAGAGCGGCCGCTTGGACGCCAGCCTATAGGCTCATGCTCGACCAGAACGCATCACATGAGGTCTTGAAGCGGACGCACAGATCACGCCTGCCGTTAGGGTTCGACCCTAGAAATCTCTTTCACACTCCGGAAGCTGGAACAAGTAATCCTCCATGGCACCGGGAGGTAAACCGGGTCGAGGCACTAGGGCCAGGAGCGACGGTCCAACCCCGCCTGATGGAACCTCCTCGGCAGAACATTGTGATTCCTCCGCCGGTCCAGACACCTCCGGGTCATTATTCTAATCCTATGGACAATCTTGTCACAGCTGCTTCGCGATTAGAAGCTACCCCGATCGAAGGAGACTCTCCATAAGCAATAGAGACGCGCCGGGTTAAGGAACTTCTCCGAACCGCTTTGATTTAGCAGGAGGCATATTCATACAGCCGTGATCGGATTCATTCCACACCTCGTCCAAGCCGGAGCTATAGTAGGTGCATGGATGAACCGGCCGTATCAAGCAATGCGCGAAGTCGTGAAGCGGCCCATGGCAATAACCCGGCAGGTGGTGTTCGCGACGCTCAGGATGTAGTGGACCGGGACCGGGCACGAAGGGAGGCCGAGTTAGCAGCACAGAACGCGGCTGGTCAGCTTACACCGGTTCGTCCTACCACCTCCGCCGGGCCAAGGGTCGCCTCTAGCTTGGGAGTGCCCTGTTTAGTCCCCGCTTTACGTAATGTACGCCTGCCCAAAGACTTCAAGGGTCCGCGCAAGGTGCTGAATTACACCGCTGATTTATCTCCAGAAGCGTGGGTAGAGAGTTATGAGATGGCCATGGAGATGCTGGATGTGTATGAGACCGCGTGTGCAAAGTACTTCACCATGATGCTTGAAGGCACGACCCGTACTTGGTTGAAGAGCCTGCCGCCTAATTCTATCAGTTCATGGGCCTAGTTGCGGACCCGGTTTATGCAGAATTTCAAAGATACGTGTAAGCAGCCTAAGTCCATAGTAGACTTGGCGGCTTGTGTTCAGGAGGACGGAGAGTCAACAACCCATTGGGTACGCCGCGTTTCGGAAGTCTTGCACTCGTCTGACAGGATCAATGCTGACTCTGCGATCTTAACCCTGGAGGGCAATTGCCGGTTTAAACCTCTAAAGTTGAAGTTGGGGCGTATGAAGCGGTTCTGTAACGACATGGGAACTCTCATGGCTGCTTTAGTGAATTATGCTGATTCTGATAGTACCAAGGATCCTGAGACTGACGATGACGAAGCAGGGAAGGGAAAGAAGAACAGCAACTCCAAGGGGCATCAACACAAACCGGCGGGCCATGGGAACGGAGGCAAGCGTAAAGCGGATGGCAGCATGGACTTTGTGGCTAACACTAAGGCGCAGGACAAGGGACAGCGGCGCAGAGGTAAAGCGGCGAATCGTAGTGGATCTCCGAATCCTAACCCGGATCGCTTAAACTATTTGTTCAATCAGCCTTGTCCAAAACACGGGACGAAGGAAGCGCCGGCTAACCACCTTTGGAAGGATTGTTACATTATGCAGGAATTTAAAAACTCTAATGCCTTCCGGTATGACCATGGGTCAGGTGGTGGCTCAGGATCCGGTTTCCATGGGCCGAGCCACGATGGAGCTTCCGGTTCAGGTTTCAATCAGGGCGGTCATAACAACCAGAATAATTAGAGCAGTCAAGGAGGTTACAACCACCAGCAGCAGCAGCAGCAGTCGGGTTATCAGAGCCATCCAAAACAGTTGAACAATGGGCAGTATCACGTTTTCACAACCAGTTTGGACAAGCACGACCGGAAACTTCACAAGCGAGCGGTGAACTCTGTTGAACCGGCCGTACCGCGTTACTTACGTTGGTCGGAACAGCCTATTGTGTGGAGCAGGGAGGATCACCCACCCCGGATTGACAATCCGGGCCAGTTGGCGTTAGTGGTAGACCCTCAGGTGGGAGGTTATAAATTCACCAAGGTGCTCATGGATGGAGGGAGCAGTATTAACATCCTGTACTATGAGACATTCCGCCGCATGGGGCTAACAGACAAAAATCTCAGACCGTCTAATACCGTGTTCCATGGTGTGGTGCCTCCCAAATCAGCATATCCTGTTGGTAAGATAGCCCTGGAGGTGGCTTTTGGGGACGAGCATGATTCCCGATCTGAAACACTAACCTTTGAGGTGGTGAAAATCCGGAGCCCGTATCACGCCTTATTTGGGCGGCCGGCTTATGCCAAATTCATGGCACGGCCTTGTTACATCTAATTACAGCTCAACATGCCGGGTCACAAAGGGACAATAACGGTTCATGGGAATCGCAAGATTGCTTTGGAATGTGAGGAAGGTGATGCGGCCTATGCAGAGTCGGTTTGTGCCACGGAGGAGTTGAAATATTATAAGGACAACATAGATCCGGCGGACATGACCCCTTTGAAGAAGCCGGCTACGGAGCATGATTCAGATCTGAAGTTCAAATCAGCGGCTGAGACCAAGCTTGTTGACTTCGTGCCCGGCGATTCGTCCAAGCAGTTCACTGTCAGTGCCAACTTGGACCCTAAATAGGAAAGCGCGCTCATCAAGTTCATCCGTGAGAATCGACATTTTGCATGGAAGCCTTCGACATGCCGTGTACCGAGGAACTCACGAGAACACACTCTTAATGTTGATCCCAATTATGAACCGGTAAAGCGGTTTCTCCGTCGGTTTAACGAAGAAAGGCGCAAAGCTATTGAGAGGAGGTGGCTGGGCTCTTAGCAGCTGGTTTTTCATTGAAGTGTTCCATCCAGAGTGGCTTGCTAATCCAAAGCTGGTTCTTAAGAAAAATGGCACTTGGCGATGTGTGTGGATTACACGGATCTTAACAAGGCTTGTCCAATGGATCCTTTGCCCTCCCCCGCATTGACCAGATTATTGATGCCACGGCGGGTTGTGAGCGTTTGAGTTTTTTGGATGCGAATTCTGGGTATCATCAGATCAAAATGGCGGTTAAGGACCAGGAGAAGACGGCGTTTATTACTCCCTTTGGAGCCTTCTGCTATGTATCTATGCCTTTTGGGCTCAAGAGCGCCCAAGCCACTTATCAACGGTGTGTACAGAACTGCCTGCATAAACAGATCGGCCGTAATGTGCACGCCTATGTGGATGATATTGTAGTCAAGTCAAGGCAGAAGGAGACGCTGGTGGATGATTTGAAGGAAACCTTTGACAACTTGTGGGTTTACAAGATGATGCTTAACCCGGCCAAATGTGTCTTTGGTGTTCCGGCAGGCAAGTTACTGGGCTTTCTTGTGTCCAACAGAGGAATTGAGGCTAATCCGGAGAAGATTACGGCTATCACCTCCCTGGCTAAACCGAAGTGTATCAACGATGTTCAGCGTTTGGCGGGTCGGATTGCCGCGCTGAGCCGGTTTATCAGCCGCCTCGGAGAGAAGGCCATCCCTTTATACCAGATGCTGAGAAAGACAGATCAATTCATCTGGAGTCCGGCTGCTGATGAAGCGTTGGAGGACTTGAAGCGGCAATTAGCCAATCCGCCCGTTCTTGCAGCTCCGGTCGACAAGGAGCCGTTATTGCTATACGTAGCGGCCAATGCTTGCGCAGTTAGCGTGGCTATTGTGGTATAACGCAAGGAGGCAGGAAAGGAGTATCTGGTTCAGCGGTCTGTTTACTATATCAGCGAGGTGCTTATTGAATCCAAGCAAAGGTATCCGCATTGGCAGAAGCTGGTATATGGAGTTTTCATGGCAAGCGAAGTTGAAGCAGTATTTCCAAGGAACCCCATCACAATGGTCAGCCCAGCTCCTTGGGCGATATCATACTGTAACCGGAGGCGATCGGCGGATTGCCAAGTGGGCTATAGAACTTGGGCGCACAGATTGAAGTACGACCTCGGACGGCGGTGAAGTCTCAAGCACTTGTTGATTTCATCAATGATTGGACTGAGTTGCAAGCACCGAGGAGAAGCCGGATCACACATATTGGACTATCCATTTTGATGGATCCGAGCAATTGGAGGGCTCGGGGCTGGAGTCGATTAACTTCCCCACGAGGTGATAACTTTTGTTATGTTCTCCGCTTAATGTTCCCTTGTACTAATAATGCAGCTGAGTATGAAGCTTTGCTCCATGGTCTCCGGATGGCTAAAGAGATGAATCTAAGTCGGGTTAAGTGCTTCGGTGACTCGGACCTCGTGGCTCAACAAGTGTCTGGCACTTGGGATTCTAAAGACCCACTTATGGCTGCATATCGTCGTGAGGTGGATATTGTTGCGGGTCACTTCAAGGGTTATCAGGTGGATCATGTGGATCATCGAAAAAATGAAGCGGCGGACGCTTTAAGCCGGTTGGGCTCTCAGCGTAAACCAGTCCCGCCTAATGTCTTTCTTGATGTGTTGCACAACCCGTCAGTCAAGCTCCTGGGGGAAGCGGATTTGGCTATTCCTGATCCGGAGGCTCAATTGGTGGCAGCCCTGCATGGTATACCAGATTGGACAGTTCCTTATCTTGCGTACATGAACCGGGGAGAGTTGCCAGAGGATGAGACTCTAGCCAGGCAGATAGTCCGGCGATCCAAGTCTATGACCATTGTCAATGGTGAATTGCATCATTGCAGTGTATCAGGGGCATTTCAACGCTGCGTCTCTCCTGAGGAAGGCCGTGAAATTTTACGCGAAATCCAAGAAGGGGATTGTGGTCACCACGCCGGTTCAAAGTCTCTGGTGGCTAAGGCGTTTCGTCACGGGTTCTACTGGTTGACAGCTCATGCTGATGCGGAGGACTTGGTTAAACGGTGTGATGGCTGTCAGAAATTTTCACGGCGTGCTCATGTGCCGGCTCAAGAGTTGAGGATGATTCCAATTACTTGGCCGTTTGCAACATGGGGGCTGGATATGGTCGGACCTTTTAAAAGGTCCAAGGATAAGAAAACCCACCTTTTGGTGGCAGTTGACAAATTTGCAAAGTGGGTTGAAGCGGAGCCTGTTAGCAAGTATGATGCAGCTAGAGCGGTGCAGTTCATTAAAAAGGTGATTTTCCGGTTTGGCTTTCCACACAGTATCATTACTGACAATGGTACCAATTTGTCCAAGGGCGCTATGAAGGAATTATGTGAGCGTGAGCACATCCGACTTGACATATCGTCAGTGGCTCACCCCCACTCCCATGGGCAGGCAGAACAAGCTAATCAAGAGATCTTGCGAGGCATCAAACCCCGGCTTATGGTTCCATTGCAAAGAACACCGGGTTGTTGGGTTGAAGAGCTACTGTCTATGCTATGGAGTATCAATACTACGCCCAACCGATCTACAGGATACACGCCGTTTTTCATGGTCTACGGAGCAGGGGCGGTACTCCCTAGTGATATCTGGCATGATTCGCCCCGTGTAGCGGTTTATGTTGAAGCGGACAATGAGACAGCACGGCAAGATGCTTTGGACTTATTGGATGAGGAGCGTGACATAGCAGCTGCCCGCTCGGCGATTTATCAACAGGATCTTCGTCGCTATCACAGTCGCCGGGTCAGAACCAGAGCTTTTCAAGAAGGAGATTTGGTGCTTCGACTCATCCAAGACCAGACGGATATGCACAAGTTATCCCCGCCTTGGGAGGGACCTTTCCTGGTCAGCAAGAATCTGCACAACGGGTCCTACTATCTGATTGATATTCGAGAGCATAAAGACTCACGCACATCAGAGGAGGAGACGAACAGGCCGTGGAACATAGCTCATCTTCGGCTTTACTACACTTGAGACATTGGCTCTACCTATGTACATATTATGACAGTGTATATATTATCATTGATATAATAAAACCGGAGCCTCAGCTAAAGCGGGGTCTCTGTCCTTTCATATCATATGTGGTTACATGGAGTTGTTCTGTCTTAAAGCGCCCTCCGGTTTACCCCTTGAAATTTGCTCTTCAAAAAAGCTTTGTGATATCACTTGGGGGCTTGGTCGTGTCCGAACCAATGCAACACCTCTTGATAGGCGAAAGCCACCAGATCACTTGGGGACATGGTCAAGTCTGAACCAGTCACGCCTCTTGATCGGCCTAAGGCCACAGAATCACTTGGGGGCTTGGTCGAACCCGAACCATTGCCATGCCTTTTGATCGGCGTAAATGCCACGGTTTCATTTGGGGACCTGGCTGACTTGAACCATCACCACACCTATTGGGGGCTTGGTCCTGTCCGACCATGGTAACACCATCTGATCAGCTCTGTAAAGCATGTTTTTGCAAATGGTTTTATCATTGCCTTTGCTTCCATATTTCTTTTATGATTATTCTTCGATTTTTGTTGTGTTTTCTTTAAACCAACAACACTTTTTAACCGGTTCAACTGACAGAATTCGGTTCATTTTTAATCCGGAGAAATTTGCCCGGTTTAACTTTCCTGTTAACATCATGGAGTAGCAGGGTGGCTTACAATGACCCAGCACGGTTTACATGGTAAGCCAACATTTTAAAACATGGGAGTTGTTTTTCCCCTTTGACGGTAACGGTTTATAAAACCTCCATTTCAAGCCTGGCTAAGCCAACTTCATGCCCAGCGATGGCAGGTATTTTGTATCGCATATTTGAGTGTATGTCTTAAATACATTGATGATATATATATATAAAGGTCATAAACCGGTTGGCGGTATAACCACCATCGCAGTTCAAGATTTTATGATTGCAGGAAATATAACCTGAGGATTTCAAGCAAAAGCATCAGCACTTATGCACGAAGGCATATTTAAAGCAAAAGTATTTGCTATTCTATTACAAGGCAATACGGTGCCCAAATAAGATCATTGTTCTTTTGGCTGATCATAATAAAGCAGCTATTGAAACCGGCTTCCGGTTCACGATCGCCACCGCCTGATCCGATGGTTGTGGGTCGCCCCGCCGCTTCACTTCCTCATCTCTACCCATTGGCTGAAATCAACAAGGGTCCATCGATTCCCATTAAAGCTTGAAAGACAGCCTCGTCATGGATCAGAGAAGACGGTTCAATATCAGGAGCGTAAGTATGCTTACGGATTGGAGGAATTAGATTCTCCGCTTCGGGAATTTGTGCAGCCACTCGTTTGTTCTGATCATTGTACTGAGCTTGATAATGCGACAAGTCTGCCTCTTCAGCCAATTGGCAAGCCAGAGGGCGCACTACACGGTTTATCGTCCTCAGATCATCTTCATTGAACTCTAAACCATCTTCCTTCAAACTGGGATAGCCATGAGCTGCCTCAACAGGATCGAAGTCCGGCACCCATGCTTTTGCCCGGATCAAGGCATTAATGGCTCTGGTTCGAGCAGCAGATTTTTTTAGTTCTTCAATCTGAGCAGGAAGCATTGACAACCTCTTCAGAGTATCTTGAATTAAAGTAGGTGCCGGATTGTTATGAGATGCAGTGGTGATGATCCGCTGTGCTCTGGTATACAACTGTTCAATTAAGGTGTAGCAGCCTTCAACTTCTTCCGAACATCTGACCCTAAGTGACCAATGCGTGTACCTGCAACATTACAGGAAAGATCACAAACCGGATCTATTATAAGAAGGCCAAAAGTTATCAAAGAAATCAAAAGGAGCTTACCAAAGATAGCAGCGGTCATGGCATGCACTTGCCGCTTTACGGCGGTCAGTTCATTTACCATCGGCTTAAGGGCAGCTTCAGCATTTTCAGCTCTTTTTATTAAAGCGGTTTTCTCAGTGGCCCAATCAGCCCGCTCCTTCTTGAAGCCCTCCTCCAGCTGTTCCATGATGCTCAAAGTGCTGGTTAATTCTTCCCTTGCTTTGTCGGTTTCGGTTTGTTGGGTTTTCAAAGTTTCTTGCAGATCAATAATCCGGTCCTCTTTGATCCTCACTTCAGCCTGAGTAAAGATAGTGCTTTGCTTTAAACAAACGGTACAAGAATTTGAAGTACTAACCACATAACAAGTTATGCGCTTGATACTTGGGGGCTAATGCATGTTTAATTTTCATCTATTACTAACATCGCAAAGTCCCAAGCTCAATACAGGTATTCAACTTGGCACTTGGGGGCTAATGGCTATTTGCTCAATTTTGTTCTGATATTAGAATCTCTATTGGAGTCCCAATTTAATTATACTAAGTTCAATTGGCCCTTGGGGGCTACATTGATGGATTTCAAAGTATTGAGGACTATATTAAAGTCCCTGCTTGAAGAAGGTTACAAACCGACCCTTGGGGGCTAGGAGAATTAATAGAGTGGCAGTAATTAAAGAAAGAAGAAGCACAAGGAAATTACCTCAAATTTTTCCTTCATCAGCTTTACCAGACCAGCTTCATAATCACGACTAGTATATAGCCGGTTCAAGTAACCAGAATGAAGGTCTTGGGCGTTCAGAGCAGCATACGTCGTCAGATCAACATCCCATTTGCCTTTGTTCATGGCAGAAAAATCTTCTTTGACAATATGCTTAGCTAAAGCGACAGGATTCCCTGGTTCAAAGCGACCTACACCAGTAATTACAAGGTCATCATCCTTGGACTCGCCGGTTTGCACTGGCGCTATCGGTTTGTCGGCAGGTTTGGAAGGACTGCAGGATCTTTCAATCCGGATGGGGCTGGCAGGCTGGTCAACAGGGACTGAAGTATTAATAGGCCTTTTCTCAGTAATAGCATCATCTTGCAAGGGAGGATCATTGGGAACATCTTCATGAACAGACGCTTTAAGATTTGGTGCTTTATCCTGTTCAGGGGCAGCATCCTCCTCGGCCGCTTTATCCAGGCGGGCTTTCTTGCTCGGTTTAGGTTTAGCCCTGAAAGAGAAACAAAGAGTCAAGGAACAACATAAGTTATAAAGCAATATACCGGGAGCATATGTTCAGCCTAGCTTACCCAAGAACCGTTATCAGTGGTGGCAGCTGAGTGGCCGATGATTCACCAGAGGATGAATGAGAAGTAACCTGATAATCGGAGTCAGACGGATTAAGAGGTTGACGAAAGAAACCCGCTTTAGGATGGAAATTAATAAGAAGGTTGGAGACCTCTGAGCGGCGTTTCCGAACCGGACTGTTCGGTAAACCGGTGGAGGTAACTACCTGGCCGCTGTGCCGGGTTGTGCGGCGAGCTTCATGTTGCCGAGTCTTCATAAGAAATTTGGGATCCAAGTAAGCAAGAGGATGAGAAAATTTAACTTTCCGGTTTGCCTGGCGAGGTTTTGGCAAAGGCAAAGGATCTGAGTCAGAATAGTTACCTCGGCGACATCAACATTACTGGCTTCAGCATCGTCCTGACAAGTATCATCATCAATAAGGCGTGTAAAAAGTAAGCCTAGTGAGTCGAGTTCTACCTCAAGGTCTGAGTTACCCACATCATCATCAGCAGCCAGATCAGGTGAAGCAGTGGTCTTCCTTTTTTGGGCTGGCCTCTTGACAACTTTAGTCTTCGGCCGGGTTGATCTTTCCGCTTTCTCTGGTTTTTCTTGTGGAAGCTTCTTGCTCCAAAATGGATTATCACCCTGATTAGGCAGCAATTGATGTTATACAGATATAGCAATAACAAGTTCAGTAAAAAATACAAGCAAAATCTTACAGCTGGCGGTTTGTTGGTAGTACAGAAGGGGAGCAGGCCGGTTTGAGCGCAGAGGTGTTCCGGTTCGTTCAACATTTTCTTCACAGCCTCTGTGACTTCGTCATCTAAGAGCTGGATGTTAGTGTGTTGGAGTGGGTCATCGACGCTATCAGTGTACTCGCACATTAAACCGGAGCGCCGGCTGAGAGGCAGTATGCTCCATGATATCCAACAGCGTGCGAGATCTATTCCTGTTAAACTGTTGGCCATGAAGGCTCGGAGCTTGGATAGTTGCGGAGCATATTTACTCCTCTCCTTGGCATTTAATCTTTGTGGGAAGGGGTGTGTATTGCTGAGCCGCTCCGGGCGAAAGCCAGGCAAAGGATTTTCATTATCAGGGGAGGTATCTTTGCAGTAGAACCATGTTGAATTCCACTCCTTGGGGTGACTGTGTAGTCTGGCGTGGGGATAAGTGATCTCTTTCCTTTTCTGAATTGCCATACCGCCCAATTCGGTATTGGGACCATCAGTGAATTCTGTGCGGCGGTTTAGGTGGAAACAGTCTCTAAACAATTCAATTGTGGGTTCCTCTTGAAGGTATACCTCACTGAGCACTTGGAGGTGACATATGTTGGTAACAGCGTTGGGGCCAGTGTCTTGCGGGCGGAGTTGAAAATTGGCTAACACAGCCCGGTAAAATTTAGAACCGGGCGGCTTGAAGCCCCGGGCTAAATGGTCTGCAAAGATCACAACCTCTCCCTCTTGAGGTGTGGGAGGACATTCATCACCAGGGACCCTCCAGTGGATAGTATCTTTGCTGTCTAAAGCGCCGATCAAGACTAAATCATTCAACTGAGTTTCTGTGACGCGAGAAGGAACCCAGTTACACTCATATACTTGCTTGGCCATGGTGAGATCTACAAAAAATAAGTGATTCCAGTTCAAGAATGTGTTGGATAAAAGAATGCGCTGGTATGAACAATGTTAAACCGGAGGCAGTACATTTAAACCGGATTTCTATGAGGTGGCATAATATGGCTGAAGAATTCTGGCGGTTCAACAAGGGGACTAATGGTTTATACCGGTTTACTAATTTTTTCTATATTAAGTTAAACCGCCGGATCTAAACATTGAAGGCAATTGAGGTTGTGTAAATGCATAGAAACAGGTTTCACATAATCTCTCTGTAATAATGGATCTACAGCCAGTTCAGAAAAAAAGGAAAAAATGTCTACAAGCTTGAAGCAGAACAGTATGGATTCAAGAAGCAGGAAGATTGATGAGATCTATGGATTCGAGTATGAATCTACAGACTGATGTTAAAAGGCCGCCGATAATCACAGTAGGGTTTCAAAGACCTATCCAGAGTCTCGGCATGAGCATGAACAGTACACAAGAATAGCTGCAGGAACATGAAACCCTAGAACAAATCTAGATCCATAAAAGCAGAGAACTTACTGGAGCTCAGGGAGATGCGGAAGGGCGCCGCGGTTCTCTGGTACGGTCAGGGTGATGCAGCGGCCCAAGATGGTGCAGAGGTCAATGACGGCGGCGGAGCTTCGAGGTCGGCGACGCAAGGAAGACGAAGAGAAAGAGACGAAAGGGAGAAAAGGAAATGACCCTTCGGTCCTATTTATAAAGCAAAGGACGTGTGTCAGGCGCGCGAATCCAGGAGCCGCAAATTTTGGAAGTGGAGCTGTTTCCTTGGTTATCGCAGAACTATTAATGAAAGAAGGCGTCATAAATGTTAACTTCGTGATGACGTCATGCTGGTTTTCAACAACCAGAGATGATGACGACATGGCGGTTCACCAATTACCAGAAGATGTTGAAGACAAAGATTTTTGTGAAGGATTGACATGAACCAGTTCAAATCAATCTGGGGCCTTATGTTGGGGATATTACTACTGGGCATGAACCGGCCTACCTGGGCCGAGTTAACTTCATTAGTATTATAAAGGTGATTAAGTCAAGCTGGCAGATGAAGACCCAAGGCCTGTAGTCGGTTTAGAACATGTAGCCGTAAACCGGCTTGATATGTAAACTTGTATTGTAAGTTAGGAATAGAGAGAGACCAACCGGGATACGAATATGAACCAGTGTTGGGACTCTATGGACCGACGGGCATCACCCGTGTATATAAGGGGACGACCCGGTGGCGGTTCAGGGACAGACAACAACAACTCGAGGCCTAGGCGAAGCTTATTTGCTCCCTAGTCATCGAAACCACATCAATCCCATCACAACTAGACGTAGGCTTTTACCTTCATCGAAGGGGCCGAACAAGTATAAACCCTTGGGTCTTTGTGTCCACTTTAAGCCCTTCAAGTTAGCCCGTAGCGATGGCTCCACGACTAAGTCCTTTCACAAGGACATCTGCCGTGACAAAACCACGACAACAACCAAGCCATTACTTGAATCATTTTTATTATACCACCTCAGCGCGTTTAGCGGAGCGGTTTCCCTGGCACGTCTTGTCGAAGCAGAGATCGTGTTCCCCTTATTCCGGGATTCCCATCGATACGGACGTGGGTAACCCAACGCGCCCGTTACCGCCCCTCCATCGGCGAGTTCCAAGCGGTCACGGAGACGGCTCTTGGTATTCTCCCTCTTTATAATGAGACCAAAGCTCGTTCCTTTTCTTCAATCCTCAATCGAATACGCCCCTCGCCCCGAGTTCCAACACCCAGGGCTCCAGATTCGAGCGCTTCGGACCTTCGACAATGTCCGGCTCCGACCTACAGGACCGGTGGATGCCCTCCTCCATCACGGAAGAGGACGTGCTAAAGCTGAGGGAAGCCAGGTACTTAACCTATGAGATTTCGCATAGGTTGCCTGCACAAGGGCAAGTCATTCCTACTCCGGAGCCTGGCAAGAGTGTCGTGTTCGTGTCTCACCTCCATCAGGGTTTAGGCTTCCCGATGGATCCCTTCGTGAGGGGGCTCATATTTTACTATGGGTTGGAATTCCGCGACTTGGCTCCGGAGTCCATCCTCCATATCTCATTATTTATTGTCGTCTCGAAGCCTTCCTCCACACTACCCCTCACTCCGGTTTGTGGCTCAAAACCTTCAACATGGAGCCGAAGATGATTGAGGCGTCGAGCGAGAGTGTGGCGGGGCGGTTAGGCACAGAGGGCCGATGCTCCATGGCCCGAGGGCTCTTTCGAGAGGAGCTTGGCTTGTGGCAATAGGAGTGGTTCTATATCACGCTCCCGAGGGCAGCAGCGAGGCCGCCGCCATGTCGGTGTCAAACCGGCGGATCTCGGTAGGGGTCCCGAACTGTGCGCCTAGGCGGATGGTAACAGGAGACAAGGGACACGATGTTTTTACCAGGGTTCGGGCCCTCTCGATGGAGGTAAAACCCTACTCCTGCTTGATTGATATTGATGATATGGGTAGTACAAGAGTGGATCTACCACGAGATCAAGGAGGCTAAACCCTAGAAGCTAGCCTATGGTATGGTTGTTGTAATGATTGTTTCTCCTACGGACTAAAGCCCTCAGGTTTATATAGACACCGGAGAGGGCTAGGGTTACACAGAGTCGGTTACAATGGTAGGAGATCTACATATCCGTATTGCCAAGCTTGCCTTCCACGCCAAGGAAAGTCCCATCCGGACACGGGACGAATTCTTCAATCTTGTATCTTCATAGTCTTGGAGTCCGGCTGACGATGATAGTCCGGCTATCCGGACACCCCCTAGTCCAGGACTCCCTCAGTAGCCCCTGAACCAGGCTTCAATGACGATGAGTCCGGCGCGCATATTGTTCGGCATTGCAAGGCGGGTTCCTCCTCCGAATAATTCATAGATGATTGTGAACACCAGGATAGTGTCCGGCTCTGCAAAATAAATTCCACTCTCCCCCGTAGAGAGAATAATATGTACACAAGTTCAATCTGCTGACGTATTTTGTGGCATGACGTCACGCCACTACCAAGCCTTTACTTGAATCGTTTTTTATTATACCACCTCAGCGCGTTTAGCGAAGAGGTTTCCTTGGCACCTCTTGTCGAAGCAGAGATCGTGTTCCCCTTATTCCGGGATTCTCATCAATACGAACGTGGGTAACCCAACCGCGCCATTGATGGTGGCGCTTGGGAGATAAGCGAGTTTTACTAGGCTGGTGGGGACGTATAGTTTCCGTCCGCCCATATATAAGGGGATAAGGATCCACCCTTTTTACCTACGCCTTCTTCCTCTTTTGCTTATCCATCTCCGTGCACTCTCGAGCTCTAGCGCCCAAGTCCGCGCATCTCGTCTCGACCTTCTCCGACCATGTCCGGAGCGGGAGGCAAATGACTGGCCTCCTCCATGACGGAGGAGCACATCGCAAAACTGCGCAACGCCGGATACCTTTCCGGCGACATCGCGCACCGGTTGCCCGACAAGGGGCATCTCATCCCCACCCCCAGGCCCCATGAGAGGGTCGTATTCCTTCCCCACTTCCTCCGCGGACTGGGCTTCCCGTTGCATCCCTTTGTCCGGGGGCTCATGTACTATTACGGCCTGGATTTCCACGATCTGGCGCCAAACTTCATCCTCAACATCTCGGCGTTTATCGTCGTGTGCGAGGCATTCCTCTGCATCCAGCCCCACTTCGGCTTGTGGCTCAAGACCTTCAACGTCAAGCCGAAGGTGGTGAAGGGCACTCAAGCGGAGTGCGGAGGCGCCATGTTGGGCAAGATGCCTAACGTCATCTGGTTCGAAGGGGCCTTTGTGGAGTCCGTCAAGGGGTGGCAATCGAGGTGGTTCTACATCACCGAGCCGCGCGACCCTAAGTAGGCGGCAGCCCCCGAGTTCAGATCTGGTATCCCTATGCAGCTCACTTCCTGGAAAGAGAAGGGCTTTCTATGGGGTAGGTCGGAGGAGCTGACAGGACTCCAAGCCTGTATCCAGAAGCTGGTGAACAAGAAGCTCATGCTTGCCAATGTGGTCCAAGTCATGCTCATCCGCCGGATTCTCCCCTACCAACAACGGGCATTTAAATTGTGGGAGTTCAATCCGGCCCAGCACCAGGCATTACGCGGGCTCTTCGACACGACGTACGAAGGCGCTTGGAGGGTGCTGTTTAAGGGCGCCGAATCTCCCGCATCCGCTCATCAAGATCGCGGTTTCGCTCATGCGTCCAGCTGACGAGGTAAGTGATTCTACCCCTTTATGGGACACTTGTTTTTAATAGTTTGACTCTACGCGGGTTTCAATCTCCCTTTTCCTTTGACAGGACTAGATGAGGAAGGCCGAGCAGATCATCTGCCCCGCTCCCATGCCAGAAAACCCAGTAGACGCCCATCTAGCGGGGCTGCTGGTTCCGGCACCGCACGTGGTGCCGGAGAAGAAGGCCAAGGAGGCCACGGGTACTCGAAAGAGTTCCCGTTTTCAGGTGTCCAACGATTCCGGGGCGGACTCCTCCCCCGAAGGCGAGGAGGAGGAAGAAGACCCTGTCCCAGAGAAAGGGGAGAGGATGAGGAAGGCTTACCCGACAGGGGAGGCCGAAGGGTCCAAGAGGGGAAGGACTATCCCCCCGGATAGCTCCGCCAACGCCAACGTTGGCGACGAAGAGTGGCCCTCAAGGGCCAGGCCTCCGGCAAGATCGTAAGTATCCGGATTCCTGAATGATTTGTAGTTTCTTTTGTGTCACATAGTGTCCTTCTAATGCCGCACTCTGCCTGCAGTCCGGCCGATGATGATCTCCCCGCTTCATCGAGCGGGTCGTTGGCTCCGTCGGATGTGGATTCCATCCCGACTGCCTCCACCCCTCGCGACGCCGAGGACGCCGATGTGGGATCCGGGAAGGACCCATCAGAGGAGGCTCGAGGCGCCGCAAGGCAGCTCTCCGGACTTTGCGCCGGACTCCATGCGGAACCGCGGTGGTTCCGGAGTCCGCAAAGCGCCCTTTGCAAGAAGGGCAAGACCGTGGCCGCCGGCGGCCCGTCCAACCGGGCGCCGGACAACTTGTTGGGCGCTCAAAGGCGCTTCCATCGAGGAAAACGCCGCACTATTATGAGTGCGGTGATTCGAAGGTTTAGCTTCGCCAAGAGCGGGCTGACGAAACTTCGCAGTAGCCTTCTAACGAGCTTTGAGGTAAGAAGTTAAAAATATGCAATGTAATACCGCATAGACAGTAGCCCCTGATGCTCAGTTCGTGTTCAGAAAGAAAAGCCGGACTGAGGATCTAAAAGGATATACGCAGGGTTGCTAAAATTATGTCAATATGGGTTTGCAGGCTGCGCTGCTGACCTCTGCCGCACTGACTGCAGAGGTCGGTGCTTTGAAGCAGGACCTCGAGCAGTCCGAGCAAGAGCTCGGCCATGCCAAGAAGCAGCTTGAGGACAAAGAAGGTGAGTAACACCACTTTGAATAGTTACCTTATAGAAAAGGATTTAGGTTGCAATAAAAATAACAAGGATAACCTGGGTACTGCAGGGGCCACGAACGAGGTGGCAACCCTGAAGGAGGCTGTGTCCGCGGCCGAAGGCAATGCGGCCGCGGAACGGGCAGAGCGAGAGAAGAAGGAGGCGCGGGTGGCGGAGGTGCGGCAAGAGCTCTAGGCTCTCATGGAAAAGCATGAGAGTTTGTAGCGCGACTCAAAGACTCGAGAGTCCGAGCTTGCCTCGGCTCTCGAAAGTGCCAAAGCCTCCAAGGACGAGGCCCACAAGGCCCTTCAAGAGGTTGAGGATGTGAAGAAAATAGCGGCGGGTAAGGCATTTTTCATGCAAAGCAAGCACGTTAATGTAAACTTCCTGATACTTACCCGAATTCGGAGCTCTCCAAGGGCGTTTGCAGATCTGCCTCGCAGTGTATCCGATGCCGCCGCATTCTACCGAGCCAAGGAGGGGAGCTCAACAGAGAAGGTCTTCTAGTCTCAGTACGCCGAGGACGACCATCTGGTGCCCCCTAGCGACCAGCTGAAGCAGCTGGTCGAGCTCCACAAGGTAGCCGAGCAAGCCATCAAGGGTGAGGGAGTCCTGGACTAGGGGGTGTCCGGACAGCCGAACTATCATCGTCCGCCTGACTCCAAGACTACGAAGATACAAGATTGAACACTCCGTCCCGTGTCCGGATGGGACTTTCCTTGGCGTGGAAGGCAAGCTTGGCGATACGGATATGTAGATCTCCTACCATTGTAACTGACTCTGTGTAACCCTAGCCTCCTCCGGTGTCTATATAAACCGGAGGGCTTTAGTCCGTAGAACAACATACATTACAACAATCATACCATAGGCTAGCTTCTAGGGTTTAGCCTCCTTGATCTCGTGGTAGATCCACTCTTGTACTACCCATATCATCAATATTAATCAAGCGGGGCGTGAGGGTTTTACCTCCATCAAGAGGGCCTGAACACAGGTAAAAACATCGTGTCCCTCGTCTCTGTTACCATCCGCCTAGACGCACAGATTCGGGACCCCCTACCGAGATCCGCGGTTTTGACACCGACATTGGTGCTTTCATTAAGAGTTCCTCTGTGTCGTCACCGATAGGGCGGATGCCTCCACCCGTCTTCAAAGACGGTGTTTTCGCCGAAGGGGCCTTGACCGCCGGCCAAACTATCTGGCTAGGTGGTTTTCTTATGACTGCCTGTCCGGCCACTGCTTCGACAATGGCTTCTCAAGTCATCAGAAGCAATCTTCGCGTCAGCTCGGAAGCTGCCGAACAGTTGGATCCAATAGAGCTCTCGTCTGTTAACGAGCTCTTGGATCGCATCGCCGCCCTGGGAGTCGCTACGGACTACGACCGGATTGGGCTTAAAACCAATCTGAGAGAGATTAACTCTCCCCAGGCCACTCACCACGTCGCAGTGGTAGAGGAGCAATACGGCAAATCTTCGCCTATATTGAAAACTATTCATGTCCGGATTCCCGAACCCTCCACGCCGGATTTCCGCGGAGGGACGGACTTCGACCGAGCATTGAACTTAAAACCATGCATCGCTCCGGACTCGCTGGATCGTGTCCAGCAACCCAAGCTTCCAAATTCGGAAACTCCTCGGCCTTTGAGCCCCAAGATGGGCAGGGATCCGGACTTTAGTCCACCCACCCGCCCAGACATATGCGATCTATCTCTAATACGGCAAGAACCCACTGAAACAGTACATCACTACTGGGCCAGATTCCTCCTGGTTATGGACAGGATAAAGGACTGCAGAGAGGAAAACGCAATCTCAATCTTCTGCCATAATTGCATGGACAAGGGAATATTGAACGCCATCGATCGTCGCAAAATTACATGTTTCGCCGATCTGGCGTCCATAGTACGAATGTACTGTGCGATGGAGAGTTTCCGGAAAACCAAAAACCAATTTTGGGATAATCCGGCCCCAACCCCAGTCTGCAACAAAAGGGTGCCTCACACTCGGGCCCCAGACGCAAAAAATAAAAAGCAAAAACCCAATAAGGGCGGAACCGTCTTTGGAGGGATGGCTCAATGGACCTGTAAGCTTGATCTGAGAGGAGCCGTCCCAACACATAGCCTTCGAGCATGTTGGATATTACGGCAGGTGGCCAAAAGTGGCGAGGAGCTTCTAGCCCCGGGAAACCACTCCAACAATACCAGTACGGTAGCAACAGTATTCGAGACCTTCGCATCAAACAATATGCGCAAGTGAACAATCCGCGGACTACTTGAAGTCTACCAAGTAGCAACAAGAAATCCATGGAGCGACACAGCTATTACCTTCAACGCCAGGCGACGAGCCTAAATTCGAACAGCCAGGCGCGCCGGCTGCACTAGTGCTTATTTCCATAGTGGGCGGCTTTACGTGAAAAAAAGTCCTCATGGATGGCGGCAGCGACTAAACCTCATTCGAGAAACTCTGCGAAAAATGGAAATCAATTGGAGCCGTATTGAGCGAAGCAGCACAACCTTCAGAGGAATAATCCCTAGCCGGAAGCGCTGCACGGAAAAATCACACTCGATGTGGTGTTAGGCTCGCGGACAATTCTGAGATCCGATGAAGTCACGTTCCAAGTGGCCCCGTTCAGCAAATGGATATCACGCCATATTAGGACGAGAGGCATTCACAATTTTTCAAGCAATACCTCACTACAGGTACATGAAGCTCAAAATGCCTGGGCCCAGCGGAATAATCACTCTCGTTAGTGATCCGGACATAGCACTCTGCGCTGAAAACAAGACAGCCGCACTAGCCCTTGAGGCACTATCCGAAGCCTTAGCGGCAGAAGAACTCACCGCGCTGCGCTCTATAGTGAACAAGGACGATGTGATACTCGATAAAAGATCCAAGTCCACCTCCTTCAAACCAGCAGATGAAATAACTAAATTCCAGGTCCACCCAACGGACCCAACAAAGACGGCCTCCATTGGGGCACAATTGAACCCCGAAGTAGACGCCACACTGCGCGAATTTCTTCGGAAAAATTGGGACATTTTCGCCTGGCATCCTTTGGATATGCCAGGAATCCCACGCAGATTGGCAGAACACAGCCTAAACATCCTAAAAGGATTCAAGCCAGTCAAACAGGCTCTTCGACGATTTTCCGAACCCAAAAGACAGGCAATGGGAGAAGAGCTAGCCAAACTATTGGAAGCCGGATTCATCGGAGATATCAAACATCCAGTTGGCTAGCAAATCTGGTAATGGTACCAAGAAGGACAAATCCTGGCGCCTCGTAGCCGATTTTAAAGACCTCAATAAGGCTTGCCCAAAGGATCCCTTCCTCTCCCCGCATCGACCAAATTATCGATGCTACCGCGAACACGATTCATTGTGCTTCCTCGACGCGTACTCTGGCTATCATCAAATTAAGATGGCAGAAACAGACCAAGCCGCAACGGCATTCATCACTCCTTACGGACCATTCTGCTTCAACACGATGCCCTTCGGACTTAAAAACGCCGGGGCAACATATCAGCGCATGATTCAAACATGCCTGGCTACCCAGATCGACAAAACAGTCGAGGCATACGTAGACGACGTAGTCGTCAAAACAAAACACGTCGAAACTCTAGTAGACGATTTGAGGCTCACGTTCGACAACCTCAGAGCATATGACATCAAGCTGAACCCGGAAAAATGTGTTTTCGGCGTACCAGCCGGAAAGCTGCTGGGCTTCATTGTATTCGGTAGAGGAATCAAAGCAAACCCAGCTAAAATCCAAGCTCTGTCACACTTGGACATTCCAAAAGACCTCAAGCAAATACAAAAATTAACAGGATGCGTGGCAGCTCTAAGCCGCTTTATCTCCCGTCTAGGAGAAAAGGCGTTGCCCCTCTATTGCCTCCTCAGGCACACCGAACACTTCGAGTGGACGGATGCTGCCACTGCCTGACTCGAAGAAATAAAGGCCATATTGGCAACAAATCCGGTCCTGGCTGCGCCCAATCTGGGCGAACCAATGTTGTTATACATCGCAGCAACACATCAAGTTGTAAGCGCGGTCCTCGTCGTCGAACGAGAGACAGAAGGGCACAAATTCCCTCTTCAAAAACTAGTGTATTATGTATCCACTATGCTAACCCCCTGCAAGTCCCGTTACCCGCACTATCAGAAGATAGCATATGCGGTGTTCATGGCATCCCGGAAGCTCCGACACTACTTTCAAGAGTGTTCGATAACAGTGGCCTCTGAAGTACCACTCAATGACATTATAAATAACCGCGGTGCAACGGGCAGGATTGCAAAATGGGCCATTGAGCTCTTACCATTCGATATAACTTACAAACCTCGTGAGCTATAAAGTCATAAGTTTTGGCTGACTTAAATCATTGAATGGACGGCCGAACTCCCTAAAAGTGCGGCGCATACTCCAATTGGGTCATGCACTTTGTGGCTCTAAAATGTTGGCGGATGGGCTGGCGTCGTATTGACGTCCCCAACCGGGGACACAGTCCAGTACATACTTCAAATAATGTACACCGACTCCAACAACGCAGCCAAATACGAGGCCCTGTTACATGGTCTCCGGATGGCAGTTTCCATGGGCATTCAACGCCTAGAGGGCGCGAGGATTCAAACCTTGCAATATCCCAAATAAAAGGAGACTTTGGCGCCAAGGATCCGAAAATGGCAGCATATCATAGCGCTGTCCTAAAATGTCATTTCGGTTTGAAGGACTCGAATTCCATCACATAGCCGAGATAATAACCAAGCGGCTAGCGTCTTGTACGCATCGGTGCGAAACGTGATCTGTCCCTCAAATATCTTCTGGAGCGGCTCTTCAAGCCATCCGTACTATGGGAAGAGGAGCCGGAAGTGACAAACCGAAAAAACCGCGCCAATCGGCGATTCAGCCGATGGCATAACACCTTCAGCCCACGACATAATGGCGATAATCGCCCGTGGGCAGAACCATTCCTAGCCTACTTACTTAGGGAGGAACTTCCGAAGACCAAAACGAGGCCCGCTGCATAGTCCGTGATCGAAAGCCTACAAGGTCCATGAGGAGAACTTTATAAGAAAAGTACAACGGAGTCCTTCAAAGGTGTATCTCCGAAGAGGAAGGGCGAAACCTCTGGCTGAAATCCATGCGGACTAAGGCGGACACCACGTGTAGCAGCCGGGCCCTTGTAGGAAAGGCAATCCGTCTGAGATTTTATTGGCCGACGGCCGGCGGATGCCGAGGACTTAGTCGGCGATCGTTGGTTGTCGACTCTTTGCTAATCGAGCCATATGCCGCCCACCGCCCTTAAAACTATACCCATTACCGGCGTTCGCGATGCAGGGGCTTGATATGGTTGGACCCCTTAAAGGGGAACCCACAAGCAAAGGTACCTATTGGTCATGGTGGATAAATTCACCAAATGGATAGAGGCCAAACAAGTCAAAGCGGCGAGTCGGACCAGTGATAGACTTTATATCCGGGTAGTACACGCTATAGAGTCCCCACAGCATCATCACCGATAACGGCACAAACTTCACAGCCGGCGAGGTTAAGTCATGGTGCAAAAATATGGGCATCAAGCTCGACTACGCTTGATCTATCACCCTCAAACCAGCGGTCAAGTGGAACGAGCAAATGGTCTAATAATGAGCGGCATTAAACCCAGACTAGTGCGGTCACTTACTAAATCTGACACGCACTGGGTCGAGGAGCTTGACTCCGTACTCTGGGGGCTGCGGACAATGCCTAACCGCACCACCGGATTCACACCATTCTTTATGGTGTACGGCGCAGAGGCAGTCTTGCCCTGCGACATTATTCATGACTCACCTCGAGTGCGCATGTACAAAGAAAGAGAGGCCGAGCTGGATCGGCAGGACAGCTTGGACACATTCGAGGAAGAACACGACGTCGCCAAGGCTCGTTCCGCATTCTATCAGCAGCAGGCCCGAAGATACCAAAGCAGAGAAGTATGGGCCAAGACTTACAACATTGGTGAACTAGTTCTATGACTACCGGACAAGAAAAAGGACAAGCTCAAGCCCAAATGGGAGGGTCCCTTCATTATCGATCAAGTCCTGACCGGTGGAGCGTACCGTCTACGAAATGCGTCGGATAACCGACTCGAGCCGAACCCATGGAACGCAGCCCGCCTCCGACGATTCTACGCCTAACGCCGGACTAAGAGTTCGTTCCCTTTCTCCATCCAAATTTTTACAATTCGGTCGTCTTTTGTTTCTCTCTTCATAGCCCTTTTCACTAAAAAAAGCCCCTAGGGGCCTACTTTTGCATCATTCACATACACTTGATGTGCCACCCGCACTCATTATACCTGGGGGCTTCTTTTATAGAAGCTCAAATTATAAGGGTTTCATGCCCAGCACATGTGTCAAGCTTTCTCATGTACCTTTTACTCACCATTATATGCATCGATATGACTTAAGTTTTGGCCAAGCTGGTTTGCCTGGCTCCTGTGCTTACCCCTACGTTCCCGATTGTTCGGCTAGGAGGTAAAGGGAGCACCTCTGCGATTGTTACTGCCGGGTCAGCCGGATGTGTACGTCGACCGGGTGAAGCCAAAGCTAGCGTTCTTAAGGGAATATTCGATCGGTGACTTAAAGATGACTTTTACCTATTTATTTATCCGCCCCGGATGTTTTTCTGCTTTCTTTGCAGTCGGACATGCACTTTAGGGCATGCCTCCTGAGAAAGGAACCCTTAGCGGAACTATTCTCCCTGGAAGATGTTTCTTACTAACCATGTAATATAACATAACTAGTTGGGCGCTTGTCTGATAAAGCACTAATGACCCCTATGCCTGGTCTCCATGCATACTCCGGTTGTTTCTTAACCAGGAAGGTATTCGGACACACTCCAGACTCTTGGGTCCCGAGGTCGAAGCGAAAAGGTCGGCAAAGACAAACGATCTACAATCCGGCTAGAAGGCATTTCACATGTCATTTTAAAATACATTGTCAAATTTACTGATTGTATTCCTCCTCAATCCCGTCTAACAGGCTGTCTAACTTACAGTCCCGTTGGGAAAACTTAGCAGCCAACTCTACCTGGCTATATACTAAACTCACAGGGATCTCCTTCCCATCAGGCCCCACCGGTCCAACTTCGGCCATATGATTGGGATCCGCCTTCTTATAACGCATCTTCACCATGGCCCAAGCCTCCCAGGCACCTTGACGGCAAGCCGAAATCTTCCACAAACGGAAGCGCTGCCACACTCCCTGAAGCTTCTCCGCAACCTCCCCAAGGCCCTCGGGTAGGGAGAGGGCTGGCCATAAAGCCTGGACGACGCCACTCATTGCCTTCCAAACTCGTTCGAGTAGTTGCAACAGTTCGGGAAGGTTATCACCCGTTGATATGGGCATCTCCTCTGCAGGGCGACCTGTGAGTATACCTACAAGACATATCATGTCAATATACTTCCTCGCCGAACTCTTCTTTTCAAAGGAGTCCGCTCAAGCACTTACTATAAATGCCGCGACGAAGCCGCTGATTCTCCTTAACGGAGCTGGAAAGCCCGGCTTGAGCGCCTTTCAGCTCTTCTCCGAGCTTGGCGTTGGCATCTTGGAGCTTGTTCCTTTCTTGCTGCACCATATTCAGCACCCTCTCGCCGGCCTTCAGCTGGCGTAGTAGTCTTACTGTCCGGATCTTGTCGGCGGCACCCGCAATGTCACTATTAGACTTGCTTGCCTTACGCCTTGCAGCTATATTAGTAAAAATGTGTTACAGAGGGGTCTCTGCGTCTCCTCCTGCGGCGGCAAGTGTGGCCTCAAGTTGGGCCTTGCATTCTTGCAGCTCTGAGACAATTGGGCATTCTTGTCGGTAGAGCACATGTTTCAAATGATCCTTAAATCAGTTAACATAACTACTTTAAGTCTCGGGGGCTACTGGTATATATAACCATTAAAATTCCTTTACCCGTATGTCTTTCACATACTGCTCCGTGGCTCTGGTAAAACCATCTTGAGCGGCACGGAGATGCGCGTCCCCTGCGTTAAAGGCGTCTAATGCCTCAGGGGAGAAGCACGCTTCACGAAATACTGTCCGGCGGCGCCTATGGTTCATGGCGCTCTCCACCTCGGACTTGGTGGCGGACAGTCTGTCGGTATCCTCCGTTGGAGAAGGATCCGGCCCGCGTCTTGCGCTTGCCTCCCCTCCGGGCGGGCGCTAGAGCCTGGCGGTGTAGGTTGGATCAGCAACTTCGCGCCCGCAGATCCGTGGCGCTTTTTCTCCTATAAAGATCATGAGCACTCAGACGCTTCCTAGGAACGTTGCTCTGAAAATTCAAATACGAGCTATACCTCTGCGGCGACGTCTCCGTCCGCACCGCACTCCTTTTCCGCCTGCTGGTCCGGACTGACTTCTGTAGGTCAGCCGCCGCGGGCTCGGCTTCCCGCCGTGAAGGCGCTTCCTGCGAAATACCATCGTTTGCGAAGGTTAGAAATAGGCAAGGAAGAGATAATGGTGTCCGGACCTCAGTCACAGTCACCTGGGAAGCCGGACACAGTCCGGGGTAGTCCGCCGTAATGGCAGCCAAAGCATTGTCAATGCTGAGCTGGTAAAATACCCCGTCGGTCAGCTCCACCTTGATGTCCGGATCCTCTTCGGAGGCCGGATCCAGGGATCTTTCTAGATCCTCGGGTTGCGGAGCAGGACTTACCATGTCCTCCACAGTCCGGCGTAGATCCTGCGCCGAAGACATAATGTAAGAAGCCTAAGCTTCGAAAGCATGGGTTGAGCCCTTAAAGGTGTTCGCTTACCCATCCTCTAGGGTTGTTCATGGAAAACCTATTTAAAGGGTTCGTTCAAAGGAAGTCCTCCTTCTCCCCCTTGTACAGACTGGATAGGATCTTCACCAGGTCCTCGGTTGAGTCCAGCCCTTTGCGGCCGTGACGGGTGGCGTCATCTTCCCCGTTGAAATCCCACATAGGGTGGCCTCTATATTGCAATGGTTGTACCCCCCGCATGATGCATACCACCATGACTCCAATCATGGTCAACCCAGAGTGGGCCAGCAATCTTATTCAGCCCATCAAGTAATGGACGCTCTTGTCTTCCTCCAAGTGGGGGCTCCGTGGGCGCCAGCTGAGGCGTTTCTTCAGGGGAGCAGCACTAAACTCCGGGAGGCCGATCCGGACTGGGTCCGGCAGCGTCCATCTCCTATGTAAAACCACTCTGAAGGCCAGTCTTCGGACGCCTTCTTGGGAGTACCGGATGGGTATCCGGTCCCGGCGATGCGCCATATTTCGGCGCCGCCCACTTGATATATGGACCCCTCGTGAGAGCGAGTGCACGAGGCGTAACAACCTCTTCCACAATGCAAAATGGGGCTCAATGCCCGGGAACAGCTCGCAAAGAGCTACGTAGCCCGCGATATGCAAGACAGAGGCGGGCGTGAGGTGGTGGAGCTGGAGTCCGTAGAAATCCAGGAGCCCGCGGAGGAACGGATGTATTGGGAATCCGAGTCCCCTTATCAGATAAGGGACGAAGCATACCCGCTCCCCCTTATTGGGGCTTGGGGTAGCCTCCGCTTGCCTCCCACGTTGATAAGTGACCAGCCCGGCTCGAACCGGGACCATGAAGGCCGGAGGGAGATATCCCCCCGCTTGGAGCTTCACTAGCTCGTTGTGCAGAACAGAGCACCTCCTCCAATCCCCTGGCAGTGGGCTGGGAGCACGAGAAGAGGAGCTGCGTCGACGGTCCATGATGGAATGGATTTTTTAGGTCAAAGACGCTCCGATGAAGTATTCGCGGGAGGAAGGTGGTGTGGTTTGGATCTGGATTTTTGCCTCCTTTGTAGGCGGATGGCTCGCACGACTAGGGGGTGAAACGCAAAAGAGACCCTGGCTTTTCGCATTCGTGCGACGCGTGGAAAAAGGGCATTATTTGGCGTAGAAGCCGAGGAACACAGTATTTAAGATGAAGCCGGACACTGTTCGACAGGTACATGGAATTTGAAGGGAGAACCCGCCTTGCAACGCCGAAGACTGTAAATGCGCTGGACTTATTGTCATTGAAGCCTGGTTCGGGGACTACTGAGGGAGTCCTGGACTAGGGGGTGTTCGGACAGCCGGACTATCATCGTCCGCCGGACTCCAAGACTACGAAGATACAAGATTGAAGACTCCGTCCCGTGTCCGGATGGGACTTTCCTTGGCGTGGAAGGCAAGCTTGGCAATACGGATATGTAGATCTCCTACCATTGTAACCGACTCTGTGTAACCCTAGCCTCCTCCGGTGTCTATATAAACTGGAGGGCTTTAGTCCGTAGGACAACATACATTACAACAATCATACCATAGGCTAGCTTTAGGGTTTAGCCTCCTTGATCTCGTGGTAGATCCACTCTTGTACTACCCATATCATCAATATTAATCAAGCAGGACGTAGGGTTTTACCTCCATCGAGAGGGCCTGAACTTGGGTAAAAACATCGTGTCCCTCGTCTCCTATTACCATCCACCTAGACACACAGTTCGGGACCCCCTACCCGAGATCCGCCGGTTTTGACACCAACAAAGGGCCTCATAGTCCGGCTGTGGCCTGGAGAGGCCATGCACAGGAGCTACTTGGCCTCGTCTGGCGGTGGTGGATCGTGCCCTGGGTGGAGGTCATCAAGCGCTCCGCTTGTATTGAAGGTGCTCGTCGGGCCCTTGCCAGCAAAAGGTGCACCGGGCAGGCTGGATGCGGAGAGGCTTATCAGCAGCGCGCGCCAGCGGGCAAGGAGTATCGTACTCCCGAGATGTACTATAAGACTGTCCTGAAAGGTGCCCGCAAGATTGTGGATGCGTGCCCCAGAGATGTAATTATTGAGTAAACTCGCTATGTGTTATCCTGTGCGCTGAAAACTTTGTTCATATGTGCTAAGCAACGCTTGTTTGATTTAAAATATTACCTTCTGTGCGGCCGTCTATAAAATCCGAGAGATGGCAAGTCGTCGACTTCAGCCCCCATGCCACGAGTGCTGGGGTGTTCGGGATAAACTTGAGCACTCTTGTTCCCATTTTTGGGTCCATCTAGGGAGGCGTTGAACACAACGAACAAGGCAACCGGACTTATAATGCTTGAACACTCTCACTTAGCAATAGAATTCTATAATTTTAAATTTCGCCAAAGCCCCTAGTATTCGGAAGACCGAGTTCGGGGCGCTATCCACGCCTTGGCCGGACATTATCCGGTTCTTCGCTCGAAGCGGCATAAGTCTTTAGGGACTCGAAAAGACCTCTCAAACAGCGACCAGTCTCTCGCCTTATCATGCCAATCAGTTTTAGCTTTCTCCTTTCGCGCTCGCCCAGCTCAAGCTGAGGCGCAATCGCGATGGTTCTCCAGTGCTACCTTAGCCGACGGAACGGGCGTAAGGTACCAAAACATGGGAGCAGGCAAACCCAACTATTGAGCCAAGACATGATTGAGCCGATTCATATAATGCTATAAGTTGAGGTGCCGCACTTGTGAAAGTGTTGGACTTATCACACCATAATGCAGGGAACATAAGCCCTGGTGTATTCGGCCGTACCAAAATATCTGAGTGCAAGATGTCATTAATGAACCTATATGTAAAGTAATGCAATTATAGGCAAAAAGTGCTGCATTATTTATTTAAGGAATTACTGCTATGAGTGCGGAATGATACAAATAGTCTGATAAGCAAGGATTGGACCAATTACATGTCCCCCTCCGAGGGTGGGATGCGGACTGGTGTGTATAATCAAATTTAATGCTCGTAATGGAGACCACACGAGTGTTAAATGCAGCCTTTTCCCTCCACAGGCTGTTGCATCGTGAGTTTAGCGGGTTCGCCACGGACGGAGCCTCTGGTGAGCGGAGTCCTGTGTATAAAAGAAGGAAAATAAAAATAAAAAGAGCGACACACTTGGGAGCCCCTGGTGTGGTCGAGCCGCACTCTGGGTCTGTTGTGGTCGTGCCCCTCCCCCTATGCCCATGGTATCTCCAAAGCGTAATGACGTATGCAGAGGGCTTGTCTTGCAATCATGCGAGGGCTAGGGTTGGGGCGGCATTGCTATGCGTGATCGAAACATGCCAGGTGGTCTTGATTGATATTGCTCCGGGCGCGTTTGGCCGTGTCCGGTCGTTTAACGGCCGGACTCGAAAATTGCCTTAAAAGGCTGCTCTGTACTTCTGCCGCGAGAGCCGCTATATGTTCCTCCGTTCAGAGGGAGCGTTCCGTATTTCCGTTGACCGTTATTACTCCACGAGGGCTGGCATCTTGAGCTTGAGGTATGCGTAATGCGGCACGCGTTGAACTTCTGACGAGCGGTTCGTCCGAGCGAGCATGATAGCCGCTGAGCAGGACTATGCGAAGATTAACTCCTCGCTCGGAAATTATCGGGGATCCGAAGACCACTTCGGTGTGGTGGGCCTGTACAATTGGCCTCAACCGTGGTATGCGCCTTTGAAGGTCGTCTTTGTAGGTTTAATCCTTGAGGGTCTATGCCCATCTTGCGCCTGTATCTGATAAAGCAGGTTCAGCTCTTGCCGCCGTCCATCAGGACTCTTGTGAGGTGAAATCCATCGACGATTGGGTCTAAAACCAATACTGCGAATCCGCCATGGCGGATACTGGTCAGATGGTCTCTTCGATCGAAAGTGATCGGGCAAGAAGACCATGGATTGAACTTTGGGGCGACTGGCTCCATCGCATATACGTCCCTTAGTGCATGCTTCCGCTCCCTCTTGGGTATATGGGTTGCGTATATCATGTTTACCATCCGCACTTGTGGGGGGAAACCCATCTGTCCTCTACTTTTCGGCGACCGGGTCTCTTCCTCGTCGTCGCTGTGCAGCCCCTTGTCATTGTTTTCGGCAATTAACTTGTCTGCCTGCTTGAATACCGAACAATCTATGTTGGTGTGGTTAGCTGGTTTTTTGGGGGTGCCATGTATCTGGCAAGAGCGGTCGAGTATTCGGTTCAAATTGGATGGACCTGGACTGGTTCTTTTAAATGGCTTCTTCCGCTGACCGGGTTTAGAGCCTCGGAATCCGGCGTTGACTGCCGTATCCTCATTGTTATCGCCGTTGACACGGCGTTTGTTTTTGCTTCGACGCGACCTGCCGTTGTGGTCCTTAGTATCCTGAACGCCAGCATTTTTGCTGAGGTTGTTGCTGCGAGCTAGCCAGCTATCCTCTCCCGCACAGAAGCGGGTCATTAATGATGTGAGGGCTGCCATGGATTTCGGCTTTTCCTGTCCTAGGTGCCGGGCTAGCCACTCGTCGCGGATGTTATGTTTGAAGGCTGCGAGGGCCTCTGCATCCGGACAGTCGATGATTTGATTTTTCTTTGTTAAGAACCGTGTCGAATTGCTGGCGATTAAATGCAGCTGCTGGATTATGTGGCTTAGGTCATCGGCGTCTGGTGGTCGCACATATGTTCCTGGAAGTTGTCGAGAATGCGGCTTCCGGTCCTCCCAACACCAATTGACTCCGCGGGCAGGCTGTTAAGCCAATGCCGAGCTGGTCCTTTAAGCAAGCGGGACATATTTGATGGCGTGGAGATCATCGCCATGGGCCATATGGATATGAAGGAGATAATCTTGATCCAAACCGCGGGGTCTATTGTGCCATCGTAGGATTCAATGTTTACGGGTTTAAACCCTTGAGGATTTGATGATCCATTACTTCGTCGATGAAGCATAAGCGGGTGTCTGGCGCCTCTGTATTGAGCACGGCGTAGCTCAAGGGGCGTTATCTGCTGTGTTCGCCCGGCGGAGTTGTTGTATCCGTAGCGGTATTAAATGCGTGGGTGGTAGGGCGCCCTCGTGATCATAGATAGATCTGGATTGTCTAGCTTTGTCCTCCAATATGTCCCGCAACTCGGTAGCGTTCCTCGTAACCGTACTTTTGAGCGATGCGGGTGCGGTCTTAGTGGAGGGCCTAGGTGCCTCTCTATCCCGACCACGGGGTGGTCGGTCTGCCGATGTCTTGCTGGTGATGAAGGTATATATGCTTCCTCCTCTAGTCGGGGAGCAACTTGCGTTTTAGGTAGCTCTTGGAGGCGTTCGAGTTCATACTCTTCGTCCACGAGGACCTCGGTCCATCTGTCGGCGATGGGTCTTGATCAGCTTGAAGCTGCTGCTGCTTTTCTTTAGGCTATTTCTTTGTGGCCATTAGCCTGCATTTGAAACAGCTCTTGTTCGACGGGATCCTCGGGCATGATGAATTAAGTCGTCGCCGAGGCTTGCCTCGTCTCGGAGGGGGGTATGTAATTATCATCCTCGACCTCTTAAATGCCGCCTCTCGTGAGGGCTTGTACGCATCCTCTGCGCTTGAGTCTTGCGGAGGGGATTGTCTTCGGCACTTTACGGGGTGTTATTATCTCCTGTGCGGAATCTCCATTCTTGCTGTGGCGGGATTTAGAGTGGCGCCGCTGACGCCGGCGCTTCGGCTGTTTCTTTAAGGAATCTGCCTCCGCTGCTTCTTCGCCCTCCCCATCTTTTGGGGTGTCCACCATGTATATGTCATATGATGAGGTGGTCTTCCAGTGCCCTGTGGGCGCTGGTTCTTGATCGTCTCCGGCATCGTCGTCCATACCGTCGATGTCTTCGGAGTCGTAGTCTAGCATGTCGGTTAGATCGTGACATTGGCTACAAAGTGGGTGGTGGGTGGGCTTCGAGTTTCTTCGTCGTCCGCATCCCAACCATCCTGGCCATAGTCTGCCCAGGGCTCTCCGGATAGAGAGAGATGTTTTAGCGAATTTAGGATGTCGCCAAAGGGTGAGTGCTGAAAGATGTCCGCAGCGGTGAACTCCATGATCGGCGCCCAATCGGATTCGATTGGCAGGGGCGCAGGAGGTTCGGAGTCCGGCAGGGAGTCCGGCACCTCGGAGTCACGAGCTTTATAAGGGACTAGGTTAGTGTTCGGCTCCATCGCCGTAGAAGTTGCAGCTCCCGAGGCGGTGTCCAGCCACCGTCCTCGTCTGCGTGATCGGCTCGAATTATGGATCGGGCGGTTGTGTGTGGCCTCAAAGGTCTTGTCCGTGGCGAGTTAGATCGTGCCCATCGTGACAGTGCGGCACGCTCGGCTGCGGATCGGATCCGTCGAAGATCAAGTCTCCGCTGATATCCGCCGTGAAGTTTAGGCTTCCAAATCAAACCTGACGGCCGGGGGCGTAGCTTTCGATCTTCTCCAGATGGCCAAGTGAATTGGCCCGATGTGCGAAGCCGCCGAATACGAAGATCTGTCCGGGGAGAAAAATCTCACCCTGGACGGCGTTGTTGTTTGAAGAAGCCATCAAGCCTATCGGTGACAACACAGAGGAACTCTCAAGAAAATCACCAATGTCGGTGTCAAAACCGGCGGATCTCGGGTAGGAGGTCCCGAACTGTGCGTCTAGGCGGATGGTAACAGGAGACAAGGGACACGATGTTTTTACTTAGGTTCAGGCCCTCTCGATGGAGGTAAAACCCTACTCCTGCTTGACTGATATTGATGATATGGGTAGTACAAGAGTGGATCTACCACGATATCAAGGAGGCTAAACCCTAGAAGCTAGCCTATGGTATGATTGTTGTAATGATTGTTTCTCCTATGGACTAAAGCCCTCCGGTTTATATAGACACCGGAGAGGGCTAGGGTTACACAGAGTCGGTTACAATGGTAGGAGATCTACATATCCGTATTGCCAAGCTTGCCTTCCACGCCAAGGAAAGTCCCATCCGGACACGGGACGAAGTCTTCAATCTTGTATCTTCATAATCTTGGAGTCCGGCTGACGATGATAGTCCGGCTGTCCGGACACCCCCTAGTCCAGGACTCCCTCACCAGCCTTTCGCTTGGGCCCTCCACAATGGCTGACGTCATGGGTCAGCAAAGGGCTTGACTGGGGGCCGTCCAAGGACGTACCCCTATTGCAGGGCCGGATTCGAGACCTCCAAGATTGGGAGATCAATCTGGTCGTGGTGACGCAGGTTATGCTGATTCGGCGTCTTCTGCCCTGCAAACGTCGCCCCCTCCGCCTGTGGGAATTCAATCCGGAGGGACCATGAGCTCTCCAACACTTCATGGGTATGCCACCCGTGGAGATGTACAAACTGTTCTTCGGATCACAAGAGATGTGTCCGGACTTGACCGAGGACGCCGGCATGAGCTGCAATCACCCGGATACTCAAGTAAGTAGCCCTGTGTCTGGACATACCGTTCATTTATTTATCATGGATTTTCCTTTTAACCAGCTATCCCTTGGACAGGAGTGGATAGCGCAAGCAAAACTGATACGGTGTCCGGCCCCCCTCCCTGCGACCACGCCGGATCCCGTGTTAATCAAAATGTTGGAGGTTGCACTTTCGGAGGAGGGCGAAGGGGGGAACAGGGAAACTACCCCCTCTGCTAAGGATGCTATCAGCAAGGGGGGAATCAAGAATCCCTCCCTCTAGGGGGAGAAGAGGACCGCTTCCGAAGACCCGGAGGCCAAGGCCTCAAAGCGGGGAAAGAAGTCTGCATCAAAAGGTCCTGTGCCGGGGGGAGTCCCGGCCGCACAGTCTCCCCAAAGGAATCAGCCCTCCAGTGAGCCGTAAGTAGAAAAAGGGGAGTGTTGTAATAAGGGACATCCCTATTTTGTTTCTAAGGATACCGAAGTTTTTACCTTGTAGTTCGGATCTCAGCCCTTCTCAGCAGAGCTCATACTCGGGGGACCTTCGTCCGGAGATGATGGAGAGCGAAACGCCTCCATCTGCTGCCCCATCAGGCGGGGCGGACGACCCTGAGGTGTCGTGACGGAGGGTCTCCCCGAGTCCGGCGGGGACGGGAAGTTCGGCGCCAACTGGAGTACGGCCGGCGGAGCTGGAGGATCTGCTCGAGAGGGCGTCTATCTCAGAAGATCACCACACATTAATGTGTACGGTGATTGAAAGGATCTTATCCACCGAGAGAGGGTTGCATAAGGCCGTCAGAAGTTTACTGACGGGGTTTGAGGTACGCAAAAAATGACACACCTTTTGACAGTTTTGCACATAGAGTGCGCCCTCTATAGATAGTAGCCCTTGAGACTCGGTATGTTGTCGAAAGGGACAGCGTGCCGAGGATCATAATCTCAGTTATAAAATGTCGCCCTTCCTATACAGGTGGCGGAACGTTCGGTGGCCAGCTGGACTGATAGAGTTGCCGAGCTGAAGCGGCAACTCGACGTTGCGGATGCGGACATCGTGTTGGTCAATAAACGACTTGACGAGTCACAAGGTAGGTGGTTTCTCCGCGGTCACCTGGTAAGGGAGCTGATGCCCACTCCTTACAATATGTATGCTTGATGCAGATGGTGCCGCTGCTATGGATGACCTTCGGGTAGAGCTTGCTCGAGCCAAGGAGCAAGCCAGAAAAAGTGATGCGGCTGCCTCGAAGGCAGCGGATGAGCTAAAAGCCGAAAAGGCTGCTCACTCCCGAAGCAGGGAGGAGATGGCCGGAATGGCCTTGAAACTAAAAGATGCTACCGACCGCTATGAGGTTCTTGAAAGAGAACGCCAAGCGGAGCAAGAGGACCTGAAGCAGGCCACCGCCGAAGCCAAGGATGCCCGTTCTGCAATGCGGGATATAAAGGAGGAACTGCGTCAGGCCTGAGACATTGCGGCTAGAAAGCCTTTTCTGCTGCGTAGGAAGTTCACGGATCCGAAGTATGCTCAGTTGGGCCAGTTGTGGAGTGCGGAGGATCCTTATGTGAATTTGGCGGCGAGTGCGGCGGACGCAGTCGTCCACTTCCGAAGCCAGAAGGATCATGAAATGGAAGAGCTTTTTTGGTCTCAATTCCATAGTCCGGAGCGTCCACTTCCGTTGACAGATCGGTTGGCTGAGTGGGCTGAGCTGAATAGATTGTCCGGATTTGCCATGACGGATGTGCTGGCTCATCTGTGGCCGGAAAGGCCCAAGCTGAAGAGTTATTTTGTCTTATTGCAGCAATTCCTTGGGGCGGTGCTGCATATCAAGGCGATGACGCGGTCTGCATGCATAGAGGGTGCACAGATGGCTCTCGCCCGTGTTAAGACGTACTGGGCGGAGATGGATGCCACCGATGTTGCATCCCGGGGTTCGGACGAAAGCCGATTACCCGCCGAGCACTATTTTGAGGAAGTCCTATAGGGCGCCCGTTTAGTAGAGTCGCAGTGCTCGAAAAATGTTATGTTCAAATGACATGTATGATTTGTAAAACCATATTTATAATATAAGGGCTTTTTATACTTGTGCGTTCAAGTATTGAAATTTCTCCTGTGCGGCCGTTAATGTATATGTATATATAACCTGAAAGATGGCAGTCTTGACTTACCCCCACGCACATGGTGCGGGGGTGTTTGCAAAAAGCGCATTTTCACACTTAATCCAACGTCTTGGTCCTGTGAAGGAGGTGGCAGCGTAGCAAATGAGGCAACCGGACTATAATGCTTTATCACTTTCACTTAGCCATAGGAGTTCGAAGGTGGAGCTACGATATAGCCCCTAGGGGCACCGCGCTCTCCGAATTCGGGGTGCGTATGTGCCTGACCGGGAAACAGTCCTTCGTCAAGGCGGAGGAATTCTACACATTCCGGTAGTCGATCGAGTGGTTGACCCGTCTCTCGCTATATCATGACAGTCAGTTTTCGGTTTCTCTACTGAGATGCTCGCCTGGCCGAACCGGGGCATAATCGCAGTAGTTCTCCTGCTGCCGCGTTAGCCGATAATACAGAACGCAAGGCAGCAAAACACAGGAGCCGAGCAAACCCAACATTTGACCAAAGACATGATTCGGAGCTGATGCATATAAGGCCTAACTCGAGACGCCGAACACTCCCTAAGGTATTCGGTCTTTATGATAATGGGCAGAACAATGCCCTAAGCCCCTAGTGTCCAGGTACGGGCGAGAACTTCTGACGCGGCCGATGCCAAAACGACAGCCTCCTCCTCGGTTATGGTGGGAAACCGGAGGATGTGTATCAACAAGAGACAGTAAGAAAGGTTTACGTAGGGTCTTAATCTGAAAAGAATCCTTGCAATGGGTCCCTACTGCACGTCTGCGCCTGTGTCTCCATTGTGCTGTATCCTGGATGGGTGTAGCACGCTGTTCATCTATAAAGGAGAAGAACTTAGGTTGGAAAAATATCGTGCAAAAAAATGTATTTAAAACAGAGTATGATTTAAAAACTGAATAAAGTCGACCTTTATTGGCTCTCATTGTTCATGCGTGCAGCCCCTTGTAGAGGGGTATGCGGCTAGGAAGCCCCTAGTTTATTTATGCCGGACTCGCCTAACCGTGTCCGGGGTCTGAATGATCTGTTTTTTAGGGGCTTTGATCAGCAAGGCCGGATTAGTGCGTGGCTGTCAAGGCAGTCTCACATTCTTCCGTGGTCGAGAAACACTCGAAGTTACCTTTTAATGATATGATGCCGCGTGGACCGGGCATTTTAAGTGTAAGAGACGCGTAATGCGGTATTGCGTTAAAGCGGGCGAAAGCTTCGCGTCCCAATAGTGCTTGATGGCTACTTTTAAATGGGGCGATATGGAAGATTAGCTTTTCGCGACGGAAGTTGTTGGATGAACCGAACACAACTTCTAGTAGTAAGGAGCCCGTGCAATTGGCGTAAGGGCCTGGCGTTGCTCCTTTAAAGGAAGTGCTGCTATGGCGAATTTTGGTAGGGTCTATCCCCATTCTGCGGATTGTGTCTGGATATAGCAGGTTTAAATCGCTGCCGCCATCCATTAGGACTTGTGTAAATTGTAGTCCGTCAATTATGGGCTTCAATATCAGAGCAGTCCTTCCTGCGTTTTGAATACTTCTGGAGTAATCCTTATGGTCGAAAGTGATTGGTTTTGACATCGAATTTCGGGACTCCGCTGGGGTGGACTGTGCGGCGCGTATTTTAGTAGGTGCTGCACTATTTTTCCTTCCTATCACTTGAAGTGAGTTCACTGTTGTGACTTCCTGTGGGAAAGTCTTCTGTTTTCCGGCGCTCTGCTTGTGGGGTTCGTCATCGTCTTCGCTTGGTGTGTCGAGCCCCTTGTGTTCGGCGTTCAGTCGGCCAGACTGCTTGAAGACCCAACAATCTTTGTGGGTATGGTTTGCAGGTTTCCCGGGGGTACTGTGGATTTGACATATCCTATCCAGGATTTTGTTTAGGTTGGATAGCTCGTCACTGTTGTCCTTAAGAGGCAGTGTTTTGTTATTCGGCCGAGAGCTTTTGAACCCGGCGTTGACCGCCGTACTATTTGGGCCATTTTCCTTATTCCGGCGCTGATCTTTTTTGTGTCGTGATTTCCCATTTCCATCCCAGACCTCGGATGTACTCGGGTCGCTGGTGCTGCATCTTGCCAACCAGCTATCTTCCCCCGCACAAAAGCGGGTCATGAGGCTCGTCAGCGCGGCCATTGTTCTTGGTTTTTCCTGGCCGAGGTGTCTGGCGAGCTATTCATCCCGGATGTTATGTTTAAAGGCTGCCAAGGCTTCGGCGTTCGGACAGTCGACTATTTGGTTCTTTTTGGTGAGGAACCGGTTCCAGAATTTGCGTGCTGACTCTCCGGGTTGTTGAGTTATGTGACTTAAATCGTGCGCATCCGGGGCGGACATAAGTCCCCGAAATTTGCTCAAACGCATCCTCGAGCTCTTCCCAACTTCAATGGTATTTTAAGGGAGGCTTTTAAGCCAATGCCGAGCTGGCCCTTTGAGCTTGAGGGGTAGGTATTTTATGGCATGGAGGTCGTCTCCTCTAGCCATATGTATGTGTAGGATGTAATCCTCAATCCAGACTCCAGGGTCTATTGTTCCGTCATATGCCTCTATGTTTACGGCCTTGAATCCCGCTGGAAATTCATGATCCAGTACCTCATCGGTGAATCATAGTGGGTGTGCGGTGCCCCTGTATTTAGGTGTGCTGTTATTTTCGAACACTCGGTGTGTTGTGTTGCTTCCTGGGGCCCTCTTTTTTGGCCCATAGATGGACCTGACCGGGCCATCCTTTTTGCGAGGATCCTTATGTGGATCGTGTGCCGGCTTGTGTGCGGTGCCGCTTGCCGCTCCTAGCCTGTCATCTGGTCGTCTATCCGGCCAGGCGGCCTCTTTGTTTTTTGACTGTGGGGGCTCTACGGCCACCTCATTGAATTCGGTCAACAGCTTGCGCTTCGGGTAGCTCTTTTCTTGGTGACTATCGCCGTACTTATCTGCGGTCTTGAGTACTTTGCTTCATCTCATTCTGAGTACGTCTTCCACTGTTTTGAGCTTCCGCTTCTGCTTCTTCAAACTTCTTGCAGTGGCGACGAGCCTTTTGTGAAGGTTCTTATGCTCCGGTGATGTGTCCGGCGTGAGATCGTCTAGACTGTTGTTTTCGCCGGGGATGGGTTGCTCGTCCGATTCATCCTGTTGGATGGTTGCTTAGTGGCATGTTAAATGTCCTTTGGTTCGCCTGCTCTCTGGCTGGGTCGGTATGGGTCTTGTTATTGTCGGCGGGACTTGGACGGCGCTTGCGGCGCCGTTCGTTGTTTTTCGAGGGAATTATCCTTCGCGTCTGTTGTTCCTCGTTATCGCTTCCTTTTGGTGTATCCACCATGTATCGTCGTGAGTTGAGGTTGCTTTCCGGTGTCGATGGCGCTGGTTCTTGGTCGCTCTCGGCATCGCCGTCCATCTGATCGATGTCTTGAGTCAAAGTCTAGCATGTCGGTTAGATCGTCGGCGATGGCTACTAAGTGGGTGGTGGGTGGGCTTTGAATTTCTTCGTCGTCCGCATCCCAACCGTCCTGACCGCAGTTCGGCCAGGGCTCTCCTGATAATGAGAGATACTTTAGCGAATTCAGGATGTCGCCGAAAGGTCAGTGTTGAAAGATGTCCGCAGCGGTGAACTCCATGATCGGTGCCCAATCGGATTTGATTGAAGGGGGCGCGGGAGGTTCGAAGTCCGGCGAGGAGTCCGGCACCTCGGAGTCACGAGCTTCACAAGGGACGAGGTCAGTATTTGGCTCCATCGCCATAGAGGTTGCAGCCCCCGAGGCGGTGTGTAGCCACCCGTCCTCGTCTGCGCAGCCGGCTCGAATTAAGGGTCGGGCGGACTCATGTCGCGACCTCCAGGCACCGTCCGGCACGAGCTAAATCATGCCCATCGTGGCGGTGCGGCGCGCTCCGATCCGTGGCTCGAATCCGCCGAAGATCAAGTCTCCGCGGATGTCGGCCGTGAAATTCAGACTTCAAATCGACCGACAGCCAGGGCGTAGCTTCGATCTGCTCCGGATGGCCAGCGAATTGGCCCGCATGCAAAACCGCCCGAATCTGAAGATCTGTCCAGGGAGAAAAGTCTCACCCTGGACTGCGTCGTTGTTGATGATCGAAGGATCCATCGAGCCTATTGGTGACGACACAGAGGAACTCTTAACTTAAAGCACCAATGTCGGTGTCAAAACCGGTGGATCTCGGGTAGGGGGTCCCGAACTATGCGTCTAGGCGGATGGTAACAGGAGACAAGGGACACGATGTTTTTACCCAGGTTTGGGCCCTCTCGATGGAGGTAAAACCCTACTCCTGCTTTATTGATATTGATGATATGGGTAGTACAAGAGTGGATCTACCACGAGATCAAGGAGGCTAAACCCTAGAAGCTAGCCTATGGTATGATTGTTGTTATGTCCTATGGACTAAAACCCTCCAGTTTATATAGACACCGGATAGGGCTAGGGTTACACAGAGTCGGTTACAATGGTAGGAGATCTACATATCCGTATCGCCAAGCTTGCCTTCCACGCCAAGGAAAGTCCCATCCGGACACGGGACGAAGTCTTCAATCTTGTATCTTCATAGTCTTGGAGTCCAGCCGATGATGATAGTTCGGCTATCCGGACACCCCCTAGTCTAGGACTCCCTCACACCCCGTCATCCAGATCCGGCGACGGCAGTACCTTCAACCCACGCAACTCTACAAGATATCCATCTAACCGCTGCTTCCGCGGCGAACTTGCGGCCCCGCACCCTTACGTTAGACACCAGCCAACCGGCAGCCTAGAAGCTCCGCCGCCTCGAGGGGTGCTGCTTCCCGTTGGAAATCGATTGGCCCAGAATAAGAATTCAGACAAATGACGCCTAAATAAAGTGATTTGAGATGAGGGTGCGACCTATCTGGCGGTATGGTGAAGTAGGCAGGTCCAGCTGCCGAGTCGGTGAGGCCGGCGTGGTTGCGATGGCGACCGGTGGCAAGGAAAGAGCGATGTCACGACGGTCGACGGCTACGGGGAAGCAGTGCCAGGACTCTGGACGGATCCGAAGTTGGAGCCGCTTCGGCGCTGTGAACAATGGCGGGGGTGAATCGGCTCCGGTACGGTTTACGCGGCCGTCGTCGAGGCAGCACCATCAGCACTAAGTAAGAGGCACACGGCCCAGTGCATGACGGCAAATGGATAGCGTCTCCAGCATTAGGGAGGTGGGCGGCTGTGAAATTGGTGCGGTGGGGGGCGCCATGGAGGTGGGGCTGAGGTTTCGAGGCTCGGGAGAAGGGAGCTTCCCGGGGAGAAGGTGATTTGGCGCCCACGAGGTATGAATGGGGGCAGGCGGGGGGGGGGGGCAATTGGGAGGGGAGTGGAACCATGTCTTACGGACGCATTTGTCTGAAATGTGAGGGGGAGTTACGGTTCTACCCTTGCCTATAGGCTTCTCGTCTTGGGTCTGTGTACTGAGGGTCGGGATAGTAGAGTAACTTTGCTTCTCCCCAAATAGTGGGCGGGAGCGATTTCGGGCGAGGAGGGTGTGTTTTGAACTATAGTAGGCGCGAGCGATTTCAGGCGAGGAGAGCGTGTTTTGAAATAGTGGGTGCGAGCTATTTCGGGCGAGGAGAGCGTGTTTTGCCGACCTTGGTTTATGAATTATTCGACACATGTCATTTCGGCCGAGGAGAAGGCGTGCTTGGATGAAGTTACGAACCTACCCTCGATGTACAATGGGCCAATTGATGCGTGTCCCACATAGGACGGTAATTTCGCGTCTCCCATTTATTTGCTCGGGCGAATTCCACCGAGCATAGAGGATGTTTAACGGTTCGTTCAAATTTTGGGAGAACGAGCATCAAATTTTGAAATGTTAGCTTGCCACTTCTTTTTTAGACGGAGAGATGATGCTCGAGAGTAATGTGATTTTACCTGCTCGTTGCTAGCGATTTACTCCATGACAAATAGTTGACCCACTCAAAAACGCGAATCAAATCCAAAATGAAATATCTCGATTCAATGAAATAGCTCGTTCAGTAGGTCAAAATAGTGAACTAAATCCAAAATTGAACATCTCAATCGAGTAGCATGTTGTGCAGTATTATGGTACTCCATGAACATGTTGAAAGTCAAATTAATGAACTTGTTTGATATACGCATATATCCGTTCATGTGTGGATTGCAGACAACATGTTCTCCAATTTAAATATTTGAACGCAAGTTTATATCAAACATGGTTTATATCATTCTTTGATGCATAAAACGCGACCTCCCCCTCTCCCGAACTCCTGTTCTCTCTCTCTCTCTCTCTCTCTCTCTCTCTCTCTCTCTCTCTCTCTCTCTCTCTCTCTCTCTCTCTCTCTCTCTCTCTCTCTCTCTCTCTCTCTCTCTCTCTCTCTCTCTCTCTCTCTCTCTCTCTCTCTCTCTCTCTCTCTCTCTCTCTCTCCCTCTCTCTCTCTCTCTCTCTCTCTCTCTCTCTCTCTCTCTCTCTCTCTCTCTCTCTCGCCAACAATCTTCAATTCTGTCGCATGCATCTGACACAAAAACCTTGTTGGTCCCTCTCCCTTTCTCTCCATCTCTCTCTCTCTTTGTGTGTGTGGGTGGGGGGGTCTTTCTAGTTCGCATGCATATATACACCATCTATAGGTCTCTCTCGCACACTATGTATGATACTCTAGCTATTCCAGGCTAGATATCTTGGGTGCACTCATCGTATGCACACAAATTCCTTGGCTCTTTACCCGTAACTCTCTCACGCACCACTATGTCGTCTCAGAGCTCTTCCCCCCCCCTCTCTCAAACTCTCCATCCACCTGGGTCACACATACACATTCATATCTCACTCGCACTCGATAGGTCCATCTAAAACTCTATCTCTCTCCCTCGTTCTCTCTCCATCTCACACGCACACACACACAATCTCATGCCCAGCTAGCCAAGTATGATGGACTCTCACTCAATTGTAGGCACACGTAGTCCCCCCTATATGTATATGACTAGCTAATCTTTGTCTCCATCACAAACATGTGCATGGTATATCTCGATTTCTCTCGGGCCATCTTTCTATCGCGTACGCACTCCCTCGATCTCCCACCCATATAGTCCCTTCACGATCTCGAGGGGATCTCTCTATCACAAACACACCCTCTCTCTCCCTCCCCATGCGTCCATGCCATCCATGTGTCCCTCTCGACCTTTGTTCCTTGTTGGCCAGACCTCTATTGGACATGTGGTACAGGGGCGTCTCTCTCCGTTGCCAACAATCACACACTAGCTATCTTCGTGTATCTCCTCACCTCGCTTTTCCATCTCGGAGATGCATGTGTGATATGTTCGCATAAGAAACGAATAAACACACTCTATCTCTCTCTCTAATTTATCGTTTGTTGTCACTTTCTCTTTCACACACATACTCTTTTTGCACACTTGCTCATTCTCCTTCACACACACTTGATCTGTCTCGACTGAGGCACTCTCCTTGGTCCATAGCATATAGATTTATTGAAAAGTCAAACATCACAAAGTTTGACCATGTATGTGGAGAAAAAGAATTACATCTAGTACGGCAAACATATACCATTAGATTCACCATGAGATGTAGTTTTGTATGATGTATCTTTGGTATTGTAGATATAAATAACATTTGCATAAACCTGATCAAAGTTTCCAAAGTTTGACTTCTAAAAATTTACATGCCTTTGCATTATCGGCGGATGGAATATCTCTTTACCCCTCTCAGCTATCGGCGCACCACTCAGCCTTATCGGGGCTCCTCAATCTCTCTCAAACTTTATTGGTCAGTTTGGTTCGTGACTGAACCTCATGCCTTGATGGCCGGTCTTGCTGGTGTGGACGTGAGATGTAAAATATTTCTGCTGGCTAGGCTTGTGTGTCTTGAAGCATTTGGTTCATGCAGGCGAGCAAAGCATCAACGTCCCATCAATCAATCCATGCATCAATTATTTAATGCTAATATCCATCCATGTTGCTGTTAGCCTCGTGGCCGCACGACCAGGAACGGCCAGGCGTTTGAAATCGGTCGCCTGGGCCAGGCTACTTGCAGTGTCTGGAGTTCAGCCAGGCTAATTAAAGTGCAAGGGAACCCAGGCCAGGCGGGCTTTCTTTTTCACAGGGTAGACCCCAAACAAGCGTGCATGAAATCTAGCCACAACCCCAGGCCAGGCAAAAGATGCTCAGGATGCAAGCCAAACTGACCTTATATCTCCCTGGTTCACACATACACATGTCTCGCTCACGCTATACATATAGACCCATCCAACACTCTCCGCCCTTGTTCTCTCTCCATGTGACACGCACCCCCCCTAAGTACCATAATCCCTCACTCCATCATAGGCGCAAGCACTCCCCCCTCCCAAGTATGATTTCTCTTACTAGCCATCGGGAACACACGTATTGTCTCCTTCCATCCATACATCTATCTCGATATCTCTCGGGGCATCTTCTATCACGCACACACCTTGTCACTCGATCTCCCACCCATGTAGTCCCATCACGATCTCTAGGGGATCTCTCTATGACAAACATACACTCTCTCCTCCCCATGTCTGCATTTTCTCCGTACGTCCCTCTCGACCTATCTCCCTTGTTTGTCAGACCCCTCTTGGCCACATGCTAGGGGTCTTGCTCTCTCGGTTCCAAACAACCACACACTATCTCCTCACCTTGCCTCCGTTGTTGAATATGCATGTGTGATATGTTTGCATAAGACACGCATGCTTTTTCTCTACTTTTATCGTGTGTTGTCCATGTCTCTTTCACACACGCACACACACTTTTCTCTCTCTCTCTCTCTCTCTCTCTCTCTCTCTCTCTCCAGTTAGGGACTCTGTCACGTCCATAAGCATATGGATGTTTTTAAAAGTCAAACCTCATAAAAGTTTGACCAGGTATATGTGGAGAAAAACATTTACATCTGGAACGATCATTAGATTCATCACAACATGTACTTACCTCATACTATCATTTATCTTTCGTATTGTAGATATAAGTAATTTCTTTATAAACTTGGTCAAAGTTTCAAAAGTATGACTTAAAAAAATGTTGGAACTACATTATCGAACGGAGGGAGTAGCACTTTCTCTCTCTCTCTCTGCTATCTCTCATGCGCCCCCCCTCTCACTCGAACTCTCTATACCGATGGATTATACGCTCACTATGTCAGCGTATAGCTCCGTATATTGTTTAGTTGACCGGTCAACCCATCCACATGCTGCGTTGTCAGCTCGTGTTCGGTATCTTCGTGTGCTGGCCCATGTGGTAGTGGGTGAAAATAAGTAAACTAGAGGTTGCTACCTCTTGAGCACTGCGTTGGATTTCCCCGAAGAGGAGAGGATGATGCAGCAAAGTAGCGTAAGTATTTCCCTCAGTTTTTGAGAACCAAGGTATCAATCCAGTAGGAGACCATGCACAAGTCCCTCGTACCTACACAAAATGATAGCTCCTCGCAACCAACGCGATTAGGGGTTGTCAATCCCTTTACGGTCACTTATGAGAGTGAGATCTGATAGAGATGATAAATAATATTTTTGGTATATTGATGCAAAGTGAAAAGTAAAAGGCAAAGTAAAAACAAAGCAAGTAATAAAGTGATAGAGATTGATATGATGAGAATAGACCCGGGGGCCATAGGTTTCACTAGTGGCTTCTCTCAAGAGCATAGATATTCTCGGTGGGTGAACAAATTCTGTTGAGCAATTGATGAAATTGAGCATAGTTATGAGTATATCTAGGTATGATCATGTATATAGGCATCACGTCCAAGACAAGTAGATTGAAACGATTACGCATCTACTACTATTACTCCACTCATCGACCGCTATCCAAATGCATCTAGAGTATTAAGTTAAAAAGCAGAGTAACGCCTTAAGCAAGATGACATGTTGTAGAGGATAAATTCATGCAATATGATAAAACCCCATCTTGTTATCCTCGATGGCAACAATAAAATCGTGCCTTGCTGCCCCTACATCCTTTGGGAAAGGACACATAAGATTGAACCCAAAGCTAAGCACTTCTCCCATTGCAAGAACTACCAATCTAGTTGGCCAAACCAGAAGGATAATTTGAAGAGACTTGCAAAGATAACTCAATCATACATAAAAGGATTAAGAGAAGATTCAAATATTATTCATAGATAAGTTGGATCATAGACCCACAATTCATCGCTCTCAACAAACACACCACAAAAAGAAGATTACATCGAATAGATCTCCATGAGAGAGGGGGAGAACATTGTATTGAGATCCAAAAAGAGAGAAGAAGCCATCTAGCTACTAGCTATGGACCCGAAGGTCTGAAGTAAACTACTCACACTTCATCGGAGGGGCTATGGTGTTGATGTAGAAGCCCTCCGTGATGGATGCCCCCTCGTGAGTTCGGAACAGGCCCCAAGATGGGATCTCGTGGATCTGAAGGTTGCGGCGGTGGAATTAGGTTTTTGGCTCCCCTTATGATCGTTTGGGGATACGTAGGTATATATAGGAGGAAGGAGTACGTCGGTGGAGCAACAGGGGGGCCACGAGGCAGGGGGGCGCGCCCCCCACCCTCGTGACCGTCTCTGTTACTTCTTGGAGTAGGATCCAAGTCTCCTGGATCACGTTCGGGGAGAAAATCACGTTCCCAAAGGTTTCATTCCGTTTGGACTCTGTTTTATATTCCGTTTCTTCGAAACACCGAAATAGGCAAAAAACAGCAATTCTGGGCTGGGCCTCCGGTTAATAGGTTAGTCCCAAAAATAATATAAAAGTGGAAAATAAAGCCCAATATAGTCCAAAACAGTAGATAAAGTATCATGGAGCAATCAAAAATTATAGATACGTTGGAGACGTATCAGGCATCCCCAAGCTTAATTCCTGCTCGTCCTCGAGTAGGTAAATGATAAAAAAAGAATTTTTGATGCAGAGTGATACTTGGGCATAATTTCAATGTAAATCTTCTTAATTGTGGTATGAATATTCAGATCCGAAAGATTCAAGACAAAAGTTCATATGGACATAAAAAATTATAATACTTCAAGCATACTAACTAAGCAATTATGTCTTCTCAAAATAACATGGCCAAAGGAATTTATCCCTACAAAATCATATAGTCTGGCTATGCTCCATCTTCCCCAGAAAAAATATTTAAATCATGCACAACCCCGATGACAAGCCAAGCAATTGTTTCATACTTTAACATTTTCAAAACTTTTTCAATCTTCACGCAATACATGAGCGTGAGCCATGGACATAGCACTATATGTGGAATAGAATGGTGGTTGTGGAGAAGACAAAAAGAGGGAAGATAGTCTCACATCAACTAGGCGTATCAACGGGCTATGGAGATGCCCATCAATAGATATCAATGTGAGTGAGTAGGGATTGCCATGCAACGCATGCATTAGAGCTATAAGTATATGAAAGCTCTACAAAATAAACTAAGTGGGTGTGCATCCAACTCGCTTGCTCACGAAGACCTTGGGCATTTGAGGAAGCCCATCATTGGAATATACAAGCCAAGTTCTATAATGAAAAATTCCCACTAGTATATGAAAATGACAAAACGAGAGAATCTCTATCATGAAGATCTTGGTGCTATTTTGAAGCACAAGTGTGGTAAAAGGATAGTAACATTGTCCCTTCTCTCTTTTTCTCTCATTTTTTCGGCCTTTTCTCCTTTTTTTTATTTGGCCTCTTTTTTTCTGTCCGGAGTCTCATCCCGACTTATGGGGGAATCATAGTCTCCATCATCCTTTCCTCACTTGGGACAATGCTCTAATAATGCTCATCACACTTTTATTTTTCTTACAACTCAACAATTACAACTCGATACTTAGAACAAAGTATGACTCTATATGAATGCCTCCGGCGGTGTACCGGGAGGTGCAATGACTCATGAGCGACATGTATGAAAGAATTTTGAACGGTGGCTTTGCCACAAATACGATGTCAACTACATGATCATGCTAGCAATATGACAATGATGGAACGTGTCATAATAAACGGAACGGTGGAAAGTTGCATGGCAATATATCTCGAAATGGCTATGGAAATGCCATGATAGGAAGGTATGGTGGCTGTTTTGAGGAAGATATATGGTGGGTGTATGATACCGGCGAAAAGTGCGCGGTATTAGAGAGGCTAGCAATGGTGGAAGGATGAGAAAAAAGTGTGTATAATCCATGGGCTCAACATTAGTCATAAAGAACTCATATACTTATTGCAAAAATCTAGAAGTTATCAAAGCAAAGTATTATGTGCATGCTCCTAGGGGGATAGACTGGTAGGAAAAGACCAACGCTCGTCCCCGACCGCCACTCATAAGGAAGACAATCAATAAATAAATCTTGCTCCGAGTTCATCACATAACGGTTCACCATACGTGCATGCTACGGGAATCACAAACTTCAACACAAGTATTCTTTAAATTCACAACTACTCAACTAGCACGACTCTAATATCACCATCTTCATATCTCAAAACAATTATCAAGCATCAAACTTATCTTAGTATTCAATGCACTCAAAAGAAAGTTTCACATATCTTGAATACCAAGTATATTAGCATTAAGCAAATTACCATGCTATTAACGACTATCAAAATAATCTAAGTGAAGCATGAGAGATCAATAGTTTCTTTAAAACAAATCCACCACCATGCTCTAAAAGATATAAGTGAAGCACTAGAGCAAAAATTATCACGCTCAAAAGATATAAGTGAAGCACTATGAGCAAAACTATTAAGCTCAAAAGATATAAGTGAAGCACATAGAGTATTCTAACAAATTCGAATTCATGTATGGCTCTCTAAAAAGGTGTGTATATCAAGGATGATTGTGGTAAATAAACAAGCAAAGGCGCAAATAATACAAGACGCTCCAAGAAAAACACATATCATGTGGTGAATAAAAATATAGCTCCAAGTAAATTACCGATGGAAGTAGACGAAAGAGGGGATGCCTTTCGGGGCATCCCCAAGCTTTGACTTTTTGGTGTCCTTGTATTATCTTGGTGGTGCCACGGGAATCCCCAAGCTTAGGCTCTTGCCACTCTTTGTTCCATAATCCATCAAAAGAATTCACCCAAAACTTGAAAACTTCACAACACAAAACTCAATAGAAATCTCGTGAGCTCCGTTAGAGAAAGAAAACAAAAGACAACTTCAAAGTACTGTAATGAACTCATTATTTATTTATATTGGTGTTAAACCTACTGTATTCCAACTTCTCTATGGATTATAAACTATTTTACTAGCCATAGATTCATCAAAATAAGCAAACAACACACGTAAAACAGAATCTGTCAAAAACAGAACAGTCTGTAGCAATCTGTAACTAACGCAAACTTCTGGAACTCTAAAAATTCTACCAAAATAGGAAGTCCTGGAAACTTTATTTATTGAACAGAAGAAAAAAGAATAAGTGCAAAATCACGTTCCTGTGATTTAAAAAAATTATATTCGTGCGTGCAAAGTTTCTGTTTTTCAGCAGAATCAAATCAACTATCATCATAGGTTATCCTATAGGTTCTACTTGGCACAAACACTAACTAAAACATAAAACCACATCCAAACAGAGGCTAGATGGATTATTTATTCCTAAACATAAGAAAAAACAAAAAAACAAAAATAAATTTGGGTTGCCTCCCAACAAGCGCTATTGTTTAACGCCCCTAGCTAGGCATAAAAGCAAGGATAATCTAGGTATTGACATCTTTGGTAGGCAATCCATAAGTGGCTCTCATGATAGATTCATATGGTAATTTTATTTTCTTTCTAGGGAAGTGTTCCATGCCCTTCTTTAAGGGAAATTGGAATCTAATATTCCCTTCCTTCATATCAATAATTGCACCAATCGTTCTAAGGAAAGGTCTACCAAGAATAATAGGACATGAAGGATTGTAATCTATATCAAGAATGATAAAATCTACGGGCACATAATTCCTATTTGCAACAATAAGAACATCATTAATTCTTCCCATAGGCTTTTTAATAGTGGAATCCGCATGATGCATGTTTAGAGATCAATCATCAAAGTCACGGAAATCTAGCAAATCACACAAAGTTTTGGGAATAGTAGAGACACTAGCACCCAAATCACACAAAGCATGAAACTCATAATCTTTAATTTTAATTTTGATAGTAGGTTCCCACTCATCATAGAGCTTTCTAGGGATAGAAACTGTCAACTAAAGTTTTTCTTCATAAGATTCCATCAAGGCATCAACAATGTGTTCGGTAAAGGACTTATTTTGACTATAAGCATGAGGAGAGTCTAGCACGGATTGCAACAAGGAAATACAACCAATTAAAGAGCAATTTTCATAATTAAATTCCTTGAGATCCAAAATAGTGGGTTTAGCAACATCTAGGTTTTTATTCCTTTCAATCCCACTTTCATCAATCTCATCATCAAGATCTAGAAAATCCGAATTCTTAGAATGCCTTCTAGGTAAAGGAGGATCATATTCAGTTTCATCAAGATTCATATTGCAAAACAAAGATTTAAGCTTTGGAAGCACGCATCCTAGCGGTTCTTTCTTTGCACTCATCAATGGAAATTCTCATGGCTTTGAGAGACTCATTGATATCATGCTTAGGAGGAATAGATCTAAGCTTTAAAGAATCAATTTCAAGAGAAATTCTATCAATGTTCGTAGCCAAATCATCAACTTTAAGCAATTTCTCTTCAAGCAAAGCATTAAAATTCTTTTATGAATTCATAAACTCTTTAACACTACTCTCAAATTCAGAGGGCATCTTATTAAAATTTCCATAAGAGTTCTTGTAGGAATTTCCATAATTATTAGAAGGATTACTAGGGTAAGGCCTAGGGAAATTCCCTCTATACGCGTTGTTTCCAAAACTATTCCTACCAACAAAATTCACATCCATAGATTCATTATTATTCTCAATCAAAGTAGACAAAGGCATATCATTGGGATCAAGAGAAGTATTTTTAGTAGCAAACATCTTCATAAGTTCATCCGTCTTTTCACTCAAAACATTGATTTCTTCTATAGCATGCACTTTTTTACTAGAAGATCTTTCGGTGTGCCATTGAGAATAATTAGCCATAATATTATCAAGCAATTTTGTAGCATCTCCTAACGTAATTTCCATAAACGTGCCTTCCGCGGCCGAATCTAAAAGATTTCTAGAAGCAAAATTCAATCCGGCATAAAAAATTTGTATGATCATCCATAAATTCAAACCATGAGTAGGGCAATTGCAAAGCATCAATTTCATTCTTTCCCAAGATTGGGCAACATGCTCATGGTCAAGTTGTTTAAAATTCATAATATCGTTCCTAAGAGTGATGATCTTAACGGGAGGAAAATACTTGGAGATAAAAGCATCTTTGCACTTGTTCCAAGAATCAATACTATTTTTAGGCAAAGACAAAAACCAAACTTTAGCACGATCTCTAAGTGAAAACGGAAATAACTTAAATTTGACAATATTGTTATCCGTATCTTTCTTATTTTGCATATCACACAAATCAACAAAATTGTTTAGATGAGTAGCGACATCTTCACTAGGAAGGCCGGTGAATTGATCTTTCATAACAAGATTCAACAAAGTAGTATTGATTTCACAAGACCCATCATCATTAAGAGGAGCAATCGGAGTACTAAGGAAATCATTATTATTGGTATTCGAGAAATCACACAATTTGGTATTATCTTGCGCCATTGCGACAAATAATCCAACACACAAGCAAACAGAAAGGCAACGGGAAAAGGAAAACGGGAAAGAGAGAAGGAGATTGGGAAAGAGAGGGCGAATAAAACGGCAGGGGTGAAGTGGGGGAGAGGAAAACGAGAGGCAAATGGCAAATAATGTAATGCGAGAGATAGGGATTGTGATGGGAACTTGGTATGGTTGACTTGCTTGCGTGAGCCTCCCCGGAAACGGCGCCAAAAATTCTTCTTGCTACCTCTTGAGCATTGCGTTGGATTTCCCCGAAGAGGAGAGGATGATGCAGCAAAGTAGCGTAAGTATTTCCCTCAGTTTTTGAGAACCAAGGTATCAATCTAGTAGGAGACCACGCACAAGTCCCTCGTACCTACACAAAACGATAGCTCCTCGCAACCAACGCGATTAGGGGTTGTCAATCCCTTCACGGTCACTTACGAGGATGAGATCTGATAGAGATGATAAATAATATTTTTGGTATTTTTGGTATATAGATGCAAAGTGAAAAGTAAAAGGCAAAGTAAAAACAAAGCAAGTAATAAAGTGATAGAGATTGATATGATGAGAATAGACCCGGGGGCCATAGGTTTCACTAGTGGCTTCTCTCAAGAGCATAGATATTCTACGGTGGGTGAACAAATTACTGTTGAGCAATTGACAGAATTGAGCATAGTTATGAGTATATCTAGGTATGATCATGTATATAGGCATCACGTCCAAGACAAGTAGATCGAAGCGATTACGCATCTACTACTATTACTCCACTCATCGACCGCTATCAACATGCATCTAGAGTATTAAGTTAAAAAGCAGAGTAATGCCTTAAGCAAGATGACATGATGTTGAGGGATAAATTCATGCAATATGATAAAACCCCATCTTGTTATCCTCGATGGCAACGATACAATACGTGCCTTGCTGCTCCTTCTATCCTTTGGGAAAGGACACATAAGATTGAACCCAAAGCTAAGCACTTCTCCCATTGCAAGAACTACCAATCTAGTTGGCCAAACCAAAAGGATAATCCGAAGAGACTTGCAAAGATAACTCAATCATACATAAAAGAATTCAGAGAAGATTCCAATATTATTCATAGATAAGTTGGATCATAAACCCACAATTCATCGGTCTCAACAAACACACCGCAAAAAGAAGATTACATCGAATAGATATCCATGAGAGAGGGGGAGAACATTGTATTGAGATCCAAAAAGAGAGAAGAAGCCATATAGCTACTAGCAATGGACCCGAAGGTCTGAAGTAAACTACTCACACTTCATCGGAGGGGCTATGGTGTTGATGTAGAAGCCTTCCGTGATGGATGCCCTCTCCGGCGGAGCTCCAGAACAGGCCCCAAGATGGGATCTCATGGATACAGAAGGTTGCGGCGGTGGAATTAGGTTTTTGGCTCCCCTTATGATCGTTCGGGGATACGTCGGTATATATAGGATGAAGGAGTACGTCGGTGGAGCAACAGGGGGGCCACGAGGCAGGGGGCACGCCCTAGGGGGGCGCCCCCACCCTCGTGACCATCTCTATTACTTCTTGGAGTAGGGTCCAAGTCTCCTGGATCACGTTCGGTGACAAAATCACGTTCCCAAAGGTTTCATTCCGTTTGGACTCCGTTTGATATTCCGTTTCTTCGAAACACTGAAATAGGCAAAAAAAACAGCAATTCTGGGCTGGGCCTCCGGTTAATAGGTTAGTCCCAAAAATAATATAAACATGGAAAATAAAGCCCAATATAGTCCAAAAACATTAGATAAAGTAGCATGGAGCAATAAAAAATTATAGATTCATTGGAGATGTATCAGAAGCCCATCTGACACGTGGTGAAGTAAACAAAGTTGAAACCACTCGGGGTAGCACCTCGCACACTAGTAAATTGAGGGCGCATTGAGGACAAACTTCTTGCGCGCAAAGGACGCACTCGCGCACAATTCACCACTGCGCGGCGGCATGCACAGAAGGACGCCCTCACGCACACCCAGCACACAACACACACCAGCACACGTGTACACCGGCGTCGCTGCCGGTTGAGATGGACGGCGAGGCAGCCAACAGGCGAAGGCGGCTCGAGCCAAAACCGCATCCGGTGAGCCTGGACTTCATCAGCAGCCTCCCCGACGACATGCTGCTCGTCATCATCGGCCTCCTCCCCACCAAATCTGCCGTGCGGACCGCCCTGCTCTCCCGGCGGTGGCGCCCCCTCTGGCATTGTGTCCCCCTCAACCTCACCATCGACAGCTGCCTCTGCGATGGGGATTGAAAATGCATGGCCACAGTCTCCAAGATCCTTTCATCGCACCCTAGGCCAGCCAGACGCCTTGACATCCACATGTTCAGTACCAACTGCAAGGTCCAACCCAAGTTCGACGAGTGGTTCTTATCCCCCGCCCTAGATCAGCTCGAGGAGCTCTGCTTTGAAGCTAGACGATGTCACTCTCTACCGCCATCCGCGCTCCGCCTCACGCCAACGCTGCACCGCGCCAACTTCAGCTCCTGCTATCTTCCCTAGATTAATGCCGCGCCCGCTCTTCTTCTCCCTCAACTCAAGCAGCTCGACCTCTTCGATGATGTCATCTTGAAGAAAGCTATGGAGCACCTGCTCCGCAGCTGTAGTGCGCTCGAGTACCTTCGTCTTGAGCAGATCCACGGGTTCATTAGCCTCCACATCGCCTCGACGAATCTCTAATGGATTTATGTGTCTTGCTGGCTCCGCAACAAGACATCAATTGGGAAGAGATCACTCCAGCTGTTCCACGTTATGGTCACTGAGATGCGCCTTTCCTTCAGAGATTGCTTGTATCGGATCTAGAAGGTCCAACAAAAATCATGGTCATTGACGCGCCGAAATTGACAGCGTTGGTGTACTCGTCTGCCAAATTCTCCGAACTCTTTATTGGATGCGTAATCGTTCAGGTACAGCACTCATCTTCTTCTCCGTCTTCTTGAAATTCACATTTTTAAATTTCTTCTTGATGTATTTATGACCGTCTTCCAGAAAATGATTCCCACAAGCGTGACCCAGTCCATGCGCATAGTGAAGATCTTAGCACTAAAATCTATCGGCCCCAATCTGGATCAAGTTGTTGGATTCCTTACATGCTTTCCGTGCACGGAGAAGCTACTCATCGAGGTGAAACTTCTTTCCTATAAGTAAACGGTAATCACAACGTAGCTCAATTTTTTCGTAATTTTCCCAAATTACGATGACAAGTGTAGTGTTCAAAACTGCATCTACGCACTGCAACGAAAGAAATGTTTTTAGTATTTGTTCTCACGTGATCACCTGCATCGTTTTTTGCTGTACTACTATAGTAGCCTAGGCTAGTCATAGTGGAAAGTAACTTAGACTACTCCAGTAACTCTATGGTTACCCTAAGAGCAAGTACTACCTCCGTCCTGGTTTACTCTTCCAATTTTGTAGTATCAAAATTTGACCATAGATTTAACTGACAAAATGTTAATGCATGTCACTAACAACTATATCGTTGGATTCATATTTGAACATAATTTCAAATGATGTAATTTTTAGTGACATGCATTGGCATTTTCTTAGGTAAATCTATGGTAGAATTTTTATACTAAATACGAGGTAGTATTCCCTCCGTCCCAAAATTCTTGTCTTACATTTGTTTAGATACGGATGTATCTAACACTAAAATGTAACTAGATACATCCGTATTTAGACAAATTTAAGACAAGAATTTTGGGACGGAGGGAGTACAAAAGTGGGCTATGTAGGCCAAAACATGTGCCAAACTCACTTGTGATGCATTTGGCATCGATGCACCTCCATTGCTCACCTGGTGCCCCAATCTGGATCACCTACTTTGCTCCGGTGCCAAATTAACTCACGCAATGAAAAAACACTGCATGGGTGAGGGAGTCCTGGACTAGGGGGTGTCCGGACAGCCGGACTATCATCGTCCGCCGGACTCCAAGACTACGAAGATACAAGATTGAAGACTCCGTCCCGTGTCCGGATGGGACTTTCCTTGGCGTGGAAGGCAAGCTTGGCAATACGGATATGTAGATCTCCTACCATTGTAACGGACTCTGTGTAACCCTAGCCCTCTCCGGTGTCTATATAAACCGGAGGGCTTTAGTCCTTAGGACACAACATCCATTACAACAATCATACTATAGGCTAGCTTCTAGGGTTTAGCCTCCTTGATCTCGTGGTAGATCCACTCTTGTAATACACATCATCAATATTAATCAAGCGGGGCGTGGGGTTTTACCTCCATCAAGAGGGCCCGACACAGGTAAAACATCGTGTCCCTCGTCTCTGTTACCATCCACCTAGACGCACAGTTCGGGACCCCCTACCCGAGATCCGCCGGTTTTGACACCGACATTGGTGCTTTCATTGAGAGTTCCTCTGTGTCGTCACCGATAGGCTTGATGGCTTCTCCAATCAACAATGCCGTCCAGGGTGAGACTTTTCTCCCCGGACAGATCTTCGTATTCGGCGGCTTCACACTGCGGGCCAATTCACTTGGCCATCTGGAGCAGATCGAAAGCTACGCCCCTGGCCGTCAGGTCAGATATGGAAGCCTAAACTTCAGGGCGGATATCCACGGAGACTTGATGTTCGATGGATCCGAGCCACAGCCGTGCGTACCGCACTGTCACGATGGGCATGATCTAACTCTGCCGCTGGACAGCGCCCTGGAGGCCGCACATGAATCCGCTCCGACCCATAGTTCGGAGCTGATCGCGTAGATCGAGGACGAGTGGCTGGACACCTCCTCGGGAGCTGCAACTTCCGCAGCGATGGGCGAACACTGACCCTGTCCCCTATAAAACTCGTGACTCGAGGTGCGGACTCCTGCCGGACTCCGAATCTCCTGCGCCCTTGCCAATCGAAACCGATTGGGCGCCGATCATGGAGTTCACGGCTGCGGACATCTTTCAGCACTCACCCTTTGGCGACATCCTAAATTCGCTAAAGCATCTCTCGCTATCTGGAGAGCCCTGGCCGTACTATGGCCAGGATGGTTGGAATGCGGACGACGAAGAAATTCAAAGCCCACCCACCACCCACTTTGTAGCCACTGTCGACGATCTAACCGACATGCTAGACTAAGACTCCGAGGAACTCGACGGTATGGACGACGATGCCGGAGACGAACAAGAACCAGCACCTACAGGGCACTGGAAGACCACCTCGTCATATGACATATACATGGTGGATACCCCAAAGGATGGGGACGGCAAAGAAGCAGCGGAGGCAGATCCCTTAAAGAAACAGCCCAAACGCCGACGTCAGCGGCGCCGCTCTAAATCCTGCCACAGCAAGAATGGAGATTCCGCACGGGGATAATAACACCCGAGAGTGCGAAGACAATCCCCTCTGCAAGATTCAGCGCGGGAGGATGCGAAAAAGCCCTCACGAGAGAGCGGCAGACGAAGAGGTCGAGGATGATAATTACATACCTCCCTCCGAAGACGAGGCAAGCCTCAATGACGACGAATTCGTCGTGCCCGATGATCCCGTCGAACAAGAGCGTTTTAAACGCAGACTTATTGCCACGGGAAATAGCCTAAACAAAAAGCAGCAATAGCTTCAAGCTGATCAAGACCTGCTGGCCGACAGATGGACCGAGGTCCTCGCAGCCGAAGAGTATGAACTCGAATGCCCCTCCAAAAGCTACCCAAAATGCAAGTTGCTCCCCCGATTAGAAGAAGAAGCATACATACCTTCATCACCAGCGCTGTCTGGCCGACCGACCACCCCGTGGTCGTGACAGAGAGGCATCCAGGCCTTCAATCAAGACCGTACCCCGGCATCGCTCGAAAAGTACGAAGCCACGAGGGAACGCGCCGGACTTGCAGGATATATTGGAGGACAAGGCAAGACAATCCAGATCTATCCATGGATCACGTGGGCGCCCCACGACCCACGACGAATACCGTCGAGCCGGATACAACAACTCCAGCTGGGCCGAACACAGCAGACAACGCTCCCTTGAGCTACGTCGTGATATTTCTCAATTTAGAGGCGCCGCACACCCGCTATGCTTCACTGACGAAGTAATGGATCATCAAATCCCCGAAGGGTTTAAACCCGTAAACATTGAATCCTACGATGGCATGACAGACACCGCAGTTTGGATCGTAGATTATCTCCTTCACATCCATATGGCCCGCGGCGACGATCTCCACGCCATCAAATATCTCCCGCTCAAGCTTAAAGGACCAGCTCGGCATTTGCTTAACAGCCTGCCCGCAGAGTCAATTGGGTGTTGGGAGGACCTGGAAGCCGCATTCCTCGACAAATTCCAGGGCACATATGTGCGACCACCAGACGCCGATGACCTAAGCCACATAACCCAGCAGCCAGACGAATCGGCCAGGCAATTCTAGACACGGTTCTTAACAAAGAAAAATCAAATTGTCGACTGTCCGGATGCAGAGGCCCTCGCAGACTTCAAACATAACATCCGCGACGAGTGGCTAGCCCGGCACCTAGGACAGGAAAAGCCAAAATCCATGGCAGCCTCACATCATTAATGACCCGCTTCTGTGCGGGAGAAGATAGCTGGCTAGCTCGCAGCAACAACCTCAGCAAAAATGCTGGTAGTCCGGACACTAAGGACCACAATGGCAGGTCGCGTCGAAGCAAAAATAAACGTCGCGTTAACGGCGGCGACAAGGAGGATCTGGCGGTCGGCGCGGATTCGAGGCTCTAAACCGGTCGTGGAAGAATCCATTCAAAAGAACCACTCCGGGTCCGTCCAATTTGGACCGAATACTCGACCGCTCATGCCAGATACATGGCACCCCCGAAAAGCCAGCTAACCACACCAATAGAGATTGTTGGGTATTTAAGCAGGCAGGCAAGTTAATTGCCGAAAACAACAACAAGCGGCTGCATAGCGACGACGAGGAAGAGACCCGGCCGCCGAACAGTAAACAGAAGGGTTTCCCCCCGCAAGTGCGGACGGTAAACATGATATACGCAACCCATATCCCAAGAGGGAGTGGAAGCGTGCGCTATGGGACGTATATGCGATGGAGCCAGTTGCCCCTAAGTTCAATCCATGGTCCTCTTGCCTGATCACTTTCGATCGAAGAGACCATCCGACCAGTATCCGCCATGGCGGATTCGCCGCATTGGTCTTAGACCCAATCGTTGATGGATTTCATCTCACAAGAGTCCTGATGGACGGCGGCAGTAGCCTGAACCTGCTTTATCAGGATACAGTGCGCAAGATGGGCATAGACCCCTCAAGGATTAAACCTACAAAGAAGACCTTCAAAGGCGTCATACCAGGTGTTGAGGCCAATTGTACAGGCTCAGTCACACTGGAAGTGGTCTTCGGATCCCCGTACAATTTTCGGAGCGAAGAGTTAATCTTCGACATAGTCCCGTTCCGCGGCGGTTATCACGCCCTGCTCGGGCGAACCGCGTTCACAAAGTTCAACACGGTGCCGCATTACGCATACCTCAAGCTCAAGACGTCAGGCCCTCGTGGAGTCATCACGGTCAACGGAAATACGAAACGCTCCCTCCGAACGGAGGTACATACAGCGGCTCTCGCAGCAGAAGTACAGAGCAGCCTCCTAAGGCAATTTTCGAGTCCGGCCGTTAAACGGCCGGACACGACCAAATGTGCCCGGAGCAACATCAACCAAGACCACCTGGCACGTTCCGAGCACGTGTAGCAATGCGGCCCCAACCCCATCCCTCGCATGATTGCAAGACCAACCCTCCGCGTACATCATTACGCTCTAGAGATACCATGGGCCTAGGGGAGGGGCACGACCACAACAGATCCAGAGTGCGGCCCGACCACACCAGGGGCTCATAAGTGTGTCGCCCTTTTTTATTTTCTATTTTTCTTATTTGTATACACAGGACTCCGTTCACCAGAGGCCCTGTCCGGCGGCATACCCGCCGAACTCACGATGCAACAGCCAGGGAGGGAAAAAGGCTGCGACGAACACTCAGGTGGTCTCCATCACGAGCATTAAATTTGATTATATACACCAGTCCGCAGCCCACCCCTGGAGGGGGACACGTTTATTTAGTCCAATCCCTTGCTTACCGCACTATTTGTATCATCCCGCACTCATAGCAGAATTCCCTGAATAAATAATGCAGCACTTTTTGCTTGTAATTGCATTACTTTACATATATGTTCACTAATGACATCTTGCACCCGTATATTTTGGTACAGCCGAATACACCAGGGGCTTATGTTCCCCGCATTATGGTGTGATAAGTCTGAACACTTTCACAAGTGCGGCACCCCGAACTTATAGCATTATATGAATCGGCTCTGAATCATGTCTTGGGTCAATAGTTGGGTTTGTCCGGCTCCCACGTTTTGGTACCTTACGTTCCGTTCTGTCGGCTAAGGAGGCACTGGGAAAACCACTGCGATTGCGCCCCGGTTGAGCTGGGCGAGCGCCTCAGTGGAGAAAGCTAAAACTGACTGTCATGATAAGGCGAGAGACTGGTCGCTGTTCGAGAGGTCTTTTCAAGTCCTTAAAGACTTATGCCGCTTTAAGCGAAGGACCGGATAATGTCCAGCCAAGGCGTGGATAGCGCCCCGAACTTGGTCTTCCGAATACTAGGGGCTTCGCCGAAATTTAAAATTAAAGAATTCTATGGCTAAGTGAGAGTGTTCAAGCATTATATGTCCGGTTGCCTTGTTCGTTTTGTTAAGCGCCTCCCTAGATGGACCCAAGAATGGGAAAAAGAGTGCTCAAGTTTATCCCGAACACCCCAGCACTCGTGGCTTGGGGGCTGAAGCCGACGACTTGCCATCTCTCAGATTTTATGAACGGCCGCACGGAAGGTAATATTTTAAATCAAACAAGCGTTCCTAAGCGCATATGAACAAAGTTTTCAGCGCACAGGATAATACATAGCGAGCCTACTCAATAATTACATCTCTGGGGCACTCATCCGCAATCTTGCGGGCACCCTTCAGGATAGTCTTATAGTACATCTCGGTTGTACGATACTCCTTGCCCGCTGGCGGCGCGTCAGTGATAAGCCTCTCCACATCCAGCTTGCCCCAGTGCACCTTTGCGCGGGCAAGGGCCCGACAGCGCCTTCAATCTGGCGGGCGCTGATGACCTCCACCGAGGGCACGCATCCACCAGCCGCCGCCGAGGCCGAAGTAGCTCCTGGCATGGCCTCTCGAGCCACGGCCGGACTCGAGGCCCTTCATGGCCTGCTCGGCTACCTTGTGGAGATCGACCAGCTGCTTCAGCTGGTCGCTAGGGAGCACCGGAAGGCCGGCCTCAGCGTACTGAGACCAGAAGACCTTCTCCGTCGAGCTCCCCTCCTCGCACACGGTAGAATGCGGCGGCATCAGATACGCTGCGGGGCAGATCTGCAAACGCCCTTGGAGAGCTCCGAATTCGGGTAAGTGTCAGGTAGTTTACCTTAACATGCTTGCTTTGCATGAAAAATTCCTTACCCGCCGCTATTTTCTTCATATCCTCAACCTCCGAAGGGCCTTATGGGCCTCGGCCTTGGCGGTTTTGGCACTTTCGAGAGCTGAGGCAAGCTCGGACTCTCGAGTCTTTGAGTCGCGCTCCAAACTCTCATGCTTTTCCATGAGAGCCTGGAGCTCTTGCCGCACTTCCGCCACCCGCGCCTCCTGCTTCTCTCGCTCTGCCCATTTCGCGGCCGCATTGCGTTCGGCCGCAGACACAACCTCCTTCAGGGTTGCCACCTCGTTCATGACCCCTGCAGTACCCACGTTATCCTTGTTATTTTTATTGCAACCGAAATCCTTTTCTGTAAGGTAACTATTCAAAGTGGTGTTACTCACCTTCTTTGTCCTCGAGCCGCTTCTTGGCACGACCAAGCTCTTGCTCGGACCGCTCGAGGTCCTGCTTAAACGCACCAACCTCCGCAGTTAGTGCGGTAGAGGTTAGCAGCGCAGCCTGCAAACCCATATTGACATAATTTTTTAGCAACCCTGCGTATATCTTGTTAGATCCTCAGTCCGGTTTTTCTTTCCGAACACAGAACTGAGCATCAGGGGCTACTATCTATGCGGTATTACAATACATAATTTTCACTTCTTACCTCGAAGCCTGTTAGAAAGCTACTGCAGGCTTCGGTCAGCCCGCTCTTGGCGAGCTGAACCTTCTGAATCACCGCACTCATGACAGTGTGGTGTTCTTCCTCAATAGAGGCGCCTTGGAGCGCCTCCAACAAGTTGTCCGGCGCCTCCGGTTGTACGGGGGCCGCCGGTGTCACGGTCTTGCCCTTCTTTCGAAGGGGCCGCCTGCCGGACTCTGGAACCACTGCAGGTTCCGTCGTAGAGTCCGGCGCAAAGTCTGGGAGGCTGCCTTGTGGCGCCTCCAGAGCCTCCTCCTCATGGGTCCTTTCTCGGGACCCCACCTCGGCGTCCTCAGTGGCGCGAGGGGTGTAGGCAGTCGGGATGGAATCTACATCCGACGGAGCCAACGACCCGCTCGACGAAGCAGGGAGATCATCATCGGCCGGACTGCAGGCAGTATGCGGCATTAGAAGGACACTATGTGACACAAAGAAATTACAGAATCAGGATACTTACGGTCTCGCTGGAGGCCTGGCCGTCGAGGGCCACTCTTCTTTGCCAATGTTGGTGTTGGCGGAGCTGTCCGGGGGAATGGTTCTTCCCCTCTTGGACCCTTCGGCCTCCCCTGTCGGGGAGGCTTTCCTCTTTCTCTCTCCCTCTTCTGGGAGAGAGTCTTCTTCCTCCTCCTCGTCTTCGGGCGAGGAATCCGCCTCGGAGTCGTCGGACACCTGGAAACGGGAACTCTTTCGAGTACCCGTGGCCACCTTCTTGGCCTTCTTTTCCGGCACCACATACAATGCCGGAATCAGCAGCCCCGCTAAACGGGCGTCCACTGGGTCCTCTGGCATGGGAGCCGGGCAGATGAGCTGCTCGGCCTTCTTCATCCAGTCCTATCAGAGGAAAAGGGAGATTGAAACCCGCTTAGGGTCGAACTATTAACACCAAAGTGTCCCGTAAAGGGGTAGAATCACTTACCTCGTCAGCTGGACGCTGCGCGTGAAATCCGCGATCTTCCGTCGCGGATGCGGGGGCTTCGGCGCCCTTAAACAACACCCTCCAGGCGCCTTCGTACGTCGTGTCAAAGAGCTCGCTCAACGCCTGGTGCTGTGCCGGATCAAACTCCCATAGGTTGAATGCCCGTTCTTGGCATGCGAGAATCCGACGGACGAGCATGACTTGGACCACATTAAAAAGCCTGAGCTCCTTGTTCACCAGCTTCTGGATACAGGCTTGGAGTCCCGTCAGCTCCTTCGAACTACCCCATAGCAAGCCCTTCTCTTTCCAGGAGGAGAGCTGCGCAGGGATACCAGATCTGAACTCGGGGGCCGCCGCCCACTTAGGGTCGCGCGGCTCGGTGATGTAGAACCACCCCGACTACCACCCCTTGATGGACTCCACGAAGGCCCCCTCGAACCAGAGGACGTTGGGCATCTTGCCAAACATGGCACCTCCGCACTCCGCCTGCGTGCCCTTCACTACCTTCGGCTTGATGTTGAAGGTCTTGAGCCACAAGCCGAAGTGGGGCTGGATGCAGAGGAAGGCCTCGCACACAACGATAAACGCCGAGATGTTGAGGATGAAGTTCGGCGCGAGATCATGGAAATCTTTGCCGTAGTAGAACATGAGCCCCCGGACAAAAGGGTGAAGTGGGAAGCCCAGTCCGCGGAGGAAGTGGGGGAGAAATACGACCCTCTCATGGGGCACTGGGGTGGGGATGAGCTGCCTTGTCGGGCAGCCGATCTGTGATGTCGCGAAAAGGTACCAGCTGCGCGGTTTGGCGATGTGCTCCTCCTTAGCGGTGGAGGCCAACCATTTACCTCCTGCTCCGGACATGGTCGGAGAAGGTTGAGATGAGATCTTGTGAACTTGGTATTGGGCTCGAGTCTTGTGAAATGGATAAGCAAAGGAGGAAGAAGGCGTAGGTAAAAAGGTGGATCCTTATCCCCATATATATAGGCGGACGAAGACTATACGTCCCCACCGGCCTGATAAAACTCGCTTATCTCCCAAGCGCCACCTTCAATGGCGCGGTTGGGTTACCCACGTCCGTATTGATGAGAATCCTAGAATAAGGGGAACACGATCTCTGCTTCGACAAGACGTGCCAAGGAAACCGCTTCGCTAAACGCGCTGAGGTGGTATAATAAAAAACGGTTCAAGTAAAGGCTTGGTAGTGGTGTGACATCATGCCGCAAAATACGTCAGCAGATTGAACTTATGTGCATATTATTCTCTCTACGGTGGAATGTGGAATTTATTTTGCAGAGCCGGACACTATCCTAGTATTCACAATCTTCTATGGATTATTCGGAGTAGGAAACCGCCTTGCAATGCCGAACATTATGCGCGCCGGACTCATCGTCATTGAAGCCAGGTTCAGAGACTCTTGAGGAGTCTGGACTAGGGGTGTTCGGACAGCGGACTATCATCGTCATGGGACTCCAAGACTACGAAGATACAAGATTGAAGATTCCGTCCGTGTCCGGATGGGACTTTCCTTAGCGTGGAAGGCAAGCTTGGCAATACGGATATGTAGATCTCCTACCATTGTAACTGACTCTGTGTAACCCTAGCCCTCTCCGGTGTCTATATAAACCGGAGGGCTTTAGTCCGTAGGACACAACATCCATTACAACAATCATACTATAGGCTAGCTTCTAGGGTTTAGCCTCCTTGATCTCGTGGTACATCCACTCTTGTAACACACATCATCAATATTAATCAAGCAGGATGTAGGGTTTTACCTCCATCAAGAGGGCCCGAACCTGGGTAAAACATCGTGTCCCTCGTATCCTGTTACCATCCGCCTAGACGCACAGTTCGGGACCCCCTACCCGAGATCCGCCGGTTTTGACACCGACAGTGGGAGAGAGAGAGGACTGAGGCAATAAAAAAGCACTTGTTTGGGAGAGTGAGAGGCTAGTGTAGTTGGTTTGATTGATTTGTTTATACATGTGGGTCTGTGTGCACAGCGGTCCCAACTCTCTCACATCGCGAGAGCGGTGCCAAAATCTTTTGATTTGACATCGATGCGTATTATATGGCATACTTTTGCAAAATATGGCATCGGCCACATAGTGGAAGGCAACAAATGCCCAAGCTCTTCACGTGCTCCTAGTTAAATGAGAGGAAACAGAGAGAGAGAGAGAGAGAGAGAGAGAGAGAGAGAGAGAGAGAGAGAGAGAGAGAGAAAATATCACTAGCCAGCCAACCCTATCGTATGAGCGAATGATATTGGTACCTCTTGATGACACGACAATCTTATGCAGCCAGCTGCTCTAATATGTTGCAGATAAAAAAAGACCCGAAATGAAAAATGTGCTGCACTATAACAATCTCATCGAATGCCTTGATCTCCATCTTACAAAAATTGATTTGATCGACTATCGAGGCAGAACATCTGAGATTAAATTGGCCAGGTTCTTGTTCAGGAGGCAAGTGTGCTCAAGGTAATGAGGTTTGGCGTTCTCTGGCGCAACAATGAATGGCGTGCTGATCACCGCAAGCATCTAAGCCTAAATGACAAAGTCTCATGAAGCTGAATTTGTTTTGAAACATCAAGTGGCGAGAGACTCGAAAACTTATTTGCCCATTAGTGACTTGCGAGGCGGTGGATTTTAGTTTGTACAATAATGCTGCATCCACCTAAAATGTGAAAGTTCTTCGTAAACTTCCTAGTAATTTCCTCTTCGTAGGTGCAGCATTGCTCCTAACATTTGTAATATCAGTTTGAAACTTGTAATATTGTCGTGTCCTATTCCTGCATTTTCAAAATCATGCGAATCAAACAGGTCCTGAGTTGGTGATGATGTTGTGCCTCCCATCTTTCACCAATAGCCGTCGGATCTAGATCGGCGATACAAACCAAACTTCTCCATTTTGCAAAAAAGATGCCCGCACTTGTTCCCTATTTACAAACAACTCCTTGTCTCTCACAATCAGCCTTATCTCCTCCCCACCACATCTAGAAGGCCGTGAAAAAATCTGGCGCGATGGCCGCTGCCGGCGCCGTCCACCCCCAAACTTGGTGTTCCGTGCAATGCACGGGCATCTACGCACGGGAAATTATGTCGAACAGGGCTAGTTGTAAGCAGGCTAGCTCTACAGCCATGATGATAGTGACTGCAGACGGTGAGGCTGACTATGGTATGACGAACACGGCGCCTATACTCAGGTGTCATCTCCGGCGCAGGGTCTTGTCACTTCACTGTGAGGAGCAGCATGTAATAATTTGTCCGACGGGTAGTACAGTGCTAGTACTCCTACTACTACATTGGTAGTACTACTACTAGTACTAGTAGCACCAATGATAGTCTGGATTTAGGAGTACTACCACGTCCATCTGGATTTTAGTATTTGACTAGAAATATCTAGGTGAATGACACGTGGGCCCAGGGGGTGGCTGTCCCACCTATCATACAGCCAAAGGCAGGTGCAATAGAGGGCCGAGGAGTAGTACGAAATCCTACGCACCTACGCACGCTAACCAAGGGCAAGAGTGATCACTCGAATCGCAAGATCAGTTAACTAGAAGCTAAGCTAGACCCATGGAGGCGATGAGCGCGAGCATCAGCTGGCTGTGCCAGATGGTCCATGACGCCGGCCTGCGGCCCGGCACCAAGGAACGTCTCCAGGTAGTATTGCTTGAGGCCGCCAGGGCGAGGGGCCAATTGGATGACAGCTTCGTCTCCTTGTTCGACGAGGTCCTCATCAGTTTCCTCGACAAGTTCACCGTCGTCAGTAAGCTCGCAGACGGCTTTTACGTAAGCATCCAGCCGACGCGCCCAGGCTCTGTGATGCCCGCCACCCTCAACGGCCACTATGGTTACAACCTCTTCGACACACTGGTGGCCCTGCGACTGCCCGCCGTCGCGTCGAAGAATGTTCACCTCGAGGTCGCGCTCGCCGCGCAGCGCCTAGCGCAGCAAGACACCATTGACATAATCACCCACGTCTACGCGCAAATCGTCCACAAGGACTACTACATGCAAGAGGAGGACGATAGGACGCCGACCTTCTTGGACTGCAGGGCAACCTTGGACGGCATTGTTCAGAAGCACGTTGAGCTCGCCACCAACGCCGCTGCTCCTCACACGTCGGTTGGTGGCTCGGCGCACTAGGGCATGAGGATGTCGTTGATGGATCCGTATGTATTTTTATCTTTCCGTCAAATCCATGTAGTAGTATATGATACTACAGTAATTGTCTTACCTTTCGCATCAACTTCATAATTTTCGTACGTACTCCATGCATGAACGGCGCCAGAACCAAACTTCTCATTACTCTAGGCAAAATCATTATTTTCTATCTATCGGTCGCGCCATGGAGCAGAACCAAATTTTACAAGTTACGAGTTCAAAAGGAAAAGCCTGCCGTGTTCGCGTCGCACCCCCACACGGTTGGTCCGGCACGCTACTCAAGCGGGAATGCATGCGGTGTTGCATTTTCACTTACAAAGTGGGACCGTAGTTGAGCAAACCAACTATCAGCAAACCCCCACCCCGCCCACCGCGCGATGGCTGAGAAAACAAGAGGGAGAAGAGATGGCTGTAGCACAGACTCCAAGAAAATTGGTGTTGGATGGGACTCGTGTGGGTGGCGTGTGTCGTACTGCTAGACGTGAATACTAGTTATGACCCATGCCACCCCACTATATCGAGCCTATATCGAGGTACGTAGAACAAATTTCCTGCAGTCCGTGCTCAGCCCCCCTCTATCTCTCTTATTAGCCAGCCAATGGACGACGAGCCCATCGTCATTTTGCTCACATGCGGTCCCACATGTTAGTGAAAACATAAGAGAACCCAATCGAACCTGCACATCTTTCACCTCGGCGTCTGGTGATGAAAAACAAATCCAATAAAGATCTTCGGTGGCTGCTTTTGGAGTTACTCAAGAGTAGTAAGCTTCTATTTACATTTTAACCCAAGATGCACATCTCGTGGCTTCAACTACCACTCTATTTTCTTTCATGACACGACCTGGATGCTGGATGTCCCACGTGTCGGCAAAAGGAGGAAGAACCCGACCAAATCTTCGGTTGTGCCCTCGGATTAGACTAGTTGTGCTAACATAAAATTTTTATTATGTACTCCCTCCATTCCAAAATACTTGACTTCCATTTGGCCAAAAATGGATGTACCTATATACTAAAACATGTCTATATACATATATATTTTGACAAATAGAAGGCATGTATTGTGCAACGCAGGGAGTAGAATGGATGCAAGTTTTTGTATTGGGAAGAAAAGTACATCCATATATTGATAGAGCGCAATTTAGTAGATGTTTTATCACTTTTAGCTAGCACAGAGGCTAGAGATGAGATTAGTGCATTTGTTGATACTCCTACTAGAATAGAGGCTAGACATGACACTAGATGCGAGGAAGCAACGTCTAATTATTTACACTCGAAGAAGAACGAAGCACACAAGATCGAGCCTCCACGGATCAACAATGAATGCATCGAGAAGGCACTAATCCAACTTACAGGAGTAGTAAAATGTATTCTTGTGGTTCTTGTTTTCTTTGGTCTTGCTTTTCTAGTCAAAATTATCGTTGGAGTTCGTGCAAAACGGAGGTCCATTTGGGGTCGTGCGTTGGAGTTGGCCTTACAAGTGGGACCACAGTTAAGGAAACCGACTATCGGCAAACCCCCACCTCGCCCGCCGCGCGATGGCTGAAGTTAGAGAAACGACAAGGTTGAAGAGATTGCTCTAGCACGGACTCCCAGAAATAATATGGTGTCAGATGGATGTCGTGGTGGTGGCGTGTGCCGTACTCCTGGACGTGAATGCTTGTTCTGGCCCATGCCACCCTACTACTCCCACTACTTACTCCTACTATATACTACTAGTATTGAGGATTCGAGGTGCTGTTTACATACAGCGAACACATTAACATATGGCTACAGTAAAAACACCCGCCCGACGCGTGAAGCATGTGAAGCTAGTACAAATAGTTTACTACTATTGTTGATTGGCCTCATTCGATAACCTATTACAATGCATGTACAATTATGTATTCGGAAAATATTTTTTTGCCTCGTCGCACCACTCACTCAGAGAAGCGACTCGAAAGCTATTCATAAATTTAGTAAGTTTATCACAGGCATATCATTTTATTACATACAACAGGTCATCAACCCACATCGACAACGAGGATACATTATAAATACTAAAGTTTTCACCACACAACAAATAACAAGCAATGAAATGAACTTCAACTCAACCATTCATCGGCGTTGGAAACGCTTGCTTTGAACCACAAGTGATTCTCTGGGACGGGCCATCCATTGTCGATCTGGAGACCAACACAGGACTGATCATCCAGGCTGAAGCGGCCTACTATATCAGTACCAGGGTAGGGAACCACCCAAATGTCCGAGGTATAGACCCAGTTGCTTCTCATAAATGGTAGTAACGTTGTGTCAACAGCTGTTGGATCGCCTTTCACCATCATTGGATAGTTTTGTCCAAGGAAGAGCGAGTTTTCTCCAAGACTATCAATTCTGTACCAGGGAGAAGGAGTTGGCGCTAGCACACTAGTATCCATCCCGAATACCATGCAACGGGTGTTAGAATAGGTCCGGAGAGTGCGACCATGGTAGACTACACCTGCTTCCTTAGCAGTAACATCATCAGTGGGCTGTATACACACAAGAAGAGGTGATCCATCGGAATTAGTTGCCAGGCGCCAAAGAGTATATGGGCGCTTCTCGTCCTCATGCTCGTGATCATCACCATCGTCATCTCCCCCTTGGTTATAAAAAATTTCAAGTATAGGTGCTGGAATGTTCGCAGGACCATGGAAGCACAAGAAGAAGGTCAATTAGTAAAGGGAAACTTGCTAACCCGCATGCATGTGGATGAAACAATTAATGACATGATCACGTTCAATGACTTCATACGTACGCAATGTCTTGTTGAATTGCCAATTAAAGGCCGTTCTTTTACTTGGAGTAATATGCAACAGGACCCGCTGTTGGAGCAATTAGATTGGTTTTTCACCTCTTGCAACTGGACGAGCTCTTACCCTAACACCATTGTTAAACCATTGGGCAAGCCAGTATCTGATCATATCCCGTGTGTAGTCACGATTGAAACATCGATCCCAAGGAGCAAACTCTTTCGCTTTGAACACTTTTCGATACATCACCCGGGCTTCATGGATATTGTGCAGTCAGCTTGGGATAAGCCAGTACGTTCTACCAATAGTGCAACTATTCTGTGCAGGAAATTCAAACACTTACGGTACTGTCTGAAAAAATGGAGTAAGAACATCTCCTGACTCTCTATTGCAATTGATAACTCCAACAAAACTCTTGCACATCTGGACACGATTGAAAACAGAAGGCAATTGACCATTCCTGAGGCAAACTTTCAGAGAATTCTAAAAGCACACATCTTGCGGTTGCTTTCGTACCAAAAAGAATATTGGAGGAAACGTTGCACTATTCGATGGGTCCATTTTGGTGATGAGAATTCCAAATTCTTCCAAGCAATGGCCTCAGAACGATACAGAAGAAACAATATTGCCTCTATAACCTTGCCTGATGGAACGGTCCTTGATGATCATGCAAGCAAGGAATCGGTCATCTATCAATCCTTCAAAGAAAGACTTGGGACATCCTCCAAACATGACATGAAATTCAATCTCCCCTCCATCATCAAGCGAATAGAAGGCCTGGATGACCTAACCCTGCCTTTTACTAGACAAGAGATTGACCAAGTCATCAAAGAAATGCCGGCGGATAGGGCACGAGGTCGAGATGGGTTCAGCGGAACATTCCTCAAATCTTCTTTGGAATATAATTAAAGAGGACTTTTATGCTCTCTGTGATCAATTCTTCGAGGGTGGCCTTAACCTGGAGAGCATTAATGATGGATTAATCACACTCATTCCCAAAGTTGCTGCACCGC